>JAJQWJ010000026.1:3672500-4395047 GCA_023637945.1 Phaethornis superciliosus
AGTCCCCTGCTCAAGGTAAGGCTCAAGTACCTGCTCTACTCTGCAGCTTTGCTTTCTCAAGTTTTATGCTAAGATTTTAGACCATGAGCTGCAGCCTGTTAGGTAGGGTAGGTGCTGGAGATGGTGCTGGCGACTTCCATAAAGTTCCACAAAGAAGTTCTACTTTAGGTCAGAGAAATACCCTGCTTCCTACTACTGCCCTTCATCCTGGAGGAATATTCTTTTGAAGTGACTTGGTTTATAAAAGGAACACTTCACCCCTTGTTTGGACATAAGTGGGAGGAGAATGTTAGGGAAATAAAAAAAAAAAAAACAGAAGGGGGGCAAAAAGTTTACGTGGTTGTCTTGTCTCTTCTTTCCTGCCCAGCAAATGTACATTGCATTTGTGAGGAACTCCAGATTCACCTCTCCCAACGTTCTGCCCATGATCAACTTCATGCAGAGGTCCCTGACAGAGATGTATGCCCTGGACACACACACCTCTTACCAACATGCCTTCATCTACATCCGCCAGCTGGCCATCCACCTGCGCAGTGCCATGACCATAAAGAAGAAGGTAGAGCCCTGTCAGTGGGCAAGGAGTGGGCCCTCCATGTGGAGAGGGGAAAATTTACAGTAGCTTTTGGTAATCTCTCTAAAATGGCACTCTCTGCTTCATAAAGTGCCATGGAGTTGGATTCTTGCCAGGGGATGGGAGCTTCAGAGATTGCATTTTTTGCCTGTGTTTAGAGTTTCAGCAGGGAGGGACAGGAAAGCCAACTTGCAGGGTTCAAGTCACTTTTCTCTCCCCAGCTTGCAAGAGTTGCTGTACTTTTTATATTCTTCCTTGGGCAGCCTTTTTGCACTCTGAAGCTGCTGTTTGCAGCCTCAGTTGCTAAAAACCTCAAGGTAAAGAAGCTTAGGAACCACCCAAGTGTGTGCATCTTTCCAGTGAATTCCATACTATTTAAAGGACTTAACTGAACAAAGCAGCTCAGACCTTTTTGGGAGCAGCCCTGGTTTAGCCACCTCCAGTCTGACCTCAGAAATCTGAGTCAGATTGCTAATCCTGGCTTTATTCATATTTAGCAAAACAGACCCCTGTAGATTAATTGTTCAGCTGCTCCCAAACACTGCAGGATTGTTAAATCTCTTGGCTGTTCAGACATGATGTCTGAACATTATCTGGGGATAAATAAGCAGAGATAAACGAAGTCTGGGCTGCATAGACCCTAATTGGATTCCACTGGCTTCTCACACCCTCAGTCCTGGCCCAGACAAGACCTAAATCCACTGGATTTCACAGCTGGGGGATGGTTGTAGGAACTTAAAATGCTGGCAGCACAACCAAAATATACAAATCCAAGTAATAAGCCAATTACTTTAAATTGAGCAGTGGGTGATTGTGGAAGATAATTAGAAGAGCAGATTGCTTCTCTGTTCTGGGCAAGAAAAGCTGAGAACAGAGCTGCTTGGTGTACATCTCAGTGACCTGGTGAGTGCTGGGAGAGCTTTACTGTTCCCACCTCTGCTGCAAGGTCTGGTCCAGGGGCTGCAATTGAAGTTTTCTGTCCTTGTTCCAGGACTTGTGCATCTTGGTTCAGCCATACCAAAGAGGAGGTGAACCCTCCCTTGAAATTCTGTCTGAAACAAACACAAGTTGAAGCTGAGACATCTTGTTAAGTGCAGTCTCAGAAATTTCTTAGTGCAGTTCTGGGGAATATGTGGGACTGCAGAACTCTTTGGAAAGGATGTCCTTAAGGGGGATTCCTGCACTTTTCCAGGCTTTTATTTGATCTGGCACTAAGAGCTTTAAGCAGGGAGAGTGGGGGGTTGCCCAAACATTCTTGAAAACAGGATCTCTTGGGTTAGTGGAAGACTTGACCCACACCTCCCTGTGCCAGCCTTGGTTTTCCTGGTATCCATAAAGTCTGGCTGAGAAACAGAGCTGGAAGTTTGTTCTCAGCTCTCCTGACTGCCAGTTTTACTCTGGAATTCAACAACACCAAAAAAGAAACTGTCCTGGGTAGTGGCTTTTCCAAAAGCAGGGAGGAATGCTGGGTTGATCATTTGGTCCTTGCATCTTTAAAGTGAAACTGGTGTTACCTTTCAGAGGTTGGGGGGCAGTGGGTAGGGGGTTTCCATTAATACAGCTGAGGGAAGGGAAGCCTCAAGTGGGAAGGACAAGCTGCTTCCTAACAACCAAAGGAATCCAAGTGCAGAGAGGGGAAATTTGGATAAATTTCTTGCTGCCTTGAGTCAGTAGCTTTCCTCCCTCCCTTTCTGGCTTACAGATGCCAGCAGGCAGTTCACAAAGGGTCAGAGAGGGGTACTACTTCCCAGCCTTCCTACCTGTGGGACATGAAGGACTGTAGGTAAATGGAACAGTTAAAAGTTCCCCAGACTTGGCCACATCCCACCATCTGCTTTGAGCTGAATCATGACATCATCCTTCTCAAAGGAGCTGTACTTGTGAGGAAAAGCAGCCTGTGTTGCTCATTATTTCCCTCAAAGCACTGACTAGTACCAAACCAGGGTGCTGCCAGTGCAGCATCTGGACTTGCAGGATGGTGGGTCAGCCTCTGGCATCAAAGCAAGAGCTGGAATCTTAGTTCCTCCTCTCTAAGCAGGACACAATGTCCTCTTCAGAGACTGCTGGATAAAATAAGTCCTGTAGAGAAACCAGAGTGAACTCCTCTCAAATGCCACATTTACAAATTTGTGCCTGGTTTTTTTGTTTGTTTTTTTTTTTCTCCCCCATATTCTGCAGGAGAATTTTCAGTCTGTTTATAACTGGCAGTATATCCACTGCCTGTATTTCTGGTGTCGGGTTCTCAGCACCATCTACCCCAGTGAGGTCATGGAGCCACTGATCTATCCCTTGACACAGGTCATCATTGGCTGTATAAAGTAAGTAATTTATTTTTTTTAATTTTTTTTAATTACCTACACTTCTTTCTCTTGCTTGATGTGGCACTTACTAAAGGCTGTTACTGTTAGGTGGTTTGGAATTGTTCAAGAGCTGCTTTGGGTGGAAATAATGCAGCTGAAGATGTGTTGTCAGCACAGGTGTTCAGGTGGTGAGAAATTTGAGGTGTAGGTTATGCTTTCCTAGAATAAATCCTCTATATAAGAGCAGTTACAGTCTGAATTGCCTGGACAGATGATCCTTCCAGTTGTCCAAAGTGGCAAGGAAAAAATGTACTGACTTGCCTCAGGACCTGACAGTACCAAAGTACAGAATCAAGTCTCAGAATCACAAAGTCCTCTGGCTCCAGAAATGCAGTAGAAGATGCATTTTTTTTTTGTGCAGTTTTTGGTTTTAGAATTTGAAGAGCTGGCACATTTATTGGTTTTAGTATATCTGTGGAGAATCTCATTTTTTCCCCCATCAGTTTCTATGTTTATATATATAAAGTTTTTGTGCTTTGAAATGGCTGTTTAATAAGGAGCAATGGAGGAATTCTTCAATCTCTGGTGATCTCTGAAATCCTTTTAGCTCTGTTAACCAGATCCTCAGCTTTAAACCACCACCCTCCTGGGCTTGAAAAGCTCCCAAGTGGTGATGAAAATAAGCAGATTTAAACAATCTTTTAAGAGTATGGACACATCCCTCATGGGCCTCCCACTGCTGTTGTTGAGCTTTACTTGTCCTGCAGATAAATCAAGGCAGTTCTCTACCTGTCCAAGCAGATAAATGAGCTACCTGGGGCCAAGGAAAGATGAATCAGTTGTTCTAGCAAGAGGAGCAAATAGAAATTGTGGAGCCTGTGGTGAAAAAGGGCTGCTTGGCATGAAGGCCAGGTGCTTATTTTAAACTTCAAAGATTTGGGAACCCAACAGATGGGTTCTAGAATGGGGAAATCAGAAATAAATCCCACTCTGGCTTCATCACTGAGCCAAACCTTTGTTCAGGATATATAAAAAAAGGGGTAGGTGGGCTAGCAGATGTGGGGATGATGTGGCCCCACAGGCTTCTCTCCATGTTCAGGGTGGCTTCTTCCCAAATGGAGGGATCCTCTCCTCAGTGCTGGTGGTTGTGCTGAGAGCCAGGCTCAGTGCCACATCCCCTGCTGTAGGTACAGCTGTAGCAACTGAGTGGAATGGCAGAACTGGGGTCATTTCTAATTTTGGTGAGTGGATAAAATAATCTTGCCTGCAGGTCAAGAGGTGTTTGGAGTTGTTTTTTTTTTCTTGCTTCCTTTCTGGAAGTCCCACTTTAGAGGTGTGAATCTCTTGGGGGCTAGAGATGGAGATGATGGGGGTGAGCTGGACTCTTCTCTTTGTTTCAGCTTTGAGAGATGAGTTTATGGGGTTGAGTGGAGGGGCAGGATGCTACCTAACATCTGCAATACCACCTTCTTTCACTTCTGATGTGGTGTGGGGTATCTGGAGGGAGAGCTGTCTGGGAGGAGCTCCCCCTTCCTTGTCCTCCCCTCTCTCCCCCTTCCTTGTCCTCCCCTCTCTCCCCCTTCCTTGTCCTTCCCTCTCTCCCCCTTCCTTGTCCTCCCCTCTCTCCCCCTTCCTTGTCCTCCCCTCTCTCCCCCTTCCTTGTCCTCCCCTCTCTCCCCCTTCCTTGTCCTCCCCTCTCTCCCCCTTCCTTGTCCTCCCCTCTCTCCCCCTTCCTTGTCCTCCCCTCTCCCCCCCTTCCTTGTCCTCCCCTCTCCCCCCCTTCCTTGTCCTCCCCTCTCCCCCCCTTCCTTGTCCTCCCCTCTCCCCCCTTCCTTGTCCTCCCCTCGCCCCCCTTCCTTGTCCTCCCCTCTCCCCCCCTTCCTTGTCCTCCCCTCTCCCCCCCTTCCTTGTCCTCCCCTCTCCCCCCCTTCCTTGTCCTCCCCTCTCCCCCCCTTCCTTGTCCTCCCCTCTCCCCCCCTTCCTTGTCCTCCCCTCTCCCCCCCTTCCTTGTCCTCCCCTCTCCCCCCCTTCCTTGTCCTCCCCTCTCTCCCCCTTCCTTGTCCTCCCCTCTCTCCCCCTTCCTTGTCCTCCCCTCTCTCCCCCTTCCTTGTCCTCCCCTCTCTCCCCCTTCCTTGTCCTCCCCTCTCTCCCCCTTCCTTGTCCTCCCCTCTCTCCCCCTTCCTTGTCCTCCCCTCTCTCCCCCTTCCTTGTCCTCCCCTCTCTCCCCCTTCCTTGTCCTCCCCTCTCTCCCCCTTCCTTGTCCTCCCCTCTCTCCCCCTTCCTTGTCCTCCCCTCTCTCCCCCTTCCTTGTCCTCCCCTCTCTCCCCCTTCCTTGTCCTCCCCTCTCTCCCCCTTCCTTGTCCTCCCCTCTCTCCCCCTTCCTTGTCCTCCCCTCTCCCCCCCTTCCTTGTCCTCCCCTCTCCCCCCCTTCCTTGTCCTCCCCTCTTGTACCAGGAGATGGCTCCAGGCTGGGTGGCTGCTTGGCTGTCCCTGACACCCCAGCACCTCCTCATGGCCCCCTGGCCTTTCCCACAAGGGGTGTGGGGAGAAAGCCCCCATCCCTCACAGGCTTTTTGCTCTAGGCAGGGAACAGGGACGAATTTTGACCAGTTATTTAAGAACAAGGTTGCCTGTGAAAATCAGAATCAGCTGCTTCCTCTTCTTACTCCCTCTTCTTGCTTTCCAGCAATAACATGAATGGAAACTATTTTTAATCCTGTGGTTCAGAAATGGACCCTATGTGTGTCTGTGTGTTCCTATGAAGTTCCTGGCTGGCTTACAGCTAATTGAGGAGTTTTGGTGCCTGTTAAATTTTAGTTTCAGGCCTCAGCACATACATGGGAAGAAAGCAGGTACCTGTCTTAGTCCTCTCCAGCCAGAGGAAGATAGAGGTCACCCAGGAGTATAGCAGGAGGAGCAGTAGTGAGTACAAATAAGCCTTTAGTCCATTCTCTACACCACAGCTCATGCCCTGGTGGTGGAAAGGCATTAAAGAGCACTCACTGCTGAGATGAAATGTGAGTTTGAACTCCCTGGAGTGACCAGGAGTTGGACCTTCCTCAGCAGAGCTGGGACCCAGCTGTGTTTTGTATTCCCTGTGCATCCAGCCATGGGGAAGTAAAGCAGATTGTTGCCTTGCCATGCACCCTAAAATTAATGGTCTTGGTTTACAGTAAATCTATACACCTAACAGGTTTATTCCTCGATCAATTAATTCCTGAGAATGGCTTTCATCATCTCCAGTGGTGCCAGATCAGGGTGCAAAGTAGATTTATTTCTGTAATGGATCCAATGATAATTATTTCACTATTTGGAGAGGGGGAGATGCAGGTGATTTATGGTGCCTGGTCAAGCATTACTTTTTATTTTTTGCTCTCCTGGATTGCTCACCAAGCTCTCTGGGGAGGGCTTTGTTTATCAGGCTCAAGCCTGTTTGCTGGGAACTGTGTTTTTAGTTTTTTTTTAATTAAAAGTTTTTAATTTAAATTTTAATTAAAATTTTAATTTAAATTTAAATTTTAATTAAAATTTAATTTAATTCTGGAGGCATCCATGTCTCCAAGTACAGGTCATTCAGTGTGAGAGGTTTCTAGAGTGGTGCAGTAAGGAGGTCTGGTGTCTTTTAGGAGTAGCTCTCCATTCTTGCATGGTCCTGGGCTGCTGACCCTCTCAGTCCCAACCTCACAAAGGGAGTTGGCTGCTTTCTTAATACCCTGAGTGTGTTAAGGATTTGAGGGTCCAAGAAAGTCTCTCCTCTCCCCCTCCATGCTGATTGTGAACTGTTCAAATGTAGATGTTGGATTTCTGAAGGAGAGCTGAGGTACTTTTCTGGGCTGGAGAGGGCTGAAACAGCTTGGGCTGTGAGAGGTCACTCTGTGCCCTCTCCTGTCTGCTGGTCACTGCCAGCCCCTGCCTCACTGATGTTCCACACTATGAGGGGCACTGTTCAGGTGACAGCATGAACTCTGGGTGCACAGAGGGTGGATAGCCTGAAATGGGAAAACTCTTCCTTTTTGTGAACATCTCCCTCCTTGTAGTCCCTCTGGTGTGCTGGGGGAGCCCTTTCCTTGGTCAGACTTGCTGCTCTAGATGGGCATTTTATTACTGCCATTTTTTCTTGCACATCTACCTGTGCTGGGACTGTGAGAGCTGAAAGTGTTGAATTTGACTTAACAGCATCAGTAATGAACTTCAAATGCAAAGCTCTTGTCTTCTCCTTTCTCCCAGCAGAAGCTGGAAAAGCAGTGCTCTGGTTGGTCATGTTTTGGCTTTAACACATGTGAATTTTATTTCCAGCTATGGGATAGCTTCAGCAGCTCAGTTTGCTGTCTGATACTAAAGCTGCCTTTCTTAGGAAAGGCTCTCAGGTGTCACTGAAGGCTGCAGATGCAGCTCCTGGATAAACTTTGCCTAATATCCTTGCTTCTTTTTTTCCTCTCTAGGCTGGTCCCAACGTCTCGTTTCTACCCTCTGCGTATGCACTGCATCCGTGCACTTACCCTGTTGTCTGAGAACACCAGGACCTTCATCCCAGTGTTGCCATTTATCCTGGAGGTTAGTTGGTTCCTGCTGACCTAGAAATGGCTGATGTCTGCTACCTGACAAGCACACTGCCTCATTCTACCCACCAACAGCTCCCAAGGTTGCCCAATTTCCTTACTCCCTAAAATCCCCAGCAGACAGCATCATACAGAATGTGTTGTTGGGTTAACAAATAGGATTAAACTTTTATTGGCCTGTGAGCAGAGAGTTTCTAAGATCAGCTGGGTGCAAAAATACATTCCTAGGTAGTTTTAACTAATGCAGTGAGGTATGAAGGTTTTATCCTGAAGGCTTTACCAGAGGAGAGATTCAGAGACTCAACTGGTTGCAGTAGCTCCTTTCACTTCTTAGCAAAAGTAAAAATTTCTTGTACCCACAGACAAAGAGAAATGGAAAGAAAAAGCCCTTTGAGAATTAAGAATTTATTTAGGGAAATTACCTGAGTCAATGCAACCAGGCAAAATGCAGCATGTTTGGTGAAATACTGGTGCTAAGAGGCCATCCAGCTTTCCCATATATCAGATGCCTGATAGCTCCCCACATCAGCCTTCCTGGCTTTGCTGCTGTGGAGAAGGCAGGAGGAGGAATACAGAAGCTCCAGTAGGTCAGCATGAGGCTGGACACTGAGGAGGAGGAGGAAAGGGACTTCTATAATAAATGATCTGAGTCAGCTGGGCTCATTCCTAATGAAGTTCTGTTGAAGCAAAGGCTTCTGTGGTTTTGTGGTGTTGTAAACCTGCTTTGCAAACCACATCCTCTGAGCCTCTGGAAGGCAGTGATGTTTATAAACCTCCTGCTTTCCCACCTCCCCCCCCTGTCCTGCCCTGTGTGGCTTTGCCATTCCTCTGCTTCCTTCCTCTTCGTGGAGATTTGGAATTTCACCAACCAGCTTTAGTGAAAGAGACATCTCCACACAGGCTGGTAGAGCTTGGGGTGAGGGTGGTTTCTCTGCTTTTTAATTTTTAGTGCTCTGACACATAAAGCCTTTTTGCCCTTGGGGCCTTCCCCTCCACCTCCCTTTGCATTCTGACCCCTACACCTTGGTGTAAGCTGTGTGTTGGGCCCCCCAGATGTTTCCATGCTGCACACTGAGCTTCCTTCCAGCTTCCACCAGCCCCTGACCACATCCCATCCTGTTGTGTTTGCCAGGCACCCCTTGGCTTGGCTTGGCTTGTCCAGGTGTTGGTGGCAAGGGGGAGATGGGGGAAGGGTAAATGTGGGACTGTGCATTGCTTGAATATTCTTCCACATTACTTTAACAATTATTTTGCTTTAACTTGTATAAACCAGGGTGTTAGACTTCCAGGAGCTATCAGCCTTCCCCTTCCTCCTGCCTGCTTCCTGTAAGGGATCCCTCAGATATTCTGTGGAGTTTCCAAGAGCAATGAGGACTATTCCCTCTATACTTCCATACCTTCCCAGCTCCTTCCTCCTCTCTTTTACACATTACTGAACACTTACAACTGTCAGGGTGTCTTCACAAGCTGTCTTCAGGCTGGAGATGTATTCCAGCTGTAGGGATGAGATGGTAAGAAGCTTTAGGTGACTGTGTAAGTCTGCCTTCTCCCTTTCTATCAAGGCAACCCAACCCTTGCTACCTCTTGTCTCAGCCCTGTCTCTGCTGTGCTTTCAGGAGACAGATTGGATGTGTGCAGCTCCTGTAGGCACAGGAATTCCCCAAGCCCCTGCCAATGGAAATAAGAGCTGACTGCCTGATGGATCTTGACAAGAGCTGATGCTCCCCTGTGTGGGCATCCAGTGCTGTCTCCTCTCTGACTTTGCTTTCCAGGGTGGAACAAAAGCAGCAGCTTGCTAAAATTACATCTTAGAAAGGAGGGGGTGGCTTGGGAGAGAGTGTAAAGCAGGCAGGCTTTTACTTTTGTATTCTTACTCCCCTTAAAGGGCCTGTGAGATCTTAAGCTCTTTTTTTCCCCCTATCACTTCAATTGTTGCAACAACCACTGGTTTCTGCAGCAGGAAAATTGGTGGCTCATCTGTGTGGATAAACAAGGTGGAAATCTCCCCACAGGCAGACTTCAGATGCCAATTTAGAACTGGCTTCACCTCTGGAGGGATGGGAGAGAAAGTTAACCCTGACATGCTTAGGAAGGCATAAGGTTGCGTTCTGGGGTTTTTTTGACACTTAAATAGTGTCAAATAGTTGACTCTTACTTTGCATTTGCTGCAGAGAAAATCCCCAGAGTGCAATATATATCCTGGGAGTGGGCAGCAGCTATTTCAGAGGAGACTGGCTGATCTAAAGATTGCAGAATTAATGCTGGACCTTGTCATACATTTAAGCACAAGTATGAAATCAGTTTTCTACAAGATAAGGGCTCTTTGTCTAAAGCTCCAGTTTTGCCTTTCTGTGTGAAGAAGCCAGACTGAGCTGAACCACTGCACTAAAGAAAGGCATCTTTCTTTTTACTCATCCTCCTCTTTCCACCACTATATTGCAGCTCTAAAATTCTGCATCACAGCCCTGTGGGTACCAGGGGTTGAGTGAAATCATCCCTGACCAGTCTGATAGACTTCTACACTGAGATACCTGGAAATACTCAAGAGCAGTCTGCACATGGTCTTGGCCTGATGTCCAACCCTGTCCCTGCTTCAGCAGGGTGGGTTTGGACCAAAATCTCCAGAGCCCTCTTGCAACCACTCTGTGAATAAAGAGATTGAAGCCAGGATGTTCTCAGTTGCAATTAAGTGACAAGAAAAGAGGGAGTACCCAGAAAATTAAACACAGGAGGTCCCACTTAAGCACTGGGGGGTTGAAAAAGGCCCAGCAAACCAAACAGTTTTCTAGGGTGAGGTTGCACCAGGTTGTCTAGAGAAATTGTCTAGAGAAAGAGTGGAGTGTCTGTCCTTGGAAATACTCAAAATGTGACTGGGCATGGTCCTGAGCAACCTGTCCTAGGTGATGCTCCTAGATGCCTTCCAGAGGTCCCTTCCAATCCTAACTTCTCAGAGACTGAGTGCTTCAAGCCAGCTGCTGCAGAAACTTGGGCATGTGAATGTGAAATAATCCAGCTGGGCTCCTGCAGCCCTTCCCTCAGCAGTGCCTGACAGGCCCCAGGGGATGCTGCAGCCCTGCTGGGAGCTGGCCTGGGGCTGCCAGCTTCAGGCTGATGAAAGCAGATGCCAAGAGGCTTTTTTTAGAGCCTGGAAGAAAGAAATGTTGGGGTGGGGATGTGGCAATACACTGGGTGTGCAGTGTAAGCCCTCTATCTGAGCACCCTTCCCACTAGCCACATGGAACTCACCCCTGAGCTGGAGATTGCCAAAAATCCTTCTCCTCCCTGCCCTGTCCTTTCTTCTGTCTGCTTGTGGTTATCACTTAAGCCAGATTGTTGCCTTTTAATGTTTTTCTGGCCCTCTAGTCCCTCATTATCACCTTGCCACAGTGCCACAGGATTCTTAGACATCAGTCATCCTCTCCTTCAGTCTCATCCCTGCACACTGGAGATGGGAAACACATTTTCCCCTTCCCACACATCCTGGGAGAGTTTCAAAACCTTTGGTTTTGTTTTTCCCTCATGCCCAGGGGCATGTTAGGATCCCACAGAGCCTGATGCCTTTTGCTTTAATGTATCTGACCTCAGGGATCAATACAACTGTTTTGGCCAAAGAAATAACCATGCATAATGAGGTTTAGAGCATCGATTCCCTAGGCTGGGGCTCTTTGTTTTCAAAAGTCACCAAGCTTGTCCCTCCCTTCCAAATAACCCGGACTGACAAATAAAATGTAAAAAAAATCAATAATCGTCTCCATGCTTTTCTGGCCTGGGGGCATCCATGTGACCCCCAAACACCCTCCCTTTCCTCCTCACCTTGCCCCCTGGCAATCAGTGTGCTGTGTCCACACCTTGCTGGGCTGGTTGGGGTCTGATGATGAATGTGTTGCTGCTGCCTAGCAGGAAGAGAAATGATTTCCTGCTCAAGCCTCCACTTTAAAAGCACTGGGGACAGAGAGAGGAACTGTAGTTTGATTTTGGGGATGCTCAAGAGTATGAGCGGGCAGGATGTGCTCCTTGTCCGTCCCCCTCAATGGTTGTCATCAGATATGCAAATAGCACCAACTGTTGGCTGATTTTTCATTTATTTTTTTTCTAAATGAGATCCCATTGGTAATGAACACATCCCTTGACTGCCACTTGTTATCCTTGATGGGGGTCTCTGGGAATCTGCCCCCAGTCAAGTGGGTTTTGCACTTCTTACCATCCTTCTGGAGTCTGCCCCTGCCAGGCTGGGAAAGGTCATATTCATATTGCTCCTCATTTTAGAAACCTTTTGCTCTGTCCTGTGTCCCAGCTCCAGAGGAAGAGCAGCCCAGGTTTGTTGGGGTAGTGCCCTGGTGCCTGCATGGGGACCAAGGCAGATTCTGGCTGTAGCTAATTTCACCTGGAGAGAGCTTTTCTGTGCACCTTCCAGGGAAATGAAAAATTAAAATTCTCCCTGATTCATCTCCCCTTTCCCTCAGTGAGGTTGCAAAGCTCCTTCCAAAAAGGAGTGGGGAAAAGGCACTCATATTTTTTAGTCTTGATTACAGTTTGTTAAATGAGAAGGCAATAGTGACTCTTCCTAATTCAAACCACACTTGAGATGCCACCTTGGAGAGCCAGTTAAACACACACATGTGTAAACTTCTCAATTTTCTTCTTTCTACTGTGTAAGCGTCATACCTTCTGTTTCAGAAATACTCTTCTCCCCAACTGTTACCATTTAATAAGGTCTGGAAAAATACAAAAGCAAAGGTGCAGGTCTGCCTTTTGACATGACATACAAATCAGCTGGACCCTCACAGTGTGCTCACTGTTTGGACAAGCAGGGTGGATGGTCTCCTCTCAGAGTCTGAGAAGGGAACAGTTTTTCTCCATGTCCCTTGCTATAAAATGAAATGTGTCCATGGAGAATAATAGACACTTATTCAAAGGCTGTTCAGTTAATTGGGAAATGTGTTAGCATAGAAACCTTGCCCAGCAAGGGGTGTTTGTGAAAAGGACTTACTGGTCTTTCTGCTTCCTAAAACAATTATTTCAGTGGCAATAAAAGGGTAATGAATTTGGTGTAAGCAGAATTTAGTATTGCTGTTGAAAAGCTCACCTTAAGGGAGAGTTTCAGAATACACTCAGGCTTTGCAGTGGTAGCTGTTTTCTTTTGCAGTCTTCATCTTTACAGTCTTTTTTTTCTTTTCCTGCTGTAGGTTTTCCAACAAGTAGATTTCAACAAGAAGCCAGGACGTATGAGTGCTAAACCTATAAACTTTGCAGTGATCTTAAAGCTTTCCAATGCCAACCTGCAGGAGAAGGCTTTCAGAGTAAGTAGAGCCCCCCAAACAATCAAAATGCTTTGTATTCCTGTCCTGTAAGGTTGGAGACTCATTTCCCAGTTGGGGCCCTTGTAGGGTTTAGTTCCTATCTGATATTTCCATTTCTGCTTCCCATCCCCAGGATGGTCTCCTTGACCAGCTCTATGACCTGATGCTTGAGTATCTCCACTGCCAAGCCTGCAGCATTGGATTCCCAGAGTTGGTTCTCCCCACTGTCATTCAGGTAAGGCTTCATTGGAGGTTTTTTTTGCATTTTGGGCAATTCTTGGGGAGGAACAGAGGCATTGTGTCTAATTAAGAGGCTGAAGGGAGGTGACAGTGGAGTTGGGGACACAGGGCTGCATGACTTCAGTGGAGATTTGCTGAGTAGTGCACCCAGATGACTTCTTGGCAATTCAGACTTGCTGTGTTGTCTCAGAGCAGTATTTGTACTCCTAGAGCCTGTGTTTTTCCTTCCCTTGTGCTCTCCACAAGATGGCAATCTTCCCTCCTTTCCCAGCACATCCACTGAGGCACTTGTTCCCCAAGTCCATGCCCAATACAATTCCTGTCTCCATCCCTCCTCCTTGCTGCACCTGACAGAGGTGCTGCAAAGTAGTCTCCATGATGCAGGGTGTTCTCCCCAGCTACTTCATGTTTATATACTTCATTTTCTGCAATCAAACTGCAATACTGGTGCTGTGCATTAGGGGCTGTTGTGTATCATCCTTCCCTCATACCTTGCTAGCTTGGTTGCCTTCAGTTTTGGGTGAGGAGTGACCTCTGTCCTTTGAACAGGCAAACTGGAAAAGGGTTGGAATTTGTTCCCTTCTTCCTCCCAGTCCTCTCTGCTTCTAACTCACACGTGGCAGGTATGAGGACATGAACCTCTGCTTTGCTGGCTGCCCTCAGCCCCTGTGTCCCTACCCCTCCTTGCTGTGCTGCCTCTCCTTGACAGGGGAGTAATACCCCACCTGGGACAGACAGGCTGCTTGGGAGGCACCATTTCCCCATTCCTGGGCTCTGGAATAGGCTGGCATCTGCCAGGCACAGGGCTCTTGGCTGGGTCCCTGCAGCCTGGCACAGCTTTTGCCTGCCTGGCAGGAGGCTGCTTTGGCTCCTGTGAGCTGAGAGGCAGTCCCTGTGCCAGGGGAGCACAGCTCCTCTGCTTGCTCTCACTTCTCAGCAGTGCACAGAGCCCTCTCCTCAGTCAGCAGCTCCTGAGAGCCTCAGAGCTGAGGTTGGAGCTGGAATAGGGCCCTCTGGCACCCTGGGGATTCCAAAGAGCTCCTGGGACCAGCCTGGCTTCCTGCAGGGAATGATTGTTCTCAGGTTCTGAGCCACTAACCACAGCCTGGTGGCTTCTGCTGGGCTGGGGGCTGAGGGTCACTTCCCAAAATCCCAGAGGCTTTGGGAAAGGTGGGTGTTGTGAGTGTGTGTGTGTGAGTCTGTGTCTGTGTGTGTGAGTCTGTGTGTGTGTCTGTGTGTGAATTTGAGTCTGTGTGTGTGTCTGTGTGTGAATTTGAGTCTGTGTGTGTGTGTGTGTCTGTGTGTGAGTGTGTGTGTATGTGAATGTGTGTGTGTTTGTGTGTGAATGTGTGTGTGACTGTTTGCGTGTGAATGTGTGTTTGTGTGTGTTTCCGTGTGTGACTGTGAATGTGTGTGTGTATGAATGTGTGTGTGTGTATATGTGTGTGTGTATATGTCTGTCTGTGTGTGTGTGTAGACTTTTCTCCTGGAGCAGCTCCAGTTAACTATACAAATCCATCTGTCCTGACTCTTCTTCCCCCTGAGCTCCTCTTTCTTCCAGTGCCCCAGGGGCTGTGTTCCAGCTGGCCAGGGCTGCATTCCTGGGCAGTGGGTTTTGGGGACAAGCTTGGCTGAACTGCCTTCAAACTGAACTTTAAAACCTTCTTTGCCTGGAAGGCAGGAAGAACCTGGGCAGATCAAAGGGAAGGGAGAGGCAGCCAGGGAGGGGGAGAGTTTCAGAGCTGCTGGGACAACCCCATGGCTGTCACTGTGTCCCTGGGCTGGCAAGGAGCTCAAAGAGCAAAGCCTGAGGGTCTGGATTCATAGAAGGGAGTGTCCCTTCCCTTCTTCAGAGCCTGACAGGCATCAGAGCAGAGGTGGGAGGCTACAGGGGAAAATTGGGGTAGCCTTGGGAAGGGGTTGGCAGTGCTGTGTAGAGGCAGGAGATTCCATGATCTGGGCATGGACAGAAGGACAGGAGGGTTGGTTTGCCTTCCAGCAGCCCCTGCTGCTCCCTCTCTGTCCCAAGCTGAATATTCCTTCTGCTCTTTGTGGGTGGGGGATTGGGTTTGGTTTGGGTTCCCTGGAACACAGACATCCAGCTGCTTCAGATCATTCATAGCTCCCTGCAGCAGTTACAGGCAGAGGAGTTTGGGTGTTTGCTGTGGTCTCTGCTGGTACAAACCATTGGTGTTTAAAGCTGGCACTTCCACAGAATCAATCCTGCTAATCCCAGAGCTGCTTAGCTAGGAACCAAGGCAAGATGTTAATGACACACACGTGCACACCTATGTTCTGATGGTTTTCATTGTGGAAATACCTGGGGTTTGTGTTTGGCTGAGTGGATGTGTGGAGTCCTTTTCTCTCCTCTGTTTTCTTTTACCTTCTTAGTTCCCTGCCTCTTAACACAGGACTGAGATCTCATCATATTTTGGTAATATCTCTGGTGTAGATAGTGGTGGGACTGTGAGGGATTGCAGGGCTAGGAGAGAGGAGGGGGAAAGAAGAAATGAAGCATACAGCTGTGAGAGCAAACACACACCACCAAACTGCACAGACTGAGCCTGAGATTTTGCAGGATTTCTGGTGACACTTCTGCAACGGAAGAAAAATGATAATATATGTGGTAGAGGATGAAATGGATCTGGGGCTGCAGCTGTGAGGATCAAGTGAGATAAATTGAATGACAAATGCATCTCTGGGTGGAGATAAATATGCAGCAGCTATAAGAAATAAATATTTTAGAAAGGGGGGGTGAGAGTAGGACAGGCTTCACCAGCAGAAGAGTAGTTTTGCTGATGATCCCTTTGTACTTGTTTGATGGGCTGTTTGCTTTATGGGAAAGGACAAAGGTGCTCATTTTAACTCTCATTTTTCTGAGTTGGATGTCTGATGGCAGGTGAGCATATGCTGGGGATAAAGGAAGAAGAAAAACCCCTGCTGCTTGGTGATGGGGGACATTCTCCATGTGTGCAGCAGATCCTGCAGCAATATCCCCATCAGGACAGCAGTGTCCTGGCAGAGAGGGGCCAGGGGTGACTGTCACCTCTTGATTAACATTTAATACTTCAACATTTAATACTTACCCACATGTAGCATCAAGCTACAGAGACATCTTCCTCCTCCCCCCAGCTCTGTCTCTTGAGGCAGAACATTTGAAGCCTTCAGTAGAGAAATCAGTGCTGTAGTTGCTGACCAGAGACCATTTATCTCTATCACAATAGCATCTGCAGGTCCCAGCTGAGATGCAGGTTCCATTGTGGTTAACCATTTTCTTTTGCCTTGTTGGATCTCTAAATCAAGTCTCTGGGTGGTGCCTCTGTCTATGGATGGCTCTAGCAAAGAGCTTGGGCTGCAGAATGTGGACAGCACCCCAGAGCCCTGTCCTGGGCTTGGTGAAAAGCTGTTTAGCAAGCAGTGTAGTCAACTGGAATTGAAGCCTTTGAATCCTCCCAGCCCAGGGTGTTAGGACCCCCAGGGCTGATACCAGGGATAGATCAGAGGATGGGATGAACAGAAGGGAGGAGTTGTCCCCTGCTGTCTATCACTGGGAAACATTTTTGATTTTTTGCTGATGAGATCTACTTATGGAACCTATTACATTGCTTTCATTCCTCCTCTCCTTTTCCTCCTCCCAGCTAAAATCTTTCCTGAAGGAATGCAAGGTTGCCAACTACTGCAAGGCCATCAGGCAGCTCCTGGAGAAGCTGCAGGAAAATTCTGCCTACATCAGCAGCAGACGTCAGAAAGCTGCCTTTGGGGTGGCCAGCAGGGAGGCTGTGGTGAGTCTGCTGCTTCAGTTTTGGGGGGGTGTGGGGTGACAAGATGTGCACAAACCACTCAGGAAGGCTCTGATGCTAGAGCTGGCAAGACTCTGCAGCCAAGAGCCTCATGGGCAACATGGTCCATAAATTACACCCTTCTCTTATTTATAACACACACACATGCACGGAAGTGCATTGCTTTGCTGGGGCATCTCCCTCTTGGCTTTCAACATCCCATTCCTGATGGGTGGGTGCCAGTTTGTCCCTGAAGTGATAGGATGGGTGCTGCTGCCTCTCTAAGCCTGTTGTTTCCTCCTAGTCTGCTTGAAGCTTTTTTTGGGTTGGGTTTTTTTTTTGTCTTTTCCTTTGCCCCATCCTTCTTTGGGGACCTGCTGACCTTGCCTAAACTCTGAGGGATTTGAAATCCAGGCTTTTTGATCTGGGTTTGAAGTGACTCAGTAATGTGTCTTTGGTTCTGTAAATGCCATTCTGGGTTGGACTGGAATTATGCTTCCTGTCTGGAGTGAAGTGGGTAGGGTTTTGTTGGTTTGTATTTTTTGTGGGCAGTTCTGTGATCACCCACACACTTTGCAGAGGGCTCTGTTCCTGAGGAGCAGAGGGAATGGCCCACTCAAGACTCCTGTGGGATGAAAGAGCTGGAGCTGCTCATCTTTTGTGCCCAGAGTGCATTTGGGGGGCCCAGGTAGCCCTGTGTTTTCCCCCCAACACTTTTTCCAGCAAATGAAGTAGATTCTCAAGAAGTACCAAAGCTCCCTCAGAGATTGGGCTTCCCAGAACAATTTGGACTCTCCCTCAGAGTCTGGGTTGAGTTTGCTGGGCTGTCCCCAAGCTATGTGGGGCATTGGCACTTGTCATGGGCAATCACTGCCAGAAAAGGGAAGGAGGAGGAGGAGAGGGAAGGGGAGGTATCTGCATGTCCTCCTTGCCAGCAAAAGCAATTGAAAGCAAATGCTCTCTGCTTATCACATCCATGCATTCATGCCTGCTGCAGTATAGAGAGCAGAGCCCAAATTCTGAGCTAATTCTTCCCATGCAACAGACTGAGATGCTGCTTTCATGGGGGGCATCACAGCACAGCATGCCCTAGAAAGGTGGAGTTTACCTCAGGGTCTGTAGTGAATCCCTGTAAAAAAAAAAAAAAAAAAAAAAAAAAAGAGTCTGGAGGCTGAACCTGGTGCTCATGGTGCAAATTCAAACTTGAGATGGAGGGAACCCTCCTCTCATCCCTGGAACTGTGCCCTGGGGGGGACAGGCATACCAGATGTGTTCATGTTCAGCCTGACTCCTTCCACTTTATTTGAAAAATGGTGGAAGAATTTGTAAATGGAGAATTTTACCTTTTTTTTTTTTTTTCTTTTTTAATTTGTAAATTCATATTTGAGCTGGGAGGTTTTTCTGGCAGGTGGGTGATGATCTTTGTTACCTGTGTGCAGACAGGTGCTGGCAGTGTGGACTTGATCCCTGCTGGCTGTAGCCTGACAGCACAATAATGCAAAACCAGTAACAGAAGGAGAATTTCAACTGGTTAAAGTGGGTGTGATGGCACCTACTCTGTCAAAATTCCCACTGAGGTTTTCTGACTGGAAAGATGGGAGCATTTTAATACTTTTGGGATATCTGGATCCCTTGTAAAACCAAGAGAGCTGGGTCAGACAGGACAAACAGACTTTTGCTCTTTGGGAAAAAGAGCCTTTCTCTGAAGCTGTCTGTACCAAGCAGCATCAAGAAATCACCTGATTACAGCTGGCAGCCTGAGAGGAGCCTGATCTATAAATGGGGTGAGTCTCTACTCCTGGGGAAGCACTCCTCTTGCCCTGGGATGGGTACTCAAGCCCTGCTGTCTGGTGGCTGGAGCCAGACAGCAGCCCTGGAGCTGTGTTACAAGCAGTCCCCTGGGGCTTTGTGAGCCTGGGACCCCCCAGAAAGGGCATTTTTGGCTCCATGCAGTATAGATCCTGTGCCATTAGAGTGCAGGTGACACGGGCTGGGCACCATTTAATTGCCAAAGTTCATCTCCTGGTGCCAGCTGCAGAGACCACAGATCATCTCCACTTCCCTCCCTGCTGCTGGGCTAAATCAAGATGTGTTTCACTTCCCAACACACACTGGGCTCTTCCTTCTTTGGGTAAGGCAGGAGCTCTGTGCTGCCATCCATGGCAGAGTCCTCCTCTTTCTATCTTCTTCATACCCTGCTTTTTAAACACCCTTTTTCCTGCATCTTGGCTCCCAGGCTGCACCCAGCACACTCCAGCTCCCCAGTTTTGGGGAGCTCAGCTTGGTGTTTTAGGGATCACAGGTTTAGGGATCTAGTTTTAGGGATCAGCTCCCCAGAAGCAGTTGATTTGGCATCTCCTGAAGGGTATTTGAGCTGTTGCTGTGAAGCTGCTCAGACCTTTTGTTCCCACCCTCCAAAAAAGGAGTACTGAGTACACACAGCTGCCTATACACACCTCTGGATTTGTTCCCAGCCCTGAACTCAGGATATTCTGTCAGATCCATGTCCAACCTTTGTTCCTGTTCCTCATACTTGTGTGTAATGTCTTTCTGCTTCCATTAGCTTCACTTTTTACTGTGGGCTAACACAAAGCCTCTGGGCACTGTGATAATCCAGGTAACAGGTGGAGTTCTAGGTGGGTTTTAAGTTAAAAGGATGCTGGCAGGTTAAGAAAAGTCTATTTTAATCTGACATACCAACACCCCCCTTTCAGCAATAACACTCCAATGGGTGGAAGAATTGGTAAAAGACAAGAAGAGAATTTGTAACCATCTCATTTGCTTTTTTTGATGGTGTTTGCACCTCCATATTCTCCCTGCTTGGAGAGCAGGAACAGGCTGGGCATTTCTTCATGCTCTGCTCCCTCAAGGGAGGGATGAGGGATGAGTCCAAGACCCTACTGGGGAATGTTGGTTTCAGAAATAAACATTTGGCTGTAGAAGAGGGGGAAAAGGCAGGCAGGAATCTTTGGTGCTTAGGTCTTGTAAATATTTGCATGAGATTTTTCTGAATTAAACAAGCGAGAGCTGTGCAGGTGATCAGATGCCTCCACTGAAGAAGAAGGACACAATTTTTTTTCCTGATGGCTCAGGATGAAATCAGAGCTGTCCCTTTGATTCCTGCCTTCAGGTTCCAGTTGAGGGAATGGCTTTTTTGTTAGAGTTGGCTGCAGCATCTGAACTGACTTCTGTGTCTGTGTCTTCTCACCAGAGCTGGAGTAGAAGTGAATGTTCAAGGCCAGGGTGGTACCAGTGGATCCCAGAAGGCATTGAGCTGATTTTAGGAGAGCTTATTGGGAGTTCTCAGCAATTTTGAGAATCAGGCCTCTTCCGGGAGAGAGAAAGAGGCAGCTGGGAACAAACCCAGACTTCAGGTCACCCTTCTGGGAAAATGTGGTGAATTTCCATAAGCTGAAGCATCTCTCATGCCCCACCAGATAGATTTGCCTTTAGGAGGACCTCCTGCTGCCCTTCAGTGCCATGGGTATCCTGTGTTTTGGTCTTTTATAAGAAAACTCTTGATTGGCCAACCTCTGCATTTCATCTTTTGGCTTTCTTTGATCTCCTTGCAGTGCCCAAGCATTGCTGTACCTGAGGAGAGCTGTCAGCCACACCATTCCTGACTCAGGAGTTGCTTAAATCATTGTTCCCTGCAATTCCCACTTCATCCTGCTTCAATTCTCAGTCGTGGTTGCCAATTTCCTACCCAGAAGCTGGGAAAATGTGGTTTGGGAAAGAATCTCAAGCTCTGCGCTCAACTCCCTGCGTTTGCCAAAAGTTGTATTGGAAAAACTGCTTGGAAAACCTTTCTTAAATTTTTCCCTCCTTCTCTCCACAGGAACAATGGGAAAAGGAGGTGAAAGAGGAGGGGACACCTCTGACCAAGTATTATACTCAGTGGAAGAAGCTAAGAGAGAAGGAGATACAGCTGGAAATCAGTGGCAAAGAAAGGGTAAGAATGACATTTCTGAACTCTGGACATCACCTCTGCTTGGTGCCTCCCAGCTGAGGGCAGCAGGAAGAGCAGTTGTGTGTCCTGGGGAGGTTGGGTGACAATTCAGTTGTGTCTGAGCACCTGAGGCTCCCTGTGGATTTTGTGATTTGAATTGAGGCCTCGTTGGGGATGTTACTTTTGGGACAAGCATGTGCTGCAGTTTGGAAGTGCAGAATGTGCACACAGCTCCTGGTCTGTGTGTTCACAAGCCTTCTCACCTGGCTTTTAAGCACTTTGCATCATTTTTTTTGCAAGTGCTGTGGCTTTCTTGATAGGAAAGCAGAACAGGGGAGCTCATCCAGGCCTTTAGCTCTTTTCCCAGCTCTGCAGAATGTGCCTGGATTGCCAGGCTAAAACCTAACTTGGCAAGGAGACAGGGAGGGGAACATTTTCATTTCATTTGCCTCACTTTTCAGCAAAGGGAATATCAGAGATGAGTTCTGGTTTGTATTTCCTTATTCCACCCCATACTGGGGAGGGGGGGACTTGCTCTCAGGCTGCTGATTCCCACATATCCTGCCCTAGGGAAGGCTCCTTGGCCACTGCTCATGGCACTGGAAGCCTCAGGAGGCACTGGGAGCCTGCAGGGAAGCTGCCTGGATGCTCATGCAATGGAAGTGGCTGATCTGGGCTCTGGGCTGGGGAGCAGGAAATAAATCTAATTGGTGTCTCCAGCCTATGGGGGGGGAGCAATTAAAATAATCGATGGGATGTGAGGAGGGTTGGCTCTGAGCCAAGTCCCAGGGCATGGTAAAAGACCTGGGAGATCCTAGGAACTCTCAGTTACCATATCCCAGCCTGAGGTCAGGAGAGGAGGCTGAATTTTTCCTGGGGCAGCCCTGCAGAAGGAAGGGAAAGGAAGTGATGGGTGTGAATGGGGCCCAAAACTGTCCCTGCTGCTGTGAGCTGACACTTTCCTGGGACTCCAGAAGTTATCCCAAGGGATGAGGAGATCAAGCCTCAATGGAGACCAACCCCCATCTCACCTTAGAGATGGGGGAGGAGCTGGAGCTCCTTGGGGTGGAGAGCTTGAGGGGGGGATAGCAAGTCCCAGGAGGGGGACTTCTGAAACCAGCAGTCTGAAGGGCAGAGAGAGGGACTTGTTTTTCATGGGGAAAGTGGTCTGAACAGATAAACTGCAGAGGAGAGACAGAGGGTGAGCTTTCCAACAGGCCTGTGGCTGCCTGACATCTTTGCTGGGAGAATGGGGCTGTTGTCTCTCTGGGTGGGGACTGCCAGCTTAATGATGCAGCATTGTGAGCCCCAGCAGGAGAGTGAACACCAGGAGGCCCATTAGAGCTGGGAAAATCCATGTCCCATTAGCAGCCATTGGGAGGGAAAATAATAGTAACAACAACAACAACAAAAAAAAAACCTCAGCCTGGCTCTCAGCTGCCAGGAGCTGCAGCTTGCCTTGTGGGGACAGCCCTGACCCCCACTGCCTCTTCCATTTGCTTTTCCCAATGGTTTTTAATGGGATGTAGACTAATCAGCTTGGTGAGACTCAGGAGATAGCAACCCTCTAGCTGGGGATTAAAAGGCTGCCCCCCAAATTACCTAATTAGTGCTCCTGTGTGATGAACACAGGCTGGGGCTGTGAGCTTTGGCTCAGCACAAGGCTCATTCCTTTGCTTTGTGATCACCCCACAGCTTCTAGGGTTTTCCAGGTGCTTTTGTTTTGAGGTGCTCCTCTTGAAGGCAGTCCTGGGCAGTCTCAGAAAGTTGGAGGTATCACAGCTCAGCATGATTCAGGACCAGGAGGGTCCTTTTCATCCTGCTGGCTTTGAGCTCAACCAGTGCTGATGTCACCCAAACCTGTAGGCTGCTTTTGGGAATGGGGACTTGGCAGTATGAAAATACAAAGAAATCCCAACTAACAGCTCTAACCAACATGCCCTGCACCCAGGAGACATTTTTCCCTTGCTCCCTTCAGCTGGAGAAGGCTGTTCCACGTTGTGTCCATGAGACATTTGACCTATAGACATCTCCACTTTAAAGCAAGTTTTCATGTTCCATGGAACCATCCCTTGCTTAGGACATGTCAGGAGGGAGGATCTGACCTTGGGTGATTTTTACATTTCATTTACTGGTCACTCCAGCAGTATATCACCCTGATCCATTTTAGTTTTTGAGACCTTTGTGCTTTATTTCTCTCACTGAATCAGTATTTCTGGAGCATCTCTGCCCTCCCACTCTCCATAAAGTTCTACAGAGCAGAACAGATGAGAGGGGGGAAGCATGAGCCTGTCTTGTCCAGCAGAACTGGTAGGGGCTTTTTTTTTTTTTTTTGCACAAAGCATCTCCCCTGCCCCAGGATGGAGCAAACCCCCCCAGGGGAGGGGATACTTGGAGTGTCCTCCACATCCTCTTCAGCAGTGACTTTGATTACTGCTCTTGCTGCATTTTGCTTCCCAGCTCTCTTCTCTGGCATCCCAAAAGTGCTGTTTGGAGAGCCAGTTGTGTCTCTGTAGGGCTGGTGGAAGGAGGGAGACATCTGACAGGGGGAAAGAGCAGGTGGGAAGCAGATTTCAAATTCAGACCCTGGAAATGATGGGTTGGGGATTTGCTCCCCTCTCCCTCTCTCTGGCCAGCTTCTGACTTTCCATCCTGGTGCTGCAGGTTACTGCTTGTAAATGCTCAGCTCCCAGAATCAATACTGCCCAGCTGGGAACCATAACCATGGAACAGGCTGGGAAAAACTGCTGGAATTAGCTACAGGAGCAACCGTGCATCTCTCTCTGTGTCTCCTCTCCCTCTTTTTCCCTCTCTGCTGAGAGCTGCCTGTCTACACAGCTTGGAGGAAGCTCAGAGGAGGGATGGAAGTGGTCAGAATGTGCTGAGGGGTGGTCTGAAGGGTGGGAGAGAGCAAATGAGTTATTACTGACCAGGCTGAATGTTTCCAAGCAAGTTAATGTCTGCTAATGCTTGAGTGCTTCCCAGGAGGTGTGCAGCCAGGCAGGGGCAGCAGGCAGCTGATGAGCAGAGAGCACTTGGGATTTAATTTGCATTCTGATTATCTTTGCCCTGCTGGCCTGAGCCCTTGCAAGTAAATCCTCCCCCTAATCCCCCTCCGGAGAGGTGTAAAGAGCAGTGAGGTGGTGTCAATTGCAAGTGCTTAATGGCATTGATATTGGCTCTCTGCACCAGGGAGGCTCTTGGCCCATTGATCTCCAGCAGGGGAGAAGCCCTGGTGTAGACAGACCCAAAGCACCTCCAGCACCTCCCCACTGAACTCTGCCCAACTCCCCCAGCCCACGATGCCTTTGCTGTCACTGTCCCAGCTTTGGTGGCAAACTGCTCCTTCAGAGGTGAGCAGAGCAGTGCTGCCCCCAGGGCCTGGCATGCCTTTGGGTCCAGAGATGGAGGACAGCCAGCTTGCCATGGCTAGCTTGCATTTTTACCCATGCTAAGGCACCAGCAGTAGATGGCCCATAAAAAGAAAAAAAAAAAAAAAAGCAGTTTATTAGGTGAAGATCAGCAGAGCAGTGGTGCTTGGCTTGCATCCCTCTGTCACTGACTCACAAATCTCCTCCCCAAACAGTTGGTTTTGCCAATGTGGCTTGCACAGCCTGGGCAAAGCCAAGTTCCTGGGTTGAAGCTCAGCATTTTATGTTTAGAAGTACAAATTAAGGTTGTTCTTACTGTTGGTTTGGGGTTTTTTTCCAGCTTGAAGATTTGAACTTCCCAGAAATTAAGCGTAAGAAGCAAGATGAAAGGAAGGAAGAAGATAAGAAGGAATTCAAGGATCTCTTTGAGCTGGAGAGTGACTCTGATGAGGAGAATGTTGGATTTCCTATAAAAGGTATGGACACACTTTCTCCTTGTCCAGAAGCCTGTGAGATGTGGGTCAGTGCAGCCCTGTCCTACAGGGGTACCTGGTCCATTCACTTACTGTGAAGGAGACAGAGCACAGGATGATGATGCCTTCTGGAACCTTTTTAAAGTGACAGCCAGAAGATAGTTGGGAGGCTTTCCTCTTTCTCCCCCTCTTCTATTTTATCACTCCAGCTCCTTTTAAAGCTCTGATCCTCCATTAGGATTTTTCTTTACATGACCTGTTCTCTCAACTTTTCACACCTTTATTTTGTCACAGACACTGACCTCAAGATGACAGACTCTGCTTTCAGAGGCTTCCCAGTAGCAGCCACAAGTCATATTAGAAAAAAAATTATTTACTGTTGGAGTGGTCAAGCATTGGAACAGGCTACCCAGGGCACTGGTGGTGTTCATCCCTGGAGGTGTTCAAAAAACCTGTAGATATGGCACTTGAGGCCATGGTTAAGTGGGCATGGTGGTGTTTGATGGTTGGACTTGGTTCTTTTCCAACCTTAATGATTCTGTGTTGTAATTCCTAAAGAGTGCCCACATCCCATGTAGGTTCTGGGCTGAAGTCTCACCTTGCAGAACACAGAGGTTCTTTATGTTCTGTCTTTCTGCACTCTGAGGGGAGGTGCAGAAATCCACGTTTTGTTTCCTCCCCTATAAAAGCAGAAGGAGGCTGTTGTTCCACCTGACAGCATGCTGGGCCTTTGCTGTACACATCATGGCAAACAACAGTGATCATAAGGGCTGGCTGCCAGAACAAGGATCTTTGATGGAGGAATGGTTATCCTCTGCTGGCATGTGCTTCTGATTTATTTATTTTATAGTCACTGATGTTGCAAGTGTTCTTGACAAGCCATGGAAGTCCAGAGCCTCCAGAGAAAATGGAATGATGTCCCTCTCTGGCTGTCACCACGAGGGGGCCACAGTAAATTGTGGAACCTGCCTGAGAAGTTCACCACGTAGTTTGGAGGAAAAACTTCAGATACTCTTTTTTTTTTTAAATTTTTTTTTTTTTTTTTTTGTAACTTGCTCTGCTTGTGTGAGTTCCTACAGCTGTGGTTGCTGAGCTTCCATCAGCACTGCAGTGCCAGGACTGGGTCTTGCCTTCCATCAGCCCTGGCTCAGCTGCCTCTCTTGTAGCCTCTGTTTTTTGTAGGGTTTTTTCTGGAGTAAAGGGAACAGGTCCTGGAGGCAGCTTCCACCTCAGGGAGCAACTCTGCTCAGCATCAGCATGGGTCAGCAAGGAGCCAGCAGAGTTCTGGGGCTGGGAATCCTCCACCCAGCAGTGGGAAGGGGAGCAGGAGGCTGGGAAAAGAGGATGTTCTTCCTCTGCATGGGGTGTGAGATGTTCCCAGCTCTGCTCTGCAGTCAGTAAGAGCTGGAGATGGGAATCAGAGCAGCCACTGCTTCCATGTGCTGCAGTTTCCCTCTTTGTGGCTATTGTTCTACCAGGTAGGCAGATGCAGGAGAATTTGGGAGGCCCTGCAGCTGCTGTGGCCTCAGGATTTACTGCTTTACCTGTGAGGTTTGAAGCCCTAACCACCTCCTCTCTTCAAATGAGGCACCAGGAGAGTCTGGGACAGTGGAAGGACTTGAATCAGCCTCATGCTACTTCCAGGATGTTGGGTGAGCAGGAATGATGGCAGAAATCTAGGCAGGAAGATAAGACAGCCCAGGTGGACCTTTTGGAAGAGGAAAACGAGAAATATAGCTGAGAATGACCTGGAAATGTGACAGGGAGGGACCTGGTCCAAGAGAGGTTGGTGTTCTGACATGACACTGAGGTGTTGTGGGGTTCTGGGGAGCTCATCAGAGCAGACCAGCCCTTCTGAGACAACATTTCCCAAGTGTGGGCAGAAAGAGGTGGGGCTGGTGGGCTACACCCTCCCTGCTCTGGGAATGGAAGCAGGGACATGGTTTGGGAATGCCAAGGCTGATGGGGGGAAAAGAACAGGAGGCTCAGGGGAAGGTTCAGCCACCCCCAGGGATGTCCATGCTCTCCTCATGAGCAAGGCTTGGCAGCAGCAGCCAAAAACTGTGCAGAGTTCTTGTAAAGAGCCAGTCCCAGAGTACGGGGGATAGGGAGGTCTCTGCAAAGAAGGGGGAGGGACTTCTGGAAAGGAAGGAATTCCCTGCCAGAAAAGTCCTAACTGGATAGTCACAGTGTCTGTTGCTGTAACTCATCCTCTTAGATGGATTAAATTGGTCAGGATGGTTGCCCTGGTGTGGAAAACTCCCCTCCCCATGTTGATTGCTCCATAAAAATCTGGATTTCAGAAGCTGCTGCTGGTGCAGCACGATTGTGGCTTTCTAGTGGGATATTGGCTATGAAGATATGGGGATATTGGACACAAATGTCTCCCATCCTTCCCTAACCACAGCATTTGGCTTGGCAGGATCATTCCTGTGTTGCCAGGACATTCTTCTTCCCATCAGTAGTTGTTTTGACCTGTCAGATCCCAGACCAAATTCACAAGAGTGGAAAGTTGCCTGCTAAAAGCCAGGAAATGATCAGTTTTCTGTTATTTAGCTTCTGTTTAAAGCCTCCCTTTTTCATTTTTATTTAAAGTATTGAATCAGTGAAATGTTGATTTCAGTTTATCCTGTCCCTGATCTCTCTGGCAGAGGCTTGGCCTGGAGGGTGGCTGAGTTCTTGGGTTAACCACTGCAAGCCAAAACCTCTTGCTCATTAATTAACTTCTACTTCAAAGACTTTTTGTATTTCTCAGAGCAGAGCAAACTGCAGAAGAGCTCTCTCCATCCCAGGCAGGGACTGGAAGCTCCATTTTTCCCCAAAAGAGAGGGCAGCTCCCTCTTCTCCCAGTTTGCCACCAGTCAGATTGCTTGGTGGGGAGGAGGGGTCCCTTCTCAGGGAACCTCCATGAAAAATCCAGGTACAATAATTAAGACAGGAGAGGGAATGGGAGGGATTGAGACAGGAATTTGGGTTCAGGTGCCCAGGTTGGGTCCCTGGTGGCCCTTCCTGGTTGCTTTGCTGTGGTCCCCACCTGAGTGTTGCAAGCAGGGTACAGCAGAGAGGGCTGCACAGAGAAAGGAAGGAGAGGGATGAATTTCCAGTCAGTTTTTCATCTCCTGGGTCCGAGGGAAGATTCCCCATCCCTTGTGCAAGGTGGAGCTGGAAGCTAAGCTGCCTGCTGGTTTCAACAGGGTTGGACACCCCAACAGATCCATCCCATCAATCCAAGCTGCCCTCTGGGCTGGAGAAAGCATTTGGCAGGCAGGAGAGGCTCCTTTGCTTGAGTCTCTGCAAAGTCTGAAGAAAGAAGAGAAACAAATTTGCACATTTCAGGAACCCCCTGGAGCAGGGAAGGGTGGAAAAAACCCAAGAGCTGGGGAGGGAGGAACCCTGGATTTGATCAATCTGTGTATCACTGGTGGGGGTGGGGAAGTTCATGTGTTCTCCTCATTTACCAGCTGACAGTTCTCCAGCAGGAAAGGCTCCTGGAAATTATTAATGGCTTAGAAAGAGGTGCTGGGCTGCTTCATCATGAGGCAATTAAAGGTGAGAAGGGAGCATCTCCCTGGGCTGAGCTGTAATGAGTGATCTGCCCAGGCTGGGTGTCAGTTGTGCCTCTAATGAACACATTAGCAGCATTCTTCATTTATCCCTCACATAATCACATTACAGCAGTTTAATGTCAGAGCAGTGGGGGCCAGGGGTGTGGAAGGTGAGGTCAGACATTTCCATTTCCTCACTGAATCCTCGTGGTCCTCCTGGGTGGGAACTTTGCTGCTGGGGGCTGTCAGAATGAGGAGGAAGAGGGGAGCAGCACTGCTTAACCTGAGCACCTTCTGCTCCTCTGGAGCCTTCCTGAGCCCCTCCTGCCTCAGGAGCCTGAGTTCTCTCTGTGCCCAGGGGTGGGAGGGCAGGGGCTGAGGATAGGATATTGGGGTCCTGGAGGGATTGAGGTCAGGAAGGAGATTGAGGTCCTGGAGCAGGTCCAAAGGAGGGCAACCAGGCTGGGGAAGGGATCCAGCACAAGTCCTGTGAGGAGAGGCTGAGGGAGCTGGGGGTGTTCAGCCTGGAGAAGAGGAGGCTCAGGGGAGACCTCATCACTCTCTACAACTCCCTGAAAGGAGGCTGGAGCCAGGAGGGGGTTGGGCTTTTGGTCTTTTTTCCCAGGCAACTTTCAACAAGACAAGAGGGCATGGTCTCAAGTTGTGCCAGGGGAGGTTTAGGTTGGATATTAGAAAGAATTTCTTTATGGAGAGGGTGATCAGAGATTGGAATGGGCTGCCCAGGGAAGTAGTGGATTCTCCATCCCTGGAGATATTTCAAAAGAGCCTGGATGTGGCACTGAGTGCCATGGGCTGGGAACCACAGGGGGAGTGGATCAAGGGTTGGACTTGATGAGCTCTGAGGTCCCTTCCAACCCAGCCCATTCTATGATTCTATGAGCTCAGGGGTGCAGGAGGCTGAAAAGAAAGTTGAGTAAATTCCTCTTTACTGGCTCAGATGTGTGACCTGAGGGCCCCACACCCCTTTCCTGCCCGTGCCTGGTTTCTCTGCACACCCTTAGCTGAGGTGGTGCCTGGATCTGTGGGTGCCTTTCCTGCTGTGTCCCTCTGGGCTGCTCAGGTGGCTGTGACCAGCTCTGCCACCCACCTCCTGCCAAGTGGGTGCTCTCTGCCTGGCACCCAGGAGAGCCCCAGCCCTGAGCTGCAGCTTCCCAGCCCCAGGCTGAGGTGACAGAGGGGACAGGATGGGGAGCTGGGCAGGCAGCTGCCAGCTTAGTCATGGTTCTGTGTCCAGTTGAGTGAGCAAGGTAAGTCAGGTGCTGAGGAGGGAGGATGGGGCAAAAATCAGATGTCATGTGGGGTCCAAGAATGGCACCCTGCAGAAGATACCCAGGCAGATTCCATGCAGAGTCTGAAGTGTGAATAAAGAGCTCCCTGAGCAGTTCTGTAAGCAGAGGCAAGCAGCTGAGCTGGGCTGAGCTCAGAGGTGGTGGCTGGAAGGGGGCAAGAAGCAGCTGTGGTTATTCTGCTCCCTCCAAGAATTTGTATTCTGTCATTTTAATGCCTGGTGACAGAGGGGGAGCACTCTTGCACTGAAGTGAATTTGACATGTGGAAAAGAAATCTGGCAAATGCTTTTCCCACAGGCCAAGCACCCAGAAGCTCTTGAGTATTTCCTGCCAGGCTCCCTTGGACCTGGCTAGCCCTCTGCAGAGGGATTTGCAGCAGTTTCTGTTCCTAGAGCTTTCTGTTGTGAAAAACAAGCAATAAAGCTAAGAGAGGTTTACAAGGATGTCCTGGACCAGAGAGCCTTCCCCTGTTTCATTTGCATGTATCTCTGGAGGGATGGATGTGGGTACCCAGACACAATTTCTCAGTGGAACTCCTTCTTGAGTTATTCCTTCTTCCTCTTGTCTCTTCAGCTGGCTCATTTCTTCACACTGTGCTCTTCTGTCTTCCTCTCCTGTCTCTCTGAGCAGGGCAGACCATTGGTATCTTCAGGATGGACATGTGGGTGCTCCTCAGCACCCAAGGTGGCAGCAGATCCTGGGCTTTTTAGCAGTAAAACCCCACTGTGGGTTTCTGAGGTGATTTCTGAGCCCCTCTGTGTCCTGGCCTCTAGCAGGTGCCTCTGAAATTATAAATGCATCCTTCTCTGGGCCTCTGGTGCCAGGGCACGTGGCTTTGGGAGAACATTTGGAGAACATTTCCCCTTCAGTACATGTGTGGCTGTGGGGTGGGGGCACAGGACCTGCAAGTGTGCTGCTGGGGTGCTCTGGATGCTGCCACTTACACAGCAAAAATATTTGCAGGTAAAGGCAAAGCCAAGGAGGTGTCGGATGAGAGTTCAGAAGCAAGCAGCAAGGAGTATGGTGAGGATGATGATGAAGAAGAAGGGATGTATGAAATCGAGGATGATGAGGAGGAATTAGAAGGAAACAGTGACTCTGATGGTAAGAAGTGAAGTTGGGCTAAGGGGGAGGGAATTGGTGGCAGCACTGAAGGCTCCTGGGCATTTGGGGGGCTCCCCTGCAAAGGAATTATTTATTCTCTCTGCTGGGGGGTGTCAGGAGGGACTTGTACACATGCCCTGGGCAGGGAGGGGTGACAGTTCTGAGTTAATACTGAGGAGAGCACGAAAGGGTTAAGGTCTTGGCAGGCCTTGCTCTAACAAGGCACCGGTCCCTTTCATCTCTTGTTCAGGAGCCTCCTGCAGAGAGGCTCAAACAAACTCTTGAAGTGCAGCCACCCCACCAGGGTACAGAAACTTTGCTTCCAGGCTCTCCCCAGGTTACCCAGGAGTGGGGGGTGTGGAGGGAGCACTTTTATCTCTGCAGTGCCTGGGGGGTACCCAGTGCTGCACAGGGGAGTAACCCTTGAGTTGCTGCTTCTCAACAGCTCCTCTCAGGATGGGATTGGGGGCAGAGCTTGTCTGAGCCCTGCATTCACCTGGGGCACTTCTGCTTGTGCACAGCCCCTGGTGCATCCTTGGTCCTGAGCAGTTGGAAGCTGCTGCCCCCAGACAGAATTGGGGAGAGGTGAATGGGAGAGAGCTCCAGAGCTGCCTGCCAGCTCTGCCCTTTGGGTGCCTCTTGTTTGGGCCTTTGTAGGAGAGGCCTCAGCCACTGAGTGTGATGTGTGGCTGGGGGGAACAGCCACAAAACCTCCTGTGTGCAGGATTTCCTTGCTGGTTGGGGGCACGGGGAGAGCAGGAAGGGGGAAGGAGCCCAAGGGAGAGCCAGATCTGCCCGATGCAGCGTGGCAGTGGCTCAGTGTGCACACCCACAGGGCAGAGATGTGGAGGTGATGCCTGGTCTGGCAGGGCTGTACAGCATACAGCAGGAGTGTTTCCCCTCCCTGCCTCCCGGAGTGCTCAAACTGAAGGAAAATCAACTTTCTGTGGTGTCTGAGGGAGCAGGAACACTGATCCACCCCTCCTGCACCCCTAACAGCAGCTTCCTGCACCTGGGCTGCAGGAGCAGAGCTTGGAGCCAGCAGAGCCTCTCAGTGCCTGGACATGGGGGCAGCAGGAGGAGCAGCTGAAGGGGAGGGCACGGGGAGCAGGGACACATCCAGTCTGGAGATTAAAATATTCCAGTCTGGAGATGAAAATATTTCAGGGAACTTGGGGCCACTTCTGCATTTGGGAGCTGTGCAGTTACTTCTGGCAGCTCCCTGCTGGCAGCCCAACAGCTGCTGTGAGTGCTGGAGGGTGGGAGGCACTGCCTGCCCCCTCCCCAGCTCTTGTTTTGGGTTTTTTACTCAGGCACAGCAGAGATTTGGGTCCCCTCTGCTTGCCCTCCAAGAGTCTCAGAGGCAGAGCTGTCCCCAGCATCTTGGAGCAGGCTCCAGCGGGAGCTGCAGCGGCGCCAATAAATTAATGAGTCTCTGGGATTAATTAGCAATGGGTTGCCTGGACTCGCCTCACTCTCCCTCCCAGTAAAGCTGGATTTACACCTCTCACTCTTCCCACCCACAGCGGAAGGGCAGGAAGCTGCTCAGCTTTCCCCAGGGTCACAGAAGAGCTGCAGACGGGGGATGTCACGCTCTGACCTGGAGCAGCTGGCCCAAGGAGAGGAGGACATCGTGGAGGATCTGAACCTCTCAGATGATGAGTGAGCACCCTCACAGCCCCCTGCCCACCCTCACAGCCCCCTGCCCACCCTCACAGCCCCCTCCCAGCACTGCTGCCCACGGGATCTCCCAGCCTGCAGCACCTGCAGATGGGGCTCAGAGGGGGTAAGAGGTGGGGAGCACAGCAGGGTGGGAGCCCAACCCCAGATGCTACCAAGGACTCTTCTCAGTGACACAGCAGAGATACTGCTTGGACTTCTGCAAGGGGTTTTTGTTTGTTTGGGGGTGTTTTTGTTTGGTCAGGTTGGTTTGTGTTTGTTTTTTTTTAATACCAGTTTGTTTTTTAATATCAGTTATGTTTTTGGTAAAATTGTTGTCACCTCAAAGCCAGCAAAAAACTGCTCGGCATAGGTAATAAAAAGTCCTCATGAAAAATTTGTGGCTTTAAACAGCACAGGGTTGTTTCAGCACCTGCTGGAGCCTGAGTGAGCTGACCAAGGGGCAGGACAACTTCTGTCTAAGTCCTGCTGTGTGTCCAGCCAGCCCTGTGGCCCCATGTTTTGCTCTGGGATCCTCACCTCCTTTTGGTCAGGAAGTTGTTGGGAGTGTTTGGAGCTGTGGATTTCCACTGCAAAATCAGCAGCTGAGTCAGTTCAATCCAGCTGGCTGGAGGCAGAAGAATTTAACAGCAAGTAAGTGCCTAAGGTTATGGAGGGGAGGGTGGGAGGTTGGGATGGAAGGAGGAAGAGGCAAAACTCAGTAATGTAGGAAACACTTTCCTGAGGTGATTGATGGCTCTTGAATTTGTGTAGCAAAGGGCAACTGAGCCCAGGCTGTGTAACAGAACTGAGATCATACAATGTGACATAAAAGTCACCTCTTTCTAGGGCCAGTCCCAGCTGCCGCTGCTGAACACTGTTTGGGGCTGTCAGCTTTTCCTCAGAACCTCAAACTCAACCTCTGCATCACCTGGGGAGCTTGTAGGTGCAGCTCATGTGTCCTGGAGCAGTGCTGCTTCTGGGAGGGCACTGCAGAGAGCCAGGTGGGTGACAGCTGGTGAGAACACAGTTTACAGGACTGGCAACTCAGAAAATCTGTACATTTCTTTGGAAAATAAACCAGAAGTAGAGGGTATTTGCTGAGAGAGGTGAGAAAAGTAAAGTATTCTTAGGGCCTGAGAGAATCGCTCCTGAGCATGAACTGTGCCTGTCAAGAGCATTATTATTTGTTAATGCAAAAATTTTTTTAAGAAAAGAAGATAAAAGGCCAGGACTAAATGTGATCTTTCTTCTTCTCTGCCACCATTCAGTGAGGTCAGTAGCTGTCTCAGCACTAGGGGTGGCCAAGCTGCCTGCACAGACTCTGGCATCTCTGCCTCCATGGTCCCCTTCAGGCAGCTCACACATAAGGACAAGATGAGTTTTTTAATAAAAGAAAATTTTAAAAAAACCCATCACATTCTAATAGAACAACTTTTTTTTTTTTCCTTTTTTAAGAAGTTCTCTTTTCATGGAGTCAAAAAAGCCCATAGCTCAGAACCATTTATTGCAGATAGAACCCCAGAGGCACTGCAGCCTGCCTTGTGGTCTCAACTTGGTGTAAGTAAAGAGGTAATTCTGCTCTTCCTGTTCTTTCCTGCTTCCAGGCATCATCATCCCTGCACAGGTAATTGCTGCTGCAGTGCAGGGTGGTGGGGTTGGTGGCATTCAGAGTCTGTGATGTCTGTTTGGAGCTTGGGGGGCAGGAATAGGGACAGTGGGAGGGTTCCTTTTTTCCCAGCTGCAGTTACAGAATTATCAGACCTGTCCTTCCTGGACTCAACACCCAGATACCCTTTGTCCTTTAAGGAGAAAGGAAGTAACCTCAGAAGTTAGTAATTTGGGTTTTATTGTAATCATCAACACTATTAATTCTCACTTACAGCCCCCTCTGAGGGGATTCGAGCACCTGGTGCTTCAGCAGGAGTTTGGGAGTGCTCAGACAGGTGCACAGTGGGACACAACTGCAGAGGTGAGAAACTAGGAAAAAAGGGTTTAACTTACCTTTGCCTCCAAAAACATTTTTTTCTTTTTCTGCTGGCTGCCTCTTGGAGCTGGGAAGCTCTCCTGAAACTGGCTTCTGGGCCAGAACCAGAGCAGCTCCAGCACACCAAGAGTTCCAACCAGCAGCACTCAGGCAGTGGCACAAGCAAAGGGGCAGAAAGGAGACTGTGGATAAAGCAATCAGCTCAGGAAGCTGTAGGTACCATTTGTAAATTAAGTGTTTTTTATTTAAATTGATTGCTGGAAAGCTTTTTTTTTTTTTTAATCGTGATGTGATGGATAATGACCTTTTTTTTTTTTTAATTTTATTTTACAATATAAAGAAGCTAATGTACCACCAAGCTAGTTTGTAAGAAAAAACGGTAGCACGTGCAACGTTTCAACAAAAAAAAAAAAAGGGGGGGAGGGGGGAGAGAGAGAGAAAAGTACCACATGTGATTGTTGCTCACAACTGTACAGGAGGTCACCCCCAGGAGTTACCATCTCATTCACAGTAGTAAAAAACTCTACCCATGGTTTTTCAGCCTGAATCCCCCAGCATCCCTCCCCCTCCTCTGGGAACGCACAGGTATCTGTCTCATGGTCCACAGCAGGCCTGAATGTGCAACTACATCCACCTCTGTAACAAGGCTTTAAAATGAATAAAAAAAACCCTAGGAAAAAAAAAAAAACACCAAAAAAAACAAACACAAACCCCCAAATGTATCAATGAGTCTGTTGGAGCCATGAAGGAGGGAAGGGGCCATGCTGGAGTGCCCCTGCAGCCCGCCAACGCACACACGCTTTGCTGCTTCTCTTTAAAAAGGTAATGAAAAAAAATAAAAATAAAACCACAAAGCCAAACACCTCCAGAGGGCTGGGGTCCCAGCAGAGTCCATGCTGTTTGTGCAGAAGGGGAGAAGGGGCCAAGGCAGCCCCTGGGGACAGCACTGAGCTGCCTGTGCCGTACCATCCACTCTGAAGTAAACATGGACCGGAACTCCTTTGTTTTTTTTTCTTTTTCTTCTCTTTGTCTGTCTTTGGTATTGTTTTAAAAATTGCTAGAGATGCATAGACACCTGAATGAGGAACTGAGTACAGTTTCCAGGGAGGAGGAGATTTGAAGGGTTTTTTTTTTTTTGCTCAGGGGTACCACGGGGAGAAGCAGTGCCCGTTCCCCTTCCCTGCCTGGATTCACACCCACAGGTTCCTGAAAGCCATGTTTTCCTTGGAGGTGAGGGAAAACTGTCCATTCCCTGTCCACGGCTCTCCACCTCAGGCTGGTGAGCAGGAAGGGGTGTGAAGTGGGATGGGAATGCTGCTGCCATCCTCCAGAAGCATTTTCTTCACTTGTCTCAGTAAATCTTTGGATCGTTTCTTTCCCTTTCTTCTTCTTCTTTTTTTTTTTTTTTTTTTACACTTTTAAAAACTTCTGTGTTTTGGTGTTTATTGAAACAAACAAACAAAAAAAAGCAAATGCATCCAAAAACCTTAAAAAAAAAAACCAAACCACCCACCCTCCCTTCCTCACTCCTGTGTCTGCCACTGCTGCAGGATGCTCTCCCAGGCTCTCCCCACGCGGTACCTTCCCTTTGTCCGCCTGACTCCGCTCCAGGAGCTGTCCTGCAGTTAAGATGGAGGTTTTGGGGTGTCGTTGAGCCCCGTGATGATGGAGGGGTTCCCATTTTCCTGCTTTGGGGAGACCCGGCTGGGGGCAGGCAGGCTGCTGCCGAACGGGGAGGAAACGCTGCCGGTGGAGGAGGGCCGGAGCTCAGCCTGGGGCAAATCCCGCTCTGGGGGCCGCAAACCTGGGGGCTGCAGGGGGAAAGCCATGGGGAAGCCAGCCATGTACAGCACTCTGCCCACTCTCTTGGCGACCTGGTCATAAAAAAGAGGAGGAAATAAATGGGGGGGGATAAAAGGGGATGAGGATGTGCACAAATCGTCTTCGTAAAGCCCTAAAAGCTGCAAGCTTCTGCGGGTCAAAGCTCAGAGCTCCCATCCCCAGGACACCCAAACCCCAGTGACCCAGCAGGGAAAAGCTTCTCCTTTTTATTTTTTTCCTAGAGGAAATGCTCCTAATACTCCCTGGCTCCATTAACAACCACTCAAATATTTGCTAGCCTTACAGCAGCCCCACTGAGGAGCAGGAGTTGCTCTTAATGGGGAGGCAGAAGGTAAGGAGGGGATTGGGACAACCAGGTTTTTTTTGTTGGGGGGGAGGGAATAAATAAAAAATATCTGGCCACAGGGTGGGTGCTGTTACTGCACAGGAAACTGCAGCCCTGAAGCAAACTCTCCTGCAGCAGTTCTTGCCTCCCAGCAAGAGCCAAAGGCCCCACAACTTTCCAGCACCTCCACAGCTGGTTCAGATTTAAGCTTAAACAAAAACAGGGGCTTGTGTTCCAACCAGACAACTACAGCATTATACAGCCAGCAACTTTGCTCCCCACTTACTCCCCCCCCCTCCCCACCCATGCCTTATTATAGAACTTTAATCACTATTGATTAAATTGAAGCAGGCTTTTTCAACTTTCAGCCCGTATCTTGTATTTCCCCCCCACACATCCCAAATCTGATCTAAAAATGTCTGCAAGCTATTTGCCATTCTGTTTTTAAGAAACATAAGAGTTTTATTTCCTACTGAATTGACCCACAGGGAACAATTGCCCACAGAACCTTTTTATTAGACCCCTCATAAACAGTGAGGGCTGTGGGGAAAGTAGTAAAGTTGCTCTTATTGTTTTAACATAATGCAACAAATGTAGAGCTGTGGGTTAGGGAAACTCTGTCAGAGCAGTGACTGTCTGGGTGTGCAGATGCATGTTACAGCCATAACTATTTGTATGACACAGTCCCCAGGGGAGTACAATTGAACAGCCTGTTCTTCACATGTGTCAGAAGCTATTTTCTGATCATTAAATGGGGAAGAAAAAAAAAAAAAAACAACAAACCCAAACCCAAGAAGTTATTGGAGATCTAGGTTTGAGTCCAAACAAGAGAAGTGGGGAGGTGGAAGCAGCTGAAATGGAAGGCACTGGGACTGCCAGCTACAGGGGGGCAAAGCAATGATGGGGACACACAGACTTCTACAGGCAGGGGTTTGGGAGCCAAGCATCAAGGAAAAAAAAAAATTGGTATTTTGAGAACCATCACTAAAAGGGCACAACAGCAAAGGAGGCTGGTGAGGAGGAAACAGTGCTCCCTAAAAGAGAACTTGACTAAATCAAGAGGCAAATACAATTTCTATTTCCAGTGTACCAAAATACAAGAGACCAGGCCAAGGGGAGAGGGGTGTGTGCAGTGGGAGGGTGGCACAGCCCATCAGCAAAAGAGAAAACCTTCCAGAAATCTCCTACTGGCACAGCAGGAAGGGAAGAGCTGGTCCTCTCCTCACTGGGGTGGGAAAGTAATCAACAGATGATGCTAAGATGTGTTAAATATGTGTGCTTCAGGCCTCTCTAAAAAGGAGAACTGCCAAGAGGCTCTAAAGGGAGAATTGGCAGCAAAAGGACATACCCAGTCTAGAAAAAATAACACCAGTGGTTCCCAGGATGCCTTTATTCACTTCTTTAGGTACTTGGTGATGGCTATATTCAGGTTTTGAAACCATCTACCTTGCCTCACCTGTTCCCATCTTTTCTTCTTTCCTAGTTGGTTGTTGTGGGACAGCTTTTTTTTTGTTGTGTACCAGTGCTGTCACGGACCAGCACTTCAGGTGTTTCCCACTGCATCCCTGTTATTCCCTCCCATCACTCATCCTGAACTATTTGCTTCTGACCTTGCACACAAAACATGCAGTGTTTTCCTCTGTGACTGGCTCCAGATGAGGGTATGGAACATTTTGGAGGACAGATCAAGCTTGCTTGCAACCAGAATTACAAATAAATAAATTAACAATTATTGCCTGATAAATTACATTCAATAAACCTGACCTCAACAGCCCTGTTCCAGCTAGGGACAAATTTAGAGCATGCCACTTGTTGCTGCACAGGAAATTTTCCTACCTGTGACCTTATCTTCAGTGCTGGCCCAAGTTTCAGCCCCATGTTGTTCAGTAAGTGCTCTTCTGTCAGGAGGGGCAGGGTCTCACCATCAATTGCCTGCTCTCGGAATACCTGGGAGAAACCAGAACACATTTAGAAAAATTTAGAAAAAGACAGACACTTAGAAAAAGTTGACCCAGTAGACTTCAAGAGTTATTTCCAGTCTTCAGAGAGGCAAATGCAATTTTTTCAGTTGAAGAGGAACTCACTTGTGCATTTCCTTCTCAAAGTTGTTAATTTTCAAAACAGTCTCTGGGCAAAACACACCAATAGGTATGTGGAGCACATGCTGCAGGTTAGAGGGATTCAAGTGCAACACTCAGTTTGGTATTTTGCCTGTCATATATCCCAACCATTCCTAGAGCACACAAGCAGCCTGGAGAACACCACAGGTCATGCTGGGAAGGTGAGCTCTTCACACTGTTTCAGCACTAAGCTCTTGCTTTTTCCCCCAACACTTCCAGCACAACCTGGATTGATAAATATATTGTATTGGGATACTGCAGTGCCACTGTATGGCCTTATAAAATGGCAGTTTCCATACATACACCCAGCCATGCCAAACTACACCATTTTAACTTCAGGACAGAAAAAAAAAAAAAAGACTTTGGTTTTGCCTCTATCTATTTGAAATGACAGGGTCATGCAAGACTTTTCCATCTAATGTACTGTGTTAGTGAGGTTAAGGTCTGGATATGTGCTCTTACTGCCCCATTCTTCATCTACAGAGCAGGGCTGTGCTTGGAACAGCCTCTCCTGGGTGTTTATTACAGGCTCAACACTCCAAGAGGGAATGCCATCAGTTGGGAATGTCACCAGCAGGTTCCCTTGGGTCTTGGAGGTGTCAGTCAGATCCCTGCTTTTCCTTCCCAAACCACACCTCCACTCCCTGGCATTTTTCTCACCCCCCAGCTCAAGCTGGATGCTTGCCCAAAGGAACTGCCTGTGGGGCCTGATCCTGCTCATGGACAGCACCATCACATCTGGCAGGGGACAGGGGGTTCAATTTACTCTTAACAGCTTTAATTTCAGCAGCAGACCACAGCCCAGAGCCATCCCTTTGGAGAGTGCCAGGGCTTGCCAGAGCCAAGGCAGCTGAGCTCTTGTAAGGGTTTGTTTATTGTCAGCAAAGCTGCTCATGTCTGCAGCATGTGTGTCTGCTCTTTGACCTAAGAAAACTTCCCAGACCAATTTCTTTTTCTTCCCCTGAAGCCAATATGGCTGGGAGCCAAAAGCCTCCCCCTGCTGGGCACTAAAACCAGCCACAAAAAGCCTTAAACTTGAGCAAAGCATCTCCCTTGGGTGTCCTGCTGGCCAGGGACAAAGCTGATAATTGTCAAAGCCTGAAATTGGGAATAGCAACTTTTGTTTTTGCTGAAGTTTCCTTGTTTGCCTGAAACGTGTTTCTAAATGCCCAGCAAACCACCAAACTTGCTGGCTTTTCCTGGCAGAAGCAGCCTGCAGAGCAGTGCCAGACCTCCCCAGCAGCTGTGGTTTGGGAGAACACAGACAGCTCTGGAGTTCAGAGCCAGGGAGCTGGGTCACCCTTGAACACTGGCATTTTCACATAGTAAAAAACCTGTTAAGCATATAACCCTCGTGCAGAAAAACACATCATCTCTTAAACCAGGCACCCCCTACACCATGCACCACAGCAAGGCCATCAGGAGGCTGTTTGCAGCAGCTCCCATTATCGTAAAACATTTTGTTTGTAACAGCACTGAGAAGATTGCTGAACCTTTGTCTCAGCAAGCTATTGATTTCCTCCCCACTGGTACACCAGGAGCTGGCATGGAAGGTGTAAATGGATGCTCATTCTGCAAGGTGGCTGTGTTAAAGACTTCTGCACATTTCCTACTGGCCTAATTCAGAAGATTCCAGGCAGCTCTGGTCTTCATTCCCTAAGGCAGGAATGCAGGAATACTGCAAGGCCAGCAGGGCAAGGGCATGAAGGTTGGGGGGGGGGGGGGTAATGCCAGTAGCTCTGGGGTTTGGGTTTAGAGCCTTTTGCTTGAGTTCTTTTCAACACAAACTGCTCCCACCCCCTTATCCCTGCTAAACCCAGCTCCTGAACTCCCCTGGACACAGGCAGAGATGCTGTTTCTCCCTCCCATAAATGCCTGCCCATCCACCAGCTTTTTCCAACCAGTGCTCCTTCCCTCCCTCTCTCTACAACCAGGAATGGACCCTCCAATCCTTTCCCAGCCACCCTGATCCACATCCAAGCACAACCCAAATCTCTGTCATTCCCCTTAGGGATCCATGTTTTAGCAAACATGCTGTGAGGCATTAACATAAGGGGGCAAAGAGGGGTGGACTGGGGACTCACATCACCCCCTCACCTGAGCAAGGAGGGAGTGTGGGGCAAGTCCAGTTTTCCATAAAGAAAATCCTGTTTTCCCTCTGGGAGGATTCAAAAGCACTCACAGTTCCCTGTGCCACAGAGCAGGATCACTTCCCTGGAGCCAGGCAGGCTCCAGCTTTCCCCAGCAGCAGTGGGTGCTGAGCTCTCCCCTTCCCAAAGTGGCTGGTGGAGGGCATAAGCTCTGGGACAGGAAACCTGCCTGCCATGGTGAGCAGAGGGAGAGACAGCAAGGGCCAAAGAGGGGGAAGAGGCAGATTTTTGGAAATCCACCTTCAGGCAGGCTGGCTGGCAAAGCAGAGCTTCACACTGCCAGCTGTCAGTCAGGGAAACTCCTCTTGAAGCTGCCTGTCTGGAAAGCTCAATTCCTGCTCTGCTGTCCTTCCTCCTCTTCAAGGCATGTTCTCAGCCTAGAAGTCTCACTGCTGAAAGGCTGAATTGTCCTGAACCCTGGGGCCCTTTGTGCTACTCACAGTCCCTCCCTCCTCAGCATACTCATCCTCTTCTCCAGGCTGCCCCAGCAGCTCAGCAGTCTGGGCCCTTGCAGTTGGTGTGGCCTCTCAATGGGGCATTGACCACAGGCTCCAGCAGATGCAGAAGCCAAAAACCTGGGATTGTTTTTTGTGTTGCACCTCATGAGCTCACACTGAGCAGGCTTTCTGAAGCCCCCATACCAATGGATGTATCAGCTCTGCTATAATGAGCTTAAAAATCACAGTCCCCATCATTCTGCAGGGGAAGGTTACCTGGATGCTCATGCAGGGAGGGTCTCTCACAGCCCTGCTCTGCCCCCATGATGCCCCCACAGCCAGACAAAGCAGCATCTTCTGCCAGGCTGGCACTGTGAGCTGCCCACCCTGATCCAGAAACTCCCTGTCAGCCCATCCCTCACTACAGCTGCTCCACACAAAGCCACCACTGTGTTCAGCAAGAGAGCACAGGGCAGCTTCTGAAAACATGAGCTGACAGTAAGAGGTGACACGAAGAGCCACTACCTATGATCAACCCTGCAACTCAGATGCTCACTCCTAACCCTGGCCTTACTCCCATCCTGTCCCACTGGACTCTCTCTTTCTTGCCATCCATCTGCAAGGCCCATCACTCACCTTCTCAGGGTCTTCCCTGGCAGCAAGGAACTATTTACAGTCCCCAAAGAAGAAAATAAAACCAAACCAAACACTTCAGGCCTGCTCTGCAGGGCTCTGAAATCCCCTTTCTCCTAGGTGCAAGGAGAACAGTCAGGGGGGACACAGGGGGTGACAGGGAGGATGTTCCTCCCATGATGGTGTGAAGAGATTTACCTGAGTGTACTCAGTGCAGCCAGAGAGGTTGGACACAAAGCTGCACACATCCTCCACTGTCCATTTGCTGATATCTTCCAGTGCAGAGCTCTCCTCACCATCCAGAAACAGACCTCCCATGGTGCCTGGATTGTTTGGAGTTGGAGGGGGGTGGGGGGGGAAGGAAGGAGAGGAGGAGAAAGAAACATAAATCATTAAAATCCCACACGGACAACAACGAGCCTGCAATCTGAATATTTTTCTCTAGCCACACATTCATCTTTAATGACCTGTCAATTAAAGCACTGGGCAGGGTCAATTCATAGGCCTCTTCCTCCTGGAGGTCCCCAGCTTAGAAAGGGGGGCAGAGGAAAGGAAAAAAAATCCCAGCTAATGCATTTCATGTGTTTAATGTTCTTCAGCTGCAGGGAAGAAACAGGGGGAGGGGAGAGAAGAGAAAAAACCCTGGAGGAGTGTTTCTCCACACGCACCACAAAGCAGAAAACTCTGCCTGCCCTGTGGGTTTCTTTCCCCCAACCCTTCTCCTGGCTACGTGCTCTGAATGATAAGGGGCCCAGGCAGCTCTCCCTGGTGGCCCACTGCCTTGCTGGTGCATGAATCACTGGAGAATGCTCCAGTCTTGCTCTTTTTTTTTTTTTTTTTTTCCCCAAAAAGTATTAATTTTCAATCCAGCCTGAAAATATCCATGGGATGAGGCTCCCTCCCTCCCTGGGGGCTGAGGGGCTGACCCCTGCCAGTCCCTGCAGAGTCCAGCTTGGTGTGAGCCCATGTGTCACTTCTCTGAAACACATCAGTGGTTCAGGTCCCAGCCCTGTCAGCAGAGAGGAAGGTGATGGCTTCCAAAAGGGTGGAGGAGCCCCCCTGCCACCTGCCAGCAGGGGATGTGCATGTGGGGAAAGAAGCCAAGCAGAGCTGAGAGAGGCACTGAGAATAAAAAATGGGAAGAGAAAAGGCAGACAGATAACTTGTATCTACTATAGAGTATAGAAGGAACAAAACCAGAAACAAGCTGTGAAGAAACTTTGTTCCAGAAAGCATCACTTCAAGGAAAAAAAAAAAAAAAAAAAAAGGCATTATTGGTACTATTAACCTGTGGAACTCTCTGCTGCTTGGTAGCATGGGGACCAAAAGATGACAAGGACATCTTGTGATGTCCTTGGACATTTACAGGGATGTGAACACCCATGATTACAAAGGGCAAAGAGTTTATGAGAGGTATAAACTGTTGTGCATTGGGGCACAAAGCAAAAAATTCCCAGAAAACACGTTTTTCCCAGGGGTCTCCCATGACAGAATTATCTGTTCTGTGGGCTTAAGGGTTTTTCCCTGAGGTGTTTGATCAGAACCACAGAGGTAACCCCTTGCTGGGACTCCTCTGCTCATGTCCACAGGTCAGGTGGCACCTCTGCAAGTAATGACAAGATCAAGTGGGATGCAACAAAATCAGGGTGGGAAGCACAAGGCAAAGGGAAGGAGGAGAGGCTGCTTCCCTGGGGGAAAGAGCCAGGTCAGAGGCATGGAAAAAGCAAACAGCAAAGCCACATGCTGGGTCCTCCACTAGGTAGTTGGCAAAGCCACCAACACAGTCCAAGGTTACAGGAAAAGGACAGGATTTACAGAGGAAGCTCTCATGCCAATGAGATGCTTTTAAAACACCAGCAGCAGTCAGACACTATGTAATCATTTCCACTACAGCTCCACTCCCAACTTCCCACTTCCCTTCCCTGGGGATGGAGCAGCAATGCCCACCTGCAGCCCATGCTCTGGGCAGTGGGTGGACTGTGACTAGCACAAATGCCATGTTTTTATTTCCATCAACTGGTAGCAACTGCAGCTCATTAAAAAATATTAAAAATTAAAACTTCTCATGATAACCTCAGTGAAAGCATATGGAACGTGTACCACAGTACTTTGGAGAGACACTCAACACACACCTTGCTCATTCCATCACTGTCATTCAGATAATGTGATATGAAAAGTCAGTGGAAAGGAGTTTTCCCTCTTTTGGAATAATTTCAGTCTTGGTAGATGGTTTATCTGCTGCTTCATCGCACGGTAAAATGGGGGGGGACCATCAGCATCCTGGGGGGGAGAGCCAGCCCCTGCTCACCAACATCCCAAGCCTGCAGCACTCCTTGTACCCACCAGCCAGGGCAAGGAGAGGAGTGCCAGCTCCAGAGCCAGAACATCTTGGCTGAAGCCACGGGGAGGGACAGGAGCCCTCCAAGGCCTGCTGCCTCTGCCAGCTCCACCTGTCCCTCAGAGCAGGGACAGGGCTGTCCCTCTCTGAACAGCTGGGGGTGTTCAGCCTGGAGAAGAGGAGGCTCAGGGGAGACCTCATTGCTCTCTACAACTCCCTGAAAGGAGGCTGTAGCGAGGTGGGAGTTGGACTCTTTTCCCAGATGACTTTCAACAAGACAAGAGGACACAGTCTTAAGTTGTGTCAGGGGAGATTTAGGTTAGATATTAGAAAGAATTTCTTCACGGAGAGGGTGATCAGGCAATGGAATGGTCTGCCCGGTGAGGTGGTGGATTCTCCGTCCCTGGAGACATTTAAAAAAAGACTGGATGTGGCACTCAGTGCCATGGTCTAGCAACTGCTCCGGTGGATCAAGGGTTGGACTTGATGATCTCTGAGGTCCCTTCCAACCCGGCTAATTCTATGATTCTATGATTCTCTCCTGCCTCATGGACTCAGGCACATCTCTGAAGGCCTCTTTGCCAGCACATCTTACCAGCCCAGGGTGCTCACTGTGGGACAGACTCCTCACTCCCCCTTTTCAACCCAAATCTCTGCCACAACCTTTCCCTCATGCCAGCACAGGGTCCTCTCCCCTCCAGCACAACCACCACCTGCCAAGGTGCTCTGTTCTCCACTCCCCAGGTATGGATTGCTTCTTGTCCCCAGCACTGGCACCTCATGTCCTCTGGAGGCCTCTCCTCACACCCCTTCTTCTTCCAACTAGTAAAACCTTCAAATACTTTTTTGTGTCTGATAAAAGCTGCAGAGAGCCCCAGCAGCTCTCCTGCGGGCCGGGCGTCTGTCGGCACAGGAGCTGGAGACAGAGGCTGCTGCCAAAGAGCTGGCCAGGACTCTGCTTCCCCTCACCACCCCCACCTACCAGACAGACAGATGGACACGAGCCCTCATTCTCATTCCTATGGCGTTCCATTTTCCAAGAGACAAACTCCCAGCTGCTTATGTTCAAATTCACAAAACACACAAATGGCTGGGGGCTTTTTTTTCCCCACCCTTCCTCCTTTTTTTTTTTTTTTGTGCTGTTTGAGAGGAGGGTTTTTCTTTCTCTGTGTGTGTGGGGTTAATTCTCCTTTTTGGAAGAGGGGCTACAGCTTGGTAAATAGAGGAAGTTAAATTGAACTCAATTATTCCAGGCACAGTCAACACTGGGGCGAGACACCTCCATCTGCAGCCAGAGCGAGCGTCTCCGAGGGGATCTGGCTGTAACAGCCAACAGCTTTAAAATTAGGTACTTCCTTATTCCAAAAGCAAGCCAAGGATTGAATTGCAGCAGCACAGTGCTTGGGAATGAGTTCCCCAGTCACCAGCCAGCCAGACCCATCCTCAGGGGATGTGGAGAGGGACTGGTCAGTCCCCTCCAGCCACGGATGCTCCCCAGGTGCCCCTGGAGTGGGCAGGGATGCAGCCCTGATGCCACCTTCCCAACTCTTTGGGATGAAGGGAAAGATGTGAGGCTTCCCTGCCCTCCCTCTTCTGGACAAGTCCTTGCAGGCCTGGAGGTGCTCCCAAGGTGCAGGGTTACTGACAGGCTTCCCATCTCCTGCCTTTTTTTTTTCCCCCTTTGTTTTTCCTCCCTTTGTCTCTTGGTGCCCCCAGAAGAAAGGAAGGGAGAGGTCAAGATGCAGACAGACAGACAGACAGACAGTGAGGCTGCTGTGTCCAAGAGTGAGGGTAAGACAGACCTGTTTTATGGGAACAAGAAATATTTTCCACGTACCCACACACAGAGAAATGTAATACAGCCAAAATATTTATCTCAGAGAGTTTGTTTTCCCTCCCCATTTATACCCGGGAAACAGGGACCAACTGGTGGAAATATCTTTGGGAGGGGGAAGGTAAATACCAATATTTTGGGTTCTGACTTATTAGTAATTTCTGTGCTACTGAACTGAGAAACTAGAGGGTGGAAAACTTTGGAGGGTGAAATCAGTGGCAAAACACCCCCATTCCCTGCAGAAAAGCCCAACCTCAGGGTGACTGCAGAAGAGCTCAGCCCCAGTAGCTCCAAAGACTCAGTCATCACTCTGGGTACTCAGCACCCTGGGGCTGTGGAGCCTGGTGTTCAAGTGTGTGTCCCCCCCCTGCTCTTTTGGTCCCACCTCAGCTCTGTCACAACCCAAGAAGGACTTCTACAGTGGTTCCTCTGGCTTCAGGCTGCAGCTAATTCACAACTGGTAGAGGATCAGCCCTCAGCCCACTGCACCCAGTCATGGGCCCTTTCTGATTTTAAACCCCCTAGGGCAAAAGGGCTCCTGGCCTCCCTCCTCAGGAAGATCCTGCACTGTCTGCTCCACCTCTGTTGCTCGACTTCACCCATTCCTCCCCCCTGCTCTGGCAGTCTGGAGAATGATAACAAATAGGTGCCAAGGCTGGAAGGGATGCACCTTCTATTATAATAATGACATGTCACTGGATCCTGCTGGCCTGCGAGGATGCATAAAGGGCAGCATCTATTCCCTGCCAGCCCTCCTCTGTCTTGCTCTATGATAAATGATGCTCCAAGGCTGGTAATGGATTACAGAATATTTCACCAGCTGGGGCCCAGCATGTGGAGACTGAAAAGAATCCATCGTCCCAGGCCAGTGTCTCTTAGACAGGTGTCCAGGTAAAAGCCCTCCCCACCCATGCCGTGGGCCATTTATAATTTTGTCTCCTCTGAATAATTTTGTCTCTAGCTGCTTCAGAAGAGAAGCCAAAGATGAAAAAGGACCAAGAAGGCCAATAAGACCAATGGCATCCTGGCCTGGCTCAGGAACAGCGTGGCCAGCAGGTCCAGGGAAGGGATTCTGCCCCTGTACTCAGCCCTGGTGAGGCCACAGCTCGAGTCCTGGGTCCAGTTCTGGGCCCCTCAGGTCAGGAAGGAGATTGAGGTCCTGGAGCAGGTCCAAAGGAGGGCAACCAGGCTGGGGAAGGGATCCAGCACAAGTCCTGTGAGGAGAGGCTGAGGGAGCTGGGGGTGTTCAGCCTGGAGAAGAGGAGGCTCAGGGGAGACCTCATCACTCTCTACAACTCCCTGAAAGGAGGCTGGAGCCAGGGGGGGGTTGGGCTCTTTTCCCAGGCAACTTTCAACAAGACAAGAGGGCATGGACTTAAGTTGTGCCAGGGGAGGTTTAGGTTGAATATTAGAAAGAATTTCTTCACGGAGGGGGTGGTCAGGCATTGGAATGGGCTGCCCAGGGAAGTGGTGGATTCTCTGTCCCTGGAGATATTTCAAAAGAGCCTGGATGTGGCACTCAGTGCCATGGTCTAGCAACTGCAGCAGTGGGTCAAGGGTTGGACATGATGATCTCTGAGGTCCCTTCCAACCCAGACAATTCTATGATTCTATGATTCTATGACCACCACCTCCTGGCCACCCCAGCAAGGGAAATCTTTGCTGTAAATCCAGCAGCTGGGCTGCAACGAGGCCGTTTCTGCAGCACGAAAACACAGGGGTTTTTACTCCTGGTGTCAGAGGAGCCAATTCAGGTGCCAGCTGGGAAACCAGAGCACAAAACCAACCCACTTGGAAGCCAGCCCACCTATGGATTTAATCTCCCCCCCTCTCCTGTTCCTCCCCAGGCATACACCCCCTTCTTCCCACACTGGAGAGGACTGGGGTCACGGAGCAGCACGGGCAGGCTCGCGTTAATTGCTCTCCAGACTACAGATCAATAGAAGGATTTTAGCCTCCTGCATGCTCCATCCTTCACCTTTTCCAAAGGACAGGCTGGAGGAGGGGAGCAAGGCTGCTGAAACCTTGAGGAGATGAGGTCATTGAGCAGCTGCCAGATCCCCAGAAGGCAGCTCAGGGAATCGACCCAGCTCTGGCTGCCTCATCGATATTCTTCCCAGCAGGGATAAAACCAGCTCCCTGCCTCCAAAGGAGGAGCCTCCCCCTTGCTGGAAATCAAGAGGAGCTGCCTGAAACTCAATGGTCATTTTCAGCCAGCCACTTTTTTCTTCTCCTTCCTCTGGCTCTTCTCCTTCTGGCCTGCCATGTTACCTGCCTTGTTTAGGAAGTTATTTCTATAATACCAGCCTCCAGTGTACAACACAACATCACGACCATCCTGGCCAGCAGAGCAGTTTTTGTGAAATAAAGGATTACAGAAATTATCTAGCAGGAGGGGGGAGAGGTGGAGGTGGTTTTGTCTTGTCTGTCTTCAGGTGGTTTGTGTTTCCCAGGGGCCAAAAGCAACAGAGTTTTCATTGACAGGTGTTACCCCAGCAGAGCCCATGATCCCACAGCACCTGGATCAATACAGCCCTTGGTATTTCAATTGCTGAACTCTCACCTACCTGATCGACCCACTGTGCTGCACCAAACAAGATACTGTGCTTCCCAAAGCCTGTTTCTGGGGAGAGGTTTTGCTATGGAGTTGTACAGTCCCTACACCACAACAGGGTCTAAGCTTGGTGCTGCTGCCCTGCAAACAGGCACTATTAACAGCCAGAACAACACCCAAAGCTACCCAAAAGCAAAAGGGCCCTCAGGAAATGCCCTACAGCTCTGGAACAGGCTCCACAAATCAGGATTGCCCAGGATTTGGGCAGTGAAACACAGCCCTGCTCTTTGCCGAGGCCTCAAGACACGATGATGATATAAATTGGAAGTGATAATAATAAATGGCCTATTACAGCAACTCACACACTGCTGGGGGAGGGAGGAAACCCATCCAGGCCTCCCTGCAGAGCCTCACACAAGCCATGAGCACCACAGAGCTGTGTGTTTCCCTTTTTAATGGCCGGGAGAAAAAGGCTCCTGTGAGGAAGGCTCAGCAGCCCAAGGCAGCAGGAATATTTATCATCTTGGCCACCTGCCTGTCATAGAAAAATCGCTTCCTCCTTCCTGGTTGGGAGGCAGCTTTAATGAGCGATGGGGCAGCCTCCTTCCCTCTCTGCATAGCAAAGAGGCAGCCACAGCAACACACATGCCCTGCCCTCCCCCTTCCTCCCTCCTCCACGTGGCAGGAGGTCCTACCTCCTGCTAATTGCTCAGCCGAGTAATTAGCTGAAGCAGAATCTGGCTCCTGGCTAGGCTAGAGGGGCTGCCACCCTGCTCTGCTTACAGGAGAATCCTGAACAGATCAGCTACCAGGGGCTGAAACCTGACTTTTTATCACCAGTGCTCCCCTCGGGCTCCAGCCCTGCCTGCCCGTGCAGGGACTGTGCCACTGGGGACAAGAGAGCTGGAAGTGACTTCCCTGCCCACCTGAACCATCCAACAGGCACCAATCCATCTATACCAGTGCCTCTGAGCCTGAGAAATACACCACAAGCAGGAGAAAAGAGCCCTGGAAAAGGCAGTCGAGGTGTGTAAGGCAAGCAGGGGAAGCCTGACACCTCATCCCAGGTGCAGTCCCACACCTCATCCCCAAGGTGCAGTCTCACACCTCATCCCAAAGGTGCAGTCCCACACCTCATCCCCAAGGTGCAGTCCCACACCTCATCCCAAAGGTGCAGTCCCACACCTCATCCCAAAGGTGCAGTCCCACACCTCATCCCCAAGGTGCAGTCTCACACATTGCCCTAGAAACGTCCCAGACAGAAGACACTTTTAGCACACTGCAAAACGTGGCACTGCTCCAGGCAGTAACTCAGTGACAGACCCTGTGCACTCACCTGCATGGAAGTAGGGGCTCATGGTGTAGGGGAATCCAAAGGGCAGAGGCTGAGCAGGTGGGATGGAGGCTGCTGGGAGATATTTCACTTCGTTTTTATTGATGCCTGGGCCAAGCAAGTGGCTTGGGGACTCGGTGCTGGAGGAGCTGCAGGGAGCATTTGTGCCAGCAGCTGCTTCCCCCAGCTCCTTGGCCCCTTCACAGACTTTACCAATCTCTTTGCACTCCTTCAGCTCAGCAGCTGAACCACTGCTCTCAGCTTTCAGGCTCTCCGGCTTCTCGTCGCTGACATCTGCGTCGCTCTCAGAGTCTTTCATCTCCTCATCGTTACAGTCCGGAGCTCCTTCCCTTCCCCGGGGCTCCCCCTGCTCCTTGGTTTCATTGCTCAGCCCCCCCTGGGGCTCTGCGCGGTGCTGCGCGGATTTTCGGCTGTTGCCCCGGCGGGGTTGTTCTTTGGGCGGTGTGGCACTGCTGGGGAGGTTGGGGTTGAGGGAGAGCAGGGGGGTGTTGTTGTGTCTCAGCACCAGCATGGCATTCCTCCGGGATAGCTCCTCCCGCAGTGGGTGACCCTCGGGAATGTCGTGGACGTTGCGGAGGGCCGGGTGGTCCGGGGGCAAGCCCGGGTGGAGGCTCAGAGGGTCACCGGCCAGTAGCCTCTGCCGGTGGAGATTCTCCAGTTCCTTCTGGCGGATGATCTCGGCTGACATCTCCAACCTACAGGGGGAGAGGCAGAGGGAACATCAGTGGAAAGGCTCTGGAAGGTCTTGCTAATCCCCCCCCTCCCTCCATGCTGATCCAGAGGTTGTAGGACCAAGGTGTTGCCTCCAAACCTGCACATTGCCTGAGAGGATGAGGAATCACAGAATCAGCTGGGTTGGAAAGGACCTCTGAGATAGCAAGTCCAACCCTTGAGCCCTGAGCCCATGGCACTCAGTGCCACATCCAGTTTCTTCTTGAAAAACTCCAGGGATGGAGAATCCACCCCCTCCCTGGGCAGCCCATTCCAATACCTGATCACCCTCTGTGGAAACAATATTTTCCTAATATCCAACCTAACCCTCCCCTGGCAGAGCTTAAGCCCATGCCCTCTTGTCCTACTGATATCTGCCTGGGAGAAGAGCCAAACCCCCCCCTGGCTCCAGCCTCCTTTCAGGGAGTTGTAGAGAGTGATGAGGTCTCCCCTGAGCCTCCTCTTCTCCAGGCTGAACACCCCCAGCTCCCTCAGCCTCTCCTCACAGGACTTGTGCTGGATCCCTTCCCCAGCCTGGTTGCCCTCCTTTGGACCTGCTCCAGGACCTCAATCTCCTTCCTGACCTGAGGGGCCCAGAACCAGACACAGTAGTAAGTAACTGGACACAGGAGTAAAGGATTTAAACTGAAAGAGGGGAGATTTAGGTTAGACATCAGGGAGAAATCCTTTGGTGTGAGGTTGGTGAGCTCCTGGCCCAGGTTTCCCAGAGAAGCTGTGGCTGCCCCATCCCTGGCAGTGTTGAAGGTTGGATGGGGCTTGGAGCAGCCTGGGCTGGTGGGAGGTGTCCCTGGACATGGAGAGGCTTGGAACTGGATCATCTTTAATGTCCCTTCCAATCCAAACCAGTCTGTGATTTGATGTTCCATTGGTCTCACTTGAGACACTCCCCTGTCACCTGTCCACAGCTCATCCAACACAGCATCCATCCCACATGATCTGCCTGCTGCTAGGAAAGAGAAGGAAAAATCCAAGCCAAGCCCAGGCCCAGCCCTCTCTCTGCACTCCTTACCTGGCCAGGTTTTGCTTTCGGAGCATCTCTTGCTGCCGTGCAAACATCTCTGCTTGTGCTGGCTGGAGGAACCCATAACCTGGGGACAGGGAGAGCAGTAACATGGGGTTATTAACCTCAACACTGACTCTTTGCTAACTCAGAGCCAGCTCTCCAGAAGGCCAACTGAGCAGGAAAGGGCAGCTGAGAGCTTCCTTTCTGTTGTAGAGCCCATCTATTCCCTCACTCCCAAGCCAAGTGCTGAAACATGGGAGCAGGGAAGCTGGAGAGGATTAAGAGAGAGCAGCCAAGGCAACCTGCTGCTGTCAGTGCAAAACAAGGGTGAAGGCAGCACAACAGTAACACAGAAAACGTGTCTGGGCTGTTTGGCTAAAGGAAGAGTTTGCCAAAGATGGTACTTTTGCTCTCCCCACATCCCCTGGCTGATGGCAAGTGTGTCTGGTGCCACCACTCACCTGGTGTCTGGCAGAGAGCTGAAGGCACCCCAAGGAAGGGAGGTCTCAAGTGGGGCCCCAGGGCAATGTGGGGTGCATTCTGGGGTGAAAGCAGAGGCGGTGGGTGGGATATCTCCCTGCAAAAAGCAGAAAATAAATTCATGTTGAAAACCTGGAGGCACCATCCTCAGTGCCCAGAGGGCTCAGGAAGAACATCCTTCCTGCAGATGACCTGTGTTCTGCACCAGAGGCTGTTCTGAGATGAAAAGATGCAAGACCTTTAAAAGGGAGGGGGGAAAAAAGAAGTAGAACCAGAATGAGAAGAAAGCAGCCATGATTCCATCAGCTCCACAAACTTCCCTCCTTGACATACTTCTGCTTCTATGGCCTTTCTGCTGGGTTGTTCAAAGGAATTTTGTCTGCCCAGGGCTAGAAAAGTCAAAGCTGCAGATGCTCCACCTGCCTGTCCCCTTAGCAAGCTTGGGTTGCTATCTCAACTCCACTACAAATGAAAAGGTACTTTGTATTTGGGGAGCTGGAAAGGGAGTCTGAGAAGGTCTGAAGGCCTTGCTGGCACGCCCTGTCCTAGCTAGGATAATATGTGGTCTTAAATTCTGGTGAGCAAACTCTAAGTGAGGCAGAGGAAGACCTCAACAGATGAGATGGGAAGAGGGATGTGAGTGAGGGCAGTGGAAAGGAGTTCAACTGGAGAGGAAGATTTGAGGGGTGGGGAAGAGGAAAATGCCTGGAAGCAAGGCAGGCAGCACTTGCTTGCATGCAGGGGGGAGAAGAAAAAAAAAAGAAAGAAAGAAAAAAAAAAAGGAAACAGGAAGGGAATAAGAGCCAAGGTCTCTTCCATTAGTCAAATCTGCCCTGGGAGCCTGCAAGTAGATCTCTGCTTTCCGGCTGCATATCTCTTAATTCCTTTTGATGGCCACTTACAACATTATTACCTTCACCAGGGCATCTAGAGGCAAAGCCAAGTGCCAGGCCGTTTATTTTCATTTTACAATATCTCCCTATAAAATCTGCTTCAGGAGGGACTGGAGGGCAAAGAGAAAGGGAGCAAGAAGGTGCATGTGACAAGCAAACTAAATGCACAGCCATGCTCAGCACTGCTGGGGGGAGGGGGGTAACATGTGAGTGTGGGACAATGAGAATCCCATCCCATCCAGCTGAAAAGCCAGATAAGGACTCTTTGGAGATAAGGTGAGAAAGGAAAGGAATCCTGTCCTTTTCTTACATCTTCCTGGTGTATTTTATCCTCCTTCTATGTGCCAGCCACAACAAGACAAGAGGGCATGGTCTCGAGTTGTGCCAGGGGAGGTTTAGGTTGGATATTAGAAAGAATTTCTTTATGGAGAGGGTGATCAGCCATTGGAATGGGCTGCCCAGGGAAGTAGTGGATTCTGTCCCTGGAGATATTTCAAAAGAGCCTGGATGTGGCACTCAGTGCCATGGGCTGGGAACCACAGGGGGAGTGGATCAAGGGTTGGACTTGATGAGCTCTGAGGTCCCTTCCAACCCAGCCCATTCTATGATTCTATGATTCATTTAGGTTGCCTGGAGCAACCTGGAGCTGCCTGGAGTGAGGATGGGGCTGGCTATTGGTCCCTCTCCTTCCCATAAAAGAGAGCACGTAGTGGAAAGCAGCAACTGGAGAGCAATAGTTCCTCTGTAGGAAATGCCTCTTCAAAAGCTGTTAGTCTGAAATGCTGAAAAGGGTCCAGCAATGCACATGCATGTGCCCTGAGCACAAGGGACACCCTTACAGATCACTGCTCCTCTTGGATGCTTCAGAAAGCCAGATACCTACTAGACACATATGCAGCAGTATTATTTTGGGGACCAGTTTATTGCACACTCCACGGACACAAGGACTGGTCTCTAGTTGAAATAACAACGAGGAGAAGAATGTTTTGTCTTGCTTCCAGTGGGATATCCAGCAATTCTATTTAAAAAAAAACAAACAAACAAAAAAAACCCACACACAAAAACAAAAAACCAACCAACCAACCAAACAAAAAAAAAACAAAAAAAAAAAAAAACCAAACAAAATACTCCCTGCCTCACAGCACGGAGCAGACTGAGATCCCCCTCCAAAATTCCTCCTTCTCCCTCTGCCTCCTCCCCCCTTTTTCCTGCCTGCCTCCACTCCCCTTCCTCCCTCTCTCCTTTCCTCCTCCTTCCTCCCCTAGCTCTCCTCTAAACTAATTGCAGAGTGTCTGGAGGAGAGCCACAGATCGATCAGGGGCTGGTGAAATGTTAATGCTAATGGTAGACCCGCTCCTCCAGCACCTCACACTCTGGCAGCTCCAATTCATCTCAGGTAACGCAGCTCCTGACCTTCGGCTGGGAGCCGGGGCAGCAGCCAAGCGATGCTGATGTAATTACACCATGAAGTGTGTAATCACCTGCCCTAATCCCCCAGGCCTCACAATTAGCTGAAGCTTCGGTCGCTGGGCTGCCAAGTGCTTTGCCACCCCGGCCAGCCCCGCAGATGAATCAAAGGGCAATTAAAGAGGCATGAGGGGGGGCTCGGTTGGATCCTAATTAGCTGTAATCATGGGGAGAGGAGCCCGGCAGACGTGCTGTTCGTTTTCGAAGAAGCAATTTAGGAAATCCGAGGAGGTTTTAACCATTCAAGGGTCGGGCAAAGCCGTGGCTGTGCCCTGCCGGGGTGGTAGGAAAAAAAAAAAGGGAAACCTGTGCCAGAGGTAAGCAGGGACTGAGCCCCCAGGGCTGGCAGCACACAGAGCAAACACTAAAACCAAAGAGAGGTGCTTGATTTTAGCCAAGAGGAGAGAATCTGAGCCCTGGAAGCACACTGAGTGATGGGGATCAGGAGTGGGCACTAGAAAGTATCATGGAATCATGGAATCATGGAATGGGCTGGGTTGGAAGGGACCTCAGAGCTCATCAAGTCCAACCCTTGATCCACTCCCCCTGTGGTTCCCAGCCCATGGCACTCAGTGCCACATCCAGGCTCTTTTGAAATATCTCCAGGGATGGAGAATCCACTACTTCCCTGGGCAGCCCATTCCAATGCCTGATCACCCTCTCCGTAAAGAAATTCTTTCTAATATCCAACCTAAACCTCCCCTGGCACAACTTGAGACCATGCCCTCTTGTCTTGCTGATAGTTGCCTGGGAAAAAAGACCAAAAGCCCAACCCCCCCCCTGGCTCCAGCCTCCTTTCAGGGAGTTGTAGAGAGTGATGAGGTCTCCCCTGAGCCTCCTCTTCTCCAGGCTTCTCCCCCAGCTCCCTCAGCCTCTCCTCACAGGACTTGTGCTGGATCCCTTCCCCAGCCTGGTTGCCCTCCTTTGGACCTGCTCCAGGACCTCAATCTCCTTCCTGACCTGAGGGGCCCAGAACTGGACCCAGGACTCGAGCTGTGGCCTCACCAGGGCTGAGTACAGGGGCAGAATCCCTTCCCTGGACCTGCTGGCCACGCTGTTCCTGATCCAGGCCAGGATGCCATTGGCCTTCTTGGCCACCTGGGCACACTGCTGGCTCCTGTTCAGCTTCCTGGCAATCCAAGTTCACCCTTTGGTCGCAGCCCGGTGTTAACTGGAGGCTGTTTTTATGCTTTGATATCACACTACAGGGGCTAACTTTTGCTCTCAGCTGCTGAAGACACTGGAGCTCTCTGGAGCCCCTCTATCCATCCACTCCTCGGAGCTGGGCAGCTTCCATGCACAAGTTCCCTCAGCTCAGGGGCTGGTGATCAGTGCCTGGCTGGGGACAGGGGGGTGGCAGGAGGAGGTGACAGCTGCCAGACCTGGCCACACTGCCACACGCACAGCTGAAAGGGAAAGGGGCTGAGATGGTTGTAAGAGGAGCTGGAAGAAATACACCAGGAGCCACTCGGAATGTGAGGTGTCAGTAGCTGCTCACGTTACAGATGTAACACGTCCTGGGGACAAGTCCAAAGGTTTGGAAACTTCAGGGAGACACACTGCTCTCATCAGGTCTGCCTGACCACATGGAGACCCCCGAGATGCTCTCTCAGCAACACTGGAGCTGCTCTCCACCAAACACGTGTGTAGGGCAGAGCTGCTGGGTGAGGCCAGGGAAGCAGCACCAGGCAAAGGCCCCAAAACTGGCCCTGTGACACCCCTGTGGAGCCTGGAATCAGGGAAGGGAGGCTGCACCCAGCCAAAGGAGGAGTCATTGCACCTCTCCTGCCAGCACTGAACACTCAGCACTAGTCTGTAGCAGTAGATAACTTACAAAGAAAACAGGTATGCTCACAAATATTTGGGTGATAAAGGCTTCTTCTCCCTGCAGGCACACTGAGAGAGCCTCCAAGGAGCATTCATTCCCACAGCATCTGTGTTCCCACAAAGGACAGAGACTTTTTGCCATCCCATCAGCCCAGCCTCCTGCCTGTCCAGGCAGGGAACCTCTTGGAGCCTGCCCCTGCTCCCTTCCAGCCCATCTGCCCCATTCCTGGCACAGGAACCTGGCACAGGAGGGAGGGAGTAGGACCTGGTCCTGGTCGTGTCCTGGCAGGGAGCTGGGAAGCCCTCCCAGGCTGCTTGGTACAGATAGAGCCAAGTGCTTCCCAGCAAGCTTGGATCAAACTGGCAACCCTAGAGTCAAAAAAAAAAGCCCCTTAACAAAACCTACTGTGCTTTCTGACAGACCTGCACCAAAACACAAATCCTTGCATCCTTTTGCAGGCCTTATCAACTCCTCCCTCTTTAATTTCCTTCCTCTTCCACCCCTCAGTGAGGGCTGAATTACAGTCTCATACTCCAAGAGGGTGAATTTAGCTCTTGGCAATTACATCCGACAAGCTTTGTCCTTACTTTGCAGAAAGCAATTCGGTGTTACTGCATATTCCTTGCCCCCCCACCTCCTTTTTTTTTTTTTTTTTTTCCCCCTAATATGCCAGCTGGAGGCTTGTGAGCAGGGTATTAGGGGATTTGCACTGCATGCTGCTAAATTTGATATGTCCTTTAACAGGAGACAAATGGTTCACAAGGCTTAAAAACTATCGACTTTTCTTTAACAATAAGCACTAATGGCCTTCAAATAATCAATATTTAAAGTCATTATGGGGTTACACATTATACTGTTAAAACCAAGCCTTTCACTTTAACCCCATCATATCCTTCCAAGCCCAGAGCAGTGCTCCCCCAAGCTCAAAAGGAAGGCTCAGAGCATAGGCTGTGATAGGAGATGTGAGAGGGTCAGGAAATGCAGATTGAAACCGGCAAGGCATGGAAATAAATTTAGAACGGATGGAAGAGGGGGAAAAAAAAAAAAAAAGAATGCATGAAAGCTCTGCTTTCTTCTGCTTTGCATTTGATAGGAAGAGACACTTTAAACACGAGGTAATAGGCAAGCAGCACACAGCTCCTTGCTGGTTTGCTATCCAGACACTGTGCCAGGAAGGGAAAAGAAATAAAATGGCTTTTTAAAAACAGTGTTTGGGATTTCCAGGCAGGAAGAGACACATACTGGTACTATGAGACCTGTACACAGAGAGGGTCTGCTTTATGCTACCAGGGGAAATCACTCCCTCAAAATCCAATCTGGTGCTATAACCAAATTAGTAAGATCAGGTCAAGCACTTTGGCCTTTGCTCTGCATAACATTCAGCCAGCTGGGAGCTGGTGAGGAATCCTCCTGGTGCAGAGATCAGACAGAGATACAGCATTCAGAGCAGAGAGGGGGATGCAAGGTTGAAGTAGGTAAGAGCAGGAAAGAGAATGTGTCCAGAGAGGGCAGGAGCATGTGGCCAAGGAGCCAGGAGCAAAGAGGAAAGCCTCCAAGATACAGGGGGCAGGAATTAGGCAGTGAAAGAAAAAAACAGTAGCAACAGCAGATGGAAAGAACCCAGTCCAAAAAATCCTTGCTGGGTATTTCAGGCACATCTTTGCACAGAGAAAGGCCCCTGGCTGATGTACAATGTTTGTCAGCCTGCTGCAACAGAAGGGCAATGAGTGCATCTCTGAGACTCTGTGGCTCCTGCTCCCAGAACTCTCTAGCCAAAGGGCTCAGGACCCCAGCAGATAAGGATGCTGATGGCATCTCACATTTCTTACTCCTTGGCATTCCTCCTGCCTTCACCCTATAATTGTCTATGGTTCTGGAAATGAATTGTGCCCCTAATGCTTCTTGGAGACAGTACCAGAGACAGCCAAATGCAGTTACTAAAGTCTCTGCCCCCATCACTTGCCTTTTTGCTGACTGTAACCTGCCCTTCCCTGCTCCTGTGAGAGAGGGGCAGGTTCTCCCACACAGAACCCATGCCATGCATTGTGCAGACAGGAACAAGCTCCCAGCAGCTCCTAGCACAGCACTAACACCTCACACACTTACCCAACAAGCTTCACCACACCGAATCCACTGCTAGGCAGCTCATCCAGCCCAGTCTGAGTACCTGTGCAATGCCTTCCATTTGCAGGGATAAAAGTTTTTCCCTAAAGGGGCCGAAGGCAGGGGATGTCCATGCTGCAGACACCCTGGCTGGCTCTGTGAGACCATTCCAAACTCCTGGTGCAATGAGGAAGGAGTTCTGCACCACATCCCAGGAGATGAGCACCCTGGGTAAGAACACACCAGGCTAAACAACCCCAGCAAAACCACATACACTGCCAACAAATTTTGGAGACAGGATCCAAGGAATAGGATCCAAGCAACTCTGCAGGGCACAGCCACCTGCCATGTTTTTGCAGGAGACAGCAGTTTGGAGAGGGGAAGTACTCCAGGCTGGAATAGTTACAATGACACCTTTTACTTGTACCCTTTCCTCTTCCAAGTCTTTTTATAACACTTAACTCAGTCTTTTCAAACCAACCCCCAGGTCCTGGCACCCTCCAATCCAAGTCTGAATCAATCTAGAGAAGGACCTAGGAAACTAAAAGCAGCTTTCAAAATGAGAATCACTGTTACCATGTAGCATGGGAAACTGAGACACAAACTTACTCCTGCAAATTTAATCCAAGGTGCTACAGAGGTTTCTCTCAACACCAAAAGCAAGTTGGGCCCTCAGTGTTCCTTTCCCTCAACTCAGCTCTCCAGGACTTCCCTTCCACTTCTGCCAATGCAACTGTTCATGGGGCTTACTTGAAGAACTGGATCAAGATGGGAAGGAGTGGTCTTTTCCAGCCATAACTCCTGGCCTTCAGTCTCTGTCCCCTGAGCTAGCCACTAACTTCCCTCCCTCTCCCATAACAGGGGAGGAACACAGCTCCAGTTCTCTCAAACTGCTAGATAAAACGCTCTTCCCAAACAATTTAATACTTCCTGGCCTAGCCCAACTCCACGAGCTCCAACACCTTCCTGGCAATGGCAAATACCTCTGGATATGATACATATTTAATTCATTTTCAGTTTGCCCCTCCTGTGTGCAGCACCTCCCCATCAGCAACCTCCACCCTTCCAAATGTGCCTTTTCAGTCAGGCCTCTGGCTGGCCTGGCACTTCTCCAGCCCACACATAGCTGGAGAAATTTTCCTGATGACTGGTTTCACTGAAACTCAGCTATCTCTGCATTCCTCCTAGGGGCTGCCTACATGGACTGGGTTGAATTTTATTAGGTGGGTTAGCCAAAGTACACCCCCTAGGAGAAAAGTTTGCCAGATCTGCCCAGCCCCTACACATTGCAAACCCACTGGTCAGAAAACCAGACAGGATCTCCAAGGATATAAATGGGGGGGAAAAACTGAACCCAACACATACACACACCCACTATAGAACTAATATTGCAGCCTGCTGCCTGCCCCCACCCCGAGATGAAAGCCAAAAAATGCAGAAACTAAAGCCTTTCAGAGTTTGTCCTGTGATACTCAGAGCCTTTACATCCCTCCTGCCTCTCCTATCCTTGTCAGGAATGCATGCAGCTTTAATTTAATATCCTTCTGAAGTTCTTGATTGCAGAGGGAATGGCTTATGGCACAGAGCAAGATAAATGAGCTAGAATTTCCTACAGAGGGGGAGGGAAAGCTTTCCAGCACTGTGGTAAAGAAAAGCTCCTTCTTACTCAAAAAAAAAAAAAATTTTTTTCCCCTTTCCATGCCATTCTAGAGCATTTGTTCTCTCCCATTATCTGGGGACGCTCTAAAATGCAAACTTAAACACCTTAGCTTGCTCTGTGCCAGAGAACAAGCTGGAGTCTGGCTTGGCTGTGGAGATCCAAGGCAGGAATGGGATCCTGGGTTCCCACCAGCCTGGATGTGAATGTGCACAGCCCCCCCCCCCCCCGCTGGAAAGGAAGGAAAGGAAGGAAAGGAAGGAAAGGAAGGAAAGGAAGGAAAGGAAGGAAAGGAAGGAAAGGAAGGAAAGGAAGGAAAGGAAGGAAAGGAAGGAAAGGAAGGAAAGGAAGGAAAGGAAGGAAAGGAAGGAAAGGAAGGAAAGGAAGGAAAGGAAGGAAAGGAAGGAAAGGAAGGAAAGGAAGGAAAGGAAGGAAAGGAAGGAAGGAAAGGAAGGAAAGAAAGGAAGGAAGGAAAGGAAGGAAGGAAAGGAAGGAAGGAAAGGAAGGAAGGAAAGGAAGGAAGGAAAGGAAGGAAGGAAAGGAAGGAAGGAAAGGAAGGAAGGAAAGGAAGGAAGGAAAGGAAGGAAGGAAAGGAAAGAAGGAAAGGAAGGAAGGAAAGGAAGGAAGGAAAGGAAGGAAAGGTCCCCACCACACCTCAACTCACACTTTGCACCAGCACCTTGGGGGTGAAAACGCCCAAGGGAGACATTGACACATTCCCGAGGGGAAAACAAAATCCCCCCAGCCAGACCCTCACCCTTTTCAAGCCTGGTTCAGAGGGTGCCCCCCCCCCTGCCACACCGGGAGCAAACCCCGCCCCGGGGCGGGGGTGAGAGGCTGCGGGTCCTTCCCCGGCCCCCTCCGGAGCCGCCCCCCTGGGTACCTCTCTGGGAAGTGGGTGTCCCTGTGCTGGGGGAGCCCTTGCTTCCTCCTCTGGCTGGATGAGTTGCTGGCAGAAGGGATGTGAGCTTCCATCGCCCCGGGGGTCCGCGCTGCTGCCGCCGCCGCCACCTCTTGCCGAGCCCGGAGAAGATCTGGGGAAAGGGAAAGGATGAGCTGGAGCTGGAATGGAACTGGAACTGCTGGCAGCCCGCTACGGGCCCCAAGCTTCCTCCACACCCCCTCGAACCCCCCCTTCAGGTCCCCACCGCCTGCCCGGGGCGACAGAACTGCTCCGGGGCTGCTCCCGGCGCTCCGGTGGCTACTGAGCTGCCGCTGGGCTCTGTCCCGTGTCCTCCCCTAGCCCCTGGCTGACAGACTGCTCCTGCCTGCTCCTTTTCGCTCCTTTTCGCTCCTTTTGGCTCCTTTGGGCTCCTTGCCCCCGCCCCCGCTGTCAGAAGCCGGTCCCGGGTTGGGCTGCCCCGGGTACTGACCCGGCCCGAACGGGCTCTGGGAGGGATGGGAATGGGATGGGAATAGGGATAGGGATAGGGATAGGGATAGGGATAGGGATAGGGATAGGGATAGGGATAGGGATAGGGATAGGGATCCGCCTCCACCGCCAAGGGAGTTTGGCAGCGGAGGAAATTGTGCAACTACGGGAGGGCGTGGATTGGTGTTTAATGGCCTTGGTGTGAGAGGGAGGGAATGGAGAGAGGGAGGGGAGGGAAGGGAAGGGAAGGGAAGGGAAGGGAAGGGAAGGGAAGGGAAGGGAAGGGAAGGGAAGGGAAGGGAAGGGAAGGGAAGGGAAGGGAAGGGAAGGGAAGGGAAGGGAAGGGAAGGGAAGGGAAGGGAAGGGAAGGGAAGGGAAGGGAAGGGAAGGGAAGGGAAGGGAAGGGAAGGGAAGGGAAGAAGGGAGGAAGGAAGGGACCGGATTCATCCCCCTGCCCAGAGGATCTGGGTCCGAACCCCGGTCCGGAACCGCAGAGTTTGCCGTGGCCAGTGCCCTGGGCTCGGAACCCTCAGTGGGGCAGGATCCCCCCCCCCGAAAAAAAACCCAAACCAAACCAAAACGGCCCAGCATCTCCCACTGAGCATCCCACAGCATCTCCCACAGCATCTCCCAGCATCTCCCAGCAGAGCACCCAAGGATGTTCTCCTGAGCATGGTGACACCCCCGAGCCAACCACCCAGAGCCTGGGGGATGCTGCAGCCCCCCCCTGAGCAAGGAGTGACAGGGACAGGTCTGCTGGGGGGAAGGAAAAGGCTGGGCCATGGAGCAGAGGAGGATGAGGATGGGATCTTCCAGCTCCAGTACTTCTGCGGGTCAGAAATAAACCCACCCCCCACTGAACCTGCCTGGCCACCTTGCAGCTGCAGAACACTGCCTGTGACACAGGCAGACATGGGCAACCACACTTATAGAGGTGTAAAAGTCTCCAGGGTGGGGACAGCCATCCCCATGTGATGGCCAAGGCTGCCACACACACCACACCACTTCCTGGGGATCACAAGGAGCTCTAAGGATGAGCAGGTGATGGGAGCACTGCTGGCTTGGGCCTGCACTTGGCATCTCAGGGAAATGTAGCTGGCCAGAGCTGTGAGAAGCTCCAGTGACACCAAGATCCACAGCACTGCACTCACAGGGACTCCTTCTTCAGTGCTACTCCCTGCCAAGTAAGCATCAGGAGGCCCTGAGTTGCTACACTTTTTAGAAACCATCCTGTATACAACTCTGTGATGTCCCACAGCAAAACCTCTGCTGCCAGGAAATGCAGACACCCAGCTGCATGCTGAGGGGAAACTTCTGCAAGGGGAAAGCAAAGCACAGCTTGGGAGATGAGCAGAGGAAGATTTATCTTTGTGAACACAACCCCAGTCAGGATCAACTCAAACACTGATATTGCAAAGTAGCATCTTTGTCCTCTCCCCACAACTGGTTCAGGAAGCCAGGTCATTGAAGTGTTGCATGAAACTGGTAATGAAACATTCTCCATGTCCTTGCCTCCCTTTCTGCCATCGTGCTGGTTTGCTTTGCTTCTGGAAAACCCAGCTACTCCCATTCCTATCACCCCCAAGGTTGCCCAGCCCAACCTGGGCTTCATCAACCATTTTAGCAAATATTCTGGTGATGCTCAGGGCTGAAGCCCCACGGTAGGACTGAAAGTTGGGGTAGAAACACCTATACAGCTTCTATATTTGCAGGCAGTAAGGGGAATGTTGGTATTTGAGTGTTTCTACCCATATTCATGCACATCCAATCCCTGTCCCCAAACCCCCCACCTGAAGGGACCAACATTAAAATGACATAACAATTCTGAACTGCAAAAGTACATAAGAAATAGCGAAACAGCAAACCCCATCAGACCACATCAAAAAAAAAAACAAACCAACCCTGGAGAATTCTCCAAGCCAGGGACCACGCACCTCCAATGTTTATAAATTAATTATCTGAAAACCCCAGGTCACTCCTTATTGCCACAGTGCCTCTAATTTAGCAGCCTGGCACACAGCCAACTCGAGGAGCCGCATTGATCCTGAATGACCGCAACAATCCCCCCCCCTCCTCTCTTCTTTCTCTTCCCTCCCCTGCACCCCTCTGCCTCCCCCCCACTTCTACCCCCCCTGACATGCTCTCCCCCTCCTCCCTGGCTCTGTATTTACAGTCCTGCACTCTGACAGTTGGGAAATCAGAGTGATTGACAGTGGGACGCTGGTGGATGGAGGTTCCAGGCAGGCAGACAGACTGAATTCAGAATGTGGGATGAATGCAACTGGGAAAATGGGGGGTGGAGGAGGGGGGAGATGTGGGGTTGAAAAGCAATTAAAAAAAAAAAAATCTAAATTATTAACATTTTTTTAATTATTAATGTTATTGGTGCCTCCATGTGAGCCCGCAGATAAACTGTGCTTTGTAGTGGCACTAATAATTTATAGCCCAACCAGAGCCCTGTGGTGTGGAGACAATCCAAAATACACAAAGTTTTGTCTTGTCAATGTTACATGAGAGAGTTTGGCTGTGCAGACTCTCTTTCTCCCCCTGCCCACCCCAAAACCTTAGCGTGACCCCTCACCTACCAAAAGTTGATGAGACAATTTAATCCCCAAAAATACATCAGGCTTTTAATGGGGTGAGCTCCTCTGCTCATGATGTGGGGGGAGAAAGGGGTGATACCAGGGGTTCTGCAGCACACAGTGCCTGGATGCAGATGTTCTGTGTGCCCAGCAAGCACCCAGTGCCCAGGTGGAGGGGTTTGTCACAGCTGTCACACAGTACTGGCACACAAACCACGTTCATGCTCTCTTTTATTCAACACAGCCTTCACTGACCTGCAGTTCAGGGTTGATTATTCAACATCTGCATGTCTGCATGAGCATGAGGGATGTTATATATTGTTGTCTTGTGTCCTGTGCTCGTGTTCATTGCCTGTAGGTGTGGAAACTCCAGCCTCCTGGTGCTTGGCTTTGCCCTCTACCCATGCACCATGCTTGGAGGAGCTCTGCATCTCTGCACACATCTGGGAGAGCTGAGCAGCAGACATGTCCTGTGGTCACGTGTGCCTCAGCACAGGTTTATACCATGCCTTTGCTGATAAGCAAATCTTTGCTCCACAGAGAAAGGAATCTCCTTCCTGCCCTTAGAGAAGCCAATCAAATCAAACAGACTGGAAAAGAAGACAGCCTCTTCATTAACCTAACAAGGAGCCCTGGGGATTTACACTCTAGACCAGAGATTCTCCTCCAGCTCTCCCTGGATGCTTTGCTGATGTTGCTCATGCTCCGTCCCCCATCACCCAGGCAGGGATGTGTCAGCCCTGGGTGAGGAGCAGCACGGGTACAGACACTTCCAGAGGTGTTTTACACTGACCCTCCCACCCTCTGCTTCCAAAACTGGGACAGCATCACCTCTTCCATCACCCTGACTTTGCCTGACCCAAACAGCTGAGGCACTTCCCTGACTCAGACTGCACCAGAGGACTCGGGTCCAGTGCACAAATTAACCCTGGGCCAAGTCCTCAGCCAGCAGCTTTGTCACCCGAGGGAAGGTGAAGTGTCCCTTCAGCAGGCTCCAGCGGTTCTCAGGGCAGAACCTGTAACTGCCTGGTGCCCCCTTTAGGCACAGAGCAGGATGTGCTTCCTCCACAATCCGGGGAAAACCTAGAGACAGTTCTCCAGGTCATGTGAGGTCTGTAAGATGCTGGCACTGCAGGACCTGTCTGCCCTCAGGACACCAGTGACAGTCCCAGGACAAGGCAGCAGCGTTGGATAATGACATCTGCCAGTGAGGGAGGTTTGGATATTCCCCTCCTGGCACTACTAACACTGTACAAGCACCAGCCTCCTTTGAAAGAGGAGAACAGGAGCATCTTCCCCTGAACACAGACACCAGTGCAGAAATAATCCTGTGCTGCTACAGCCTAGAAGCAGCAGACAGGCAAGTACTGAGGAACAACCTGGAATGAGTGCATTGGGCCATAAATAAGGATGAGGGGACCTCAGCTGTCCCTCAGCTATCTCCAGAACCACATCATCCTGGAAAGATCTGGGGACAATTTCTTAGGGCTGGAAGCTGTGACCTACAGGGTCCTTAAGGAAATGCTCTGAGAAAGCCCTGACCAAGTGAGCACAGGCTGGGTATGGAAGAAGTTCTTTTTTTTTCAGCAACCCTTTCCATCACTTCTCCACAGCAGATCTGGTTTCAGCTGGTGAAGGACCAGCTCAGTCCTTGGTGATGGAAACACAACTGCTTTCAACAGCTAATAGCACAGGTGAGCCTGTCCCACTGACTTCAGCATTTACCTGCTAAGCTGTCTTCACTGCAGCTTACCTTCATCTGCAGATTCTAATTGTCTGTAAAATCATGAGACATTCATTCTCATCAAGGTGAAAGGTCTTTTAAAACACCAATTTATGTCCATGTGTAGCAACTACTGCACAAACTTTCTGAACCCACTATATCCTGCAGCATCACATTGCTCTTTCAGATCCCATCACTGCCTACATCTCACAAGCTCCCTGCACATGCTCCCTCATGACCCAAATAAGACTTGCACTACAGATTGACTATTTAGGTTGACATGAACTCGTGAAACACCAGAATAAAAGGAACCCCCTCTCTCTGCCACTGCAAAACACACGTAGGGATGTTGCAGCTGATCTGTGAATGTGTAGCCCCCCCCAGACAGCTACAGAAGGTGTCAGTGTTTATAAATGGCTGAGGGCAGATGTCCCCACAGAGCAGGTGGGAGAAACAGTCTGCAGCACCACCTGCATTCATGGCATGATAACCATGCAACATGCATGATAAACACTGCATGATAAACACTGCATGATGAACACACCATATGTATGATAAACACTGCATGATAAACACAACATACATGATAAACACTGCATGATAAACATGCAACATGCATGATAAACACACAACATGCATGATAAGCACAGCATGATAAACATGCAACATGCATAATAAATACTGCATGACAAACACACAACATGCAGGATGAACACTGCACAATGAACACACCACATGTATGATAAACACTGCATGGTAAACACACAACATGCATGATAAACATGCAACATGCATGACAAACATGCAACATGCAGGATAAACACTGCATGATAAACATACAACATGCAGGATGAACACTGCATGCTGAACACACCACATGTATGATAAACACTGCATGATAAACACAACATACATGATAAACACTGCATGATAAACATGCAACATGCATGATAAACACTGCATGATAAACACAACATGCATGATAAACACAACATGCATGATAAACACTGCATGCATGATAAACACACAACATACATGATAAACACTGCATGATGAACACACAGCCCATAAATCCTCTTCCCATGCACACAGGGGTTAGGGACATTTTACAAGCCCCATCCTGGATGGCAAAGCCAGGCCCTTTTCCCACTTGTCAGTACCTCCATGGCTGGGCACTGCCATGCTGTTGGCCAGCTGGTAGAGACGTTGTTGCTGCTGCTCTTCAAAGGTGCTGTGCTCATTGAGTGCTGACATCATGCGCCTGTAGTGCTCCTCGGGGGTCATCTGAGTCACTGAGTCCTCCAGCAGAGGTGTGTGGGAATTTTCTGAAGAGCAGAAAGATTTGGTGGGGTTTTTTTTGTTTTTTTTTTAATTTTTGTTTTTGGTGGTTTTTGTTTTGGTGGGTTTTTTTTTCCCCCAGAGAGAAATGCAGTGGAAAAAATCATGTAAGTACAAGGACAGTGCAAAAGGAAGAGAAAGGGGGGCTAAGGGGTGCTAGCACAGCTTCCCACAACTCCACAGTGTATCACTTAGCCTGATGTCCCAAGCTGCCTAATGCAGCTGTCCTTGTGCTCCCAGATGCACCATTATATGCAGTCAAGACACACCTCCCACTTGCTATAGCTCCAAACATGGGCACGCTCATATATAGGAAAGTCTACAGTTTCAATTGCTGCAGCACCCAAAAAACTCACTTTTTTTTTTTTTAATTTGTATTTATTTCCCTAAAGCAACAAGCAGTGCATTATAATAACACAAAATTACCAGCAAGCTCTCTACCTCCAAGGTGGCAAAGAGGACAGGCAGGATGAAAGAGTTCACCGAGTTCTTACCCTTTCATCTCAAGGGATGTGATTTCTTTTATTCAACACATACCTGATCAGACACACACCTCTTCCCCCCACCTCCCTGCACACCCCCAAGGACACAAGAATTCAAGAGATGTTCCAGCACCAGTGTAGGTGATGCTGACAACTGCACAACAGTGATGACAGTCCACCTGCCCAGCTTTTGGAGCCAAGTCACAAAAGCAGGTTGTTTCAGATCTGTCCCTATGGCTAAGCACCCTGAGGTCATTAAAATTCCAGCCAACAAACCCATTTCTTCACCTTCCTGGAATGACTGCAGAGCTCAGGAGGGAGGTGGTGCTTTGAGGAAGGCTCTGCCTGCTCCCTGGGCAGCAGGGCTCCCAGTCTGACAATCAGGGAGATAAAACCACAGATGCTTTGTGTTTACTGTAAGCAGAACTCAGAGTAATTACTGTTCTCTGCCTTGGTGGTGGCTGCTCTAACACTATTTTATCTTGGATCTTCCCCACAGGCAAAACCTTTTCATTGCTCAGAGAGGAACTCCCAGTAACAAGCTAAACAGACAGAAGGGAAGGGAGGGGGTGGGAAGGGCTCCCCCCATGCTGCAGTCACCAGACCACCTCTGTGTTCAGTGAATGACAAGACCACCCTACCGTGTGCCCCAGATTCCTGCTCCTTCATCCACCTGACTTCACAGAGTCCCTCAGGGATCAGGGCAGGTGGCTCTGCTGTCAGACTGCCTCCTAATTCAAGGTGGTGGCTCTGAGCACAAGCCATTTTCTTGGCACCAGTAATGAACATGAAGCCACTGGACACCTTACTGGGAAAAAAGCTTGGGATCTCCCTCAGGTGAGAGGAAGGCCACTAAGGTAGATGTCAGGAAACATAGCCTGTGGTGAACAAATACAGCCTAAGGAACAGAGTACCTGTAAAAGGTGGCCCTGCTGTCCCAGCTTAGGGACTGGTTCATTTCTGCCACAGCCAGAATCAGAGCCCATCTGTGGCAAATGTTGTCTGCCACCAAAACCATTACACAACCAAGCATACAGGATTTCAGATTCTGGGGATGGAAACTTCCTATCATACCAAAACCACCTCCTTCTCAAAACAGAGGACAGTATCAACAGTAACAAGTTTGGGTGGCAAAAAGTTTCAAGGAAATAGATCTCCCGAGGTACTCTTCCTCTGCAGGAGGGAAATGACTTCAGACCCCTCCAACTCAGCTCAGCAAGGATGTGCAATCAGCACAGAAATTCATGGCCACATCTGCAACCACTGATATGTAACTGCATCTCAGGGACCACAGGCTTCCTGGGCAAATCACAGGTTTGTGTCCTGCTACAAGCTAGCTGGGATCAGGAGCTGAGTCCTCACCCCAGACTGTGTGCACCACACTTAGAAACCAGATCTGAAAGGAGGAGGCTGCAGGAGAAGCCAGCCACACCATGCCTGCTCCTTCCCCTTGCCCATCTCTGGTACCCAGGCCTCTTTCCACCAGTGGAAGGAGCAGGGAGGTGGAGGAAGAATTCCCTTCCAGGTCCCCGTCCCACCTGATCACTCTGTGGGCCAGATTCTGCTCTCTTGCCAATTTCTGCCACCTTCCCCAGGGACACAGAAGTGCACCAACTGTTACTGCTCTCACCCAAAGGTCTCAGGGGCAAAGCTGTAAGCCACAGACCTGATTTAAAAAAACACTGGAGGTTTGTTGGTTTTGTTTTGGTTTTTTTTTTCCACACAGCTGTGTTATTAGAGAAAAAAAAGGAGGGAGGAGGGGATTTAATAACACTTAATTACCATAAACTCTATCCGATCAGCCACAGAGCAGATTTCAGGTGCAAGGGGGGTGGGGAAGGGGAAGCTAAGAAGAAGAAGGAGGAGGCCAGGGAAAGGCTGGATTTCCACACTTAAAACTTGGTAGATTTCACATGACTCAGCCAGAGATAATTCCAGCTCTGCTGAAGCTTTGCTGTCTGCTTTTGTCATTACCAGGGGGTAATGCAGGGGACTGATCTTGCCAAATCTCTTCCAGCTGCCAGGTGTGAAATGGACCCTGGCATGGTCACAGGGAAGGCCCAACTGAGGCAAGCATATGCTGGGGCTCCTTGCTCTTCAGCATGCATCCCTGTTCACCCAAGCTAAAAGGGAACCCCTCTTTCCCACCCTACACCAATACTGTAGCATCCCAGTGGCAGCAGCTGCTGCACAACCATTTCACCAAGCTTTTATAAAGCTCCCTGAGCAATCCCAGACAGGACAGGAGCATCCAGCCTGCCTGTCTACTCCCCTTTGCTACAACAAACCCATGACAGGTCAAGGCACCCTCTTCACAACCCCAGGAAAAGCTCAAGGAACCTCAGCCCAGGTTGAAAGCCAGCCCTTGGGCAGTTGCTTTAGGACTCTGCTTCCTGAGCTGTCACTTGCCAGGGCAGAGAGGGCCCATGGCCACCCCACCATACACAGCAGTATGGGTTTGGGGGTCAGTGAAATTGTTAAATTGTTAGTAAGAATGGGGCCAAACATTATGTCTTCATTTGGCCTAAAAGAACAGCTGCCAAACCAATCAGCATGTGGATATACCTATCCCCCCCAAAAAAACCCACAAACAAAACAACAAAAAAAACCCCCAGAAATTGACAGAGGCTGGATCTGAATTGCTCAGATATAGTCCAGCTTCTGTTCTGGTCTACTTCATTAAGCAAAGATGCAACAAGAGTTTGTTTAATAAAAAAAAAAAAAAAAGAGAGAATGGCAGAAGGGGCAGCACATGAGCTCAGCAGCCCACCCCAGGGGGGGAGCACAACAATATTTCCAAAGTGGTTTTCCAGCACTTCGTTTCAAGTCTTCTCAAGTGATGAGGTTTCTACCAGATTTATTTTTCAGTGGTTCAAACAGGAATCAAACCACTCATCCTGATTTCCTCTCCTTGCCATCACTCCGTTTTATTTCCCATCTCAAGGTATCAGAGAAGAAGATCTCTAGGCAGGCTGTTGCTGCAGGAGTAAGGATTTTACTTAGGGAATTGTCTCCTGGGGAGAAAGCTTCCTCCATGACCTGCCAGCAACAGCCCTCTCTCCCAGCCTCTGATATGCTCACATTTCCATATTAGACACCAGAACGTTCTGCTCTGTTTGACAGCCCTGCTGCCGCGGCCCTGTTTCCACTGAGATAGGGCTCTCTTTTGATCTCTGGTGCACACACAGCGAGCATTGGGGAGGGGGGAAGGGAAGGTTACTGCTTCCCTGCTGGAAGGGTTTCCAGCCCTACAGGTGTTTTTTCACTCAGTCAGAGAGAAGGAGTGATTTACTTGGCTGCCTCTGTTCTCCTTGCCTCGTCAGGCGCAGCCCCAGCAGTGCGGCGGGCACAGGGTCACTTCTCCTCTTCAAAAAGCTGTTGCAGGGACAATGCAGCTGTGCCCTGGGCAAGGGCTGCATCCAGGACCAGCCTGGAATGGAGAGGGGGAGAGTCCCCACCAGTGCAGAGTGCCAAAGGCAGAGGACCAACAGCCACACCACTGAGGAGGATTAAAAAGGAAGGGGCACATCCCCTGGGGAACCCGGCTGCAGGCAGAGGCTACAGAACATCCCCTCTGTCCTGGCTTCCTAGCCCATCTCTAAATCATAAACTGCACTCACAGCACCCAAGCCCCAGCCAGGCTCAGGGCTCTGGAACAATCTGACACTTCAGAGCACTACTCCACAGCAGTAGTTCCCAAATTCACAGAATCATAGAATGGGCTGGGTTGGAAGGGAGCTCAGAGCTCATCAAGTCCAACCCTTGATCCACTCCCCCTGTGGTTCCCAGCCCATGGCACTCAGTGCCACATCCAGGCTCTTTTGAAATATCTCCAGGGATGGAGAATCCACTACTTCCCTGGGCAGCCCATTCCAATGCCTGATCACCCTCTCCATAAAGAAATTCTTTCTAATATCCAACCTAAACCTCCCCTGGCACAACTTGAGACCATGTCCTCTTGTCTTGCTGATAGTTGCCTGGGAAAAAAGACCAAAAGCCCAACCCCCCCTGGCTCCAGCCTCCTTTCAGGGAGTTGTAGAGAGTGATGAGGTCTCCCCTGAGCCTCCTCTTCTCCAGGCTGAACACCCCCAGCTCCCTCAGCCTCTCCTCACAGGACTTGTGCTGGATCCCTTCCCCAGCCTGGTTGCCCTCCTTTGGACCTGCTCCAGGACCTCAATCTCCTTCCTGACCTGAGGGGCCCAGAACTGGACCCAGGACTCAAGCTGTGGCCTCACCAGCAAACCAGGTAAAACCCAGCCACTCGGATCCATCCTGTTTGAAACCAGCTTGTCACACCATCCAGGGCCTCCTGGTTCCAACCAGCTCCTTAGGACAGAGCTGGGAACACAAGCACACTGGGAACACAAGGGCTCATTTCCCTCCTGGCCCCCCCCAGTACCCATGCCAGCAGCAGGGAAAGTCTCCTGGCAGTTCTCAGCTGCAAGATGCTCTCACTGCTTGGGCAGAAGACACCACGACACTGGCTTTAGCCCCTCCTCTGACCCCCCCTTCCTAACAGGGGGGGAGTAGATAAAGGCCCCAAAAGCACAAAAATCTCTGCCCCTACTCAGCCTCTTGCTATTCTGGTGATGTTCTAGCACCAGTACAGCCTAGGCTGAAAATGCCTGCAACAGGAGAGAAGAGTGAACTAATAGAATAATAATAAAATAAATATTTTTTTTTAACAAAAGGAACAATGGAGATCAGTAAAAGGCCCTGCTCAGAATTTCCATCCCATCTCACAGTCCTTTAAAGGGCAGGAGAGGTTTTCTGAGAAAAAAGTGGGAGTATAAAACAAGTTTGCTTTTATTCAGGGCTTCCTAGGAACACTTCTCTTAACGAGCTGGGGGAATCCCCAAGACATTCAGAATTAAGGATCAGGATTCAGATCTGGAGAGCACCAAGAGCTCCTTATCTGCTGTACTCAACCCACTCAGGTAAACAGTGGGAAAGCCAGAGGAAAGAAGGGAATGGGATCACTTGACTCTGCTGCTCCCATGGCAAAACCATCAATTTGTGCAAGTTCAGCCACTTTATTAGGAAGAATCCAAAGGCAGTAGCTTGGTTTCAGATGGCTTGATTGAAGATTAGCACATTCTCAGTCAGGCTTCACAGGTTGCTGTTACCTGGGCTCAGTTCCTAAGCATGTGTTCTCTTGGAATTACATGGGATACAGACTCAGGAGAACCAGCAAAGCTGACAGCAGGTCTATCAAGCATGTTGTAAGAGTCCCTGTGTAACAAATGTGTTTCAGAGCCTACTGAAGCACCCCACTGGAACTTACCTGCACACCTACTAGAAACATTCCAATGATAAGAAGAACATGGGAGATTAAAGAAAACAAGGAAAAAAGGTGAAGAGTAGCAGTAGATGGGGTTTCTCTTTACACGTTTCAGAAAAGCCCAATAAAAAAATCTACTGTGCTTTTCCTTCTATTAAAGAGTTAAGGGTTAGGAGAGGGTTACATGAAAGAAAAGATTTAGTGTGAGCTTAGGTGGTGTCAGCAACGTTGTATTAAGTGACACAAGCATTCAAGATCCTCTCAGAGTCTGTTGCCTTTCCAATTATAATTGGGAGACAAGGAGTCAAGAAGAGACAGTACACAGGACCATTATGTGAAATTAGGATGCAGCACAGGCCCCTACAATATATCTTTAGATAGCTTAATATATGATATGTTGGTTAAGAAGGCTTCAGCACAAACTGCTGCAAAAAGTCCCCTTGGAGATTCCCAGGACTGGTTATTGAGAACATACACCTTGAGGAGCCTCAGCTGCTGGACTCCAGAGCCATGAAACAGGCTCTAGCTTCAGCCAGCCAGTCTGCTTTTATTATTTTTTTAATTTTTTTTAGTGGTCAAAGAGTGCTGGTTAAGCACCGTGATCAAGATGGGTATTACTGACAGCTAATTAGTTTGAACTTAACAACAAAGCCTTTAAGTGAACAGCCTGTAAAACCTCATTTATGCAACCTCCAGACAAACTCATTAACTGCAGGCTCCATTACCCACTCCACTTTGCCAGATGTAAAGAAAGTTTAAAAATCATGTTTACAGAAAAGAACCATAAGACAAATCAGAAGATTAAAAAAAAAAAAAAATCCCTAAGAAGAGAGACCTTCTGCAGATTCCATCTCTATAGGAACAGTGCCCTAAATGCATAAGAAAGAATGAGGCAGCCCTATTCTCCCTGCTAGGCTGCTTTTTTTTCCTTTAAAGGAACAGATGCCAGCATGATAAGCCTGTGTATATCTTTTTTATTAAACATGTAATCAAGACGTTCTGCCTGAAAAGTAGAAACACCCCTAAAATCCACCTCAAAAGCTGCAGCTTGCCTTTTTAATCATAAAGCAATTATTCTAATTAAGAGGCAATCCCTTTCTCGCACTGCAAGCTTCCCTCCCATTAGATAAAGAAAGCACAGTGCCCTGGTAGCCTCCCTCATGCACCCTCTGTGCTGGATACTTACAGCTCCCACACCACAGCCTCTTGCAACCCTCCCTCCTTAATTTCAATTAAGTTCCACTCTTAAGAAAGGAGAAGAAAAGGGGAAGGGGATGGGGAGAGAGAAGCAGCACTTACCCTTTGGGGACTCACTTCTGGCTTTCTTGCTTTCTAAAGGACACTCACTGCTGCTGTTGGGAGAACATACTCTTCTCTTGCCTAAAATTTCATCTAGAAGAGAGATGAGAAACCTGAGTATCAGATAAGGTTGTACTTTCCTCTTTGCAGGAGCAGCCAGAGAGACTTTGGTATTTTGCTTCTCTCTCTCTCTCTCACACACACACACATTACAGACAGAGGAAAAAAAATTGAAAGTAAGAAAAATCATCATCTTGAGAGCCTTGATCTGCTTTCCTAATCACGCAGCCCAAAAGCACATAATGACTATTCACACACTGATCAATGCAACATTTTAAAGCTATAATTCTAAATCCAGTTGATTTCCTTACTGAGTTGCATCATTTGTTCTGTTGCCTTTTGTCCCCCTGGTGTTTCCACTCCTTTCATGCCCTGATGCAAAGCAACTGGGGGAGAGAAAGGAGAGGAAAAAACAACACACACACAAAAAAAGGCACAACAGATCTCTGAATCTTCCTACCACAGTATCTCTCTCTCTCTTTCCCCCTCCTCCCTCCCCTCCTCCTTCAAACCTCAAGGTCCTTAGCAATCTTCCCCCTCTAGATTGTACGGAAACACTCAAGCCTTTTGCATTACTGAAGCCCTAAAAACCAACACAAAATATCTAATATACAATTACAGCGTCCCCGAACAGATTTAAAATCAATATCCTCCCATAATAATGCTGGGGAAACTGAAAGCATGATGTTGCATATGGGCAGGAAGGAAGAGACTGTTTGTCACTGCGAGCATCAAATTCTCATCTATCAAGGGCTTGTTAAAGATGCAGCATCTTTAAAAAAAAAAAAATTCTCACAAACAAGCACCATATTTGAGCGAGTATTCACTGCATCTGCCAGCAACCAACACGCATGCAAAGCTGCTGCAATCTGCCCAAAGTGTGCTGGTTAAAAAAGGTTACAGACCCCCTTGGTGCTATTTATAAGAACAACAAAATTATTTATGTTCCAAAGGACATTTTAAGCCAAGCAACTGTCCCTCCCAATCACCCCCCATGACTTTGAATTCAGCTCAGCAAGCCCAGGTTCCTGGCATTGTATTTCTTGAGATCTGTGGCTGTTGAGCAGCCCCAAGAGCAGAAAGGCACCGAGCTGAGGGCAGAGCCTGCCAGGCAATGCCTCCATCCAAGCATTTCTGAGCAGTTCTGGAATTCTGCAAAGTTACAAGCAGGATTTCAAGGTTTTAAAGAGCACAAGCTGCCTCTGATTTCATCTTGCCTGTCACCCAGCCTGTTAACAAACCTGGCATTCAGAGACAACTGCAGAGGCTTGCAACCATCCATAAGCAAAAGCAAAGTGAAAATACAGGAAAACAGTGGGAACTGGGAAGCAGATGAACTGGGAAGGTTAGAGGCAGCCAGTTACAGCACTTCAGTTTTCTCAGGACTTCACCTTCCAGGTGTTGAGTCAGCCTTTCAATACAACTTGAATTTTAACAATCCTCCTGCCTCAGTTTACCCTTCAAATAACTTCTCCAAAGCCACAGACAGTATCAGCTTGCCAAGCCAGCATTCCAAGCTAGGAAGTACCTGGCCACACAATCAGAGTCACAAGCTCCCTCCCCACAGAACTCTTCATTTGTCATGGTGATTTTCCTAGAAATGTCAGTCTGATGCTGCAAACCCTTAGTGCTGGAGGCCACTTATCTTCCTCAGAAGTGTTCTCATCCAGGATTTGTGGCTTTCAAACAACAAAAGTCCCATTGCTCTGCTCACCCCTCCCAGCCTGGGCAGGAGGCAGAAAAAAAACCCAAGGAGGCTTGTGCTTAAGGCAGAAGAGGTTCCATGGAAGAGCTGGTGACAGAAGCAGCAGTTACATGTGATAGCAGCTAGAATCTGAGCAGTAAAAATTCCCTGATTTCACAACTCTGCCAAAGCACCTCATTACCCTCCTATCACTCCTTCCCTCTCGCTATTCCACTCCCACCCCCATGTGCCCATCTGCCAGGAGCTTTGCTCTGACTAGCACCATGCCAGTCCCACCTCCCTCCTGACTGCCTGCACTCATCCAGGGGGAAACCCAGACCACTGGCACCCTGCAGCAGCACCCTATGCCCCCCCCAGCCTCCATAACCCCTGCTCCTCAGCACACACCAGCAAGCCAGCAACTCTGTGGTCAGGTGGGACAGTCTGCCACCTGCAGTGTGCTGAGGGGACAGGGGCCCAGCTGTCTCTCAGTCAGGATCTGAACTCACCCCTCCAGAGAGATCCCACACGAGCGCATTAATCGGCAGCACTTCCCTTCCAGCACCCCAGGTTCACCTTCCAGCCAAGCTCCAAACCCCACACACTGAGTTCCTCTTTGGGTTGCCCCCAGCAGTCTATATAGAAGTCAGTCAGATCACAGAATGCTAATTTACCTCTTTCCCCCCCTGCCCCACCCCCTTCATTTAAGTCCTGGGAAGTGTCAGAGACTGCCTCAGCCCCCAGAAGTTTGGGGACTGAATCAACAAGTAAGCAAGGAACAGGGAATAATTATCATCAGTAGCCACAAAGATTTAACAATCCACCCCAAAGGTATTGAGGCAGTAGGAGAGCACAAGGCAACCCCAATCTTTTTGATTTCTAGTCCAGTGGTACAACAAGTCATACCCTTCTCTTAGCTTTCTTAGCTGCAAACCACAGAAGAGGGAGGTCACATTTTTGTTAAGAACTTCACACACTCACAGATCCTGGGGTAAAACCTAAATGGGGCCATATTTGTCTTACAACACCAATACTTTCCTCTCAGCAACTTAAACCACACGCACAGCTTTGGCAATGCCACTTACACCTGGTAAACACGTGCCCTTCCACAGGACTCTAAACCCATCCCTTGACACCCACACACCACTCTCCAGGCACTCACTGAACTCCCACAGAGAGAACCAGGAGAGGGGGGGAAGGCACTGGGATGGAAGCATCCACAATCCACCTGCCCCTGACTTTGCAGCAGCAAAACCACAGTGTTTTCCAACTGAGTTGGAAATAGCTTTGGGATGCCTTACCACCCCCACTGTGTATTTAGAGAATGCTGCCACCCATTGAGCAGAAGGCCAAGAGAGAGATGTTTGCTCAGCCCAGGCACCTGCAGAAAGCAAAGCTCCACCTTAGAGGATGAGGATGACTTCTTGTTTTTCATTCCTGCTTTTGCCTCCTCTATCCTGCCTACTACAAAGCATTGCAGTTGAAAGGAAGACAAATCAGGGCAGTTTTTTAATATTAAAGCTGAAAATGAAGACATTATCAGTAAATCTGCAATGTCACACAGTTAGGCCAGGCAATAACACAACTAAGGAGTGCCAGAGGAAGCCCCAAGCACACTGATCATACTGCAAGCACTGCCACACAGCCCTGACCACACACATACACCCCAAAGGTCTCCCATGCAGGTCCCCAAATCCTGCATGACATTCAAGGCTCCTGCTAGCCTGACAAGGCAGTGCAGAAGGTGATCAAGAGAAGGATTTCACTCCAAGATCTAGAAATCAAAGTGAATTTTCCCCCCCCCTCATGGGAAGCCAAAGTCCAGCACTCACCTGCTGCACTTCTACAGTGAAACATGAACAGGGACATGCCAGGAAAGTAGGTCAGCTGGAGGAGGACAGCACTCCTGCCTCACCCAGAACATCCCCCAATGGTTTTGCCACCACAAAGAGAAAGGATGTGGGGATGAAACCATAAAACAAGCTTGTGTAGAAGCCAAGGCAATCCGGGTTTTATCTAATCAGAGCCCTCTTTAGACTTGAGGCACAGTGATTAGAGGCCAGGGGTGGAAATGTCACCTGGAAGCAACAGGGCTTTGTAGTCCTGCACTGCCTCTAATCCTCAGCCTGCCAGCACTCAGCAGGGCTGGGTGACTTAACACTCATGTCCACCAACACATCTAAGAATCCCAATCCTCATTATCAGCTTTGTAGAGAGGACTTGGGAGTCTAAGTCAGCTGGGAAGATTAGAAAACGTATCCCTAGGCTTCCCCAAAGACAGAAGGACTTCAACTCCAGTCTTGACAAGGGAATTTGTGCCAGAGAAGATGCACCAAGGACACACAGCAGGGTGAGAACTGAGCCCACATCCCTGAGCAAAGGGTTTCACCTGGAACAAATGTGATGCAGTTGCAAAATATTTGCCCTCTTAACGTTGTTAAATGGGTGACCTACAGAGTGAGTCCCACTTATGGCCAAGGGACAAGGCTTTCTGCACCATGTTATGCTACAGACACAACAAAAAGAGATCAAGACATGTCTTGTGCTCCCTATCCATCTCATAGGTTTTGCTCTGAAAGCTTCTTGCACCCAGAAGTTGTGAGTAAACACAGAACTGAGCCAACTTACATGGCAAATCACCCAGGCTCTGCTAGCCAACATCTAACAAGAGAAGAGTCCTTTTTTTACCTCTCTTCACATTCTTTTAAGAGGAGGAAAACTTCTTCCCTTGCCTTTAACTCCCCCACCAAACCGAAGCCCTGCAGATGACAATTCCCACTGTCCAGTCTGAAATCCCTTGGCACCACCTCCATTTATTCAGCTCTCCCCTTTGCCTTTGGCACAAGCAGGCTGCCACCAGAGGAGCTGCTCTGCTCAAAAGCCTCCAAAGCTCCAGCCCTGCTGCTCAGTCTGTTCCTCTGCTGAATGTGACAGGTTTGCAGGGACCCTGGAGACTTCCTTCCCCAGCCGTGGCCTTGTGCCTTTGTCAGAAGCAGCACCAGCTTGCTGAGTCCCAGCAGGCCCAGAGCTGCTCTCAACAAAGGCTGGCGTTGGAGGGGCCACGCAGTCGGCTGCGTGCAGCAGCCTGGAGTCTGGCTGCACATCAGCCCCATCCCTTGCCAGCAGGAATCAGTGGAACAAAGGGAGAGTGAAGCACAAGGTCATGGGAATAACGGGCTATAATTTAACTGAGGGCAATGAGAATGGGAAAAAAAAAAAAACCACACACACACAAAAAAACAACAACCAAAAAAAAAAAAAAAAAAACAAAAAACCAACCAAAACCCAAATCAAATCAAAACACAAAAATTTTGGGGGAAGCTGGGGGAAGGGAAGCAGTAGGCTTCTGGAACTTGGGATCCTAGAACAATGTAAGCACACACCAGCTCATGGGGAAGGGGCAGTTCTAGCAAGGAAGAGGGAAACACCACTGGAGCTTGGCAAAGGGGACTGCAAAATAAAGGTAGCACCCACCTCTCCCAGCAGGTCAGGTTAATAGCTTGAGGGAGATGGCAGGCAGCAAGCTTCAAACCTCAGCTCTTGCACTGAGTTCTCTCATTGTTCCTTTACATCTCCATCTATCTGTTGGTTGCCATTGAGATTTAGATTGCAAGCCCCCCAGGACAGGAAGCATCCTTTCACTCACTGCTGTATCAGGCTTAAAAAAGTATAAAGAGGACAAACAGCAGAGGAAGCCAGGCAGTTCCAGCTCAGGACTGTCCCTAGCCTAGACCAAGGTATCTGCAAACATTCCCTAGGCATCACACTTCAAGTTCCCTGTGAGAAACTCTTGGAAACAGGAAGGGAAAAGGCAACAAAGGGGATGAAAGAATGGACCACACACTAACAGTCCACAAAGCAAGGAAGATGCAATAGAGTCATCAGAAGTTTTTCTCTTTCCTGCTCACTTTACTTTGGCAGGCTGGCTGTGCACTCACTCCTCTCAGTAGCAGAGGATTCCAACAGCTCAGAGTCAGTGCCCAGAACTCACTGACCTCAACACGTTAGCCAAAAAGGGCACCCCAAAGGCAGACCTGGTGTCACGAACCCATTCCTAATGTGAGGTAGCTGCAGCATGCAGGAAAGCTGCAGGAACACACAAGACAGCAGTTGAGGAAGATTCCCAGTGTATAAAACATCAACCATCCTTCCCTGGGCTTGAGAAGGAGCCCACACCTCCTTTCTCAACTTTCCTTACTTGGCCATCTGCCTTTCCTCCTATCATGCAAACAGGATCCTGCTCCTTCCCTCCTCCTTGTGCTCCCTTCATTTGCCAAGCTGGAGCTAAGGACTGTCCAATATTTTAGCTTCCAAGGAGTGAGAGAGAGGTAATCCTGAAGCCATCCTCCTGTCTGTCTGTAATGAGGCTATTCATTAGTTAAGGTGCACCAAAATGCACCCAGATTCTTGCAAAATTCTTTTTTTTACAGCATGCACCAAGCCATAGAAAGGTGGTAAATATTCATAATATGAAAAGCACTGATGGAGAGGATATACTGCACTTAAGAGAGAGATCTGAATTAATTTTATATGCTGCAGAGGCTTTTCAGCAATTGCAAACCTGTCAATCCCCACTCTCTCCCAGAAAAGATTTAAGAAATAAGACTGGGAGGGGAGGCTGGAAGTCCAGGCCTTTTGGGAACTCACTCTCTAGCTCTAGAAAGGAGCATGTTTTAGGGAGTAAGAGAGGAGAAGGGGGAAGCTTGTTAAATCAGCAGACGTAAGCACAGTTCCAATAAGGATCAGGTTTTCCTTGACAGACCACAGACCTCCTAGGAAAAAGTTGGTTGGCCTCAATTTAAGTATTTGTGATAAAAAGCCATGAAAACAAGCATCATTCCTCTGACACAGACACCTCCCTCAATCCTGGGGAATGCCACAAAACACCCAACCAGGCCAAAAGGTGGGAAAGGCCGTGTGGCAGGGGCAGCCCCACCTGCCTGTGATCCCTGCCAGCAATCTGGAATTCCCTCCACCACCCAGGACAGCTCTTCCACCTCTGCCAGCTGTTCCTTCTACCAACCTCCCAACATTTTTTTAGAAAAGTGAACACTGAAGACAGTGATTTCCAACAGAGCTGCTGGTGGTGCTGTGCCCTTAGCACCATTTAAGTGTCCAACTGCACTCATCCAGCCCCTGAAAAAAACAGCACTCCTCCAGCCCCTGACAGCTTTGACAGCCAGACTCCTTAATTCCTTTTTCTTATTCCCTTAATCTGTCATCTTTATCAGGCTGGGGAAGTGCCAGGCAGCATGCAGGAGCCCCGGCCCCGATCAATCTCCACATTACAGCTGACAGAATGGTGCTAATAACTTATTGATCTAATGTTTGCCAAGCCCCACTGGGGCTGAAAGGCTGCCATTGATTGGCTTGAGGGAAGGAGCCTCTCAGCTGAGAGCTGAGCGGAAAGCCTTCAAATTGTCTTCTTCCCAAGGAGCTGGGAGATGGAGGGAGGGTGAGGAAGGGAGAAGAGGGAGGAGGACAAGGGAACTAAAGAAATAGAAAGGAAGAAGGGTGAATATGTGAGAGGGGGATTAAGGATGAAAAAGAAAGGAGGGGGGGAACCAAAGAAATGCAAAGAGGAGGGAAAAGAGCAGAAAAGGAGAAAAGAGCAAAGAGAAAAAAAGGGATTGGGAACAAAAAGATTTAGCGGAGCTAAAAAATACATGAAATAAGCAGTTGACCCTCTTCTTGCTCACAAAAAATTGCCAATAATATCCTTCAACTCCCAGCTCTAGGACAGCTTCTCCCAAGTCTGTTTCTGTCTGGTGCAAAGCATGCAGCACTGCTGACTCCCCTGACCAGGTCTGAAACCACAGCCTTGCATCTAAGGAGTGGGTACCATCAGGACAGATTCCAGTCTGGTTCATGAATCTGTTCCCCACAGTGATAGACATGCAACTTAACCCTTGAAAACCCCCACTCATCTCCTTGATTTGCATCAGACATGCTCAGCAGAGGGAAAGGAGTTGAGGGTTATTGCTGTAGTCCTGTGGGGAAACCTGGGCTTGCCTGTATATGCAGGCACAGCAGGAGAAGAAAAAAAAATAACACCACCGCATGACTTTTCACAAATTATATAGTTACTACCTGACAATGGTTATGGTCTTTCCCATTACCCTAGCCCAGCCCAGGCCAGTGTTACTCCTGCTGTGCAGGCTGGGCTTGGCAGGACTTCATCCACAGCATCCACACCTGGTGACACAGAGCAGGAACAGTGCCATGCCTCTGGCTCTGAAATTTCAGCCTGAGCTGTAGCAGGGTCAGGAGCAGGGACTCAGGGCCTTCTGTCCCTGCTCTTCCATCCAGCAGCAAGCTGGACACATCAGGTGCCACACTGCAACCTGTACTGGATTTCTGGAGATGAGAGTCACTGCACCAATGATTTGTTTTCAGCTGCCTGGAAGACACCTGGGAAAGGAGGTGGAAGCAGGGGGTGGGGAAGAGGTTATTTTTGGAAGCAGGAGAATCTTCCTCTTCCTAAAGCTGCATGGAAAGGAAGAGTCAGTGTTTAGTTGTTTCAAAGTGGCACCTGGCCATGAGTTTGGTGGCTGAGACAACTTCCAGGGAGTGACAGACTCTGCTGACAGGGCTAGTCTGCCCTGTCCACTCCAGGCATGGAGGAGGCCAAGATAGTTAAGTTGCCCTGGTGTTCCTTTCCTAAAAGTGATAGAGATACACCCTGAAACACACCACTGACCTTCCCAAAGGTGTTAGCAGAGCTATCCTACAAGAACCCTCCCACCAGGAATAGGCTTCAATCCCTGCCAAGAGTTAAGTTTTATTGAGTGCCAAGAACAGGGCACTAAACTGCCTCAGCTCCTTCTCCTCCAGAGACAAAGCCAAGAATAAAACTTTAACACTCAAACCAGCAAAATCCCCTGCATTAATCTATGCTGCATGTGCACTGCAGGGCCCAGCAAAAGGAAATGCTTCCGTGTTGAGCTCTCCCATTTTTCCTTCATCTTCCATGACCTCTGCTCCATTACAAAAGGATCCTGGTCACCTCCCACTCCCACAAGGCTACAGAAGAAAAAAAAAAAAAAAGGAAGAAAAGAAATTATAGTCCAGATCTTCCAGATCCAAGCCAAGAGGATGAATGGCACTGACAGAGCCTAGACCTTCACCTTTCCTAAGTAAACAACTGTCCTTCATGGTAAAAGACACAGAAATATGGCTGGGCTTACAACTCCTAAGTGCCCATTTGGTGATGATTTTCAGGTCAATTTCAGGCAGCAGTTAGGTAAATGTTTCTGCTTTTTTGTTGTTTTTGGCTAAGTTAAATGAAAAAGTGTCTAAAGGTGAGCTCATTATCACACAGCCAGGAAACAGCCATTCACTATGATCTTGTCTCTAATCATTAGCTAGAACAACCCTGATCCCAATTCTTTTTCACCCTCAATATGAACTCCTCCTTAGCAGATGAAAGCTGTAGGTGTCAGTGCAAAGCCAAATTAATTTATTGGGAAGCCCTCTATGGCAGGTGTACAGTGTTCAGGGACAGGCCTAAAGAAAATGAGACTGCTAGTTTGATCAGATCCAGATCCACACGTGAGCTACAAGCACTGCCTTGTCAACAAAAGTACCAAGACCAATTTTTAAATGAGAATCTGTTTATCTGGAATTTCTCCTCCCTATCTCAGTCAGCAGTGCAGCAAGTGCAAAGTTGAGACAGGAGAATTAAATACAGAAGAACAAATAAACTGATGAAAAGAGAGATCTCTCAGGATGTTTTGGAGACATGAACAGTACTTTTCTAGGACTGCAAAAGCATTGACTAGGACTTTTTTTTCTAGGACTGAAAAAAACATGGCCTCTAGTGAAGCACAACTCTTAAAAGTACCACTTCTCAGGGGACACAGATGTCATGTTCTCCCTCTCACCTGGGATTGCCACAGAATTATTGCAGTTTAATGTGCAACTGCACTGCTCACTGAGGGCACCACTGCTCTGAAGCCAAGGCTCTCAGGGTTTGCTCCCTCCCTAGAAAAAGCCCCAACTTTCTAGGAGCTCTGCAAGATTGGAAAGCTGGACTTCTGCCCCCAGAAGCAGCCCCTAGTCACTGGGGAAAGGGTCTTTATAATCCATGTGCAGTCCCAAAGAGTACATGTAAAACCATAGCAAATTGCTTGCTGTTTGGAGTGACACCCCATATTCTATCCATGAAGTGCCCCCTTGATTCAGACATCAAGCCAACTCCCTCTAACCACAAAGGGCAGAAAAAAGGGAAGATCTACCCACCTTCCTCTAGCATCAGTGAGCCTGATCCCTCCACCTCTAGCCATGTAAATTGTCCTACAGCAACTGGTAAATCATGATATCTGGCTCTGCAGAAAAGAAGGTTTTTTGAGGAGAGAAAGAGGAGAAAATAATGGGATTTTTGCAAGGAAGAAATTACTGTGGGTCTTGGGACCAGGACTGTATTGCAAAATGCTGTTCCAAGTCCTAGAGCACACACAGAAGGCACCCAGACTTTCTCTACCAGCCAGGGAGCTCCTCCCTCTTCCCCTACCCCACACACCCCCTGGCAGACTGCATTAGCCAAACAGGATAGAGGGGATTGGACTTGTTTACAGACACACCACTAGCTGCTTAAAGGGGCTCTAAATCCCTGTTTGATGTGCAAACCTCCAGCTTTGCTTCTGCGCCTTTGTCAAGCAGCCCTGGCTCTGCTCATCCTCCTGTGTGTGTGTGTGTGTCTAAATTAAGATGAAAAGCGCCTTGTGCCCTCATCCCTCTCAAGGTAAGCCCCTCTGCAGTGCCAGTGCTGTGCCCTGTCTGCTGCCTCGCCTTTATCTGATCCATTTGCAAATGACTTTTGTATTCTCATTAGGCTCACCGCCTGCCCTGCCCTCCCACATGCAGGCTCCCCCCGAAGGCATTTCAGCAGACTTGCTCTACCTTTGCAGATGTTGTTAAGCCTCTTACTGAATCTCACCACTGCAGGCTGCCTCGGTGTGTTCCCAAGGAGGTAAAAGACCCCGTTGTACACACTTTGCCTTTCTTCCTCCATTTGGCATATTATGGCCTCATCACGACTGCAGTTTAATTAGCACCAAGGAAAGCATTCGCCAGCATTTTCCACTGCAGAACAGCACCAGAAGGGAAGGATGCAATGAGAAAATGAAGTCTGTGGGGTCAGGAGAGACCATTCACACCTCCTAAACTGCCCTGGGAGATCACCAGAGTTTATTTTTCCAGGTAAGGTCTACATATGTTCCCTTCAACAGCATTCCTGTAGACTGTCAGCACTTAAGTGAAATAGCTCACCTCTTTCTCCACAAAGGGAGTATCTCTCTGCAGACCTTACCTCTCAGCAGCTGGATTAGCTAGTCTCAGGTTTAAAAAAAAAAAAAAAAAAAAAAAAAAAAAAAATAAAGGTATCCACCACTGTCCAGAGAAGCAGTAGAACAAATGTAGGAGCTGGATATAAAGCCAGGGTAGACATAACCCAAACTTCAAAAGAGGAGGTGGATATCATTTTGATCAATGAAGAGCAGCAGAGCTGGCAGACATGCAAACACCCTTTCTTTAGATTGAGTTCCCTGATCCTTCACAAGAATTTACTCTCTTTCAGTCTGTGCTGGAAACAACCAGCACTTGGCCCCTTGGAATCTGCCCAGCCACTTGGTGAACAGCCATTACCCAGGGCCTACAGAAACCAGGGCACTCTATTTTGCAACCACAAACACCTCCACTCCCAAAGGCAAAGAAAGCACAAGTTTAGTCTTCTGAGGACATGGTCCTGCCAACAGTTAAACCAGATGAGAAGGAAGGAAGAACAGCATGAGAAGGTGCAGACAGGTAAAATCCTAACCCAGTGAGCTGCATTTCCTCAGCCAGTTAAGAATTCAGTTACCAACAGGGCAGCTCTTCCCGAAACCCAGCACCCCCTGGGACCTGAGGAAATCCAAGTGCATCAGTGGTAATTGTAATAAATCTGCAGGGCTGCAGAGTGGGCCCAACAGGCACAAGTTTGCTTTGTGATTAAGAGATCTCTGTAATACCTTCAGGTCCCCAGTGGGCCCGGGGCAGAGAGATACAGCTAACATGCATCAAACACATCAGAATATCTCAATCATTACCACAGCTGAGGGTGGCTCCGAAGCCAATCGATCGGGCAATTAGATTTTATCAGCAGACGCCTCTGGGCCACCTAACTTGTGCTGTCGTTGCAAAAGCCTTGGTTACCCCTGCCAGCTCCAGGTTGGAGCAGATTTTTCCTGTTGGCATTTATTATTTCTTTTAAAGGTCCAGTATCAGGGGAGACTTCAAACACGAGCTAGGCTGTCAGCTATTCCTAGCTCGATGCTTTGCTTCAGTAAACACACTGGCAGGAGGGAACACCACTGCTGCCCCTCAAATCTCTCACATGCAGAACCTCTCCAAGCAGGGCCTAATCCACATCTATTCCATACTGTCAGTGGGAAGTTAGGGAAGGACAAGACAGAACAGAGCTCTGTTGTTCAGTAATTTCTTTCTGACCTTAGCAAATTTGCTTTTCTATGTCTTGGCTGACTTGCACACCTCTATAAATTATTCCAAACCTGGTGGAAGAGGCAATGCACCTTGTCCAACATTACTGATGGAACTTGCTGGAAGCCCAGCTGCTTCCCCTTCTCCTTTAGCAGTGTCTTTCCTATTTTTATATGTGTCTTTTCAAAGCACAGTAGCTCTTATATTTGGTAACTGAGATTTCTGTAGATGCTAAATTTATCAGTCACTACACAGGTCTTAATCACACCCAGGTAATGCAACTGATAGAGCAGCTATTTGGTTTTGATGACTCTTTGAGCTTCACAAGATCCAAAGCACAGTGACTTTTGCACTCCCAGCCAAGCTCTAAGACTGCACCTCCTTTGGATTTATTGTCCCAAAGGGCTGGCACCCATCCCTGTGGGTCACTACACCCACCAGGGTGTAGAATTTGCACTTTGAGCAACTCCAGAGTGTTCAGCTTCTACTGACTGGGACTGTATGCCCAACTGCAAACCATAAATGCTAAACCACTGACAGAAAACATTTTAACAGCAGATTCCAACTTAGAGTGAGAGCACTGCAGCTTAGAGTCATGAGTGATGTGGGAGTTTTTAAACACACCAGCATTAGCATCATTTATTCAATACTGTCCATCTCCAAACACCTCTTTGAGAGTAATATTCTCACAACAGAAATAAACAGTATTGTTCTCAAAGGGGCTCAATGCAAACAGCAGAGAACTAAGGGCACATTTCTTTTTCCCTTATTGTTGTAACTAATTGGGTTTAACTAACAGCCAGTCCTTTAGGCTGCCCCAACACTGTCTGAATATGTAGCAGTTAGTTGTACCATTCTCCCCTGCCAGTAAAAACAAACAGAACCAAGGCATAAAACAAATAATTGACATCAACTACAAATCCCAGCACATTTTGTTTCTGCTCCCTTGACTTCCCTGTCCAGGAGATGGTGACACAGGTACCAGTTCAGCACATGCTCTGAAGTCAGAGCTGGCAGGTTCTGGGTAGACTTTGCCAAATGAGCCTTCCCTTAATCAAACAAGCATGTAGAGTGAGGCAGCTCCAGAGAGCAGGGAAAAACCAGCATTAAAACTGCCTCTGTGGAGATATGACAATTCCCCCTCTCTCTTAAGATACCTAATCTCCCCACCATCCTCCCACCTACTCTTTGGCTGGTTAACTCCTTAGATAACATCAAATCTACATTGTCCTGGAAAGCTCTGTCAGTTGCTTGGTGGTCTCTTGTGTGAATGAGCCCTCTTCTCTTTCATTGCCCAGACTTCCACTGAGGCCAGAGCCAAGCACTGCTGTCCTCACTGCCACAACATGTGTGCAGTGCCTGTGTTTTATAATTCTGACTGTTTCTGATGGTTAAGAAGCTAACCAGAGAAACTGAAGCAGAAAATCTAACAAATAAGAACGAGGTCTCCTACATTTCATCCCTTCTACTGCTTAACACTAATGGGAATGGAAAATACCCTTTGCATTTCTGGAATGCTTCGGATCTCAAAGAATTTCAGCAACACTGATCAAGCCCAGCAGTTTCTCTGTAAAGCCAACAATACTAAAAATCACTTTAACACACACAAGCAGCTGAGACATAAGCAGGTCATATAGAAAAATGCAATACTCTGGCCAGTTTGGCACTTAGAGCTGTGTAGGGGAAGGGGCTATGGAGATTGGTTAACAGAATATGGAAATTCAGCTGGGAAAGCAAAGACTGGGAGCTGTCCATGGCTGCTTTACAGCCATCTCACCAATCCCCCAGTTCAGCACAACACATCAAGACTGAACACTTCACTGCAAATGCAGTCACAGTAAAAATTCCACTGCAGGCAGGAGAAACCTTTCTGGAAAGGAGTCAAACTTCATGCAAATGGACAACCAGGTAGCCTTTATGGTACTGAATATCCTCCCAAGACACTCCCAAAGGGTATTAGATGCAGTGTTCCCTTCAGAACCAGGGTTAAATTCCACAACCAACAGAATGACTTTCAAGAAAACATGAACAAAACCACAAACATGCAGATTTTCAGAAGAGGCCCACATTACCATTCTCAGAGAGATCCAATTCTGATTTGGAAGGACAGGGATCACTCAATATAAGAACTAGCATCACTCCTAGTTTTCCTTCAACTTCTATTTTTAATCAAGAGTAATCTGTACATTCTGCAAACAACAAGCAGATCTCTAGTTCATTACCACTGCTTCACTTGTTGACTGATGTGTGTCTACCACCAAAGCATCCCACAGCTCCCTTACTGATGTCTGGAGAGAGACAGTGCAGGATGCAAGAGGAGTGGGTTTGGTTCCACCCTGTTAACTTGAAACCAGATGAATTTCTCAAAAAAGCCAGGTAGCACTAAAAAACCAAACCTGCTCCCAAAGGAGTTGGCAGGTGCAGAGGCAGCACAGGGAACCTCTGATTAATGAAATTACAAATCAAACCATGCTCTCTGCAAGGCCTTTCTGCTTCACTTGACATTAACCCTGGGAACATTTCACCTCTTTGCTGGCGTGAGCTCCTTTGCCAGTATTTTAACAGAGACCACTAGGTTTGAGAACAACACAGGGCTGAGATCTCAAAAGGACTTTAACATCACCATGAAACCCTTTCCATATTAATCTTCAGCCAGAATATTAAAAGCCTTCGTTTAGCTCGCTCCAAAGTGTAACACAAACAGCTGCAGAAAAATCAAACTGCTGCAAAAATGAACAGATGAGGGGGTGGAAGAGAAGAACAAAGCCAACAAACCCAAACCAGCAGGACCTGCTCCAGCTGCTTACCTGCTGCTCCCAAGCCAATGTCGATGCTGTTTCTCTTGAATTCACAACGGCTCTGGGTCTCTGGCATAACGAGCTGCCTGCTCTGATGCAGGTTGGAGATGATAGTGGAAAGGTCGTTATCACGGCTGCAACAGAGCAGAAAAGCACCAAGTTAAGGAAATCCCATTTGCCACCACATAATTGATTTCTCTGTGTGTCAGTCTACGTGTGCACACGCCAGGCTCTTCTCTGTGCCCTGACATTGCTGGATTTCAAGAAGAGTTCTCCCTCTCCTACCCAGCAGGTTCCCAGGTAACCTCCTCTGGGTTGGGGGAGCAGGGACTGAGTGCAAAGCACTTCCCAAACAGCACTCACTCTTATTTCCCATAAAGGACTCTGCAGCTGCCAGAGCTCCTGATTTCACTTCTGCCAGATATAACTTGCGTGGGCCAGAACTTGCATCTCAGATGGAAAAACTGAAAGTGTAGGAATTGGCAGATCTATTTCCGAATTAATAGGGAACTTGAACTGAAATAACTGATAGTTTTCTATCAGTTGCCACCCTTCTATTCTTGAAAAAAAGTTTTTCCATTCCATCACTTTTAGAACACAAAGCTACTTTATGTAATTGAGGAAGTTTTTCTTTTAAGAGATGAATCCAGCCATCAGAGATGAGGGTACAGATTTATTTACAAAACTAATTTGCAACTCTTCACTCTCACAGACCCTGAAACAAAGCTCCTTTCCTCCTTGGATAAGAGCATTTCAGCATTATTTTGCCTGTTACCCTTGCATCAGATTGCTGCTAAGTAGGCTAGTTTAGTCCCTTTTCCTTTTTTTTTTTTCTTTCTGTGGAGAAACACACAAACACAAAAAGATATTCACTGTAGCACATACTGCAGTTCAGCTGGTAAATGCATTTGTTTGCAAATCGCTATCCACTTGCAAAATATTTCTGAATAAATGATATACAAACACTGAAGAGGAAAAACAAGCTAAAACGTATACATGATACTAAATGGAAATGCTGGAATGTTTCCCTTTTGGTTGCTTGCAATATATGCTAAATTACCCATTCTTCTAACAAGAAGTACTTGCCCCAAGCTAAATGTGGCTATTTTTCTTCTTCTCCTCTTTCTAAATGGAAGATGACTGCCAAAAGAACCAAAAACACTTTCAAAAATTATACATATTAGAAATATTGCCCTCCCTCCCAAATTCACAGTTCCCTCCCAACCTCTACTCACATGACAAGTGCACCCACTCTGTGCTGCTGTGACACACAGCACATGACCACTGGTGCAGAGGAGGGTGTCCTCACCTGGGACCAGCAGGACAACCCAGAGGGTGCATTATCTGCAGAATTACCTAGCAATCATCTTCCTTTAAATATCCTCCTCTTATCCCCCCCCCCTCTTACCTCCTCCCCACCTGCTGCACCCCCACCTACAGGCTCTCAGCACTAGCAACAGGAGCAGATCTGCTCCAGAGAGCCCATCCCCAGTGCAGAAGCAGGGGCTAATCTGTCGTCTAGCTCTCTGCTAATCAGATAAGTTTATGACAGAAAGTCTTTAGACAGAGGTACTTTCGGCGGGCGTCTGGCTCCAGATTTTCACAAGATGCAGCAGACAAAACCAGCCTCGCATTTCAGCAGCCCTGCTGCTCCCCCCACCCCCAGCCTCAGGGAGGAGATGGGATGCTTGGATCTCCAAGCCTCTGAGCACCCATTGCATCTTCCTCTGCTAAACCAGTTCAGATTCCTCCTTATGCAAGCAGATTGCTTATTACTTAAGCAAGCCCACAGGTGAGTGGGAAGCCCATTTCTCCTGTGCCAAGAAGTTCTGGGTCTTATCCTCTTTTAGCTGCCACCTTTAAGATGCATTATGCAAATATTTTGGTGTCTTAAGTCATTTATGGGATTAATGTGAAGTGATTATCAGTTCTTTTTAATCATGCCAATCAATAACTGGATGTCAGGGACAGAGGACAAATTCAGATAAACGCTGCCATCAGCACAAAGCTCAGGAAAGGGAGGAGGAGATGAGCAGAAGTGCAGAGGGAGGAAGGCAGGGAGTAGGAAGAGAAAAATGGCATAATTACATCTTTGCATTTGCAGAGTGTCTTGCATCCCAATCAAGCCCAAAACACCTCTGATACATACACACATTAAGAGACCCAGGGGAAAGAATAGTTTAATCCACTAAACTAAAAAGCAACTATCTCTTCTTTCTGGAAAAGAGCACAGTGACTTCTTAACGTGACTTGATTCTCCAAATCACAAAGAGGGCAGAACATTGTGATACATCCACTGTAAATGAAAACAAGGAGATCTATATAGAAGAAAATATTACCAGAGCAGAATATTTTTCTTCCCCAATAGAGATGTTTAGGAGATTTTCCATGGCTTTAAAATTATAATCATCATGGATGCAAAAGTGCATTAGCAAGTCATAACTCCACACATGAGCAAATACCACAGGGCTGACAGATACACTCTGCAGGCTTTGAATTCCATTCAGTCAGGATCCCAGGAAAACATGGCTTTGCTGGAATACATTTGCAGAAGGCAAACTGAACACCAAGGTGACACTGAGAGGAAAGGGAAGACTAGAGATATGGCAAACAGGCTGAGACAGCTTTTAACACATCAAACTGTCCCCAGGAGTTGTTCCTTTTGCCTTAGTACATGGGAGGTTCAGAGCAGAGACTGCCTTTGTGTTCTGAGCTTGTTCTACACCTGGCACAAAGGGAGGCATCTTATAGCTGGGGCTCATCCCCAGCAGGAGAAAAGAGTGAACAGCAACCAGAGCTTCTTATGAAAATTTGAAATACATTTCTCCATAGGTAAAGACTTTCAAGCATTTTTTTTTAATGGTGTAGGCCAAGCTGGCTCCAGGTGTTTGCTGTTATTTGTGTATTTCAGTTCCACACAGCTGCAATCAGACTCCAGTGACTGTGTGGGACCCTCCTATAAGGTCCACACCTGTGTAAGGCTCCCCTTGGGCCAGAGAGGACTTTGTACAACCATTTTGGATCACCAGAATAAAACACAAGGTTTGGTAGTGCAACTGAGAGCTCTACCAACTCCCCATTGTCTTTGGCTGTGTGAGACAGCAAACAAACATCATTTTTACCAGAGGCCCTCCTGAATCTCCACAGAGCAAAGTCTAACTAACTGCTTTCACCTCAATGCCATTTAATAGTGGAAGTTTAAATTTTAATTGCACCTCAGTTTTTCAAGGTACCCCACCGCCCAATACCTCAGCCTGGAAGAAGGGTTCTGCCCAGCTAACACAATTTTCAGAAATAACCTTTTTTTTTTCTTTTTTTCTTGCACACTCACTGCCTTGGACCCGCAGCACTACAGCTGCACCCTCAATCCTGAAACCTCGCTGCAGGAGAAGCACAAAAAACACAGCACTACCACAGGCTTGGGGAAATCTGCTTGGTCCAGGCACCAAAAGTTGGAAAATACGAGTTTTAAGCCCATCCTGGCCGAACTCTTCCCCAGCTCAGCCCTGCCTAGGCACATCCTCTGTCCCCAGCCCTGAGGGGAACGCCTCAGCCAGGCCGCACAGGGCAGCCACACCATCACCTGGCTGCAGCCACCTCCCGCCCCCTTAAAACTCCTAGAAACGCGTTTCTATCCAAAAAGCTTTCCTAAAAGTAAAATAAAATTTTTAAAAAATCTATATTTCTCCACATGAAAACAGCTCTCTGAACACCGCAGCCGCCCTTTACCTCAGCAGCTGCCCCGCGGCTCTGTGAGGAGGCGGCAGCTGCGCGGGCTGAACGCCCACACCTGTGCGGGGCTGCCAAGGGCTTCTGCTGCTCCTCCACTCCTCTCCTTCAGTTCCCCCTGACTGATTCACCTCCCATGCTTCACCCCTAACTGCTGGCTCTGGATTTGTGTGCCCACGTCCTGTAAAAGTGGCCCGGTTCAGCCCATCTTGCAGGCGGGCAGCACAGGGGGCCGCTGGCTCAGCCCCGGTCACCAGGTGTTTGTGAGTTCAGCTTGCTCAGAGGACAAGACAGTGTTTTCAGAAGTAAAAAAAGGCTGTTTCTGCCTCCACCTAACTGGTTCACACTGAATGCGTCACCACACACAAAACAGGCAACAAACCCATGGGCTCAGGGTAAAGAGTAAAGGAGTAAAGATCCTCAGAGAGAATCCAAGAGGTGAAAGCACATCCAGCTTGCAGGACTTCAGCTGAAGAGGACAACACCTGCTTTGGGAACACTAACTAATAATGCCTAAAATAATGCCTTTGGGAACACCAGCTAATAATGCCTAAAATTTGTCAGTTTGGTCTGAAGCCCTCACCAGCAAGAGCACAACTCGGTGGGAAGGAGCCTGCATTGGAGGCATTGGAGACTGGGGGATTAGAAAGGCTGTTCCTTCCCATGTGAAGGATTCCCCATCCCCATAATTCCACCCATGTGCTCACTTGCAGCCCTGGCAGGGCAGAACCCCACTCTGCTTTTCCTTTATCTGATCCCTTAGGACCCTATAACGCAGGCTGCTCCCCCATGCATGCACTGACACATGCACACACAATCTGATTACAGCGGTCTGATCCCTTCCAGTAGCATAAATATTATATTTTAAAAACCGGATTAGAGAAGGGGGCTTGAGCAAGATACAGATCTCCTGAAAGGTCAGAGAGGAGACAAATAGCCTCCTGTAGGGCTGCAGGTTGCCATGGCAACATTCAGTTTGCATGGGGTTTGGTAATTAATTGTTTGGGGACCTGCACTAATACAGGTATGTTTCCAAGCAGCAGGGGAGCATGTTCTGAAGGTTGACTGTCTGGGCACTTTCACCTCAGAGCAGCAAGTTTGGCTCTGGCAGGAAAATGAAGGGCAGAAAACAGAGTACTGACTGTCAGGGATTCCAGAAGACACATGGCTGGTTGGCCACATCCAGATCTGCTTTCCAACTGGGAAGTGATCAGTCCTACTAGCAATCTCCTAAGACCTTTCTTCTGGCTCAGGGTGATTGAAGCTCTGATCACAAGACATGTTTTTCAGGTATTTCTGCTATTTTGGTGGGCATGGTTCTACAAAAGAACTTGCAGCACTATAAGACTTTTGAGTCCGAACTTCAAATCCAATACACATTTAACCTCAGACCAGAACACTGATATACACCCTGTCCTGTATCTGAACAGTGAATCAAAATATACGTAGTAAAGATACTTATGTTGTTGCTTTTTCAATTACAGCTGATATGCTGTTGTTCATTCTCTATTTGAATCCATTGTCCTATTTTTGCAACATCATACTTAGCAGCGTGGAGAAGAATAAAATATTTTTAAAAGACGAATATCTTGTGTGACAAAGGGTATGATGATTCTTGATAAAGCAGTGAGATGCCATCATCACAAAGATATCCCTCCCACTAAGAAAAAAGGGAAAGGGAGCAGCTCCCTAACAGCACCATACACTTCCCTCAAGGCCAACTCTGTAGCTTTGATATCAGGTGTAAGAGGCAGAAATGGCCACTCCTGCTGCAAGCTTTAAAGGCCACGTCCAAATGGTCATTTAGCTGGATGCAGGATGCAATGAAAGCTGCTCTCTAAAGCAAAAGGCCACCTGACCTTGGAGAGTATTTCTGAACACACTGCACACTTGACCTATTACACTGACAACAGAAGAAAACTGCAGGGGAGGGTGGCATTGGAGGCACTTGCAGAAGGTTCCAGGCTAGGTCTGGGAAATAACAACAAAAAGTCTTCCACATTCGAAAACCTCACACCCAAACCCTCTAAAGACTGGTGCAGGATACTGGGAGCAGAGTCAGGATGACAGAGATAACCATGCAGCTCAGATACAGAGCAGAGCTTCTAGTCTAAAATTCCAGTGCTCTGATAGAAGGAGCTCACTCTGCAAAGCAGTGGTGAGAAGTAGTAATAACTAATGGCTGCAAAAATTACCTCTGGAGGAGAAACCAAAGCACTGCTGATGTCCTCTATGAATGCTTTAATTACTGCACTAACAGAACTAGCTGGTCCTCTGTCTCCCCCAAAGCTGGTTGCTTTGATGAGACTTTCTGTACTGGCAGCATGGGCTCAATCAATTGCTGCATCACTTACAGGAAAAGGCACTCAAGGGGAGAGACAGCCACACCAACAACTGGTGGCAACGTCACCCAGACAGAAGGTGTCTGTTTGGGACAAGATGCCACAGAAATCCACTGACTCATCTGTGGAGTCTGCAGAGAAGCACCTGCAGGACAGCTAAATCAGCAGTGCTGTCATTCCTGGCACACACTGCATGAGCAACGTCATCTGGTCTGGTTAATGAGCCACAACCTGTGCTCAGGGAAGGAGAAGTCTATCATAGGGACTGCCACTGAACTGTCAGATTTGCTAAGCGTGGCTGTCCCTTGGGATATATAAATGAATTAGGAGCAAACCCTTTCAGGGAAGCTGTGGTAACCAGACGTGCAGCAATCCTCTGTGACTGACTTCTGGGAACAATAATAATTTTTTTTTTTTTTTTTTTTTTTTTTTGAGCAACATCTGCACCATAACCCTTTGACTGGCAGTGTTTGAAACCAGCAGATATTGCTCCAAGACCCCTTCTGGTCCTGTTTTCTCCCCTGGTCCTCATGCTGACCATCATTTGGACCCTCTCTCCAGTCACCTCTCTTCAGTCTCAAATGGCCTCACCAAACCAGTCCCTTATATCTGCTCAAAGTCATCTTCCAAGCCTGATTCTGAAAACAGCACAAAGTGGGGCATACACCCAAGGCTCTTGGCCCCCTGAGGTGCTGACAAACCCCCAGCCCCTGTAGGGCATCTGGGTAGAGCTGTACCCCCTTGAGATCCTCAGGAGGTGGCAGCTTCCACTGATTGTTAACCCAAGCTGGATTCAGACTGGGAGCAATGCCTTTTAAATGTGTTTCATTTACAGACATTAGCAGCAACTGCATCTTTAACAAGGAGAGGGATGAGGAGACTAATGGATGGAGACAATTAACCAAAATATAAATCAGTGTCAGAGTCTCTGCATCTAGCAGAGGCAGCCAGGCGCCCACAGGGTCTGCTGATTCTCGCAACGCTCTGCTCAAAGTGACTGCAAAGAGTGATTGGAAAGAGGGGGAGGGAGAGGGGAAGGAGAAAATTTGGTCAAAATTGAAATGATTTTCAATAATGGCTAACTCCCTGTTTGCTGCAGCCCACTCCAAAGAAAGAGGGCAATAAGAACAATAACCTCATACAAATGCCATGCCCCATCCTCCGGGCAGGGTGAGCCAGTTTGAGCCCTGGGTGCCTCTCACAGCTTGACCATCCTGCTGGCAGCCCTGCCCTGCTCTGCCCACACTCTGAGCTGCAAGATTCCACTCAGTAACCTTTCAGTGCTTGATAGCAGGCACAGAAAGCACAGGTGACTCTGCAGAGGAGGCATTTCACCTGTGGTGCAACACTACTCCACAGTGCCCTAAAAAAGGCTGCGCCAGCGGTTAGGAAATTCAGCACAAGTTTGAATCTCAAGCTGTCATTTTTCTGCTCCAGTTTCCTGCCCAGACTTTTTTTGGCATGGCACTTGAAAGCTTTGTGCTGCTCTTCTCCATACGCACGATGAAGCAGGGGCACTGTGAGAGTGGGAGGCATTAGACACCAAGAGGCAACCTGGTACTTGAGCAATGGGAGTTGCAGATATATCTGAGATAAAAAGGGGAAGTGATATTCTCAGTAGACACAAAATTGCATAGATCCAGAAACCACAAGACAGGTAGCTGAGGAAATGGTGAATGAATCTAGCACCAGACCAGACTGGGTAACAGTTTTTCCCTAATACTTGATCAAATCAAAGGCAAACTGTGAAAACCCCGTCAAAAATGTATGGCTGTCTTTGAAGGAATGCAAAGTAGGAGACTGATGCCAGGTTTGGAAGAGAAGAGAGACTCAGAAAAGTAGCATGGGAGGAAATAAAACTGAAAAATATTTCTTTTTAAATATGTTTCACCAGCTCTCCATCCCTTTAACGATCACACAGTAAGTGCAGGGATTATATTAAATTTTACTGATCAATACAGTTGCCATAAAACTGTCCTGACCCCCTGCCCCTCCCTACAATAAAGAAAAAAAATCCAATATGCAAAAGGAGGAATGTCAGGGCTTGCAGAAGGAAAGATGCAAGGACATCGATTAAGGCAGAGAAAACAGAGATCAGCACAGGTGGGTGTCTGTGCATCCTCTGCACAAACCCTCTGAGGAACACACACAGGATTTCTTTTCTATTCACAGTCTGACCATACCCAAGTCTGGTTCAGGAGTAGATTTAACTCATGGCCCTGGCAAAAAAATTCACAGAGTGTTTACCCTGCCATGACTTCCTTCTCCCTACCACATGCACCCTCTCTAACCAGACCAAATCCTTTGCCTGGCCAGGTCGATACACCAGCAATGCAAGTTTGCAGCTCCAAGGAAACGACAATATTGCCAGAACCTGCAGAAACACAAGTGGATTTCTTCTTCTCTGTCAACCTCCTCTCTCCTCCCCCCACCACCTCCCCAAAAGAAAAGTTTCTGGTGGAAGGATCAGAGCAGTGTCAGAGCCAGGCTGTTGTCAGAGTCATTTAGCAACCAGCCGACAGCAAGCGTGTCGCTCAGGGCTACCCAAACTGGAGCATACACCCAGGGACAGGACAAGCATGTAAATCAGTCAGTGACTGTGTGAAGGGAATAATGAGCTCTTTATGGAAGCCATTAAAAGGAGAACCCAGATTGGTCTATAAATACTCTTGCATCATTACAGCTCTGAGAAACAACCTTATGTAACAGCACAACTCGGGAATGTCAGGACTGGTGTGAAATAACCACTTAAAAGGCTCTCAGATTTTGCAGTTATCAATTTTTTTTTTTTTTTTTAAAGCCAAACCAAAATGAATAATCAAAACTATGCACTCCATCCCTTAGGAAAAAAAAATCCACCTTCTGTCTCTCTGCTATGCACAGGTAAACATGGGGCTCATTAAAAGGACACAGAAAGATGGACAGGACCTGAGGACTGCTGGCTGTTGTGCTGCTGCAAGAGAAACACCACAGCTCCCACATCAAATGCCACCAGTATCACTCCTTTTCCCTTCATCTGCAATGTCCAGCCTCTGTGGGCCATTTAATCACAGGTTCATTGATTTTAAGCCCCAGAAGGGATGGTTACATCTACCTCGCCTGACCTTCTGCACAGAACCTGTCAGAAAATCCCCCTCTCGTCTTCCCAGTTAATAGTGGCAGCTCAGAGGGAAAAAAATGTATGACCTCTGTCCACAGGGAAGCAAGTAGGGACTCTCCTTCTCAGAACCCCAACCACACTGTATCAACTGCTCTGAGCATAAAATAATCTGCTCATTCCCCTCAGCTCCTTCCTCAACGGGGATGTAAACCTCCACAAAATGACCCTGCTGACTCCCTGCCACGCCTGCAGCACCACATCCCTGCAGGATTAAGCAGCTTCCAGTCCAGCAGAACCAAAAGTCATCTTGGGAGAAGAAAATCTGCAAAATAACTTTCTCCTCAGCATGTCTTGGTTTGGCCTGGCACGGCCTTTGAGTGCCAGAGGTCCTTGAGCAGCCAGGCAAGGTCACTGTCTCTGGGCAGTAAAACTCAGGTCACTGAGTCAGCAGAAAGGGAGAAGGGATGTGGCTCAGGGAAAGCTCCAAGCTCAGAATGATCATGGGCTCTTCCCCCTCCTCCCTCCCTCCTGCTTATCACCTTGCACACAGCTCACAACATCCAGCAGCATCTCCCTAATCACACAGCACACAGCCAATACCTTTCCTCTCAGGTCGGCGGTGGACAGAACAGCAGGAGCAGGATAAGACCTAAAGCTGGGCACAGGAGGATTTGGGTCAAGGATTTGAAGGCTCTGATCAGGTGACTAATAAAGAAGTAGATGGGGCTGGGAGAGGTTCAAGAGGGAGCAGCAGAGTTTGTTTCACTGTTAAGCAAGAGGCAGCATGACCCGCTGACAGGCTGTGTCACTTTTCCATCAGAGATGGGCAGATAAGCCCCAGGCAAAGAAGCTGGAAGCAAGCAAGCATGTGTATGTGCAGCTCTGAGAAGCAGAGGGGCTGCCTCCAGACCTCTCTGTGCTTTACTGCTGCTCCCCATCCCACTTCTCATCCCCCTCAGGACCTCTCTGCCATGAGCTGGGCAGCCTCAGCTCCCCTGAGCTGCTGCTTCATGAATTGCAGTGTTGCAAACAATGAGGCAAGCTGCCTCCTGATGCACTTTCTGGCTGCCTCTCCTTATTTCCCAAGTTCATCTTTAACTTACTCTGATTGCTGCAAAACTCTAGGCCCTGCATCTACCTGGTGACTGACATTCATAGCCAGCACTTTCTGGACCAAGTGCAGACTGGCTCCGTGACTCAGGAATCCAGCATGGGATCTACTGAAGCTGATGGACAGACCCACACCTCCCTCCACTGTGGGAGTGAGCCATACCCATGGGGATTTTGTACTTTAGATGGAAGGCAGAAGCATAATTTCCAGCAAGGAAAGCTCAGGGCAGAGTTGCCTCTCATTCCACAGCCTCCTTGCTGTATTTTTATTGCTCAGTCTTTTGATTGTCTTTTAAAACTTCATCATTGATAAAGGAACCTCTCAGTCACTCTATGTCCTTCTTAAACATCAGTTTCCCCAGATCTTGACAGACAAAAATTTACCAGCACCCCACTTTCAGGTACCCTCACCTGCTCATGAGACATCACCCATCACACACAGGGAAAAAGGGGAAAAAAAGGAGAATGGCAAATGAAGGGAAAAGAGGAAAGAGGGAGGGGTAAGTATGGAATGAGCTGTGAGGCCTGAAAATCCCAACCCCAACCACGGAAATAAAGCTCAAATTCTCCTTGCAGACACAGCTCGAAAAAAACCCCAAAAAAACATCCTGCAACATCCCGAGCAATAATGCTCATAAAATTTCATTAATGCTCATGACAGTTCATAAAAACGATCAGTAGAGCTGGCAACTCCAAAATTAGGTGGAAATAAGCATAAAGACATTTTTATTGTAATTCTGCTTTGTCATTCAGCTCTCTGCAAGCCCATAAATAAAAATAAGATGGAAGAACACCATAGTGATGCTCGACTGGAGATGGGGAAGAGACACAGCACTGAGATGAAGTGCAGAACCAGCCTATCATTGCTGGCACCTTGCTCTGACAGGCATTTTTGCCATGTGCCCATCTGCTAAGGTGCCACAAAAACATTTGCCAGGGGGATGCCCACGCTAAACATTTTTGCCTCAGCTTTGCCCACCTCTCTGCAGGAATGCACAGAAGGCTTTTGGGTTTGAAAAACTATCAGACAGGCCTAATGCATCTTGAATTCTGCACTTCCAACGCAGTGTTAAGTCAAGCAGCTGCTCCTGCTGGGTTCATGGAAGTGCAGGGAAAGGCCAAACAATTCCTCTGCCTGCAGCACCAGGCAGCCTGGATGTCCTGATTTTTTTCCTGGCAGGTTTTTTTGATACAGCTGATTTGCACCAAAATCAATGGGCTCGTCCAGCATTCCCTGAAGTTTTGCACTAGTTTAGATCCTGCATTCCAATGTTCCTCAGTAGCAGACAAATCAAAATGTTTTGCTCTGCCAATAAAAAAAAAGTGTCACTGACATGCAGCTGCTGTGCCTAATGGACATAAGGTCTCTTTAAAGATCACAAATTCTCCTCGTTTTCTCAATTCATTAAGACTCCTGCTTTGAGCTGATGAAATATTAAAATACTCAGATGAGTGATTTTAACTGGGTGATAGGGTAGAAGTTTAGACACTAAACAGTGAGAACTGAGGATCTACAGGAATCATTCAGATATCCAATGTATTAAGGCCAAGACAGACTTATATTGGAATCTTTTTAATTTCACAGTAGGGTGTGAAGAGAGTGGTCAGGAAATGTCCTGTTCCAGAAACACACCCTTGAGGTTTTGATCCAACACACAATCTAAAAGCAGAGGGATGCTGTTCTCTTTGCAATTGCAGCAGAAATACATCAGGAATGCTCCTCAGAGCTACAACCAAGCTTATGTGTATCTCAGCAATACACCAAGGTCTTGAGATGCCTTCTCATGCCCCAGAATCACTGCAGCTGCCCTACAAAAGGTCCATTGTACCCACCCTCCCATAACACATACCCTGAAGAGATGACAACATAGTGGGGATATCTGTGAGCATCACTCTTGTTTAAACATTCTCTCTTGTTTTGTAGGTATCTCACGGCTTTTCTCACCTACCTGATTTGAAATATAATTGTACTCTTCTTGCTCTAAAATGAAAGCTAAAACTAGTTAGTTTATCAGATGGTTTATTTATTCACCTTTTCCATTTCCCTGAAATGAAATATTGCTAATATATAAATGGTCTCCTTTCCCTAACCCATCCCTACAGCCAAATGAAGCTTCCTGGGAATGAATATAAGAGTAAAAAGTACTGCTAATAAAATAATGATGAAATAATTATATGGGATTAAACAACACTTTTTAGCAAACCAGTAGGTACTGATCAAACACAGGCAAAAAGAAAGGTTGCTCCTGTTTTTTTTCCTGAAGAACTAAGCTTCTGAAGGCTTAGCTTCTTCCCAAATCTCTTAATTTCTATCAACTGTGTGGATTTGGTGTGGATTTACTTTACTTTTCTTCTTCCAGCTAAGCAAAAGAACACATCCATTAAATTATTGCTCAGCTATTGTCTAAAACCAAACAGGTTTGTCACTGTTTGATGAACAAACTGACTTCAACCATCTGGAAAGCCTTTTTCTTCCAACATATTGTCTCCACAAGCCATGCCTTGACTGCCAACAGTGGCATTAGCCAAGAGCTTCCTTGTATTTATTGGCTTTACCTTCAGGAAGCACGTCCTGGTTCACAGCTTGAAGAGCTACAAAGGTGAGAGCTCTTTGTAGATTCTGCTGAGATGAGGATTAAAGCATTTTCTTAAGCAGTCTACATCCTCAAAACCACAGCAGAAATAATCTGGAAGGGCCAAATTCAGCCTCATGTTAAATAAGCACCTTCCCTTTATCAATCCAGAAGTCACAGTTGATACATTCTGTGGTCTTTCACTGGGATCTTTTTAAGCTTTCCATAGCATGCACTCAGGAGTCAACTCCACAGTTTTACTCAAAGCCATCCCAAGTTACAAAAACAGCTCTGCAGGTCTACAGACAGCTGGTATCTCACAAGTTTTCTCTGTCCTGACTCAAATCAGGCAAAATCTGACTCATTCTCTTCAACTGGGGCCACTGCTCCGGCCCTGCTGTCTGCTGGTGTTGAGGCAGAAATCAGTGACTGACATGGAAAGGTGAAACGGGTCCCCATTTGAAGGCACTCTTGTCTCTCTGCCACTGTCTGATTGTTCTGCTGTAACCTACAGGTGCTCATCTGACAGTCACCAGCTCTTTTAGAAGCCAGTGGAAGACTGAAAATCTTGTGGGGTCATATCTAACTTCCAGCTGCTGAAAACTTTTTGTCATCTACTCCACCAAATCTCCAAGATTAAAAGGCAAAATCTTACTAGGATGGATAAACAAACAAACAAATAAATACACTGAAAGCCCAGGAGCCATCCTGTATCAATCCTGAAAGGACAGAGCAGCAGGATGCTCTAACACTGGATGGCATCACCTGCATCCCACAGCAATGCTTGCTGCTCAGTCAGGATCACCCTTGACATGTTCACCTGCTTTTCCATTCTCCTCTCCTGCTTTCCTCTTCTCTCCCCATGGACCTTCCCAAAGGAATGAGCTAAATCAGTGAACTCCCCCTTAGTTTGCTTCTCCTCTCCCATTTCCCCTGTAGTTTTCACCTGCTTTTTCCACTTGGCCTGATTTGTTTAATGCGTCCATACAAGAGAATTGTACCTTAACAAGGCAGTTTGAAAGGAAGACAAGGATGTAAACAGAAACTCAAACCTGGATTAACTTCAAAGCTTACAAGGGAAAGGAGCAAAGCACCTGGCAAAGCCAGGAGAGATCCTAATCTCACCCTTCAGGACAATTCCCCTATCTCCAGCTTTCAGTTCTTTGCACACAGATTGATTTGTACCCCAATTAAATGTCTTTTTATCCAGGGCAAGGCAGACAGCAATTCTGAGATGGCTAAATCCAACGAATCCAGGTTTCCCCTGACAACTTGGAAAGGAAGATCAAAGGCAAACTTCTGACAAAGAGGCAGGGAAATTGGGATGGCAGCTCTCAAACCTTGATTTACAGCAGCATGGTGACTGTGTGGATTCCCCCAGATTTCCTCACATGGTTTGGGGTAACCTGTGTAATGCCTATGTGCTGAATTATAGGGTGCTTTTGCCACCCTCTGATGTATTTTAAATATGCCAGATGTTTTACAGAACCATGTGGCAAATTAGGGTCATTTAAATACATACAACCTTTTTCTGTTCTGTGCACATAAACACACAAATCACTTCCTTCACTCCCCAGCTGCTGTTTTCTTCTGCACTACCTGGATGAGCACAATTTTTGATAGCTGGACTAAATGTTTAGGCTGCAAAAGCAAACTTCTGTACCCAGGAGGAGCTAGCAATGTTTCTGTCAGCACACAGCTAAACTGAAAGGAACAAACTGCTAAGCTAAGGAAGGCCAAGATGGATACTTGTTGACACCAAAATCAGAGCATTAATTTATCTGACATATTGCAAGTGCTGAATAATTTATTTTTTTTTTAAGATCGGGATTCTAATTTCTGAAGGTGTTTGCACCCTTAGTTGCCACTCTGTTGAAACTGCTGAATTGTTGTTCACATGCTCTTAATTAAGGCTTGTGTCAGCACTTCCATTACAAATCTCTGCCTTTTTGGAGTTTGTAACTCAGCCACAAAACTTTGCTCTTGGGTGAAATTTATCATGGAAGGGCCTGCCTGGAAGGAATCCATTCTTTTGTATTTTAGAGTCCCAAAAGCTTATGGCAACAAACCAGGGGTTTTATTCTACATGGTGGCATACAAAAAACTTCAGCTGGTTTTGATAAGGGTGCTGGGTGAGATCTGCCTTCTAGACTGGCTTCTAGATCTTCACTGCTCAGAGTGGGCTTTTGTACTCTTAATATTGCAAATCTTAGGAATTATGGGGGTTTATGCTTCAAGGCCAAAGTCTGTGCTTACTTAAAAATGAGTGAATACCTCTGCCCTCACTTGTGCCCCAGTGGAGCATGAATCAGCCCAGACTTCCCACCCTTCACTCCTCACTGCCTCCCCTGAGCCTTACAGGGATGCCAAGACTTTTATCCCTGCTCTGGCACTCAGTTAAATGTTGATGGATTTGTCTGTCCAGGTGCACAGCTCAGGCTAGGACCTTTCCACACCAAAGCAGCCAACACTACAGCCCAAACTGTCCTCAGGCTGAGGAAGGGGGTGGGTGTCAATGGGTGAAAATGACAGAGACTCTTTGGGCTTCACTCCTTTGCTCCCCACTTGCACTCTGATGCCACTGGGGTTTTTGGGGGAGCCCACAGGAGAGGGACAGCCCTTGTTAGCACTGCTTTTGGAGGGCAAGGGGTGAAGATGGGCATAATTTCTAATACTCTACTCCTGTCACTAGTTCTTAAGTTTGCAAAACATTCTGAGGTTTGCAGATGTAAGAGAGAAATGTCCCCAGCAGCTGCAGCACGGGTGGGTTCAGCTCTCAAAGCTCTTAAACAGTGTTCTCCTGAGTCAACACTGTATTTGCTGCACCAAGTCTTACACACATTAAGTCTTGTCACAAAAGTCATCAGATAAAATTATCTGCACTTTATCCAGGCAATCTGATCTCTACGGAGCATTAATCGTTTCTTAAATGTTTGTGAAGTGGCCTGCATGCAGTGAGCACATCTACAAAAAAAGCAGCAGCAGTAGTAATATTTTCCTACCTTTTTTTTTTTTTTTTTTTTTTTTTAAAAATCTCTAACTGAGATTTAAAAACAAGAGGATTACCCATTGTGTCAGAAACTACTTTTAGCAAAACAAAAAGTTATGAGTGGACTGCAATTTGCAAGCAGATCCCAAGACTAGATCCTGATTTCTCCAGTAACCACACATGTATGGAGCACAGCCAGAACCAGGACTGCCCTGCACCCCATCTGCCTCCTGAACTATGCACTCCAAGAAGTTTGCCAGCTGCACAGATTAATTTTTCCTGTTTTAGAAAACGAGCAGTACCTGCCAGCCTATTTCCCTCAGATGTGGCAACTGTAAGTATAAAAGTGAAATTTCAAAATTCCAGTTTTCTTTTTCCAGAGCAGAGGCAAACACAGCAGCAGACAGCTATATTTTTACAGGATTAGGAATGCTTATGACTGCTAGCAACACATTAAGAAAATGCACCATGCTCAAGGTATCAACTGACCCAGAGGTCACAAAGGAATATTCATGTTTGTAACAGGATATCTTCAATTTATTAATTGCCACCATCTTAGGGTATCTGTTTCTGCAGGAAACCAGACTTTAAAACCAATATACCACACTGGTTTGGCAGTATTTCTCCTCTCACAATTCTATGTTGTTTCTTTTATTTAGGCTTTGTAAAACACTTGTCAATTTTGCAATGTCAACTTTTTCCCAAGCTGGCTTTTAAGCACTCCTGCCCTGCAGTTTCCCAGCTGTCCTTCACCCCATTCATATCTCACACTGCAAAATCCTGAGGCCTGTTGGCTTCAATACTTCATACTTCAACACTGCAGTGGGACAGTCTACAGGCAGAAGTTTTTGCATGACCTGGATGTCTCAGTGGTGTCATATTCTCTAAAGCATCTGCTCCCCAGTGATTCTAGCCACACAGGCTCTCCTGTGAAGGCAGCACTGCTGAAAGTTTGCTATGCACAAGGCTGCAACTCCTGAGTGATTCAGGAGCATCAGTCTGGCCTTCAATGAGCCTTTTGTGCAAAGAATCACTTTTGCAAATGAGATGCAGCCTCCCAAGTCTCTCATGTCAGGAAATAGATCTGGCCCACCCCAACCTTGCACCCTTCCCAAAAGGGACCAGCATAAACATATCAAAACTCATGATGGGCTTTCATTAAAAGTCTAATCAGTTCTCTTTTCCAATATAAAAGACACTGTTTCCCTCCCAAAGACAACTTTCCCCAAAATAAAAACAAAAGGAAGGGTATGTGGTAAGGGGGGAAGGAGGAACAAAGGAGGAAGGGAAAAAGCCCCACAGCACTGACAGTGAGAAATGTTCATTTACATCTAACAGCATCCATATGCCAGTAACAGATCAGAAACTCTTAGCCTACCATACAAAGAGGGTGCCCCAAAATGGTACCTGCAAGAGGTCTCTCGGAAGGAGATGTTTAAATCCCAGTGGGTGTGTATCCTGTTAACAAACAAACAGAGAGGTCAATGGCACATGCTGAACACTGCATCTCTTGCCACTTAAAAGATCTGCTCCATACAGACAACCCACCCATGGTCCTCTCAAGCTCCCTCATCCAGGCTTTCACCCACAGCTCGAGCCTTCTGCTGGGTGCTGTACTGGGCCAGGCTGCAGAACCAGGACACATCCCAGTCCTGAGCAGGGCTCACACTGCTGCCAGGGCTGCACAGTGGCCAGAGAACTTTTTTCTGCTGCCTGCAGTCTCTCTAGTAGGGGGAGGGACTGCAAGATGCTGCCTCAACTAATAGGATACATTCAGAGGAAGCAGAAGAGCTGAGCATTGACATTTTATGAAGAAAACCCAAATATGTCTGTACTGGATTCCCTCCTCCTCGCCCGCCCCAACTGTAAATAAATTATTAGCATCTTTCCACTTTGGAAATTAATTTCACATATTCTGTCACTCTGCCCGCTGACAAGCAGGAATAGCAGATTTTAGATGAACAATCTTCTAAATTGATACAGAACATCCAAGGGGTTGGGGTTTTATTGTCTGCTCCTCCCCCAGCCCCTTGCTACTAGACAGCATCTACACCAACCCAGAGGCTAAGACAGATGTTGGACTTTCTGTGGTCTGGGGTGTCCCCTGGATACCAGGGAGCACTGAGCTCCACTGAGCTCTTCTGTGACCACCACTGCTTCTCCACATCAATGTGATTGATGAGAACCTCAGCCATTTGAGACCAAAACCCCCAGCAAGCCCAAAGCCTTGCACAAACCCACTCCCACACCTCTCAGCATCTGCCAGGGAACATGCTGGTTCCTGGCTGTGCATAGAAATCACCTTCTGCAGATGGAGGTTCCCAAAAGCACTGAACACAAATGGCTGCAAATAATGCACAAAACTTTTGTGCATTTTGTGTATCCCTCCTGCCTCTGTCCTCTGCAGGAAAAGCAACGGTGTGCAGCTGAAGACTGACTGCAGAAAAAGCCTCATCTAAAACCTGCTCAAGTAAGAGAGCCTTTCTTCTGATTTGAATTGGGCCAGAAAACACTTAAGCATGAGCAGAGAAGTCAATGGGACTTGACTTAGGATTGAGTGTCTGCTTAAGTGCTTTCCTGAATGGAGGCCCCTGCTCCAGCCTGGGTCAGAAATCAACTGAACACAGCTCACAGCACAGACAGCATTTCCCAGCCAAGACATGATGCTGCTCCAAGTTTTACTGATGTGGTAGCACACTTCTTGTGCTCTGTCTGCAAGACTGGCTCAGAAAGGGAGTCTGGTTGCTCTCCAAGTAGAGGATTGTTAACAATCCTTTTAGGGGCTTGTTAAGATTTTTGGTATATATTAACTTCTGCCAGTAGTGCAGCAGACATCCATCTAGTACAGCCCTACCTGGCAGGTAAAAACTGTTCTCACAGGACTCTCAGAGCTGGGCTGCAGCATTCCTGATATCCTAATACACCTCATCCCAAAGCTCCCATCCACACTGGGAACTGCCATGACTTCCAGCTCTCTTACTCAGATCCTGGACCTCACAGCCTGGACCTGAATGGGAGGGTCCACACCCCACCCAGTGCTAAGGAAGAGGGTTGACTGGTACCCCCAGCCACAGCACTGCCAAAGGCTGGAGGGTGAAATGCTCTGCACAGGCAGCAAAGGGCATGGAAATGGGAGCAGGAGCTGCCCTGGGCTTTGTCCTGGGGGCTCAGTCTCAGCCTTCCATAAAATGTGACTTCTCCTGGTCTCTTGCAGCTGGTGAGAGGGGCAGAGGGCAGATAGTGCTCCTGGGTGTTGGGTGAGTGATGAGACCCAGCACAGCTACACCTCCCAGGGTGGGAACACATCCTCAGAGAGTTCCAACTATGGGGGAGGGAAAATCTCACGTCAAAGGAATAGCTCTGATCCACATAGAGGCAGAGACATCTATCTGCTGAGATGGATAATTAAACACCCATATTTAGACAAATGAATAGGTGAGAATTAAATTAAATCCTAATTATCTTTTGGGGGGGAAAAGGAGAGAGGGATAGGGAGCAGAACCAAGCACTCATTCCACATCTCTGTGCCGTTATCACCAATTAGATTTCTGAGGCTAATGTACATCTTGCTTTAACAGGTTATTCATCCAATTGAAATCAAATTACTAATAATTTGCAAACTATCAGCTACACAAGCCCGTCCTTGGGTTGTATGAAAAGTGGTGAGCAGGAGCTTCACCTTCCTTCCCACTCTCCTATCTACCTCCTGGGCAAGAAGGGAATTCTTGTTGTTTATTCTATTTTATCCTGCAGCATCCCTGAGAAGCACGAAGCCATTTTCTTTCTCTCCCCCCCCTCAAATCCATGTCCTCATTAAGACAATGACATGCTTCCTGGCACTCTGGCCCAGGTCCAGCCTTTGCTTCCCAGGGGGATCTTTAATATATTTATTGAATACAGTGACTGTTATTAAGTGGTGCATGTTTCAGAGAAAAGGAGAAAGGAAGGAAAGAGAAAGAAGAGGTTTGCAGAGGAAGGAAGAAGGCCCGGGCAGAAAATAACCAGGGGAAGCTGTGAAAGAAGTTATAAAGCAGCAGAATATGTCTCCAGCCACAAGAGGGGCTCTGCCTCCCTCCTCCTCTCCAGTTTTAGCAATTTAGCAGCCTGATGCCCAGCCACCCCTCAGCCCTGGACCTCCTTTCCTTGGAGCTGCAGGAGCCTCATCCCTTTAGCCCAAGCCCCAGCCACGTCCTGGCTTTGGCAGCAGGTAAGAAAGCCAAGTTGTGTGGCAGATCCCAGCAGCAGCAGGGATGGCACCCAGCTCTCAGCACCCTCTCAGCACCCTCAGGAAGAGGCCAGGCAGGAGCAGGGAGGCAAAGGCAGTGCTGTGCTGACTGCCTGGGGACAAGCAGGTGCAGGTGACAAATATAATGGGGGTGCTTGGGTTTGATCTTCAATCAATTAGGGAGTCAAAGAGCAGCAGCAGCCTTATGGGATGTAAGAAATAGCTTTCCACTTAGAAAGGCAGGCAGTGGAAAGGCTGAAGAGTCACTGTCCATGAAGGCTGACTGGAGTTCTGCAATTTTGCTGTTAGAAAAATGGATGCTGAGTGAGGAGAATGCTGTCCTGCTGCTCTGCTGGGGACAGGGGAGGGTGACCTGCCCCTCTCTGGACTCTGTCCATCTTCATGTGTGAACACAGGCAAGGAGGCAGTGCCCCACCATTCCCTGAGCAAACAGCTTCATTGCAAATGCTCTCCTCTGGTTTGAAATAACAGCAACCCCAAGGCAGGCACTGGACACCGGGATCAACCTGGTGACAAAGCCATGGGAGATTTGAGGGCATGGGGGGAGTGACATAAAAAAAGAAGGAAAGACTTAAAAGTGGAATGAGGTTCCCCAGGAACCTGCTTCCTAGTGCACAGACACCCTGTTCCAGGACAACTTTTGTTATTTCTTGTCAAAATGGCTTTTATTTCAGAGCAACATTTGGCAAGGAACCCAGCCCATTGTGTGCTCTCTCAATCTGCTCCTACTTTTGCTCCCAATCCCCCCCCCCCTTTTTTTTTTTTTAGAATAAAATAATTTCAAAGGCATTTTCACCATACATGTCCATCATTTTCATCTACCATGCCCATCACTCATTCCAGTGAACATGTTTACTGATATCCCCTAAGGTTTCCTTCAGAGACAGGTCAGGTCAAAAATGGTCACCATTCTGAACAGGTCCTTAAGTATTTCTGCCTCTTACTAGCTGTGCCACCACATTTTGCTGGGAATTCAGACAAAGGTAAGCAGTTTCCAACCTACCATCTTCAGTTTCAGACCTCTTTCACTCTCCTCCCATAGTAATGAAAAGGGGCAAGCTTTAAAACAGAAATTATATTCATGCACCCACAAGACAATACTGGCCTTACACCCAAGAGCATGTGAGGCTCTTAGTGTCAAAGATGAACTTTACTCTTTGGCTACACTGGCTTTCCTCTCCTTGGGGATCCCTGGGATAACATAATGGAGATCCTCAAGGTCAGATTGAACCTCAGGGTGAAAAGCTCTCCAGCTGCTCCTGAGGTATTGAACTTCCCAGCCTTGCTTGGACTCTCCCAATGAGCATAAAGAAGTTATTGCTCCCCAGACTGTTGCAGCGCAAGGGAATTTGTACTCTCAGACATCCTCCACGTTGTTTATTTTGTGGGTAGGATAAAGCAGAGCCTGGTCACAAGAAAGCAGACTGGCAGAACTTTCAGCTAAGCTTGCTGGGGAGAGGCAGCTTGGTTAAAGTCTGCAAGAAAGGAAAAAGGCTTCATGAAGCCCAAGTTTCTAACTGGAGTCTGCTCTACATAGTTCTTATTCCAGTTCAACTCTGCCCATACAAACAAGACTGGAATAGCTGGGCAGGTGACAGCTCTTCCCAAGAAAACCTTTTCACAGCCAAAGGTTCTCACCAGGAGACAGTGCCACTGAACCAAAGCATCACCACCAGACAATCCAACTCTTCCATGCAGTCAGTGTTGTAAATGAGCAAGATTTTCAGGACCCCCAAATCTGATCAAAGAAAAAGGATTTTCCTCTGCAATGCTGTCCCAATAATCTTCAGAGCTTGAGTGCTTACAGTCTGAGTATCAAGCTACAGTATCAAGCTCAGCAGATGCTGCTGGTTACATGAGACAAGATTTTAAGCCCTCTGTCTTCCAGACAGGAGGCACCACACAAAGGCTGCTTAGCACACCCTGCCAAGCAGGCTAAGGAGGACTCAAGAGGTCTCACTACAGGATGAAAATGTTCACCTTTAAGCCTGGGTCACCTGGATTTCAAAGCAGATGAGCTAAGTGTGAGGCTTGGTTTCCTTACCTCCCCATGTGCAAGGCAGCAAAGTGACAGTGCTTGGCAAGGTTTGGTTGTGGAGAGGCACTCTCACCACTGGTAGTTACAGGGTTTTGTCCTTTCTAGGACAGCAAGAACACCATGAGGCAGTGTTTTGCCTCCCTCAGGCCTCCTCTGAGGACCATCTCCATGGGCAACTGCCTAAGATTACAAAGGAAACCACTGCCAAAGACTAAGGTGAGGGACTAGCCAAAAAGCTGAGCTCCCATCTCCTGTTCTAATCCCTAGAGACTTTTCTTCACTAATGCCCAAACCTCCAAGTAGCAGACAGCATTCCCTTGGGCCAACAATGGAAGGAAAGTATTATATATAAAGAAGCTGGGAATGAGAGAAAGAAGAAAAGGCAAATAAAGATATGCCCTCAGAGTACATAACATTCAGCTGCAAAATCTGGAGTTTTTTCATCCCTCTGAAAAAAGATGATGTTTAGAAGACCTGTAACTACAGGAAAATAAAATTGTTCCAAGCAACACTGCATTTGTTTGCAATGGCAAGCACAGATGTGCCCAAGGGCCATCCAGGGCTACCAGAGGAAAACAGTTTTGCTCAAGCCCTGACCTTGTTTTCCTGCTATCACAGTTTAACCTATTTCATCTTCTCAGCAGGATCCAATAAAACCTCAGCCCAATCCATCACCAATCGGGGAGGATCCAACAGGTGAATTAAACCCAGCAAGCAGATGGGGCACTGTCTCTGCCAGGCCCCAGCTGTCATGTCTGTGAGCTGTCTGGCCACCACCACGTTGCCTCTGTCCCTGGAGCCTCTCCTGTCACACCTTCCACCCCAGGCCCTGGGCTGCTAATGACACTGGGAGCAGAGCCAGGGGCTGCTGCCTACAGCAGGGTGGGCAAATCATCTGCCACTGACTGCTCCTGAGCAGGTGGAAAGGGCCACCCTGCCTCCTGTTTGGGACAGGAGGGTCAGGGGATCCCATTTGCAAGGGACAAAATGCTTGGGATTTGATGGGATGCTGATGGGAGGATGCTTTGGGATGCTGAGGGATATGAGCAGTAGGTGTTCAGTTCACTGAGCACTGAATTATGTGCTCCTTTTTCTGTTCTTCCTGCCCTCCCCAGTGTCCTCTGGCCCCTGTTTGCCTCAGCTCTTCTTGCTTTCCCCCCACACTGTATCACAGCTCCCAGGAAAAGAAAAGGAGAACAACTACACCAAAGCAATGAGGGTCTAACCTGCCTGGTAAGAATCAGGCATTCCTCTAAGGAATCCAGACAAACCTTAAACAAGAGACCTTCAGGCAAACTGATTGAAAAGTACTCAAGAGCACAGAAATGGTAAGCTAGCTAATAACTATGAAGTATTTTTTCTTCATTTCCTAATAAACAAGGCAAAGCAATTACAGTAATTAAAGATTTAAGATAAGAGCACTTTATATTTGGGGGGCCCAGCATATCAATTATACAGTTATCATGTTGTTTTCCCTCCTAATGAGACAATCTAGGACTATAATTTCCCAGAATTAAAAGCATAATTAAGGGGGGCAGGAGAAGAAGGGCAGTTTACCAAAACTGATTAGAAGGGTTCCCTCTCCTCCGTGGCTCCTGTGTGCATGCACAGCAGAGATGCTCTCCCCAAACACCTTTTCATTTCCAAGTGATAACCTCAAACAGAGCTGCTGGACAGCTGCAATGATAAACCCAGACTTTAATTACAGGCAGGTTTTATGAGAAGAGCTGGTTACTGTTTTGTCTCCCTGCATTGAAGCTCTCAGCTGCTGAATGTACCAGCACTTGCTGGAAGGCAAGGGGGAAAATAGCTTATCTACTGAGGAGCAAGAAACACATAAAACATAAGAAAAGCAATTACATGCCTTTGGCTTCTGCTCCTCTGTTTTTACAGGACTTGTCTTAGAATCAGAGTGATTTTATGCATCAGAGGAAGATGACAATCAAGATGAGTTGCAATGATATGCACGGGAGGCTGAGACACAGTGCCTTCAGGTCTTTATTTGCCTGTAGTTACAGGTCTCCTAAACATCATCTTTTTTTCAGAGGGATGAAAGAACTCCAAATTTGGCAGCTGGATGTTAAGGGCACTGAGACTGTATGTGAGAGCCCAAGTGACAGTGATCAGAATGTAACTCAAGAGAATCCCTTCACCTCTGCCTGCAAGATTCCAGGATGAATGTACATGGCACTGAGACAGACACAAACAAAATCTGTAAGTATGCAGGTAAGCTTCAGTATCTGAGTGATTCTTTGCCCTCTGCAACTCTATTATTTCTACTTTCAGACTACAGAGGCAGATTAAAGGGACAAAGCTGTGCTTTTTGGCCCTTTTAGTCCAGAACATACACCACCATCACCATGTCTGACACCTTCCCAAACTTTGTTCCCCTACATTAAATTATCCAGTTTATATTACATCAGAACTTGGGGAGAATTGAAAGCAAAAGGCAGGACTTTGGACCCACACACCTCTGTGTACTTTCAGACTATGTTAAGCCCCACAGATGATTTCTCAGGCATGCACAATCCATTGCCCTCCCCAGGCACACAAAGATACAGAATGCTGGGCAGAGGGTGAAGCTGAATTTACAGTCTGCAAACACAGACATCTCAAGTGCAAACACAAGGCCTCTGGTGCAAGGCTCCACAGAGCCCTACTCATCCCTCAAAGGGGAGTGAGTAAGCAGCAAAGAGCAGCCAGTGACTCTTTCTGAGCTATAATAGAACATTTGCACTTTAATTTCAGGCCCTGGAGGTGACTCCACTGGGCAGTACAGCCCACCAGGGCTGGTCACCTGCTGCCCAGTTTTCTCTGTCTTTGCTCTTCCCTCCCTGGCAGGAAAGTACCTTCTTTTCATGATACTGATATGGAGATCCTCCTCCTGCTTTACTTCAGGGTGTTGACCATTGCTCTTATCACTCTCTTCGCTGTCATCACTGTGGGAGAAAATTGAGGTCAGCTCTTTCTTCGGGATCCTGGTTGGGGGTAAGGGGATTGTCCTCTTCTCTGCCAGGCGACCCCGGTTCTGGAGCAGGGTGGAAGGAGTTGGCAGGAAGAAAAGAGAAGAAAGCAGAAGAATTTGGTTAGACAATCCAGAAGCAAGCAGCTCCTCTCAAATATCTGCCCTGTGAAGGCAATGCTGTTAGTAACTGGAAGCTTCAGGCTGGTGTGCTGGGTGGGCAATGGGTGTGTTTTCTTTGCAGAAATCTTTTCAGCAGAGGAATATCTGTATCTGCTTCTTCCAGTTCTGATATTCAAGTTATGCACTTCCAGCCTCTCCCCACTTCTTCATTCCTAGCTCACTCCTCATCCACACCAACAGGAAAGGAAGATGACAGCAGAATTTGGCACCAGTCCCTCTCTCTAGAATATTTGCTACTGAATTTAGCACATTAACATAGCAGAACAGGTTAAATTAAACCTTTCCCAGTAGCATGGTCCAGACAATCCCGAACACTTCTGACTGCAAAGGGAAAACTGGCCATGCCAGCCAGCAGCAGGTTTGCCTCTCACACCATGAAGAAACCACAGCAACCTCAGCCTGATGACTGAGGCCACTTTTCACTGTCCCTTTGCATGTTCAGTCAGATCTAGCAGGCTTTGCCTTGCACAGAGACATTCCCTTGGTGGCCCTGGCAGGGCACTTCCCTCAACAATTCACTTCTGACAAGACACAAATAAACAGGAACATTCCCAGGAGGCAAAAGCTGCTTTTTCACTGCACGTGGTATTTGTGTACAGAACCCAGCAGAGTCTGACCCCTGCTCCCAACCTCCTCTCCTCTGCAAGGAGTGAGAGATGACTCTGTCCCTGTACCCTTTGTGCCTGATCCACAAGAAGACACAAACCTGGTGCAGCCTAAAACAGGGGTGTTGGGTTTTTAGCTCTCACCACCATAGAATGTTTCCAGCACTTGGGGGTTTGGGCTCTGTCTGTGCTTGACCACGACAGAGATGCAGAACATGGGCACTTGGGTTGGAAAATACACCTTGGGGAGCAGGGAGACTGTAATGGCATTGCCCCCCAGAGTTTAAAATGTTAGCTAACAAAATCATGAAACTGGGAAGGGAAGCAGAGCAAGAGGGGGTGAAGCACACAGTTCTTTGTATAGGTACCTGCAATAGGGCAAAGCATAGAAAAGAAACAAGTTTTTGGCAAGGACTGGAACAAAAGGGAGGAAAAAGTGTGTGAAACAGGTCAGGTAAGTACAGAGTAAGAGTCAACTAATAACAGTTTCTCTGAAATATCAACTCCAACATCCCAAAGAAACCTGGAAAAATGAAAACATCCTAGGAGAGCCCACCAGGCTCTGCAGGGGAGGATGGAGCAAGACTAAGTGACAGCAGAGCCCACGTTTTTTTAATTAAACAAACTGAGAACTTTCCACAAATACAAAAAAAACCCCCATCCTTGTTTACCTCTGTAAATAAACTTCAGTTCTGGTCATTAAGGGGAGTCCTAAGTGTTGTGATAATTAGTTAAATCCATCTGGAAGGCATCACCCCAAGGAGGCACATTTGTTTTCCCATTCTGATGCTCTTCTAAGCCAAGAGCACATCTGTCTGTGAACAGCAGACACCCCTGGGAGAGACAAGCAGTGAGCCAAACTGGCTTAAAAATGGGAATACAAGTGTGCACAGGGAAAAAAAACCACACACCTCCCTCTTGAGAGAGTTGTGAAAATTCAAAAAGGTGGACAGCAGCAAAGGGAATGCTCCTACATCTCTGAGTTCCCCAAGTACAAAACTCAGATCAAGCTGCAACAGGCTTTGAAGTGAGTCTAAATGCCCAGGACTTGGCTAAAATGAGAATATCATGACTGCAAAAATTTGGGGGGACTCCCAGAGACCCACCCACATAAAGCAAATTGCTATGGTGTAAAGGGCCAACTACATCTCTGTGACAAGCAGCAAATGCTTTCCCTCCCCCCTGTGGGCTCCTCCCTACACAGCTGTAGGGATCCAGTCAGATGGCCTCTGCACAGAGGTTTCTCACTGTCCCCTGCAGGAAAATGCAACAGAAGTTTTGTGTCCTACCCTTAACTTGTTGTGTCCTGGGTGCATTTCCACCCCTGGCCCCTTTCCTGCTCCAGCACATTCAGAAAAGTTGTGCAGGGCTCACCCGCTGTCTAAAGCCATTTTGGGAACTCCAGCCCAGTGTTAAAAGGGCAGGAGGGAGAAGAAAAGTGAGGGGAAGAAAAGGAAAGGGAAAAGGGAAAAGGGAAAAGGGAAAAGGGAAAAGGGAAAAGGGAAAAGGGAAAAGGGAAAAGGGAAAAGGGAAAAGGAAAAAGGGAAAAGGAAAAAGGGAAGGGAAGGGAAAGCACAGAGGGCAATATTTGCACCAGATTTCTGTTATGTTATGAGAAGCCAGGACTTGATATCAGACTGAGCTTTATCATCCCAAAGCTTTATATATTTTTCGGAAGCTGCAACTATCATAACAATTACAGGGGGAGGGAGGGTGTGCAAATTTACACTTCAAAATAATTGTAATTCCCTCTCTGCTGTGACTCCACGCGCTACAAAATAAGGCACTGATCAGATCATACAAATCATTTTATGGCCATTATGGTACCTTTAAGCAGTTACCAAGTCTCAGTGACTGCCCAGGGACTCATCAGCCCTAACAAGAGTGAGAGGACAGCAAAAAGGGAGGCACTGAACTTAAGAGAAACAGCACCCTAGATGAGGAACACTGCTCCTCAGAATGCTGCTGCTTGCTCCTTCTGTAAATTACATCCTTACACCTAAAGCTGTTGCATTTTTATACACCTACAGATGTAGGACACAAACACCTATATCCATATCTGTTTAGGAACCACCTACCACACAGAGAGCTTCTTCCCTTAAAAGACAAATGAATGGGAATGGAAAAGAGAAATCTGCATCTGCAGCAATCCCTGCTCCCAGCCAACCTGTACTGCACCAGGCTGCTCCCTGCAAACCTGCATGGCAGCACTAGCAAAGCCTTTTAGGTTGGAAGTTGGGCTTCCTTTGTATTTGTTTGCTATTAGGTTTGGGGCAATTTATTTATTTATTTGCCTATTTATTTATTTATTATGTTTCTCCATTCCCAGAAAATTAAAATAGACTGAGCCAATCAATTGTGCCTTTTGTGCTCATCTATAGTCAGTTTTGAATCAATTGCACTTTCTTAATCTGTTTAGAGGCATTCACTAGTAGATACACATTACTTTTAAATTAAGCACAAAGGTAGCCAGAAGCCTGGTCCAGAACCTGCTACAATCAATTGTCTTTCCATTGACTGGAAAGGGCACTGGTCCAAGCTGCAAATAAAAACCACTCCTTTGTGAGACACATTCCATCTGAGGGATCATTCCTATGACTCTGGCTTTTGCTCCCTTTGCCAGCTGCATACTCAGCTTTGAGGGCAGGGCTGTACCTACAGACCTGAGCTGTATATTGAGGTACCTACAGTTCCTCAGATTCAGGGTTATCAACTATCACTTGGCAGGTAATAAAGAATGCACTTAGCAGGGCAGGGTTATGTGCAAGAATACACCCAGAGACTGCAGTGGCAATGCTCTGTAGATGTGGATTTATAGATATTTGATGTCAACCTCCTCATCTCACATTTTAAAAGCTTCTATTTGTGTGACAGTGTCATTGAAGTGACCTCCTGTATCGATGGGATGCTGCTGCTTGAACCATGAACCCTGTGAGGAAGCTTTCAGGTGTTTAAGAAGAAAATTGTCTCCCAATCTGTTGATAATTCACTGGGGTGTCTGATGCTTGGGAAAACAACCCCAACAACAGCCACCTAAGGCAGAGCATGAGGCATCCTGGGACTCTGTCTCCCCCCTGGCAAATAACTCCAGTGTTACACACAGGAGGAAAGGGCAAGGTGTGCTTTGCCAGTTGGTTTGCTGAAACCACTCAGGCTGTTCTGGCCAACGGGTCAGAAGCAGCATTTTTGACAGCTGTCAGTGCAGGTGCAGCAAAAGACAAAGCACATGTGGTGGTAAATCCACCTTACAGCTCAGCCCAGCAAAGCCCTGCCCTGGGGAGTGAGGCACAGGGTGGGCTGAGGAGCAGATTTACCCCTGAGAGCAAGGGGAACACAGGATCCCCACTGAGGACCTGTTCTTCATCAACAGTGTGGGTGACAGGCAGCCAAAATTCTGCTGCAGGGCTAATGCAGAGGTGCTCACCCCTGCCCTGCAGCAAACCCTCCAGCAGCCTTCTCCAGGCCTGAGAGGAGCCAAAGCTCTTTGCTTCCAGGACAAACACTGACACAGCTCAGTGGAAACCTCTTGAGAGCTTGCACCTTCCTTTTTGAACACAAGGATTTCCCCCACCCCTTGGGTAGAGGGTGGGGGATGGAGGCCAGAACATCACTTACCCTCTCTTCAATTAGTCTCGTTAGAAAGTAAACCAGTTCTGTAATTCTAGGGAGCTTTTACAAGGCTGAGTGTTGAGGGCACTGCAGAACTGCCTCATCTATTAGGGCTCCCCTTTATACATTGTTAAAGATTAATTTTGTGGGTTATGATACCAGCTAGGGAAACCCAGCTGGAGTTGGAGTCAATAACCCTCTATTCCCCAGACACATCAGTTACCCACCCAGCACCTCTGCAGCCCAGCACTCCCTCCCCATCTCACCCTCCTGGGCTCTCCTGACACCATTAATTGCTTTTGTTGCCTCTCAAAGTATTGTCTGGCTGGGGGGTTGCTTTGTTTTTAAAAATCACAGGCAAGAGTATTTCCTTTCCCCAGGAAAAATCAGATGGGTACTAACACACACTTTAAAGTTACCGATTACCCAAGACTAGAGATGCAACTACAAGTTAAACAAAAAAAAAAACAACAACAAAGCAAGAGCCTGGGAACAGTGGTAGGTTACCTGAGAGGAGAAGCCTGGCAGCCCAATCATTCTGTCCTGAAAGCAAGGAACCATCAGACCGATGGAAAAGAAAATAGTGGTGATATTTCTTCCCTTCCCAGAGAGCTGGGGGGAAAATTCCTCTCTGTGTGGCTAAGCGAGGTCAGTAGAGTTACAAAATAAAATTATTCTCCCCCCACCCAGCCAACCCCCTCATAGCTCTCCCCTGGAGCTGTGTTCTCCCAGCCAAGAATACCAAAAACTGAGCTGTTGCATAAGAGCCCTTGGGAGAGCTTGCAGATGGAAGGATGGGCAGAGAGCAGAGGACTTGGGGGAGAGACAGGAAGGGAGGGTTAGGAAAGGTTTCCTGCCCTGGGAGCTACTGCACCAAGGTCAAAACAGCTGAACACCCTGGTGTGACATTCAAAGTCAGCCAGAAAAGGAAAGATTCCTCACAGAGAGACTCCCTGGTGAGCATTTAATTGATCCCAGCAATGGAAAGGCCTCTGTTAGGAGAGCTGCAAGGCAAAAAAAAAAGCTTCATGGAAAGAAAAAAATGCACATGAAAGCAAAGTGTTTGCCAGTCCTCAGTAACTGCCAGCCTACCTCTGGACAGCTGATCCCATGAGGAATTGGCCCAAGAAGATGAACAGGTGAAATCCCTATGGACACCACTTCTTCAGCATCAGTACCAGGAAAAAAAAAAAAGCAAAAAAAAGCAGAGAAATGCAAATGCACAGAGCTTGCACACTGATAAAAATACCAAAGCTCTTTGTAAGGTTATTTACATGCCTGCTATTCAACTCTCCAAAATAATTTCTATTAAATTAAAAAAAAAAAAAAATAAAAGAAGCAACAGCACATGTATTCTGTCTGTGTAAGTAGATCTGGGAAATACAGGGAGCAGACAGGGAATGCTGGGGGGAAGCAATAGGGGAGGTTTGTGTGCTGCCAGTTCTGGGAGCTGAAGAATGCTAAATCTTTTCCATATGTGAAGGAAATCCTCAGGCCCAGACAGCATTTTCTCTCTCTTTTTATTGATAATAAAGATAGGGAAAAGGAAAGAGGGAGGTTCTGAGCGCCTGGAATATTTTGCTTTTACTTTATTCAAATAATAAACTGAAGTCAAATAGCTTTAATTAGGGAAATTACACAGCAATGGAGCCCACACCTCTCCCTGTAGGATAACTGCCAGAGTTTGCATTTACCTTTCAGCTGTGATTAGTGCAAACACCTAAGAAAGGGGCAGTTGCCTTCCAAGCTAATCCTCCACTCTCCCCTGGGCCTTCATTAGCTATCCTAGGCCAATGTGCTACCAGGCTGAGTGTTTGGGTAGCAAATCCAGGACAGGAGCAGTTCTCCTGCCCTGTGCTCCCCAGCTTTTCCATCAAACCTGAGGTCAGTGGCAGGAGAAGCTGTCCAACCTCTCATCTCCTGCTCCAGCATTCAGTAATGAAGAAATGAATAAAACAACAGCCAGCAGGCCTCCTGCTGCAGCTGTTTTTCTGCCTCCCTGTCAGCAGCAGCCCAGCCCTTTAACATGACCACTAATAGGTTTATTATTTATTAGCTCTTCCCAGTGACACCAGTGTGACATGCTGGAAGTTGTTCCAGTACAGGAGAGACAGCCCAAAGTAGCAAGGGAGACAGAAGGGAACAGACAGTGATGGGCAGGTAACAGATGAAGGTGGTACAGACCACAAAGACTCTTCCAGGTTTTGGGGATTACTTCATCAGAGTTTTATGAAAGGGATTTTCAAGTTCTGGCACTGACTGGAGGCAATTTGGCAAAAAGAGAGCCAGGGGGACAAGGGATTTTGGGAATACCTGCAGCCCAGCAGGCTCCCCAAGGCTACAACTCACAATTATTCCTCATTACCAGCTCTGAGTTGTCATCAGCTGGCTCACACAGTAGTTATCAATTCCAGTCCAAAGAGTCCAGGCCCATTTTTAAGGTATTTTATCTCCTGAGAGAGAAGGAAAAAATAGTGGTGGAGAAAATGACCCTTCCCCAGATTTTCCCTGTTTGATCCCAGACAAATCTCCCTGCTCTCAAAAGCCATGGGTGACACTTTCTCTCCTGTGTCCCTGCACTGTTCATGCTGTCAGCTCTTTGGAGCAGGGAATGGGTCTGAAGCTGTGCAGAGAACCAGGGCTGAAGGTAGGGTTGTGGCTGGAGAAAACAGATTGAAACTAAAAGAAGGTTACACAGTGGGGAAGCTGCAGCTCTTCCCATCAATATTAACAACATTATTTTCTGAAGCCCTAAAGAAACAGATGAACAAGATCTGTGAACAGAAGGGAACATTTCCCATTTATTACCTCTGAGTGAGTTATAAAGCCTAAAGGATAATTTGTTAATAGAGTGAGAGCTGTGCTTTTCTGGAAAAGCCAACTGGAATTCCCAGTCTTTGAAGGGAGTAAGTCTAAGATAGAAAATCTATCAGACCTTTGAGCTACCTGTTTTCAAAAACTCTTTGGAAGAAAGCTAAAAAGTGCCCTAGCCTTTGTTTCCTGTGTCTGATCCACATCAAAGAACTTTGCCTGTTTCAGTCTGAGGTTGCAAAAGAAGAAATTTGAAGCCAGATCCTCAGGCAATGTAAGTCAGTAGTAATGGAGTAAAAGTCAATTTTCACCAGCTGGGGATGTGCTACACTGATGCCATCTCCTAAATATAAGCAAAACTTACATATTTTTCTCTATTTTCTTTCCTTTCCTGCTCCCCCTCTCTAGTGAAAAGCCAAGGAGCTACAGGGCACAGATGCTTTCAGACATTTCCCCTTCTTTTCCCACTCCTCACTGTTGTATCTTTCAAGTAACAGAAAGAGGAGAGCACAAAGTAACTGTCCCTCATTTCCCCAGGTATTAGTGTTTCACTCCAAGGTTCATTACATCAGGTCCAAGAGAAGCCAGGCTTTTCCAATGAGGCTGAAGTAATTCCTCAAGAGGAATTTAACAGGGCTTTATACCTTTTATTCTGCTCTGGAAACACATGCTTAAAGCATTTCTTTGTGATTCTTGAGATTTCCAAGTGTGACTTACAGCCTGCTCAGCCTAAAGGAGACAGAGCCAGGCTCTGTCCAAGTCCTACAAGACTGAGGACAAACTGACACTGCAACTTTTCCCTGGTCAGAGTGCAATTTCTGCTTCAAATTCTGTTGTGAGCTGTGTTTTTTTGTTTTTTTCTTTTTTCTTGGTAAGTCTTCACAGTTATAAAAAGCAACTTTCACAGAGATGAAATGAAAATGTTTAAGAGTTCCTCCTGAAATAAAAGTTATTGCTCTAACAGAACCAAACCAGGATTTACCTAAACAGTTCCCTGGATTTTACAAAGTTCAGTAATTATTATCTTCACTTAGTGGAAGAGTTAAACTTGGCTTTGTTGAGAGTCAATTTCTCCTTTTCTTTGGTTGTCCACATTGAAGATTTTGCTGCAGCTGCTGTGGTTACTGTACTACAGCTGGTTCCTTCATCAAAATCATCCAACAGCAGCCTAAAAGCTGGGCTTCCAAAACACTGAAGAGCCCCATGATCACTGGTGACTTAAAAATGATAAAACTGCTGGGGGACTCCCAGGCTGTCAGTCCCTGACCCCAACCACACTCACCTCCAACACCCTGCTTTAGTCTGACCCAAGAAAAGCCTCATCTCTGTCCTCACCCCTGGACCACTCTTGTCATGGGCAGCCTGGACACTAACAAGAAGGCAATTTTTTTCAGCTTAAAAAAATTTAAAAATTGATTTCCCAGCAGTTTCCTTCAAAACTGAAGCAACCAAATGGACGAGAGTAAAGTAAGAGCAGCTGCTCCCCCACACAGCAGAGACTGAGTAACCAGAGCTTTGCATTACATCCCAGTGTTCCCCAGGGAGGCTGGTGCCAAAAATCAGCCACATCTGCCTCCCTGACAGGACCACCCAGCAGCACAGCATCCTCCTGCCTGGATGTGCCTCCCCAAGAACCTGCAGCCCAAGCTTTCAGCTGCCACCTCATCTGGGCTAGAGAAAGATCCATGTACTCTGGGGTTTCCAGCACTGAGGAGGATCAGAGAAATCTGAGGAGAAATCAGGAGAAATCTGAGGGAGCAGCAGCCAGGTCTGCCCACAGAAGGGTTCTCAGAATGACTCAACCCTCCTGACAGCCAAGCAAACTTTGAAAATCCAAAGCAAACCAGAAAACTACAAATATTAATTAAGGAGTTGCTGCCACTTCTGCAAGAAAATGCCCGGTGCTGAAGTAGACATCATACTCTTAAACCATGACACCAAAACACAACCCAAGACGTGCAAGCTCAGGAACAAAGTCATCCAGAGAGGCCACTGCAGAGCCAGGAGCTGTCTGCTGCTCTTCCAAAGCCAAAGGGACAATAAATTCCCATCCCCTGCTTTGTCTCCCTTCCCCACATCCCTCCCACCCCCCAACCACCACTCGGAAAACCACTGCTTCCATTTCCACTTCATGATTTGCCTGCCACACCTGGGGGATTTCCCAGCAAATTGCATTACTTTATTTGGTCAATTGGCCTACAAATTGATTTTCCTGTACAAATAATGAACATTTATGGTTATTTTCCCCATAGACTGCTTTATTTTCCATGTAACAAAGACTGATTTCCTGCAGGTTTTGAGACCCGAGCCTGTGATCTGCAGCTCCTGTGACCCCTGGCTGAGAGGTGGCAAGGACACAAAGCACAACAGGAGGGCTTGGGGTATTTTCTTTTTTTTTTTCCTTGGTACCAGACCAAGCAATTCTACCACATGTTCACTATGGGAAGAAATTGTATTGTTTTAAGAGAGTCCTGGGACCAGCCAGCCCCAGGTAGGGATGGCAGGAGGCTGCAAGCTGCCCCAGGTGCCTTCTGTGCCCACCACATGCCTGAAGTGTTGGAAATGGCAACCCCTGCTCACTGCAGCCTCTGGGGACATTCTCTTAATTACATTTTTGTGGAGGGAAAGGGAACAAGATCAGGGAAAAATAGGTTTCTAGAAAATCCACTGGGAGCGAGGTGACCTGGCGTGATTTGTGGGCAGGGACAAGAAGTGTTGTTCTGTGCTCATCTCCCCAGAGATGCAGAGCCAGAGCAAGAGCTCCACAATACATTTCATTTCCACTAATGAGAAAACGACTTTGGAGACAGAGCCTGGAGCAAGTTTTGAAGGTCAGTCCTGCAGGTGTGGCAATGAATTGGACTGGATCAGGGTCCAAACATAAGTGATTCTACTTAAAGACCACAATGGATTGTTTGTGTGCGTGGAGGGTTAACAGCCTCAGGGCTGTGATGTGTGTGTGTGTTTAATTTAATACATTGTGATGGCTGAGGCTGCTAGGGACAAAGGCCTCTCAGACCCAGCACTGTGGAGAAGCAAAGGTTTCTTAGGTGAAGCTGAGAGTGAGGGTGGACACAGAAGAGAAAGTCAATTATCTGTTCTAAGTCCTGACTTCCTGCAATTCCCCCTCCCCAGTCCTCCACGTTTGGCCCATGAAGTCTGCCTTCAAATCCAATAAAAAATTAACTGGTTTTGAACAATCACTAGACATGCCTCCTTAGAGTTTTAATACGTGCTCTCCAGCTGCAGAACTGAGTGGAATTAGTGAGAGGAAGGAGAGCCTGAGAGTATCAGGCATCAAGCTAAAAGCATGCCAAATTCCTGCTTAGCTTCTTCAGCTCCAGGGAATCCCTCCCTTCTTCCTGGCACTGCTCAGGACTGAGATGCCCCCAGTCCAGCAAGCATAGCTGAGAGCACCAGGAAGAGATGTGTCACAACTGAGGGGGATAACACCAGCTGGTCAGGGCAAGGATCAACCTCCCACAACTTACAGGAACAATGTGTAGCTGCTTCACTCTTGGTGAAGCACTTTTGGTGCACTTCTATGGGCTTCAAAGGAACTGCTGTATGGCAGTGCCCAGAACACATCTGAAAATCCACCTCAGCAGAGAAGTCAGAGCTCCAAGATGAGGTTGCTCCCATGCTCCATTCCTACTTGGAAAGCAGTTTACACGTGCTCATTAACTGGGCCAGGAGAGAAGGAACCTAATGCAGTGATATTAAAATGAACTGCTCAGCTCTGGTGCTTTGAATAAAAAAATAAGGTGTCACTAGAGATGAGCAAAACCAAAGTATAAACCAAAACTACTCGCAGAAATGTGCAATGAGTTGACTCAGCACATTAGGAGCAAGCTGGGGAGGTGCTGCATGATTTACCATACATCTGTATATACAAATATAACACTGGGAAATAAATAACCAACAAATCCAATGGCTTTCCAATGAGTACTGAATGGAAGGAGGGAGTGTTTGGAGGTTGTGTGTTACTAGGGAGTGTTGGGAGTTGTATGTTTTGAAGATAAACACAAAGGGAATAAAAAAAAACAAGCCCAAAACCCAAGAGAGGTAAATAATTCATCAAAAGAATAAAAACAAGAAGCTGGAAGGAAAACAAAGAAATACCAAAGGGAAGACTTTTTTAAGCAGGTGGAAAAAAAACTTCATCTCTCATGAGAGTGAAAACTAGAACCAAAATTAATTGGAAAAAAAAGCCTGGAAAACTGGGGAGAAGGGGGGAGCATTCTTTTAAAAGTGAAACATTTTGTCTGGGAACTGGTATCTCCCATCTTGGGCATTTAAGCATTTCCCTGAGGTGGGAAACAAAGTCTGGTGCTGCTGCCAGAGCCAGTGTGATCTAATGTGGCTCCCAGCAACACTCCAACCATGGTCAGAGACTTCAAGGCAGTCACATGAAGAAACAAAACTGCTCACACATCCAACACTTGTGCTGAAGCATGTCTACTAGGGTCTTTTTTCACCCCAAAGCCACTAAATCATCATGTACAGAAATCCACGTTAACAGAACTTGCCCACAACTATTTGTAAGTCTTGGGTAGGTTTTCTTCAGCTTTTTAAACAAAGAACTTCCTCCAGATAAGGGTCTATACTTGGGAGCTTGCTGGTGGCAACTTTTGCAACTGACATCCCCAGCTTTGAACCACAGCACATCTGTAAAACTCTGAAATAAATCCCACACAGTTATTAGTGCAAACACTTTTGCTTTCTCTTGTGTGAGTCTAACACCCCAGGCTCCTTCCCCTCACATGAATGATGCTGAGCTGTGCTTGGAAAGTACCTGGATGGGATATTCCTGTACCTGTACTCTGCCTGCTGAACAGAGGGGAAATTTGGGACTCAATAGGTGGCACTCTTCCTTCTTGAATAAATGTACTTGGGTTTACTTTGCTGTCAGAGGTGCTGGAGAGTAAATTTAAGCTCCTGACTTACTATTTACTTGGTGATTTTTCTGGGCCTGTTGAAATAAAAATCCCAGCCAAATACAAGCTTTACTAATTACACTCTGCCAATCCTAATTCCCCTCCTGCAGTTCCAAGCAGACACAGACTTCTCTGCAGTTGCATGATCCTCTTGTGCACTGTTAAGCAGCTCTGCTTTACCCAGCAAGAGCCTGCATTTGGGAAGTCTGTGAAAGGGAAAGTGAGATCCCACCCTAGACATGTTTCCATCCCATCTTCCTCCTGCAGAAATCACCACTTCCAATTAACAGCTTCATTCTGTCCTGCAGATACCCAGGGATGTGGTTTCAAAGCGTTGCAAGAAGTGGTACAAACACCTCCTGGGCAGGGTGCTGGGCAGGGAGAAAACCTGCTGGAGGATTCCCTGGATGCAGTTCCAGAGGAAGTCCAGCTACAGGAGCTTCTCCTCTCATTAGCCAAATCCAGAAGGAGAAAAATAAAAAAAAAAGATGTAATGTTTTGTGCCCTAGAGCGACAGAGCACATGTTTCCTAAACCTTTTTTATAGGGGCCCTCCATAGGGAATTAGTCATGGAGGTGAATAATATCCAGGAGCTGACAGCCTAGGAGAGGGAGTAGTCACTTGACAAGTTACGAGGAGCAGGGAGCAGCTGCTATATTTAGGTGCCATTAGCACACACATGTCTTCACACATTACTACAGGCACACCTGTGTTCCCCTAGGTCCAGAAGACAGGGGAGGGGGAGCAGCTAAAATCAGTACCTTCTCTATTTTTCTCAGGGAGGGGGTTAGAAATAAGAAGATTCTCCTCTGCTTTGAATCCTGAAAGCAGACCTGACTTCTGCTCCCCATGCTGACCACCTCCAGGGTCAGTTCCTTTCTAGGCCAAAGAAAAGAGAAAGCTACAGACCACATCTTGCTCCAGGTCTTCTGCTTGCATGGACCCAGAGTGTAGTTTAGGTAATGCAAAACGCCTGGAAAGTTTAAGGGGAAAGCAGGGGAATGCAGCCTCTTTCAGATGGATTTAAACTATTCCTCTGGATTTCCCTCACTTCAGCTCAAAAAAAAAAAAAAAAAAGCAAGGTAGAATACAAATGTCAAAGTGCAGCACATCACTTGAATTCCACAAAAAGGAAAACCAAAAGCCAGCCCAAACACAAATTCTGACAGGTAGACAGAGAAACAGCTAAATTAAGAGTTAATAAGTCAGGACCAAAATCTTACACACATTGGTCCTGGAGACAAAAAATCAGGGCTGAGCATAGCTCTTGAAAACTGAATGCCCTATTAAAACAAATAGGGATCAGATGGGAAAATCCTTCCAGATATTTCAAAAGGCTCTCCTGGATCCCCCACTGCCCTGTGTGCAGGTAGGTGAGCATTCCCAACCAGAATAAGAGTAAAGCAATGCCAGGCACTCCAACAGGCAGAGCTCTGGGTTTGTTCAGACACTTGGGTGTCAGTTGGAACTCTAGAAAAATCCCCTCTGGCATCACACTCAAAATTGGGAGGGTAAAAGAAAGACAAGGAAGAATATTTAAAAATACAAGTTAAATGAAAAATAATTATGGATTCTTTAACAAAGGAACTGAGACAGAAAGAAATTCTCACCCCTTGGGAGGCCACTCATTGTTCACTGATTCCCACAGCCTCCAGAAATGTTATTTACTGAGCCCAGGTCAACTGGAAGAGGGATAAGGGAAAGGAGATTAGAAGAGCTCCACCTCCCCTGGAGGAGGACAGCAGTGCTTTATTTTCAGGCAGATCTGTTGTGCTGGCAGCACTGTTGCTGCCTTTCTGACCTTGGAACAACTAGACAAGCAGTGAACGTGCTTTTTAAATGAGGAACATCCAGTATGAGCTCCTGAGCTGTTGCCTCTCACCTGTTTTCTCCTCCTCAGAGTCATTGTCTGGTTTTTATTCCTATCTTCCCTCACCTACCAATCTGCAGCTGGAACACAGCTTACTTTTTCTTGAAAATCAAGTTACGTTCTGTCTTCTCTGCAAGGAAACACAAAATTTGCTAACTGCTCTGTCCTGTCCAGCCAGCTGCTCTCCTTTCATTCGCAGGGGAAAGAGTGTTCAGGTTGCAGGGAAACAGGACAAGGAGGCAGAAGGGAGCTCCCCTGTGTGTTACAAATCCTTGGAATCCAAGACCTGCACTAAACTCTGTCTTCTGGCTCATCTCCAGCTGATCCTGCCCAGTCACAGAATGCTCTGGATCTGTTGCTGGCTGAAACTCAAAAGGTCTCATTAGCTTTGAGAAGATATCTCCCAGCCTTCTAGAAGTTGTATCCCACCTCTCTTGCCCACTACCTTATCTACCAGTTCCTTTCTCCAGTGTTGCCAGCCATGGGTTTTTTCCAGCCCTTTTTGCACAGGTACACATCCCTCCCATCACTGCACTCACCGCCATGCAGAGCCAGAGAGCACTGAGGTCTCTTCTTGCTGCAGCTCCTGTCTAGATCAATATCTGAATTCCTTGGCTGGAACATCACCAAGGGGTCCCCTAACAGAACTCCATGGTGTGAGGTGCTCTATAAACACAACAAAGGAATGAACCTGACCCCAAGGTCTCTGCTGCTTAAGTGAAGACAACACTTGTAAAAATATTTGACAGCTTTTTAACCTCATATTTCCCTGACCTATTCCCTTCTTGCTAATTTTATTGCAAATGCCACAGTGGATATTTCATCCAGTGAATCCATTTCATCTGAAGCAGGTTTGCAACTGCTGTTGTTATTTTCCCACTGGGTTTTAGCAAGCGTTTCTGGCACCACAAAGAGATGCATATGTATTTTTTAAACTAATTACTCACACCAGCCATGTCATCTCATGCAGCAGAAGGGGGCTACACTTGACCTTTGGTGAGCAGGAAGCAAGCTGGCACTGCACTGCAGCAGCTCTCTGCAGCCTATTAAGAGGTAATTCAGCTGTAACAAGGGAAAGGGAATTATCTCAAATACATTTCAGGCTGCTTTGGTCAAGAGTGCTTCTCATCCCAGTTGGGTAAATGCTCTCACCATGCCTTTTGGCTTCCAGCTACAGGAACTTGACTTTTTGCATATGCAAAAGTTAGAAAAAGGCTGCAAATTCCTATGGGGTGCATAGGCCAGATGTGCCAAAAAATAATAACCAGGATAATGTTTCTAGAATCCTACTGATAACCAGGACCTGGGTGTAAGAGGGACAGGCTGGGCAGAGAAGGCAAGAGAAACCAGGAGCAAACACAAAGTCTGCACCAAGCTTCCCCTGCCCTGCAAGTCCCCAGCAGTTCTCAGTCTGTTTCTCAGAGTTCTTTGCTGGCAGAAAGGCTCAAAATGGAGACAGCTGAGACATCTACACACCACACATCCCATGGACCTGCAAGCACTCAGCTCCCTGGCCTCACCATGCTTTATGCTGGCATTAGATTGAACAGGTTTATGGTGCTGGAAGAGACCTGATTAGGAGAAGCAGGGAGCACTCAGTTCAAGAGAGAGGGATAATCTTGATGGGGCAGGAAGGCAGTTTTGAATTTCTGACTGTATTTTTATTGAATGCATGGCACTTTTGAGCCAATGACAGGTGTTCTATAAATCTAAAATAATTAAATCAAGTAAGCACAAGCTAAATAACAGTTTTGTATGTGCCATGCGTATTTAAATATTCAAATCATGAGTGTGATATTAATAAAATATATCAAAGTTCACACTGATATAAACCAGATTTATTGTGCTATATATTGTATAGCTGGGCCTCACAGAATCACAGAGGTGGCAAAAGCAATAAAAAAATAATCTGTTTGTAGGCAAGCAGCCATATTCATATTTGATGGGTTCACATAGACAGCTACAGAAAACTGAAAAGCCAGCTTTATTTCCTCATTTTCTAAGATCTGTAGTGAGCAACTACTGCTGGCTTTCTGCATATGACATCTAGAGCTGCTTCTCTCCATGCCTGGTATGTAAGGCACTGCACACCTCAGCTTTGCATTTGGATGATGAACTCTTCCAGGGCAGCCATCACCCCAGCCCACTTCCCACACATTCCCTTAAAAAACATTTAAACCTTTAGCAAGCCCTACACTGCTCCAATTTATGCCACAAAACAAAAATACTCTCAACTACCATGAAAAAGCAAGAGAAAAGACCTTCCTTCCCCACCACCTCCTTCCCATTGAGCTCTGTACCAAGTACCACTCAGTAAATCCCAGGGATGCAATTTCATTCCAAATAAACAAGTTGTTCCAATTATGCAAATCCCAAACTCCAGGAGAGATGAAGGCATTAGTGAAAGAAGGAGAAGCCACTTATATCTACCTCCATATCTCCAGCCAAACCCTGGCTGCTGGCACTGTCAGGGTAATCACCAAGTAGGTGTCCAGTAGCCTGGATATTATGGGAGCTGATCTTGATCCAGGGTCTTGCCCAGCCTGACAAATCACTCCAGAGTGCTGCCACAGCAGGGCCTCTCATTTTGGTCAATCTGAGCTGACAGACAGAGACTGAGTGAGACACAGAGCCCGAGCATCCCCTCTGCTCCCCAGGAATAACACCTTCTGGTCAGGGGAGCAAGGAGGTGGGGCTGACACGAGAGAGGTCTGGGGATAAACAGGGTGAATGAAGAGGGAATGGAGCCCCAGGACTGTGACACAGGGGCTGAACTCCATTTCCACTCCTCCCTCATCTCTTTAAAACAGGGTTTTTTTCTATTGAGGGAATGTAACACAGCCCCAAGGACTGGGTGACTTCCCTCCTTCAGAAGAACAGACTAGCTGACATTGCAGCACCAGAGCAGCTAAAAAAGCCCTAAGAAACAAAGCTAAATGCCAGCATGTTTCAGAGTGCTCAGTGGGGCAGGCTGAGTGATGTCACACATCTTTTTACACAGCTCTAATTACCAGGAATCTCTGATCAAAGTAAAATTATTTGCTGATCAAGGATATTATTGATTGTAACGTGCTGGCCTGCTGGGATCAGTCTGAATGCCACAGCAGACCCCGACAGATTAAATCCTGTCAGATCATTGCAGGGAAGCTTTGAGGGAAGATTCTCTTCCTCTTACTGCCTTGGCATATGTCAAGTTTCACAGCTCAAGGGATACCAAGATGTTTCCTGCCAGCCAAGGCTAACAGCACAGCATCTGAGCACCAGCCAGCACTGGGGATGCTGCTCTGCACAGCTGAACACAAGGCTGGTGAAGAAGGAGGTGGGTGAGAGGGTCTTGCCTAATGGTTATTCCAGTAAGCAGAGAAGCTGGGAGATACAGATGTGGCCCATCTCCACCTCTTGCATGTATAACCCTACACGGACACCAAAAATCATCCAAATCAAACTGAAGGCAGGTGGAGTGGATTGTTCAAGGAGCTGCAGGCTTTGACGCACTGTGACCACTTCTTGAGATACTTCCAGCACCAGATTGGAAGGCTTGAGAGAAAAGATCAGGAGAAAAGAAAAGCAGCCAGACAAGAAGAGTAAACTAGAATAGCATCTAGGTGGGGGAAAAGGGCTTGGCTCTCAGGAGAAAGCCACAGAGGTCATCCTTTTGAAGCCCAACACATCTATTCATTACCTGAACCCACAAGCTATAACCACTCAGCCTGGCAAGCAGCACACACCACATGGAGAAAATGAAGAGAGAAGAAAATGAAGAGACAGCATCATTCCCTTCCCAGAGGCCTGATGCTCCAGCTGCTGATCCACAGGGCAGGTTTCAGATTAAACCAACAGTGAACACCAGGAAGTAAAAAGGCAGAAATCCCACTGGAGATATAAAGGGAATACTAAGGAGTAACAGACTTGAAGAGAGTTGGACATCTCCTCAGTACCATGTGTGGTAAAGGGCCTTTGTAGCAGTAGTGAAGGCCTCTCCTTCCCCACCCACTTATAAAGATCTTAATCTTAAATAATTACATGTGTAATTTTAATAATTTCTTCATTCACTGAAGAACTCCAAACTCCTTTGTAAACATTGGCATGGCCAGGGCAGGAGGTAATGATGGTTTCAGTCCATTATGAGATGGGAATGGTAGAACTGTCAGAAATGCTGAAAAAATAAGCACGTTCAATAAATGCTCCTGCACTGGGAGAAAAAAACAGCTCTAACATGGTATGAGAATGAAATACTTTTCATTCCAGCAGTGAATTAGGTTTCCAAACAGAAACTTCTAAGGTTATATAGTTTTAAATCAGCAGACTTGGATAACTTGCTCTCAAAGAATTTTGAGTTAGTCAGAGAAGTTCTTTGGACACCTAACTCAGATTTCTAATGAACCTCAGAACAGTAAGGAAAGACAAAGTAAATAGGAAAACATAGCACTGTGCCTGTATCTTAAAAAGCATAAGCAGGATAATCCAAGTAATTTTATAACCCCCAGGAGAAATAATGAAACAGAAGAAACCAGGCAAGTAATAATAAATTAAAGGAGGGTTCTATAATTTATGCAAATTAAGGCTTGTTAATGAAAAAGAGTTAAACTAATAAATTTTTTTTTTTTTTTACTGAGACAATCATGCTAGTGTAATGTGCTCAGATTTCTGCAAGTTATTTGATTTCACACCACACAACTTTGTGAACAAGAAACTAGAGCATAACAAGTCAACATGGCACAAATTCAATGGATTAAAAGGTGATTAAAAGACCTCAGAATATAAGAATGTAACCAACCCTCCTTAATATTTGTCTTGATGAACTGGAAGAGAAAAAGAGTCACTGCTGATGGTTAATACAGAGAATGTGTGAGTTAGTGGCAAGTAATGAAATCTCAGGGTCACAGACACAAAATAGTGTGGGCTTGTGGGGGAAGCTGGCACTTTAAAAGCTCAGAATCTTATCCCAGGAAAAAGTGAGTCTGAAATGAGTACAAGGGTCAGAGTGGGAATCAGGTAAAGAGATTTCTCCTGGGCAAAGTCTGAGCCATATCAATAATGGACAGAAATGCCAGGGCAGTAATGAGAGCAGGAAGATTATAGTGTGTGTGTGTGCATGTGTGTATACACATATATATGTGTGTGTGTGTATGTCCTTGGAATTACTTGGATACAGTTCAGGAAAGATGCTGATACAGATAAAGACTCTTGGGGTTTTGCAGAAGAGTCCTGCAGATGATTAAAAATTTGGGATTGCCTCATTATGTGGAGAGACTGAAGGATCTGGCTCTATTCATCTCCAGAAGGAGGAGGCTAAAAGGTTTCCAGATGATGGTCTGTGGCTACCAAATGGGAGCTCCAGAGAGTGACATCCAAAGCTGTAAAGAGAAAAGCTGGCAGGAATGTGACACTAAATAAATTCAAATTAGCAATGGCCTCGTTGTTTTCTAAAAAGTGAGAGTAGTTACCTACTGAAACAGTTTACTGAGAACAACCAAGGATATGACCAAGACATTTAATCAAGATTGGATGCCTTCCTTAATAAGAAAAGTACAAAGACAAGCTACTATAAACAGGAACTAGTTGGGGGAAGTCCTGTGGCTTATTATAGTGCAAGAACTCAGTCTTGATGGAAAGAGTGGTCTTTTGCCCTTTTAACCTGTAAATCCAAACATTTTATTTCCCATCTGCAGTACCAGAGGTGCTCTCCTGCCTGTGGGGAAGCTGAATTGTGGAAAGAGGATATAAAAGGCACGTGGGCTCTGAGAAAGGATGTTTCTGGGTCAGCCAAGTTAAATATCTCCAAAAAAAAGCTGCATTTCAAGACAAAGTTGGGAGAAAGCAATGCAGGTTATCCTCAGCAGGGAAAAGGGCTGAGACCTGAGTGCCAGCCCACAGCAGTCACTGCTCTGCCCAACAAGTGAACAGAATCAGTATGCCTGGGACATTCCTCCTGAATGATGGTTTTGATCCTGAAGCTACAAATCAACTTTTCTTATTGAAAAACTGAGTTTGCATAGTTATGTTTTGGCTTTACATGTCTCTCTCTCCAAAGGAACATGCAGTAAGACTGCTGCCAACTGCCATCTCAAAATCTGCTATTATATTGGGTAGTATATTCAGTGGCAATAAAGAGCAACCAGCCAAAGCAAAATCTTTCTCTCCAAATGCCCAGAACATGGTGAGCAACCACCTAATAGGATCCCCAATGCCAGCTCAGAGAAGAGCCCCATGTCCACAAGTTCATTATGCTCTTCAGTGTCAGCCAGCTCCATCCAGAGAGCCTTTTGAGAAAGAATCACACAATGAGATGGCACTGAAGAGTTCCAACAAATTAAGGGCAACTTCTCTGGAGTACAACTTGAAACATTCAACAACTTAAAGCTGGAGTGTAAGCCTCACCACAAAGAATTCTGCAGTGTTTATGTTTCCAATTGATTTTCCTTGTCACTGCTGAGGGACCTCCCCAGGTGGAGGCTGCTGTTCAACCATAGGAAATCACTGCAGCACTGATTCCTCCACTTTATTATGCATTGAGCTCATGTGTGGGCTTCACTACACTGCTGCTGGAGTTAGGAAGCCAGGTTCTTCCCTACCTTACCCCTTGGATCCCCACAGAGGTGGATGGGGCTGCTCTGTGCTGGGTTAGGAACTGGCTGGAGGGCCAGGCCCAGAGAGTGGTGCTGAGCGGTGCTGATCCAGTTGGCAGCTGGTCACCAGTGGTGTCCCCCAGGGATCGGTGTTGGGCCCAGTTCTGTTTAATATCTTTATTGATGACTTAGATGAGGGGATTGAGTCCATCATCAGCAAATTTGCAGATGACACTAAGCTGGGGGGGAGTGTGGATCAGCTGGAAGGCAGGAGGGCTCTGCAGAGGGACCTGGACAGACTGGAGAGTTGGGCTGATTCCAATGGGATGAGGTTCAACACAACAACCCCATGGGGAGCTCCAGGCTGGGCACAGAGTGGCTGAGAGCAGCCAGGCAGAGAGGGACCTGGGAGTCTGGATTGCCAGGAAGCTGAACAGGAGCCAGCAGTGTGCCCAGGTGGCCAAGAAGGCCAATGGCATCCTGGCCTGGCTCAGGAACAGCGTGGCCAGCAGGTCCAGGGAAGGGATTCTGCCCCTGGACTCAGCCCTGGTGAGGCCACAGCTCGAGTCCTGGGTCCAGTTCTGGGCCCCTCAGTTCAGGAAGGAGATTGAGGTCCTGGAGCAGGTCCAAAGGAGGGCAACCAGGCTGGGGAAGGGATCCAGCACAAGTCCTGTGAGGAGAGGCTGAGGGAGCTGGGGGTGTTCAGCCTGGAGAAGAGGAGGCTCAGGGGAGACCTCATCACTCTCTACAACTCCCTGAAAGGAGGCTGGAGCCAGGGGGGGGTTGGGCTCTTTTCCCAGGCAACTTTCAACAAGACAAGAGGACATGGTCTCAAGTTGTGCCAGGGGAGGTTTAGGTTGGATATTAGAAAGAATTTCTTTATGGAGAGGGTGATCAGAGATTGGAATGGGCTGCCCAGGGAAGCAGTGGATTCTCCATCCCTGGAGATATTTCAAAAGAGCCTGGATGTGGCACTGAGTGCCATGGGCTGGGAACCACAGGGGGAGTGGATCAAGGGTTGGACTTGATGAGCTCTGAGGTCCCTTCCAACCCAGCCCATTCTATGATTCTGTGACTGAAGTGTCCTCCTGAGGGGTATGCAAGCTGCCCTCTTCATTCTGGATGGGCTGATGCTTGACTGCTCTGAGGCCACACACTGTCCACTAAGCCTGTGAAAACCTCAGCAGCAGCGTTTGGAGCTGCACCTGAAGGAAAGCACCACCACCAAAAATAATAAATCCATCAGCCCTCTGCTCTGAAAGAGCCACTTCAGGCTGATAAGAAAGAAAACTGCTTGAGGGCCAAAACACACCAGATTTTCCACGCTCTGCTAGGTGTTCTCTGATGTAAGTTAAATTTGGATGCAAGCCATGCCAGGCTAAAGATGAAAAAGAAGTGAACAGAGTTAAACCAATCTAAATCTAAACCTGCTTGTGATCAAAGTCCAGCCTGGCATTCCCACTGCCATTCTGCTTCTCACCCACATTTACTTTGGATCAGAATATGCTGTTCTCAATTGTACTGCAGCTAAGCAGAGCATGCCAGGCATGGATGGGCTCCCAACAGTTTGAGGCACTGAACACACAAGAAACAAAAACTGCCCAGCCATTCACAATACACAATTTTTTTCAGTTCTGCTTTGGCTTGTTTTTTTTTTTTTCTTTTAACTGACCCTAAAACACTATAATGCTTAAGAGTAATGGTGTACAGTTTTTAAGTAACACAAGTATTGTAAACTCTGGTTCACTGAACCATCATAGAAGAATTTTGAAGTCTCTTCCTTTGTAAGAGTACTTTACAGCTAAGTGGGTGAATCACAAGGGGGAAATAAAAGAGGAATTGATATCATAGTCCCCTCTGGGGAAAAAAAAAAAAAAAAAAAAAGAAAAGAAAAAGATATGTTTGTGTGGTTCACCCTGTGTCACAGAAAAAGAGATCTCAAGAATCACAGCTGTGACAAATGGTGGGAAAAGTTACTGATCTAAAAGAATTCATTTTTACTATAAGGGCTGGTACTGCTCCTTATTTAATAAAGGTCTGGCATCAAATCGCTGTGAATTTCAGGATTATCTAATTCTATCTAATCTCATTCAATCACTGATGCTCCAGACTGTGGCAGAAAGGAATGTTTGCCCTTTCCTGTCTTCAGGGGCTATCTCTGGTTACCCTGGCAACACAGCAAAAGCAGCTTCAACAGCCCTGAGTACCACCTATCACATCCATCTCCAGATAAAAAGGAAGGATGGGGTTACAAGGGAGGTTTTGCAATTTGATGGGTAGAGATAGGCAGAACAGCAGCTACCATTGGAGTGGAATCTACTCATAACTCTGAATCAGCAAGGCTCAGTGATAAATACAAGCTCCTAGGAGTAAGAAATTCATAGACAGCAAACTGGTCTGGTAAAGTGTCCTGCTTGCTTCCAAAAGAAAGCCAAAAGTTTGATGCTAAGAAGCTGTGGCTGTGAAGAAGCCCAAGTTAACTGAAACTGTTTAAAATCCCAGAGCTGCCTTTTAAATTATCCTAAACAATCACACCTCCCAGCACTAAACTGGGCATCAGCTACAAGCAGACACACAACTTTGTTGCAGTGTCATCATTCAAAATCTTTCAGATGTGTTCTGCAGGTGTAAAGATTGCTGAGTGCCTCTTCTATCACCAAAAGCTCTCAAGTTTTCCTGCTTGTTAATTCTCTGGAAAGCAGCCAAAACCATTCTGCCTTCCTCACTGATGAGCACAATGCAAGGAATTGCCTGACAGCTTATTATTAACAGCAGAAGATGCTGTTAAACTTAAAAATGTTGATTAAACCTTACATGAAGTAACGAGGCCTCTTGCTCCATGGCACTGCCCCTACATGGCTTCCAAAGAGCTCAGCTCTGGGTGTGTGCTGGTAAACAAAAACTTCAGCCAGAACCAGAGGACATCTCTGCTAGCCAAAGCTGCTAGAAGACTGAAGAGTTGCTAGATTGAAACTATCTTGATATCTTAAAATGAGGGATTTGATGTGCAGGAATGTTTCCATACAGGTAATCAAAGAACAGGGCAAACTGGAGCCTGACAGCATTCCCAGATGCTATGGCTTTGTATACATGTGCAAAATAAAAGTAAAAGCTAAACATTTCACATTGGCTAAAGGTAAAATAAATTATTAAGAACCTTTCTTTCCATGCTTGGGAATTCCCTCCATCTATCCCTCCTTATCCTCAAACACATTACAAGAAAATCCAGTATCAGGTTATATTTATGACCCAGGGGGATGTGTAATTTCCTCTCTGCTCTCACTGGTTTTGTTAAAATAACAGAACTAAAAAGAAAAGAAATAATGCATCACTCCAGCAGAGAAGGTGGTGCATGCAGAAGATTTACCTTCACCCAAGAGGGGTGTACGAGTAATGCAGAAGTGCTACAGATGTTCTCAGCTTTAGTTACCAAACTGCACATGATCCCTGCAACACTGAGTAACTCTTCAGGAGATGCCTTCATTGCCCTCAACTGGAAAATACAACTCAGAGCCCTATGTTGGGTTTTTCCCTGGCATCTACCTGAAGTGGAGGAGGTAAGCATCTCCTAACAGAAAAAAAGCCCTGAAATGGTGAGGATGGTGATGCTTCAGGTGTTGAGTAAGTGAATGCAGATGATGCATTTCTACATGGAGAAGGAAGGGGGAGAGAAGGTACAGATGCAAAACAACAATTTGCTGTAGCAAGACATCTTCCAGATAAAGGCAATAGACTGTGCAGAGTAAGGCAATGCATAAGACTAAAACAAAATAAACAAGCAAAGAAGATAGAAAAAGAAAAAATACATAGACAAAAGAAAATGATTTTGCAAGCATAGAGTTCTGACCAAGACTGACTTGATTAAAAACCAAGCTGATCTAAGGCCAATAGGAAACTGCTTCCCTGTTCTACTTGACTCAAAACTGAACCAGAGCAGGCAATCTGAAAAGTTCATCATCTCCACAAACTTGAACTAGTTGATAGTTTTAAATCTCAGGAGAAGAAAAATGAACTAAGTCTGCAAGGGAGTTAATTCTGATCCTTTAGTCACCTCTGCCATTTAGATCCCGTGTTCACTAAAGACATTTGCCACGAGGCTCCAAATTAGCACTGATCCCTTTGAATAAGGCCAGCAAGTTTGGACACAGACCACTGCAAATTAAAACCAGGTGTCTGTGCCCTGAAGCAGCAGAGACAGCCCTAAGCAGTTTAATAACATCTCTAAATAATTTTGACAGCAAAATTACTTATCCTATGTCACCTTTACACTGCCCTTGACACACTGCTAACAAGATGATGCTTTCCCTGCTTTTATATATTTATTTATCTATCTTTCTTCCTGCTTAACTTTCTTCTCCTCAGACCAGTATATTTGCCAGATCTGATGGAGCACAGCACGATTCACCAAGCCAAGCTTCACAGCCCATCCTGCATCTGCTGGCCTCTTCCTAAAGGCACTGAGGGCTCAGAAACTCTTCCTACAACTGAGGCCACCAGAGAACCTAACAGCACACTGCCAGAACTGACACACAGCCTCAGCCTTTCCAGGGAATCAACACAACACAAAGCAGGACAAGGAAAGCCCCTCTGAAGTCTCTATGGAATCCCAGCAGAGGGAACTTGCTCACTTCAAGCAGAATCCCTCACCCATGCCAAGCTCAGCACAAACAGTTGTTCCTCCTCCTTTAAGGAGGGTGAGCTTGGCCTGTTATTCACACACACTGAAGTCAGAGATGGATCTTCCTTCCATCATGCCAGTCCTACCTTTTGCATTCAGTTTCTCAGCATTGCTCATTGGACCAGCAGAAATCACTACAGGTCTTGCACTATAGCAAACCTCCCCCAGTTGAAACTCCTTAAACCCCACTGTAAGATAAAATTATTTTCCTAAACCACAGCTGCCTATACATCTCTGCTGTCCACTCACAATACTGCAATCCAATTAATATTTTCCTTTCCAGAGGGTATTTAATAATCCACAAAATTAAATCCTTCAATATTGTGCCGGTACTCCTAGTGTCATTGATCTGGGGATTTGCTCTGCCTCTGGGTAAAATAAAAGTCATCTTACTGGTGCAACACCCACCTCCAGCTCTCTGACAATGGACATCAGCAATGGCAGAGTACCCCGTTCAGGAGTTTGAGGATCATCAGGAATAACTTCCAGTGCAGAATCCCTTTGGGAGCACCTCTCATATCCGGCTGTTCCCATTGCAAGCTCCCAGATTTCCCCTGCCAAATGCTGGATGCCCCAAGAGCAGCTGATTTGAGGGATCTCTCAGATTAGAAAGCCTGGATGGGGTGTGCCAGTCTCTCACCCCATTTAAGAACACAACATATCTTATCTCCAGTTTTTCTTTTCAAGTGATGCATGACAGATTTTGAATAAGCTTTTGTTAAGCATTCCAGTTTAACTGAAAAGTCTGCCGTGTGGCACACATGCTCTAAAAATTGCCTAAGTCCAATGAAAAAAACAAAACAACCCACAAACAAATAAAAAACCCCAAGCAACTCAAAAAAACTCCAACAAATGCTAACCTAAACTAAAATGTGCTGGATTAAAAGCAACAATCCAAATCAGCATGAAACCACAAATAAAAATCAACAGTCTGTGCCAAAGACCTTGAGGGGATAAAGAGGTTTATAAGTTTGCTTTACAGAGGGGTTTTTTTCCACACTCATAAGGCAGTCCACAGAGACACAAAGGCAAAGTTATGAAAACAGTCCCCTCTACATAAACCCCAAGATTCTCCAGCTCCAATCCTTAAGTCCACAGCAGCACAGAAAGGGCCCTAAATCTAATCTAGTCCGTTAAAAGTTAAATTTCAGCTTTAATCCTGCCTCTACAAGCAGCCAACTAAATCTTCCAGCAGGTGAAGTCCTCTTCTCATAGGAATCTTCTCTTGAAAGACTCCCCTGCTTGGACCAGCCCCTGAATTTGGAATCCACAACGTAGGGATCTACTCAGTAACCCAAGGATCTCCCTTTCCTCTCCCTGAACAGCTCCATTCCTGGCTTTCCAGGCAAAGTGGGGAGCAGCCCAGTAGCCAGGAGGGGATCTCTGGGGAAGGGCAGGGACTGCACTGCAGCCAGAACCCAAGGCACACAAAGCCAGAAGCTGGGGGAGATGCAGAGCTGCACCAGGGAGACAGAGGGTTGCTCAGAGATCTTGGGGCTAAATAACAGGGACTTGGCTGATGAGTGGCATTTGGGTTTGTGTTTATGTAAGTAGATAGTTATATTTTCCATCCTTGACAAAGCCTTGGACTAATGCCTCAACCTCAGGGGCATTGAAAGAAAACAACAATGATGACAATGCAAAGCAAAAAGAAGCAAATAAAAAGAATCACATATAAATCAAATCAAGAGCAAAACACAGCCCCAGTGAGCAAATGAATTACCATTGTCATTGACCACGTTATGCACTGTGCCCATGTGTCTTGACATGCAATAAGGGAGATGAAGTACAAAAATAACAAGTATACTGTGCCTTTTGTTTGTTTGTTTGTTTGAATCCAGCCACATCATGATAGCTTCTTAAAATCTCACCTTTCCTTCTCTACCTGTGACCCACACCTCAAACACCAAAACTGGTTATCTTTAAAGAAGACACGTTTCCAAGGAAAGGTGGGAAAAGAGGAGGAGGATCAGCCAGTGTCCAGTCCTAACACAACTTCTGCTGCACCATGGCTAGTATGAAAAACACAGAAGAGTCTCATTCTGATAAGGGAGAAAACCAAAGTCTACCCACTGTAAGGAATGACTTTCTTCTGTTATACTGGATATCTGATGCTGGACTTCTCAAACCTAAGATATTTTGTTTTAGCAATAGTTTAGTGCTGTTCTCAAGACCATTAAGTTCCTCCCTCCCTGTGGCTAACAGGCCACACTTTCAAGACCAGCCCTGACTCTGGGTTTTAAAGTGGAGATGGAGAGAATGGGTGTTTGGGAAGTTCCATGGGGACAGAGGGAACCCTGCAGGGAATGGGTTTCACCAGAATGGACTGGAATGCATCCAGGGCTACAAAACCAGATGAACTGACAAGTATTAACGTGGGGGGAGACCCCTGTTAGCATCTGACAACTTATTTTGTGAATGCTGAGCATCCCGTGCCTCCAAAATATTGAAGGGACTGAAACCTGTGCCATTTCTCCCCTCCAGATCTGAAAACTCCAGGAAAAGGGGATGGGAGGCTGGGAAGCACACTCCCTTTTCAGAAGAGCACGGGGGGAGGATGGGGAACATCCAGTGCCCCAGTTCCCCACCTCTGCTGAGCCTGTGCCACGCAGGCACCACTTCCCCACCAGAGCCTGAGCTATCCTGACCCTGCCCCTCCAGCAGGGACTTCCCTCCCCACCGCTCCCCCATTCATTCCCTGAGGGTCCTCCCTGCATCCCTCCCAAACCCCCCCTCATCTCGGACCGAGCCTGCGCCCCGGAGGAGCCCTCCTGCATCCCCCCTGCCTTCCCCCCGGCGGGCAGCGGCTGTGTGTGTTGTCAGTGTGTGTGTTGTCAGTGTGTGTGTGTGTGTGAGTGTTGTCTGTGTGTGTGTCCCCGGTTCCCCGCCGGTGATTGATGGATGCCGGCGTGGGGGCGGCGGCGGCCGCTGCCCGGGGGAGGAGGCGCCAGGGCGGCCGGCGCGACGGGGCTGGGGCTGCTGGGGCTGGGGCTGGGGCTGGGGCTGGGGCTGCTCCCCCTCCGCCTCGCAGGAAACCGGCGGTCGGTGGCGGAGTTGGCCCCGGCGCCGGGCGCTGTCTGCAGCTGCAGCAAACGAGCTGCGACGGGGCGGCGGGGGGCAGGGGGGGGGAGGGGGGCACGGGATGATCGAGGGGGGCAAGGGGATGGAGGGGGATGACGGGGGGCAGGAGATGGAGGGGGAAAGGGATGGAGGGGGCAGAGGATGGAGGGGGCAGAGGATGGAGGGGGAAGGGGATGGAGGGGGAAGGGGATGGAGGGGGGCAGGGGATGGAGGGGGAAGGGGATGGAGGGGGGCAGAGGATGGAGGGGGCAGAGGATGGAGGGGGGCAGAGGATGGAGGGGGAAGGGGATGGCGAGGGAAGGGGATGGAGGGGGAAGGGGATGGAGGGGGGCAGAGGATGGAGGGGGGCAGAGGATGGAGGGGGAAGGGGATGGCGAGGGGCAGGGGATGGTGGGGGGCAGGGGATGATCGAGGGGGGCAAGGGGATGGATGGGGATGACCGAGGGCAGCGGGATGGCGGGGGACAGGGGATGGAAAGGGGCAAGGGATGGAGGGGGAAGGGGATGGAGGGGGGCAGGGGATGGAGGGGGGCAGGGGATGGAGGGGGGCAGGGGATGGAGGGGGGCAGAGGATGGAGGGGGGCAGGGGCTCAGCGGGGTCCGGGCGCCGCTTCCCCCGGCCCTGCCGGCAGCGCTGCCGGGGGTGCGGGTGGGGGTGCGGGTGGGGGTGCGGGTGCGGGTGGGGGTGCGGGTGCGGGTGGGGGTGCAGCTCGGCGCCAGCCCCCGGGGCACCTCCCTGGCTGTTTGGGTGCTCGCCATGGGGGGGCTGGGGATGGGAAGTGGGGGGGGGGGGGTGTATTGAGTCAGGCAGGAAGAGGGTGCAGAGAGGCTCGGCTCTGGTTCCTCGGACCTGCTTTGCAAACCGGGTCTGGGGCACGGTGTGGTTTCCTTTCCAGATCAACTCCCGCCCCCGGACCCCAAAAGAGAGCCAGGTTGGGCCTCAGAACAACCACTGCTGGTGATTAAAGCCCTGACCTGAGCAGTCTGATTGCAGAAGGGTGGCAGGGCTGGAGAAATAGGATGTAAGCTGGGGGAAGATGCAGAAGCCTCCAAGCAGCTGCCTTGCCCCCTCCCAAAGGTAATGCTCGAGTTGTCCTATCATAGAATCATAGAATCACAGAATCATAGAATTAGCCGGGTTGGAAGGGACCTCAGAGCTCATCAAGTCCAACCCTTGATCCACTCCCCCTGTGGTTCCCAGCCCATGGCACTCAGTGCCACATCCAGGCTCTTTTGAAACATCTCCAGGGATGGAGAATCCACTGCTTCCCTGGGCAGCCCATTCCAGTGTCTGATCACCCTCTCCGGGAAGAAATTCTTTCTAATATCCAACCTAAACCTCCCCTGACACAACTTAAGACTGTGTCCTCTTGTCTTGTTGAAAGTCGTCTGGGAAAAGTGTCCAACCCCCCCCTGGCTCCAGCCTCCTCTCAGGGAGTTGTAGAGAGTGATGAGGTCTCCCCTGAGCCTCCTCTTCTCCAGGCTGAACACCCCCAGCTCTCTCAGCCTCTCTTCATAGGGCCTGTGCTCAAGTCCCTTCACCAGCCTGGTTGCCCTGCCCAAGCACTGATTTTGCATCAGCACAACCAGACACTGACACAGCCCACTCCCCATCTCCCTGCCCTCCACAGGGTAACACCAGTAGCACAAGGACCCAAGCACTCCAAGGCTCTACTTACCCACACTATAAAATCTGAAGCACTTCTACATTTGAGCCTGACAGCTCTTGGATCTCAGTGATGCTTAAATCAGTGGTCACTCAATGGGGAAAAATAAACTCTGCCCGATTTTTAGTCCTCCTCCTTGTGTAACTGTTTTAAATGAGCAGTGCAGGTAGCTATGACAAGGCACTGCCAAAAAATTCCAGGTTCAAACTGTGAACTTGTCATTTGGCCAGGTGTATCTTGCAATTACAGCACAGAATATGCAGTAAGCACCAAGGAACTGAGTGCTGATAAAAGCTCTCATTGGGGTTTCTACTTCTGACACCCAAACCCCCCCTCTCACTAATTTATACAGCTGGGAAAGTGGTAGGATGCAAGCCCAAGAGGATGTATTTCTCCTTTCCCAAATCTATACCAACCTCTCTTTTCCTCTATCTGAACTTTCACATTCAGTGCTATTTTAAAAGACTTTGTTTCCAGCAGAGCTGCTTTCCATCTGTCAGTACACAGCATCCCTGTCCAACTATTAAAAAAGCACAATGTGTCATTTTGGCTACCACCTAATGCAACTTGGTACCCAGAAAGGGACCAGCAGACAGAGTCATCTGGCCAGACACTCCTCACCACCACCACCAACTGTGGGATGTGTGACTTTGCTCTGCAGACCATAGGCTTGGTAACTCCAGCACATGGAAAAACTCAAAACTGGAGAAAGCTTAACATACCACATCAGTTTGCCCTGTAAACTCAAGAGGCACGACACGAGTCCATGGGAAAAGCCAGGTTTGAGGCTGTCTGGTTTGCTGGGTTTAAAATACCACAGAAATTCTGCAACAGAACAAGAACTCTGAGCTCAATGGGCAGTTCCTGCTTTGGGATGGACTCCCTGCCATACAAAACAGATGCAGGAAATTCAAATCACAGAGGTGGGATCTTCACATAATTTATGTAATTTGATAATTGCTCCCAGCCCCTTCCCAGGTAAAGGTGTATTTTTGTATACAGCCATGCTAGGCAGAAATCATTCAAATTCACAATCCTGTCTGTGGTGCAGGATTTATAGTAGTAGTACTACTACTTATAGTACCTTTATATAGTAAAGGTACTACGTGTGAAAAGAGATTGTCCATTGGATCTTCAACAAACAATCAAAGAAAAAAATGGTTGATTTCAGAGGTTAAAAGTACCTACAGCAGCATCAGTGCTACCAACACTTTGAAGTCACAGCAGATTTTTGTCAGTCCAAGAGCTGCTTTACTCCTACAACCCAACAGCTTTCCTCTCCAGTTTCAATGTTATTGTATCTTATGGTTATTGCTACACATGATGAACTGTTTTTAATGCCTTAGTCTACTGTGACTTCATCAGCTTTTTATTTATAGCATCAACATCTTTTTCAAGAAAATGCTGATGTCATAGATATTCTGAAAGTGTCAAGGCAGACAGCAGAAAACACAAGGGACTCAAAAGTTGAGAAGAAAAGACCTATAAAAGCAACAGCTGTGATCTGTAACATGAATGCTGTAAGAGGTGTAAGAATCTCAGATGAGCTTGCTCGTTCCTTAAGTTTATGTAAAAAAAATAATCACTAATGGTTTGTAAACTGTTCTGCCTCCTAACACATGGATGCAAGTATAATTATCTTTTTCTTTATTTAGCCATTTAACAACTCTGCACCACACACCAAAACAAAGGAGTGAGGAGAAGGAAGAGTGTACTGAATGCTTTCCTGCTCCCATACAGACAGCTTGCCCTGAAAACCACACAACCATACTCCCTGGTGCATCCTTTAGGTCAAACCCTGTTCTTCCCATCTGCTCTGTTTGCAAACACCTCTCCTGCTAACCTGGAACCAGACTGCACAGGTACCCTGGCACTGACCCCCGGTTCCCAGCCCTCAGAGATCAGGGTTTTATGATCACAGAAGCAAAAGATTTGGATTTTTTTTTTTTTTTCGTCGGTTTTGCTGGTTTCTTGGTTTGTTTGGTTTTCGGTTGGTTTTGTTTTTCGGTTGGGTTTTTTTTGTTGTTGTTTGTTTGCTTTTTATGGAAAGGGGATAAGTCTTAACTAACTAAAGCACATAGTTTAACAATAATCTTACCACTGGAGACGAAATTCGACACCCAGGGCAATCACAGATTGGAGGATGTACCTGTAAAATTCCTTTGGACATAAGAGTCTTCAAACTTTTCCCTGCATGCAAAGAGGAAGAGAAAGAAGAAAAGGGCTCAGCACCTTTGTAAAAAGAAAGTATTTAGGGAAGAGGGGCGGAAACACGTTTCTCCTTCCATATAAACACCCCTCCCCTTGCCTGCCTACCAGCACCCACACCCCCCCCGCCTGCCCCTCCAGGATTGTTCCCCCTGCAGATCCAATGGACCGGCACAGCCCTCCTTCCCGAACCTCGGTACCAAAACTCCCGCAGCCTGGAGAGAGCCGGGACCGCAGCCTCCAACCCGCGCATCCTGCGCTAAAACTCCGCGCAGCCCCCGCCACCCGCGGGGAAGCCCCCGGGGCGCCTTCCCCCCCCTCCGTCCGCTTCACCTCAATCCTCCTGACTCACCCCAGAAGATTTGAGATTTCCCCGAAGGCAGCCAGGAGCCCCGCGAGAAAAGGAACGGCGGAGATGAGCGGAGGAAGCGCAATGAGCGCAGCCCCCCAACTTATTCCCCTTTTCTCTGGCGGATCAATAACCCAGCGAGGTGTCAGCCACCTCCTAAGAGCTCCTCAGCCCCCCCGGGCTGACACCTCCAGCTCTCAGCTAATTACATATCGCAGCGGCTCCCCCCTCCGTCCCCCTCCCCCACCCCCCCCCAAGCTCTTTGGTTCTCTCCGGGTCCCGGTTCTCCACCTGCGGCCTGCCCCAGCAACCCCGGTACCGGCACTGCGGTTCTGGCTGGGTTCTGTACGGCAGGCAGGAGGGGAGGGAGGCAGGGCAGGCTCTGTCAGCAGCTCCGCGGAGGTCCCGCACCACCCAGCTGCGAGGGGAACACCCCCCAACCCCCCCCCCTTTCCGCCCCGCCTCTCCCCCCCCCCCCCCCATTGCTGCCTGTCCCTGTCCTCACCCGCGATGCCGCTCCGAGGGGACCCCCCCGGGGGGAGAGGGGCTCACCCCGCGATTTGCCTTGGTGTTCAAGGCGCGGAATGAAAGTTCTCCCTTAGGAAAAAAGGGGACCCCCCCGGGGGGAACGGGGAGGGGGGGGTGTGTTACCCCGCGATTTGCCTTGGTGTTCAAGGCGCGGAATGAAAGTTCTCCCTTAGGAAAAAAGGGGACACCCCCCCCCCCCCCCCTCCTCACAACCACACACTCACACATCCCACCCCAAACAACTGCTCCCAAATCGCTGGAAAACTTCGGTACCGGGGGGGCTGGGTGAAGGGATCCAGTAGAGAAGAACCAGGGGGGCAATGAGCTCAGGGTGGTCCTGAGCTCTTAGCAGGCAGGCAGCCCCCCCCCCCCCACACCTAGGATGCTGCTCCCGAAAGCTGGAGAGGGGGGCTCGGGGGGGGATGCTGAGGCAGAGCAGAGAAGCGCGGGGATGCACGGGGGGGGGGCAATGAGTTCAGGGTGGTCCTGAGCTCTTAGCAGGCAGGCAGCCCCCCCCCCCACACACACCTGGGATGCTGGAGAGGGGGGCTCGGGGGGGGGGATGCTGAGGCAGAGCAGAGAAGCGGGGGGAGCGGGGCAGAAGCAGCGCCTTTACCTTTGTGCCTGATGCTGCGTTTCCAGTCCTTGGCTGTCTCCCTGCCGCTGACAAACTGGAACTCGTTGGGGGTGAGCCACTCTCCCCGGTACCGGATGGAGGGTCCCTTGCTCCCCTGACACAACTTATTGATGTAAAGCAGCGCCTTGTTCTCCCCGCACTCCACCTCGATGCAAGGCTCTCCGTTGTCAAAGAAAGGTTGGAAATCCGGGATGGAGGAAAACCTCTCCAGCATCAGGTCCTCGGGGAGGTGGTGGGGGTGGTGAGGGTGGGGGTGGGGGGGGTCGTGGAAACCCAGGTAGGCGCGGTGGGCAAAGATCTGGTCGTAAGCCGGAGGGTGCGGGGTCACCACCGGAATGGCAGCGGCTGCCAGAGGGGCGAGATAGTCAGGTAAGGTTTCCATGGGTTGGTTAAAAGCTGCCAGGGCCATCTCTTCCCTGTCAAGTCGCTCCTTCTTGATAGCAGGCATGGTGTTGCTGCGCTCCCCCTCAGCCCTGGGCTCTCCGAGGCACAGTGGCTCTGATGGCTCCGGTTCAACTTGCCCCCGCTCTGGCTGGAGTTTGGATGAAATGCGCCAGCAGCAGCAGCAGCAGCAGCAGCACCACAAGCACCTTTGGCTCTGGGGTGCCGGAGGTGGTTGGTATCCCCCGGAGCAGCCCGGTAAGAAATCTCCTGGGCTGGTTCCCCAGCAGAGCTGTCTGGGATCTCCTAATGGACCGGAGACCCGGGAGCTGCCGTGTGGCTCGCAGATCTGCCCCTCCGGACTAATACCTGACATCTCGGAGAGGTCTCTGCTGCCGTAGACATTATTTCGTTTTTTTTTTTTTAAGAGAAAAAAAAAAAAAAGCTTATTGATTCCCCTAGATCGACCCACCTTCTCTCCAGGCTGAAGGGTTCCCCACCGCCCACTCAGTCCCTTTTTACCCCCCCCTTTCTCCTTCCTTTAAACTGACACCTGGTTTATTTATTTATATGCAATAATTAAAATTAAACGCTGCGCCCCCGCCGTCTCTCCGCCACCCCTCCCCGCCGCCGCCGGCGCCCGCCGGGTGCGGGGGGGCCCCCGCAGCTCCCCCGGCTCTGCCCGCGGGGCTCCAGACAGCCGGGCGGAGAAGTTTCCCTGGGGCCGCCCACCTTCACCTGCAAAGTGCAGCCTCGCCCCGCTCCCCACCACCGGATTTAATTTCCACTCCTGCACACACACACACACAAAAATATATTTAAAACCAAAACAAAAAAATCCCAGAAAAAAAAAAATAAATCAAAACAACAAACCCTCCGGTGTCACGTTACCCATCTCTATGTATAGGCACACAGACATATAGGCATTTATATAGCCCCCCCCCCCCCCCCCTCCCAACCCTTCGTTATGTTGGGGGCTACTGGGCCGGGCTCCCCCCTCCCACCCCCCCCCCCCAGCCCGGGTGGGACAGACAGATATTGATCCGTGCTCAGAAGTCAGAGCAGAGTTGGGAGACTCTGACCAAACACGATTTCCCTCCGCCGCTTCTCTAACTTGGCCCATTTAAACAGCCGGAGGCACCGGCGGCGGGCAGGGGGGTGAGCGACGGACGGCGGGGCCAGCACCGAACCCGCAACCACCAGCCCGGGGCTCCGGAAGGCTCCAGAGGGGGACAGAACATCCTGCCGGGGGGTGACACAGCATCCTGCCGGGGGGTGACACGGCCCTCTGTCTGCCTGGGGACATGCGGGACAGCTGCAGCTCGGCAGAGCCCCAATGGACCTGGGGAAGGCAGGCTGGATGGAGCCTTCCCTGCTCCCGGGTAGGGATGAAGCAAGAGTCCTGGGTCCAGTTCTGGGCCCCTCAGGTCAGGAAGGAGATTGAGGTCCTGGAGCAGGTCCAAAGGAGGGCAACCAGGCTGGGGAAGGGATCCAGCACAAGTCCTGTGAGGAGAGGCTGAGGGAGCTGGGGGTGTTCAGCCTGGAGAAGAGGAGGCTCAGGGGAGACCTCATCACTCTCTACAACTCCCTGAAAGGAGGCTGGAGCCAGGGGGGGTTGGGCTCTTTTCCCAGGCAACTTTAAGACAAGAGGCCATGGTCTCAAGTTGTGCCAGGGGAAGTTTAGGTTGAATATTAGAAAGAATTTCTTCACGGAGAGGGTGATCAGGCATTGGAATGGGCTGCCCAGGGAAGTGGTGGATTCTCCATCCCTGGAGATATTTCAAAAGAGCCTGGATGTGGCACTGAGTGCCATGGTCTAGCAACTGCAGCAGTGGGTCAAGGGTTGGACATGATGATCTCTGAGGTCCCTTCCAACCCAGACAATTCTATGATTCTATGATTCTATGGTTAGGAGAGGTGGTATAAATTTGGGGGTTTTTGGGTTTTGTTTTTTTGTTTGGTTGAGTTTGGTTGGGGTTTGTTGGGTTGGTTGGGTTTGTTGGTTGGGTTTTTTTTAGGGAAGTCCATGGATTTCACAAAGTCCCTGTGAATCTACCCCAAGAGGACAACAGGGCCTCAAGCTGTTGTTCCAGAGGTTTGTCACATCGACAAGCTGGAGTTCCCTACCTGTGAATGCCGGGTGGGATTCACTGTGCAGGAAAAATCTTACCTAGAAGGGAAATAAAAATGAATTACGCCTGTACAGTAGAAGAAATACACCCCATAAGTCTTACGGGGTGGCAGAACAGTGAGAGCTCTGTATGAGTTCTGTCTTGGAGGTCCCAAAACAACACTAAAAAGTTCTCAGGTCTGTCCCAGGGGAGGTGGTGAACTGTGAGAACTGGGTTTGCTGTCCTGACAATGTTACCAGGGCAGTTTCTGAGCAGTAACAACCCCTCCCACTTCAGCACCATCTCCCAGATCTCAGAGCATCCACAGAGAAGGAGAAAGACCACCACCACCTCCCAGCACTTTTTTGAAGCAGCTGCTTTTAGCTTTCATTTCACTGGTGGAGAAACTGAAGTGTAAAGAGGCTGAGATGGAAAACAGGAGCAGTGCCCTCACACTGCAGGTACACAGCTTCTTAGTCCCACTGTGAGTAAATGCAGGCTAATACAGGTGGTAAAGTCACATCTCTGCAGTGGATTATTTGTCTGAGATCCCAGCTGAGAGGATCTCTTCTCTCCAGTGCATTAATGGACCAGCTATGGCTTCATACCAGTAAACACAGAGGAAACTGCTTCTCTGGGGTCCAGCAGATCTGGGAATGGAATTTAAGCCCCAAGCCTCTATTTTCTCTTGATGCTACTTGACCATGATCCTTGTTTCTTGCCTATTTATTCTCCAGCAATGCAGGCGCTGGGAACCCTCCTTGCTCTAATGAAGGAGGCAGCTACACATACCCATCAAACCTTCTCATTTAGGCTTTCAGGCTTAGGCTCTTATTCTTAATGCTTCTGATTGCTCAAGATGACAGGGGAAAAATCACTTTCTATTATCACCTAATGAACCAAGGAAAATGCTTGGGAGAGGCTCCAGGAGACACAGACTTTCTCTGAGAAAGTGGATAAGAGGATTCTGGATGGCAGTCAGGTGAGAAGGCCATACAGCCAGCACTGCCTGCTCTTACCCTCCCAGAAAACCTTCATGCCTGGCTGTATCTGCTATGGCTTGAGAACTACTCAGGCTTCCCAGCAACTCCTCAGACTCCCTCTGACTCCATCTTCTTTGTAACTTGGCTTCATGGGACCAATTGTACTTTTCACCCAGCAGTGGGTATTTTCTCTAAAAGCCAACACTTTTTTACAGCCGAGTTCTCCCAAGACCAACTCTCCATGCTTCCTCCAGGAGGGGTCACAGGAGAGCAAACAAGGATGGCCTTCATCCTCCTGGAACAAATCCTTCTGTGGTGCTTCCAAATTCCTCAGGTCTCTGTGGGTTGGGTGCACACTCAACTCTCCTAACAGCACCTTGCATTACCACCCAGTCTGTCCCTAACAAACACCAGTCACAAAACCTTTCCTAGCACAGAGCATTTTTTATGTCTTTTATTTTAAAGGAATGGTTCTCCAGGGGGCATTCCCACTGCAAGTGAGCTCAGTTGCTTTTTACCTCTAAAGAAGCTGGGCTCAAATCTGGACCTAGTCATAAGTAAGATGAATATGTCCTGAGTCCTCACTCTAGAGGGGCAGCATCCACTTGGCTGTGTTTCATGCCTGGAAAAATCAGGCACTTGATGCCACTCAAGATACTTTATTTCTGGCCAAGCTGGTGGAGGGGTCCAGCACCAGAAGAGTGAGGCCTCATGATGGTGGCTCAACATGAGGTACATGGCTTGGACCAAGCAGGGTTTCCCCTCCTCACCTAAAGTGTTCTGGCAGAACACAGTGAAGTTTGAGGGGATTCAAGAGGCACAGATTCAAGATAATCCTATCAGTCTCTTCCAAGCACTAAAAGTTCCTAACAAGCCCTCCCTACCCCTCTCCACTGCAGTAAAGAACAAGAGCTCAGCTTGGGTCTCTGAGTTTGACAGCAGAGTCTGAAGTTGTTCAGCTCCAGTCTCTTACCAGCAGAGCTTTTCAGGATTAGTGCAAACAGATTCACCACTGGAGAGCAGATCCCAAGAGATCTACTCCATTCTCTGCACGTGTGGTTACAGAGAGCCAGGCACATTTGCAAGTCCATGCTGAGGAACTGGAACACATTTTAAATTCTGGGGGCACAAATCACTGTTTTTGTGTTGTGTCTTTCCATGGCACCTACCAAAGTGAAAGCATGACTCTTCATTTGCTCACAGATGTACTACCACAGTGAACGTTGTAAATAGTGATCATTTTCCAATATTTAGTTCACCACCCCTGGAACACATCATTTTGGATTGGAACAAAACCTGGATCTTCTATCTCTCTCAGGTCAAAGGTGTCACAGCTGCAAAGAGCTAGCTGTGCTGTAAAACTTTCTCAAGGAGACATGGTGCTTCAAGAACAGCTTTGAAAGTTACAAGAGAAGAGATTTTCCTCCTTATTCTATAGCCAGTTCCATGGGCAATACCTTTTCCTGGATATACCTCCATCATTCTACCCAGAAAGGGAGGGGAAACTTCCTAAATGCAATTTACATGTGTCATGGTAAACCTCGGAGTTTCTACTTGAGATCAAAGCTCCCTTGTGCTGAGTGCATCATTGCAGATGCAGGCCCTGCCCCTCTTACAGGAAAGACAGGTTGAGGCTGGGATGAGAAAGACACCCAGGTACATATAAAATGACCAGCCTGAGTTCAGGAACTAACCCAGAGCTTGTGTCTTTGCAGGATTCCAGCACAGATACCATGTCTCTGGCACCTTTATGCCTCTGCCTAAGCTAAGCTAAATGAACAGATAAGAATTTTCTGTTAGTACAGCTGCATCCACAGCACCTTGTCATAGGAGGTCTGCAGGGGGCTTCCCCCAGAGCAAAACTAAAAATACTTGTGAACTTCTGTATACCAGAAGAGCTTAGGCAATAAAAACAGTCTTTCAAACACCGGTGTAGTATCCATTGGTTTCTGTCATTTTCCCCAAAGCAGTTGGCATGTTGAGGCTTCTAAGACTGCAAGTTAACACTTCCTCTCCCTACTTTCTGTCTTTCCAAAGCATTTTCCTGACACTTTCACACCAGTGATGGAAAGCAACAACTCTAACCCTACCAAAAGACAAGAGAGGAGACCAAAGAGCCACTCCAGCCCCTCCTGAACCAGCCAAATTCCTGTCTTCCCCAGTTTCTTTCCCAGACTCAGAGCACACCAAAGCTGTCTAACAGCCAGGAATCACTGCTTTGGTCTTCTATTCCTTGCCAAGTGTAGCCCAGCCCTATGCTCACTGCAGGTGAGCAGCCAGCCATGCTGCCAGAGTCATGCTCAGCAGGATCAGGAGTGGAGGCAATCGTAGCCCCAGGCCAGATTGCTTCATTATGAGAGATATTTTGACAGCCCAGCAGCAGGGAGGGCACAGGTGAGCATTCAGGGGTGGAAGGTTGGGAAGGAAGCACACTGGAAAGGGCTTTGCCTTTGAAAAAAAGACTTTCTCAGGAGCTGCTGGGCTGTATCCTTTTTTAATCCCACTGATACAGAACACTGCCTCGTACACCAATTTTTTGGATGGAAAAAGGAACACCATGGAACTCAGAGTTTATTTCTGTCTTTCTTGAAAGTAGTGTCATGGTAGTATGAGCTCACACAACAAACCAGAGCTGTAAATTGCATGTGTCCATGTCTAATCCAGGCATTTGTCTGCTGCCAAGAGAACAGCCTGGGAGACTCAAGGGTGGTTTAAAGAAACTCTCTTCTCATCAAATTATTTTCAGAAATCACCTATTCTACAAGTGCTCTGTATAGCTATGTGACCAGTCTAAGGAGAACAGTATTCAAAGAAACCTAGAGGAATTAAAAGCCTGTTGAGGAAAAGCAAAGGAATTTTTATCTGGGAAGCAAGGACTAATTCTAAACTAGCTGCTCACTTCATCTAAGTGACCATGCAGGGAACACATCTTCTGTTCTCTCTCTGCCTTGGTATAGTGGCTATGCTGTGCTGCTGTGCCACCTGTAGCTCACAGACCTTTGGATCATGCTACACACAGGGCATGGCAAGAACCTCCCCACAGCAGGAGGCTGCCTGGGCTCTCCTTTGGGATCTGCTGTCAGAGGATCTGGCACAGGAAAACTTACTAAATGATAGAGAAGGACTGACTCACCTCTCCTCCTTAAGTTGAAGTTCAGGTATGTTGTGGTAACTTGTTTCAGAATCAGCCCTGAGATCTCTACAAAGCTTGAATTAAAAGGGCACAACCCTATTTCCATTAAAAGCAATGGCACATTTTTTTCTGACTTCGCACTTCAATGTTCTGATCCCCCATAATTTAGCAAGAGATTGCCCTTTTCTGCAAAGGTTTTGGAAACCAGAAAGTTTAGCTGTACTCAGCTGATCCCACCATGATGTAAAAAATCCTGATGTAATAAGGCCTTAACTATCAAAGCTGCTGTTACAGTAACCATTCTCTCTCATTCATTAGTTTTAAAGCAAGTGCTGCCCCTTTGCAGTCCCAGCTGTTAGACAGGTTCCCCATGCTTCTCTCTGAATTAACTATATTTCTTGGTGCATACTGCAATTAAAAATACATCTTTCTCCCTTGTCTCTTCCTCTCTTCTCAGAGGTTATTATTGCTAATTTTAACTGTTCTGGAAGACTTGAGATACCCAGTCCTAATGCAGAAGAAAGCCTCCACCTGAGTCTCTCTTTTTTTTTTTCCTAAAGCCTTTATTTTTGTTGCTCTGCTCCACTGCTAAGAAAAACTCACTGAATCAAAAGATGGTGAAATGATGGTTACGTTGTATTAATCTAAAGCTTGGCTGTTTCCCAACACTTGGAGCTCCCTGTTTGCTGCTCCACTTCCCTAGCTTCCTGCCTGCCTTCCCTCCTGCAATCAGAGTAACAGAATGACACTGACAAACTGACTCTCCAGGATGCTGGGTATGGCTGGAATCTATTGATGGGTAAATTAGTGACAACTGAAAAGAAGATAACATCAGGTGTGCCATCCCAACGTCAAACAGTGCCATAAAGGAATAAGCCCTGGGTCTCTCCCTTCATTCACAGCTGTGTACAAAAATGTGGGCAAAAAAAGCACTTTTTTAGGTTAGGCAGATGAACTTGGTTAAGCCTTTGGCAGCAATGTGTCAGAGAAGACTATTGTAATCAAGGTGTGACTGCTTTTAATATACACTAGAAAGATCAAATTAAGGACTGGGTAGAACCTGCCTTGATCAATTTAGGAGGTGCTGAAGTACTCACTGCCTGAGCTGGCTTACAGCTTTTGAACCCATTAATTAGAGTTAACATATTCTCAAGTCTTTAAGCAGTAGGCATCTCTGCAGAGAAGTTCTGTATTGTTCTAATTCTCCTTTCTAGACATTGATGGCAGTGTAGTCAATGCCCTAGTGATGATGGGGTTGGCATCCATCTCTCCACTAGTATACTGCACCCCACTAGAGAGCTGTGAGATTCCACTAGGAATGTTTCTAAACAATGAGAATTATTGTTAGAGCTGTGTGAAAGTTTATGTATAGACAGGTGCCAGTCAGGGCTGCATCTACAGGGCAGTTTCAGATACAACTCCAGCAACTGTCCTTTTGCCACAGCTAAATGTTAGTAACACTGCTGCTCTGAAAAGACATCACAGAGGAGCTTCATCACCATGGACATCTGTACCTGTAGGGAATTCACAGTGAAGTTTGAGCTGTTGTGCTTTCTCTGCAATAGCTTCACGGACTATCTATGCCAATGCCAGTACAGGAAGGCAGTTGTAACTTCAGAGTTACTCTGATCAGAACTCTTACATGTTCTCTTCTACATGTGTGTTGTATTTGAACAAAAAATACCTGAAGACAAGTACAAACAGTCACCAGTATAACCAGAGTCTTCAGTGAAGTCATGGAGACAAATGTACATAAACAGCTTTGTACTCACTCCTCACTCGTGCCTCCATCACTCTGAATAAATACTGGGTCAGGACCACATGAAGGCTTCTCTTGATTGGGTTTGGTTTTCTTTTCCATCCTGAATTCCTAGAAAAAGAAGACTCATTCAAGTAAACTTTTTTGCCATGACTGCAGTACAGCAGAGTGCTTTAATTAAACAAAAACCTAGATAAATATTAGAAAATAACAAAAACAAAACAAAAGGAATTAAAAAAGAATAAATCTGTAAACAGGCATTTACACATTTGAACCTTCTCATGGTGTTTTCAGTTCCTTGGGAAAAGAGCAATTTTCTGCTCTTTCCCTTGCGTTGATTCATAGCAAATTCAAGATACTTGTGGACAAGAGAAGTTGCCTGCTGCAACTAGTTAGCACCAAGTTTTATTTGGCTGTCAGACTTCCAAAACCTGAACTTCCCTATAAGTGGAGTCAGGCATCCCATTGCTGCCTATTTTGCTTCACTGTGTGACTGCAGCAATTCATATAGGGACTCCAAACTCAGGTTCTTCACTCAAAACAGGAAGAAAACATCCCTGTAAAGCAGAATGGGAAGCACAGCCCTTCAAGTGTTCACATTCCTCATTCATTCCTATCTCCTGGGATATATTTGGTATTATATATGAGTTCAAGAAGCATTTTGGATAAGGCTCTCAGGCACATGGTGTGATTTTTGGGGTGCCCTACACAGGGGCAGGAGTTGGACTCAATGATCCTGATGGGTCCCTTCCAACTTGGTAGATTCTATGATTTCTGTTTTTCTGAAGTTCAATAACTCAAATCACTGAGCAAAACAAATTGTGAGCCATAAAACACCAAGTGACAAATGCAGAAATGTCAGAGCAAGCAGCTTACAAGTAATGTGGATGCCTGATGCCTAAAATTGTTCATCTAAGCTCTTTGGCAAATACTTACAAACAATTATTTTGTTCACAGTGGGAGAAAAGGATTTTGTCCATCACACATTTTCTTTGCCTTAACCAAAATTAATCTGCATCCAGGCCTGGCACAAACCATTTTCACCCACTCTTCCCACTCCACAGGCACACGTGCAAACAGATACATTGCCAGCACACACTTGAAAAACTACTCTGTACACTCACAAAATTTGAAGTTTTGCTCTGGGTGGTGCTTTGAACACTTGTCACCCATGGTTAGACACACACAGCCAAGTGTGTGCACACAGCACATGCACTTGTAACAGATTCTGGGTAAACAAGAGAACTCAATTTCCTCTGTTTTGTGCCCTGAGAAAGACAGGAAGAGCTTAAATACCAAACCTGAGGTTCTGTGCAGATCAATTGCTAAGAGACAGGCTGCTGAAATATTAGTTTGGCTTTATGGGAGCAATCATCAGAATTTCAGTCACTAACATTTCAGCCAGATGGTAACTTGCATCTCATCTTCAGCAGACTCACAGATGTGCCAACAGCTGAAGGGGCAAAAAGCTGGGTTCAACACACATTTCATTTTTCACCACCTGGGAAAGGCTTAGAAGGAAGCTGAGGCCAATTACTGAGGATGAGTAGCAAGTGATCTTTTAAGTTCCTGTCTCCCTCTTTAAGTACTTCAAGCATGCAGACATTTCTCACACATGCTCTGCACCCAGCAGCAATGCTGGCATTGGCCATAAACCACTGCATATAGGTTAAAGCTGCACTGACCCTAAAATAAAAAAGCCTAATCTGCTGTAAATATCCACACAAGTCCATTACCACCCAGCTTCCCTTCAGCTGGTAAGGAGCCTGGCTCTGTGGTAGGGTCTCTAATCACAATTAAGGCAAAACACTGATTAGGATGCACATGGGAACATAATAGGAAGCAAATACACAATTGTCTTGACAAAGTAACTGAATGCATTTCTAGGGACAGTATTGCTTTTAATTAGCCTTGATTTCCAAAGCATTATTATTTGCTTAAAAATAATAAATCATTATGGATTCACAAAATCATTGAGTGCAGGATTCTCCCCCTCTCTCCTACTAGTACCTGAGAGAGCAGACCTAGCATAAGTCACCAGGGAAAATTCTTCAGTAACCCTGATGCCCTCTTTTGTGACATTCCCCAGGACTGCTATAAGAGCCAGGGTTTATCTTCACTAGGAAGTTTACCACTAAAATTACAGAGCCATTTCACACTGCATAACTCCCACTTGGGAGGCTTTAGTGAGAGAGGTACTTTTCTGATCTTATTTGTATTACTCAGCTGGGGAAAGGCATTATACTTGGAATAATAATAGTGATCACACTGTTATAGCTACAGTACTTTAACTACACTGCTACTTGTGTAACTTTTTTTCAAGCAGAAGACCTTCTTTCTCCATCCTGCCAGTCTTGTGCCACAGGAGAAATTCTTCTGGAAATACTCAAAGGAAACCCTCAGTGCAATAACAATTTGTAGTCAGAGCTTCTGTGAGACCAGGTGGGAGTGGAACTGTCTCCTCATGGAACAGAGAGGAAGTGTGATTCTTCCTCTCCAGCTAATACCTTGATCTCTAGCCCATGAATGAGCAACTTAGTGCAAAAATCACATCTTTACACTTCAAGTTGTTTTGCTTAAGTTGGATGTACTGCTCATGAAAAGATCTATCTGCCAGAATTGGGCTTTCAGCATTGGTATTTGCAGTGACAAATTCAGAATTCCCTTTCCATTGGTGTTCTTGGAGCTCTCTTCAGACTTGCTGCTGCAGTAGCTTCCACTAAATGCTGTGAATCCATTTATTGGAATACAGAGCTGCAGCCACAAACTTATTCCAATTCAAACATCATCTAAGCAGGAGGAAGTAAATATTCAGCTCTGTTGGCCACTACACTTGCGTGAAAAAAGGTGGAACCTTAAGGATGTATATGGTAAAGAGAAGGCCATTCAAGAGAAGATGCAAATAAACCCTAGCAATGACTTAGCAGGAGTTGTGTCCCATGCACTCCTTTGGCAAAGCACTGAAAACACCTCTGGGATTGTCCAAGGCCCTTGCTTCAAGATACATCTTTCCATCAGCTCCCTAAAACGCTCGGCAGCAACATCTGGAAGCTCCATCCAATTATAAGATGAAATGCAGGAGGATCAAAGAGAGAGTTTCCCAGCTCTCATGAGAACAAGCTGGAGCGTGGGATAATTAGCAGCTTCTGCCTGCTGCTAACCACCTCACACTCATTAACATCTTTCCCTGTCCTTCCCACCTGCATCTGCAGTCCCCTTCACCTCCAGAGTACCAAGTTCCCCTCCACATCTCTGTTAACTCATCTCCAACAACAGCTGCCCTGATGCAAGTTTATTGCAGTCCTTTTTCTCCTCTCCCCATTAAGGAGAGGCAAGGGGCAAAGCTTTTTCACTGCTTGGGAGTGAGGAGGAGATAGGGAAAGGCAAAAAGAAAAAAAGAAAAAAAAAATAAAGGGTTCAGGAGCTCTGGGGATGGTGGTGTGACACCAGGAGAGAAATACAGCTAAACAATAATGATATTTACTTTGCTTCTTGGATTTCCCCTGTGTCCACAGAGTTCTGATCAGGATGAGAGAGCTGTAATTCACTGTGAGAGAGAAACATTTGCTTGCTACTTCCCACCTGTTTTTTTGGGTTGGTTTTTTTTTTTGAACTGGCTAATACAATACATTCTGCTGCACAGAAGTTTCAAGTCTGAAAGGCACCTTAGCAATAGCAAGGAGTCAAGCTGTCAGGACCAAGACTGAATTGTGAGTTGCTTGCCCTTGAAAAAGAAAAGGGGACCCTGGAGTTGCATCACTGGGGTGTAACTACCTGCTCTTTTCAGGAAAAACATCAGGAACTGCCCTCTAGCCAAGGGACAGACCAGTACAGGAGGTACAGAAAGCTCCCACTTGTGATGGATGACCATCACAAACAGAAACAAGACCATTTTCCCCACATGCTGTGGCAATTCTCCACCAGACAGGGACATTTCCTTCCCAACAAATCAGACCTTACCCTGATGCTATGGTGTTCCTGTCTCATCACTTACAGCAGGTTCATGTCACAATCCCAGACACAAAATCCACAGAGGGACCCCCTGAGTCACACAATTCCTACTGATGAAGGAAAGAAACTCATGGGGCACACAAGAAACCTGCATGCAAAGAAACAAGGAAGCTGAAATAAGGGTGAAACCTCCATGAAGATCTGGAAAGCACTAGGAGATCCTCAGACAAAAGGTATCCTAGGAACACAGCTCACAGCAGACAAGGTCAGCCCAGGGATTGCATTTGATTTTATCTTTAAAATCCAACTTTACCTACAGTGACTCAACAAAAATAGAATAAATTTAAATAATGTAAGGGTGTTGTCATGTGGATTTTGAGTTATTTTGCATCAGAAGCAGTAGGATGTGTGGTTACCAGAGTGACACAGCTCTGACCCCATCCTCCAGGCCAGACTGTCCACTCCCTGAGCTTAAACACACAAGTTCTTCAGAGGCCACCCCAGGCCACCCTTGTGTCTCCCTGGGATGGTTTGACCTGCAGGTATGACTGAGTGCTGAGGTGAGGGGCAGCCCCATCCCTTCCCAATCCACCTGGGAGAGCAGCTCCACATGGCCACAGAGCTCCATGGAGCAGAGCAGCTCTCCCTGCCCACCACCTGGAGCCAGAAGAAGTCTGGAAAAGAAAAGGTTCAAAAAACAAACTGACAAAGACTCCCAGCTCACGAATGAGGCAGGGATGAGCTTATTTCGGTACCAGGAGTTTCAGCTCCCTGATGGACAGCAGCAGGGATTGGGATGCTCCTTCCTAACTGTGTCTCTGGCTCCACCAAATCACATGGCTATTAGAAACACACGAGATTCCTTTCCCTCTAACTCAGACCCACACTCAGACTCCCCCCAGCCCTCAGAAAAGTTGTTTTTGTTGTTGTTGGTTTTTTTTTTTTTTTTGCTTTTTGCTTTTTTTTTCCCCCCCCACTGCCTCATCCTCACCAAGCACCAAGACCTCACCAAGCAAGAGGGCATGGTCTCAAGTTGTGCCAGGGGAGGTTTAGGTTGGATATTAGAAAGAATTTCTTTACAGAGAGGGTGATCAGACACTGGAATGGGCTGCCCAGGGAAGTAGTGGATTCTCCATCCCTGGAGATATTTCAAAAGGATCTCTGGGATTCAGTTCAGGAAGGAGATTGAGGTCCTGGAGCAGGTCCAAAGGAGGGCAACCAGGCTGGTGAAGGGATCCAGCACAAGTCCTGTGAGGAGAGGCTGAGGGAGCTGGGGGTGTTCAGCCTGGAGAAGAGGAGGCTCAGGGGAGACCTCATCACTCTCTACAACTCCCTGAAAGGAGGCTGGAGCCAGGGGGGGGTTGGGCTTTTGGTCTTTTTTCCCAGGCAACTATCAGCAAGACAAGAGGGCATGGTCTCAAGTTGTGCCAGGGGAGGTTTAGGTTGGATATTAGAAAGAATTTCTTTACGGAGAGGGTGATCAGGCATTGGAATGGGCTGCCCAGGGAAGTAGTGGATTCTCCATCCCTGGAGATATTTCAAAAGAGCCTGGATGTGGCACTCAGTGCCATGGGCTGGGAACCACAGGGGGAGTGGATCAAGGGTTGGACTTGATGAGCTCTGAGCTCCCTTCCAACCCAGCCCATTCTATGATTCCATGATTCTATCTATGATTCTATGCCTGCACCGTCGGGCCGGTACCAGCGGGGAGGTGCCGGTACCAGCAGGGCTGGGGGCAGTGCAGGGCAGCGGTTCCGGCCGCCCCGTCGCTGCTCGGGAACCCCCCCAGTCAGGACCCCCCCTCCCCTCCTCTCCCCTCCTCTCCTCTCCCCTCCTCTCCCCTCCCCAAGCCGCCGCCGCGGGTTCCTGGCAGCAGCCCCGGAGCCGCAGCGCTGCCGCCGGGGAGCGGGGTCATAAATAACCCGCGGAGAGAGGCGCGGAGCCCGGCGGGCGGCACAGACTCTGACCTGACAAATACCCACTGGAAAATCAGCACCTCCCGCCCCCGGGAGCCTGGAGTCAGCCCCAAGCCGGCCCCAGCCGTGGGGTGAGTGCTCAAAACACTGAGGAGCCGAAGAGCCAGCAGGGAAGGACCCAACAGAACCGAACCGGAGCGGGGGTGGAGGAAGAGGGGGAGGGAGGGGCTGGGGGGGGCGGGCGGACCCTGACCCCCTGCTACACAGATATACAAACACACACACACACACACACACATACACACACACACACAGACACACACACAGACAGACACACAAACACACAGACACACACAGACACACTCAGACACACTCAGACACACACAGACACACAAACACAGACACACAAACACACACACAGACACAGACACACACAAACACACACACACAGACACACACAAACACACACACACAGACACACACAAACACACACACAGACACACACACTCAGGCACACAAACACACACACAGACACACAGACACACACTCAGGCACACACACACACACACACAGACAGGCACACACACACACACACACAGACACACACACACACAGACACACACACTCAGGCACACAAACACACACACAGACACACACACACACACACACACACACACTCAGGCACACAAACACACACACAGACACACACAAACACACACACAGACACACACACTCAGGCACACACACACACACACACAGACACACACACACACACACACCCGAACCGGGGTGTCCCCAGGGCTGGCTTGGCAGGGAGGAGGACTTCCCAGGGACACCCCCTGGGAGCAGGGACACCCAATGCCAGGGGTGTATGCCCAGCCCTTCAGCCTCTTCTCACCTGCTCGAGGAGAAGACAGCACCCAATTTCCCAGGGGCAGCAAGGAAGAACAAAAAGGGGGGTCAGGGGGTGGCTGGATGCTTTATTTCCTGCTCTATGCAATAAAGTGTGATTATAACGAATATACCAGGGAGCACAGCTTGAATTCCAATTGGTGGAGAGCCTGTTGTTAACCATCAGGGAACTATTTATTCTCTAGCCTTACTGATGCTCCTTGGTCAATAATGATAAAGGGGGGGTTGGGGGGGGGAAGAAGTTGAGGCTATTATCAAGAAGCAATCGCATTACAGAGAAGCAGCAGCAACAGCCCCCTCAGCATCTATGATTCCCTTAGGTCATGTCTGGTGTGCTCAGACCACTGGCCACTGTCAGTATTTACCCTGCCTCATTAACCCACCAAACAGGGGTTTTTTTTTTCTTGCCAGCAATGACTGATTTCTCCAGCCTGATGGCAATCATCATCCGGGAGACAGAGCAGTGCTCCCCTGCTGCTGAACCATCTCCAGTGATATTTAATAAATAAATAAAATAGCTGGATGGTTGACCAGCTCCTCAGGAAAAGGGAAGAAAATGTGTCTATTCACATGATTCAGTATTTGCTACTTCCTTACTCTTAACACTTGGTCCCACATACAGACATGCAACGGACATGTGTGCTCACCCTAAGGCCTGATTAACTCAAAAAACGTTATTATTTATAGTTTGCATTGCTGTTCCCTCTCAGAACCAGGATCATATCATTTGAGGTGCTGTACAAAGGACACAAGATGGTCCCTGTCCCAAAAGCTGATGCACTCCAAGACTCAGCTCTATTTTGCATTACTCAATTCCACATAAGTTTTGCCAATGTTCCAAACAGCATCAGAGTCACACCAGGCCAGCTTTAGAAACTTCTGGCATCCCAAGTAGATGCCAGATCAAAAAACCCAGGCACAGCACAAAAACCTAAGCTCAGAGTTTGTTTCCTATGCCCTGTCACAGGGGAGCTGGTTGTACCTGAAGGTTTTGGTTAACTCCTCCTTTACTCCTCCCTGGCATCATTCCATCACAGGGGCTCCCACAAACCACACAGGGCTGCACATGGATCTGAACAGCCACCAAAGATTATTTATGCCATGTTATACACACAACCTGTGCCAAAAAAAGAGAGGTCTCATGTCATGAAAGAGCACTGCACACCACTCACTGCTGTATTCCCAACTCCAAAACAGTTCTCAAGTTTTTCTCCCTGGCTCTGGCTTTGACCCATTTCCCCAGCTGAGATTCTCCCTCCCTGCCTGCATCACAATTTAAATCAGGGCCAGCAAAGAAGTGGGAGGGTGAGGCATTGTTGGGTTTATTGTTGTCATGGGTTTCCCAGAACACAAAAAAATCTGACCCCCCTTGCCACAAACAACATCAGCCCCAAGAAATCCCAGTTTTCTGACAGCTTTGTATTTAGGGAAAAGTCCTAGAAGCACAGTGATGAGTGAGGAGTAAGAGAGCAGGAGGGCGGTGCAGGAGGATGGGTTTTTGGGGGGACAGAGCAAACAGTGGGTATACAAGGAGAATCACAGTCACCTCAAAGGAAACAAGAACATGTTGTTAAGAAAGGGTCATGGGTTCCTTATTCCTCTGGTCTTGCATCTCCCCCCTTGTTTCTGTTGCCAGCTGCTGCCTGGACTGGCATTTCCAGAGGAGCTCAAGGACTGGCCCAGCTTTAAATTTTAATGTGGACGAAGCAGTAAGGCCTTGGCCATAAAGAACCTGATGTTTGTACATTTGAAAAATACACATGCTTTTCTCAGCGAAGACAAAAGGTCTGAGGGAGTGGAGGCACATGTCCTTGGGCTCCCTGGATACTTAGTTCTGAAAGTCTCATTCTGAGACAGCTCCAGTCTCCTTTACATTTCTTTGAAGATTCTGCCTTCAGCCTGCAGAGCAGGTTCCTTCCTTCAGTTTTCTGGTTTGGGGAGCTAAGTCATTCTGTTACCAAAGAGAGGAGAGCATTTTGAGGGTTTTGGAGACATGGTACTTCACTGGTTTAGGTCTTACGACACAGCAACACAACTGACTGAACTGTCTTTTTTCCTCAAAACCAAGTGACTTGCTAAGGTTCCCTCAGGTGAACCCCAAAACACTACTGGCAACTTAGAAAGCACTACTCACTTGTGATTTACACCTTGGTACCCAAATGCTGCCTCTTACCATTGAGCTGTAGAAATGTCCCTGATTTGTGACCACTTTTAAGAGTAGCACTGAGTAAAGCTGTTATAAAGCAGTCCAGGAAAGTTCCTCCCTAACCAGAACAAGGATCAGCCTGCCTTAAGGGCAATCATTAAATGAATCTCTTTTAATAGGCAAGATGAAACTCAAGATCCAGAAGAATAAACAGGAGAAGGGAGGAACACTGCTCCTTGCTCCCAGCAACTCCCATTGACACTGCTGGCAGATTTTTCACACTCAGCAGCACAGGAATTGGGGACCATAGCCTTAACTTGTAGACTTAGTACAAGTAAAACCAAAGCCTTTTGCAGAAGCCAAGAAGAAAGGTTCGAGTGGCTGCCTGGGGAGAAAGTCATGTTTCTTCTGCTGTATAGGGATGCCTGTCTCTTTGCTATGTGATGCCTTCTGTAAGCTTTTGTGGGGACAGAGGTATAAATCATAATAAAGCCATGGCATGGCATATAAATCATAATAAAGAATAATGATACGTAATAAGGATGAATAATATTAAGAGGAGAACTGTGTGAGAGAACCTTCACACAAAGGTACCCACAACTGTACAAACCAAGACAGACAGAACAGATGCTGGTTACTGTTTTTCAAAGTGAACATTTTTTTTTTTTTCTCACTGGATATTCTGCTGTCAACACATTGACCCTAGCCTCCTTTCACCACCTTCCTTTGCTATTTTCCTTGCCCTGCTGCACATGGAAGGCCAGTGAATGAACACGTGTAGGTCTGACACTGCTCAGAGGGTCAGGAACTGACATTCCAGTGGGAGTTTAAAACCACCCAGCTCCCTGGCAGGCCCTCTGTCTGTCTGTCTGTCTGCAAAGCTTCCCTTCTAGTTTGGGTTGGGTTATGTCACCTGAAGAAATCAAGGAGCAGGTATTACACCACCCACAACTCTCCTTTCCCACTGATGCTTCCAAACAGGAGGATAACTCTGTGTCCACACACCACACTGCTACAAGAGAGACCATGCCTTGAAGAGCAGCTGAGATCCTCTTGTGCTGCTGGCAGCCTTCTTGGTTAGGGAAGATACAGTTCCCTGGAGGCCAGAAGAAACTGCAGGAGGTTTTCTGTTACTTCAGCCTCTCTGAGCAGTGTTAAGAAAAGGAACTCAAAAAGCTGCCACCTAGATAGCTCTAAATATCCAAACTTGTGCTGCTAAGGAAAGAGAACTGGAGGACAGAAACACAAATGGCAAGAAAAGAAACCTCAAGGAACGTGGAGCAGTTGTAGCAAGAAAATGGGAAGGAAAAAAATCCTCAATTTCCAGAAGGATGCCCTATTCTTCCTGTAAAACCAATGCATTTATACATAAAAGAGACAGACAGGCCTGTTGCTGTCTGCTGGGGTAGAAGCAAGAAAAGATGAAGAGGTGAAAACCCAGTGTGAGGGGCACTGGTAGGGGAGAGAATTTAGATGTAGGTAGGAGTCTCCTGTTCTGGCCTGTCTCAAGCACCTGGCAAAGGCTGTTGGACCTATTTAGAAAGTCACCAAAACAACAGAGTAGCACCAATAGTAGCACTATTTTAAAACAGTTTTAATACCATGCAGAGTTACTTCTTAGATCCCATGATTTCTTAAGCATGGCTCTGCTGCTCCCATTCCTAAAGCAAATAAAACGTCAAAGAAAGAGGGTTCCTGGGGTTTTATCTCTTTTGCTTTGGGGGATCTTTTTAATGTGAAGGTGTCTGAAATTAGGAGAGGTGGTGCTGATGGTTTTGCCCCCTGACTTACACATTTGAGAGGGGGGTTTTTCTCACCATTTTTTCATGCTGGCTGCACAAATGTAAGGAAGCAAGTTGTCCTCTCAGCCATGGCGAATCCTTTGCCCCCACACCCTGCCCAGCCTCTGGCACTCCCAAGAACCATTGGTAACTTCTGAACCTGGCTGTGTCACTTTTAACTGCATTTAAAACCAAAGGTGGGTAGAACTGGTTTGGTGAAAGTCTGGAAAAGCCTATAATGACAACAATATGAAGGAGGCTTGTAAAAAGTGAGAGAAAGCTGACACAAAAGAGAAGCTGGGAAGCCAGGCCCCCCCACTGCAGGAAAACCAAACACAATGCCATAACCCATAGGCATCTGTTAACACAACCTGAGAAGATAACAGCAGCACCACAAGAGGTTTTCCACCTGGAAAACATCCCCGTGTGCTTATCTGCAACTGCAAAATCAGGCTCAGGAGAGTACTCACAATTATAATACGAATTTAGCTTTCTGAATTCTCAAATTTAGCTTTCTGAAGTTAGCAAATGGCAAACTTACCCCTACCACTGTTTGGCCTTCAGGGTGTCACCCCACAGATGGATGGGTGCAGGGGAGTCTGTCACCCATCACACAACCCATCCCCTCTTTAATGAGGCAGGTGATAGAAGTGAAAGTTTTAGTTCCGAATTCTGCTAATTGCAGAGCTGGATTAGTGAGCCAGTTTTACTCTGTACAGATGTGTTTGTCAGGGAAATAAAGGAGAGCTTCAGGGCTAGATGCTAAGATCAGCCTAAGAAGCAAATTTTCTGGTGCTTAAACTGCACAGCAATCCTTCCTGTCCTCCTTCTCCATTACAGGTAGATTTGGAATTCTCAGGTCCTTGCAAAAACTGATTAATCTATTACCTTTAGATTAGCCTAAAGGTTTTTCTTGTGTTTCAGTCAACTGATTCTCCACAAGAGCTTTACTAGAAAAACCCAGGGATGACTAAATTGCTTGCGTATCTGATTAGCCAACAGAAAGAGGGTGGATGGGTTGGTGGATGGCTGGAGTTGACTAAATTGGGGCTAGAAACACCCAAAAATTATTTGCTGGCTGAATTAGCCAGTTCCATTTCAGGTCTGATGAAACAGGCTTCCCAGACACTGAATATTAGCAACAGGAACAGCACAAGGGAAGGATTGCTTAGCCTGTTAAATGTGTATTTAAAATGCTGATAGCCCACATTGAGATCCAAGGAAAAATGTATTTATCATTATTACTAACAATAATAGAAATAAAACCAGTTTTAATAGCATGCAGGGTTTGATGCATTTCCCAAATACAAGGATTTATTAGTTTAAAGCCTGGGTATTTATTTGTTTCTCTCTCTCCAGACCTCCCCCCCTTTCCAACAGTCTTGAATTTTTAATGCACACTGTTTCTAATGTCAGCCGTTTTTCTTGTAAAGGTTTTTTGACATAACTTTATATGGCTACATCCTTTTGTTGTTGCCATTCCCCAGCCTTGTTAGAGGCTCCAGTCCCCTAATGAAGCTCGTCTCCTGCCAGGATAATAAAAGAAAATAGATACAGAGTGGGGCAGTGAGAGGTGTGTGCATGTGTGTGTGTCTGATTAGAAATAAGGGTGACACAAAATAAATGCAGTAACAGCCTGGTCTCCAAGGACTCCCCAAGCTGTCCCCAAGAGCTGCAGTTCCTACAGATGGCTCTGTGTGTGTGTGTGTGTATCTGGATGTATACACACCCCTGCTTTGTAGGGATCTATCTGCAGACATTGTCTGTATGGATCTCATTTTCTATACACACATATTGATGATGTGGAAGGATACATTTAGAAGATGTATACTGCAAAGGAGAGAAGTAGGGGATGTTCTGCCAAATTAAAAAAAAAAACAAAAACAAAAACCAAAACAGGACTCAAAGTAGATCAGTGATATCCTAGTCCCTAAATCTTGGGGGTGTCCTTTTAGTGAGTTTCACAGTAACAAATTAGTGATTAAGTGATGGAGGTGGCCAGTGATTACACTTGTGCTACAGAATGATAAGGAAGAAAGAAAATAGGGCTCCTAGGGACACAGACCTAGGAAGTGGCAGAATCAGGGAAAGACATGAGGCATTGTGACACCCTGGTCCTCTCTCTGATATACAACATTGTCTGCTCAAGGTTAATGCATGCTAAAGGCTATGCAAGACCTCTGTGGCAGAACAAACCTCCAAACTACCCTGAGAAGCTCAATCACTATAAGTTAATGTTAATTAGTCCAGACCTGTAATTTTTTTTTAAAGGGAAGAAATTCTAAAAAGGCAATGAAACCCAAAGCTAAAAAAAAAAAAAATAAAATGAACCGCCATTTCCATTTATCCTGCATTCTATATTTCTGCCTGGTGCAGAATGCCAGCAATATTATTCTTCTGTTTCCAGACTGGTGCCTCAGACAGCTGCCTTTCAGTGCTGAAGGCATGGAATGTGTACACCCTGCCTGCTGCTCTTTGGATGCCTCCCCAAAGGTGTTGGGAATCAGGCTTGGTTATTTCATCTGAAAACTCCAGTTTTCTAGCCCAGCAATGGCTGGGATGCAGCCACTCTGCTCAGTCTGGTCCTACAGATAGAACAGAACTTCCAGAAACAGCAAAGCCTTCCCAGCAGGCAGGATCCTGCCTCTCCTTTCAGATATGGTTCAGGCACCCTGCAGCACAAATCCCATTGGACACAACTGTGTCCAGTTCTGGGCTCCCGAGTTCAGGAAGGAGGTTGAGGTCCTGGAGCAGGTCCAAAGGAGGGCAACCAGGCTGGGGAAGGGATCCAGCACAAGTCCTGTGAGGAGAGGCTGAGGGAGCTGGGGGTGTTCAGCCTGGAGAAGAGGAGGCTCAGGGGAGACCTCATCACTCTCTACAACTCCCTGAAAGGAGGCTGGAGCCAGGGGGGGTTGGGCTCTTTTCCCAGGCAACTATCAGCAAGACAAGAGGGCATGGTCTCAAGTTGTGCCAGGGGAGGTTTAGGTTGGATATTAGAAAGAATTTCTTTACAGAGAGAGTGATCAGAGATTGGAATGGGCTGCCCAGGGAAGTAGTGGATTCTCCATCCCTGGAGATATTTAAAAAGAGCCTGGATGTGGCACTGAGTGCCATGGGCTGGGAACCACAGGGGGAGTGGATCTAGGGTTGGACTTGATGAGCTCTGAGGTCCCTTCCAACCCAGCCCATTCTATGATTCTATGATTCATTTAGGTTGCCTGGAGCAACCTGGAGTTGCCTGGAGTGAGGATGGGGCTGGCTATTGGTCCCTCTCCTTCCCATAAAAGAGAGCACGTAGTGGAAAGCAGCAACTGGAGAGCAATAGTTCCTCTGTAGGAAATGCCTCTTCAAAAGCTGTTAGTCTGAAATGCTGAAAAGGGTCCAGCAATGCACATGTATGTGCCCTGAGCACAAGGGACACCCTTACAGATCACTGCTCCTCTTGGATGCTTCAGAAAGCCAGATACCTACTAGACACATATGCAGCAGTATTATTTTGGGACCAGTTTATTGCACACTCCACAGACAGAAGGACTGGTCTCTAGTTGAAATAACAACGAGGAAAAGAATGTTTTGTCTTGCTTCCAGTGGGATATCCAGCTTTTTAGCACATGAGACACATTAACATGAGGAGAACCTCTACATACTTGTGGCTTGCAACATCTGAAATATTTACAGCTCTGCTCTGGCTGTAGAACTGCCATACACTTTAGGACTCGAGAAAGCTCTATTTCTTCCTATCAGACCAATTCTAAAATTCAAAAACCAGAGTCATTATGTCTTGGCTTAGTTTACACACTAACCCCACACGAAACGCTTAATTGAAATTTCAGGTGGAAATTAATCTAGTCACCTCTTGTTCCCTAATGGATTTTTATCTACTTCTCCACACTGTGACTATTTCTGGCATGGTAAGTGATGTCTGGTTTAAAGAAAGCCATAATTATGAGGTCTGCAGGGAACTGTAGGTCAAAAGAGAGATGCAACAACAGAGCTCTCACTAGACCAGAAAAACAGGAACAACGAGGCTGCAGGAACAGTGACAGATCAGGAAGGAAAATACTTCCAGCATTCAAGACCTGGCTCAATTTTGTCCTTTTCAAGCTGTGTTTTCATAGCTATGGAAAACATCCAACTAATTTTTATAACTAGAACACCATTCACTGTCCTCCTTCCAAAAATTCTGGCTGGAAATTCCAAGCTCAACCCAGGAACACTGCAAACTGATGGGGTAACACAACCAGTAACTTTTTGTCATCAGAATCCAGAAAAACAGACCAGAGTAGAAGCAAAGGGCAGCTGAATTTAGGCATGGTTTTAAGGCAGAATAAAAATATTGGAATGTCTCTGCATACGTGTGAGCATGTGTTAAAACCAAACAGGTCACAAGGATCAAGACCTAATATTGACACAGCCTGGAGATCACCAAGCACTGGGAATGATGAAGAACCATTATTTCTGTAAAAGAACAGGTCAAGTTCTATGAAGTACAACCAGTTTTGACAGAGCACAGTAATCAGCAAGATCAATAGACTGCTTCATGAAGTGGGGAATCCAAGCTCCAGGATAAATGTGGCTCCTGGAGTAAAAGCATCCCAAAGAGGTAAGCTCTTGGCTGATTTTCTCCATAATTTGCTAATGCCAGACAGAAAACACAAGTCATACCCTCATGCATGGCATGACACTGCCACTCAAAACATCTCTTTTTAATCCCAAACTCTGTACCAGCCCCTCAATTCCTGCTCTGTAGTTCTTAGTGCTGTGGGAGACACCTCAGAACAATGAGGTTGTGCAGCACCATTGGTTTCTCTCTTTCTTTCTCACAGACACAGCCTGAAAATCAAGCTAGGAGGTGAAGCCACAGACAGTGCCCTCTGGATACTGCAGATCTTCCTCTGGGATCACAATGCCCAATGCAGAACCAGTGTTCTGTTCCTACCATCCCCACTGAACAACCATTCCACAGGGGCCATTATTTAGTGCTTGTGTGGAGCTGTAAGGCCACGTGTGGAGTCTCACAAGCTTTACAACAGTGTCTGAACACTTCAGGTTTCTTCCAAGAGCCACTTTGGTGCTGAATAACCCAGATCCTTCCTGAATGCTTCAACAGGAGAAGCATAATGGAGAGGTAGGAATGGGAGGCTTAGCTAACCAAGAGTAATTACAGAGCCAGCACTGAAGCCACTGTGCCACAACCAGAAAGAAAGATAAAATCCCCCTGCCACAGGCAGCACACAAATTAATGTCTGATGCATGCTCCTTTTTTTGTACTATCCCAGATAAAACCAGTGGAACCCTTTCCCAAAGCTGGCAGGGTTCTAGATCTGCATTATTCTGAATAAGGGAAACATCACAATGTTAGCACAGACTCAGCTCATCAATTTCCTTCCTCTGCTGACTTTGAACAGGAAACTTAAAGCCATACACCATAAACTCTGAGGAGCAAAGACCTCCAGAGGATACAAAAATGTAAGTGGGACCTATCTTGAGCCCAAAGCTCACAGCTCCTCTTTGTAACAGACCTGCACACTTACTGTCTTTCTGGACAGCATCTAACACACAACCAGCTAACAGTGACAGTAAATCACAGCAACAACTGCCCACCATGTCTTACATCTAGCAAGGTGTGTCTGTGTGAATGTGCTCTTGAAAAGCTTTTTTGATATAAAAGTGAAAAGACCTCCTGAGACCTCCTCCAAATCACAACCAGTATGTCTCTCCCAAGGCAAGTTTTGATCAAGGGGAAAAAAAAAAAAAAAAAAAAAAAGTCACGAAAACCACAGTGACATTAAGACAAAACTATTGGTTTCACACAAATGGACTCCTGGGTGGCAGTATGAAGCCAAGAAAAGAAAGAATGGGTCTTTCATGGATAGATGGATCACAGGAGGGGAATATGCTACACAACCAGCAGTTCTGAAGGGAAGATGGTATTTTTCCCTTTGGCTCTCCTGAACAGACAATGGGACCAGCAGTGTTACAATCTACAGAAGACAATGAACACAATGTAGCAGCACGGTGACACTGTCTGCAGAGCAATTATTTAAATTGAGGGATTCCATATCAATTTATTTGAGGAGGGGAGGGCAGGATTTGTTATTGTTGTTTATTTTAATTGAATTCCACCAGGAGGGCAAAGCCCAGCCCTGATGAAAATACCCCATTCACAGAGATGCTAAAGGACACCCAGCAGGTTCACAGCCACTGCATAGCATATCCTGTCCTTCTATGATTTTAATGCTTAGGAGGTGCAGGCTGTGCTGTATTAATATGCAAAGTGTGCCTGCCTTCCCAATTAAATGGAAAATGCTATGATTAAAGGCAGTCAGAAGATATTAGATGGATAGTGCTGAACTATGGGCTTTATTTCTTACACACAGAAGCCCCACAGGAGTGCTGATGGAGTACATGCCAGGAAGATTACCCAAGGCAAAACAGAGCTGCAAAAGGGAAAATACTTGAATACATAGAGGGGGAAGAAAATGAGGAAGCTGTTTATGGGAGAACTGAATTAACACAGTCCCTCATCCTGGTCTCTCAGATACAGGCCCTTTTAGAGGGAAACCAAACACCATTGCTCACAGGAGCCAAATTTTGAGGAAGAAAGACTCACAAGCTGAGTCAACCACAGAACTTCCCAATTTCTAGCTGCACAACCCTGAGGCAAAGCTCAGAGGGGACAGGGCTTTCCTGTGGCCTCTCTTTCCTTGTTAGCATCAGCATGCTCTCCTCTACCACATCTCTGAGAGGGGGGAAGAAAAAGCAGAAGAGAAGTATAGCATGCTGGCTGATTTACACTGAAACCCATGAAGATGTGTAGATAAAAAAGGAAACATTAATAACTGATTGGAGAGTTCCCTTTGCCTTGCTGTGAAGGACTCACTCTAAACCACCCCCAGAGCTGGAACCCTCCTGACTCTGCTCTGCAGCTCAGCCCCAGGCCATGGAGCCAGTTCCCCTCACTTACTCTTCCTGCCTCTGAATGCTGCTGCACCCTGTCACCAGCAAACTCTGTGCTCGTGTTTCATGACTTGCATTTAATTAAAAGAGATGGCAAAGTCAGGTATATTTATGGGGACTTCTAATCCTCACACTCACATTTTCAGTTGCCATGGGTTTCCTCCCAGAGTTTGCTCTTTCTCCCCCCCACCTAACGTGCACCAGAACCAAGTCTAATAAATTGGGCTGTGTAATTGGCTGTATATTTTAGGGGTCCATCTATCCTAGTGCTGCAAAAACAGAGGCCTTCCAAAAATTACTATAAGGGCAGAAAACCCTAGGGGGAGAGAGTCCAAAGTGCTTTATTTTCTCAAATGACTGCTGGTAAATTGTTACAGGTACGAGGCTGGAGTGCTGAGCAGCACAAAGCCAGAGCCAGTGGCAGCTGCAATGTCACAGGACAGCACCTGAAGCTGCACCTTTGTCCAAAACCAGTTTGTTGTCCTGCTTTGCCTGTTTGAGGGCAATAAAACCACCACAGGGGCTAAACAGAGGGCACTGCCTGCCCAGTATGCAGTTCAGGTGAGGTACAGATGCTTGATGTATATTAATGCCATAACTCTTCAGGTTCTAGCTCTGCTTTCACCTGCTGACACACCAAACACACCAAAAAGCCCATGATACTCTCTAAATTAACCATTTCCACCACATGCTCTCCTAGAAAGGATAGAAAAATGTCTCCGCATTTTGAAGAATACAGAACTTTACCTGTTTTTTTTTTTCTTTAGGGGGGAGATTCCTTTTAGCAGCAACACATCCCCAGGTGAAGCTGCACATGGGAAGGGACACACACTGCTTGCAGGCTGCCACCTTAGCTCCAACATGGGTAATGATGGTGTACTTTGGACTTACCCACTGAAGTGCAGAGCTGCTGCTGACAGGTAGAAGGGAAAGCATATTTATTGGTGTTTGCTGTGTTGGAGGCAGCCCACACTGCTGTCCATTCAAACCCTTTTGGAGGCAAAGAGAAAATATTGGTTCAGCACGTTGCAGGAGCGTGAGATACTTGGCTTTCTTCCCCCCTCCCTCCATGTGCTACTGGACTAACATACAACTGGGGACTCTTAAAAAGGTGGCATTTATCTAAATGAAAGCACTGAGGATATATGGACATGGAGTGCTGTACTGGAAGGGGTGGCTCCACTCAAAATATTAGATACACTGCTAGCACCTCCAGGTCATCACAGGACTCGGTTGTTTTCTACCATAACCTGCAAAGAGGAAATGTGCAAACACACAAAAATATCTGACCTGTTCTACCAGCCTTTGGGATGACACATCTCCACTACAACCACAGGAATTGTCCATATGGAATGACAGCACTCACAGGTGGGCTGGTAGCACCACTCTGAACGTGTTCAGCACTTAACAGGATTTATTCATTGAAATCTTCCCTGCAATGTTTCTGCATGAGGCCCCACAGCTCCTATCAGCAGTCTCCCCTCATATCCAAATTCCCACCAACACATAGGGAATGGGGTATTTGAAATTTCTGAATCCAAATAAAGCATTGGAAAACAAGGTGGGGAGAACTCAGATTTCCTGCAGGCTTCTCATTGAAGTAAAAGAAGAAGACGACATAAGAAAAGAGGAAGGAATTCTATGAAGTTGGTACATACCTGCTCTCTCACCTTGAAAACACAGAATTATGGCCAAATGTGTATGCCTGAATGCCACTGCACAAATTCCTCTATTTTTCTATAATTTCTCCATGATCTTAGCAGAAGTTAACACCCCTTAATTCACAGGTTTCCATATTCTAACTTTATGTCCAATGTTAATGTTATTTAAATGTCACCTTATAATTTTTTTTTTCTTCTCTCTCCTGTGACTTTCATACTGGGTTTCTTATTTCCCTCTATTTTTTTTTTTTAAGAATAGTTTATTAAGAAAAGCTGACTGTACCTCCACTCCATCTGCTGGAACAGCACTGATGAATAAAAAACCCACCTCACAGGAGACAGTTTTATTCTGTTGGTCGGAAGTCTGCCAGCCCAATTTACGATTGGACATAAGATCTCCAAATCTGAATTTATGTGTTGTAGTATAACGACAGGTCAATGAGATTAAAAGTATGTTCATGAGAGAGCTGTAAGGCAAATTGAGTTTCATGGTTCTGTGGTGATTGGGCATTCAGTCTAAGAAAACCTGTGTTAATAAAACCCTTGCAGTCCCCAGGAACAATCTGCACATTATTCATTATTGCAGCCTGGCTGCAGTCACCTTCACCCCCCTCACCATAAAGAAAGAGGAAAGAGAGGGAAAGCAACACTCTCCCCTCCTCCCTATTCAGATGAAGCCATCAGGGAGATAGTGCCATTGATAATGAACCAGCTGAATTAACAACAGGAACACTTCTCTTCCTTGTGATGTGGCAAAACAGGGAGAAGACTCTGAGCCTCACATATGAGTGTGCCCCACCAATTGAAAAACATATGGACTAAACATAGCCCAGCAGTTTTATAATCCCATACAGAGTAACTCCCTTGCCTTCAAGGAACCCTGTTTGTTGAAGAAACTGCAGACCTCAAACACAAAGCTGAAATGAGTCTCAGCCAGAGCTCACAGGCTTGTGCAGGTCACCTGAATTGAAGCAAACCTCTGTAAATTGTACAAGTGGGGCTCACAGTTGGATGTAGAGCCAAAGCCTTGCCATTCAGAATCCAGCCTTGGGCTTCAAAACTGGGCTGGTTTGGCCCAGAGGTTGGATGCAGCAAGTCCTGCAAACTTTAGGTTCAAATTCAAATATCTCTCAGGGCTGGAACCCAGACCAAGATTCATGCTCAGTGTGTTATCATAACAACTTTCAAGTGAAGCTCAGATCTTGATCCAGAGTAACCTGTGGGCTCAAAGTTGTTTGCTTCTGCCATTCCAGTTCACCCTGTGTCTCCCTGCAAATAACTACAAGCTAAAGCCCAAATCAAATTCCTCATCTTGCTTTGGCATCACACCCAAACTCCTAAGCACTCCTACCTAGCACAAAAACACAGCCCCTCTCCAGGTTATACACAGCACCATGTAAACAGAAGGGCAACTGCAGCAAATCCAAAAGTCATCATCTTTCCTCTTCAAGAGGTTTAATTCTTCATCAATGCTTTTCATAATAAAGATTTTAATTCAAGCAAGATGACAGGATGTAATCATTTAGTGGTAGTGAAGATGTTCCATGCTTTTTTTCCATATGGACTCTGTCCAAACAAACCAAACTCCTCACGCTCTTTCCCCTTTGCAAGTGCAAAGCTGAAATTCACCTTGGCCTGGTTTAAGAAGGGCTGAGAATCCACAACTCTAGTACACCTCAGCAGTTGCTGTAGGTGCTGAGCATTTCTGAAGATTAAACACAAATGCTGAGAAACTAGAGCAGAAGCATCTGGAGTGCAACACCAGCAGCCCTGAGGACACAGAAGGATGTGAAGAGAGTGAAAAGGGACAGGGCCATAAGGAGCTGATGGGGAGCTGTTATTTTCCTGTACATTTTCATAAATTAAGGTTCACTCTGCTGCTGTTTGACTACAACTGCTATACAATGAAGTCCCAAACCAGAGATCCCTATGTACCTACAGAGCTGTGTCTGCTGAAGGGGCCAGAAAATGTTTGTTTAGTAAACCCATCTCTGATAGGCAACGAGATACCAGGACGTTCCTGTTTCATCGTTGTTTAATCTGTTTTGTTGTCAGCCAGGGCACTAGGCCAGTAAAAGTTCCCATTGCCTCAGCTTGAGGGGTGGACTGGCTTCAGAATTTATACAAATAAAAGAAGAAACGAAAAGCGCCGGCAGCACCAATCTGATTACAGAGTCATTTATTTTCTGGTCGTTAATAATTTGTGCAATAAAAGATTGCGTGCCTTTCTGAGTTAGTAGGAGTTATTGGCACAAATTTCCCTCCACACTGGTGTGGAACATAAATTATTAGTTTCTTATCGCACTCCTCCTCATTTTTCATGCTGCCACAGCGAGATCGCCAGAAGCCAACCCCTCAGCCTCCCTCTTATTTTATGCTGCAAAGGCAGCCATTCCATCTTTAATTACACAAACTCGCTCCTGCAGTGCCTCTCCCCCAGTCTTCCTCTCCCCCCCAGAGCTGTCAGAGGTGTGTGCTGTATTGTGTCCCTTTGTGTGCCCCTCTGGAGAGGAGCAGGAACTCTGCCATTTGCCAGCTGCTTTGCTAATGAAAGCTCTGCTCTTTGACAACACTCAGAGTAAGGAAATGACCATCCTGCCAGCTTCTACCACATACCTGTTTGGAATACCAGCTAGGAAGTTGCACATGTGCATCTCTGTGAAGCTAAAAGGAGCCTGGAATTCATCCTGTCCCTGAAAGAATAGGAGGAAAGTGCTGGCACAGAATTGGGCTGGGTGCAAGATGGCTATAGCTCCAGTTTGCAGGTTAAGAAGCTTGGATCTTGGCTGTCACTGAGGAAATGCTTGGGCTTTCTCTTCCTCTGGCATTAAACAGGTGAATGGCAATAAAACCTCAATGCTCTTCTGTAAAATGCATGCTTAACTCACATTTCCAGAGCATTTGAAGTTCACTTTTGAAAAACATGAGGATTAAAACTAATTTAAAAGCTATCAAAACATCCATCTTGTTTCTCTGACATCTAGTGCTGAAATGCTCTTTGGTGATGCCAATTGTTTTGTTAAATACAGCAGTTCACATACAAACCACACCAAAATTCTCAGACCTTTCCATATGCCAGCCTCATGGTCTTCAACATGTCTCTTTCATTTGTGTCCCAGGAACATTTCCACCAACATCTGCGTAACTTCAAAAGAAGTTTGATGACAAACTGGCGTCTGCAAACATACTTGCAAGGGCTGTGCAAACCATAAACTTCTACAGAGAAGTGAAGCTGGGAGGTGCAGGACTAGCTTTGCCTTCTCTACACTGAAGGAACCACCAGTTGAGAGTTTTTCTCCAGGTTGCACCCCTCCACAGCAGTCTTTGGATCCCCATCCTCTCACCCTCATGTGCTCCACTGGCAACTCCAGTTGCTGCTCTGCTCACAGCCAAAGCCCACTGCTCTCCCTCCCAGATTCTTGGAATGCCAAATACTTGCTGGATAAACCCAGGTTGTGGGAGGCCAAGAATGTCTGTGTGTATTGGAGGTGTCTGTTACACGGGGGGCACGGGTGCCACAAGCTCCAGGGGAGCCACGGGTTGGGGATCACAGGGCATTTTCTTCAGCTTCACAGAATGCTTTCTCCTCCCAGCAGGGCTAAGCAGGAGCAGTACTGAGGCCTGATGCTGCCTATCAATAACAGCACACTGTGACATGCCTAGGGCACCCCTGTGTATGTATATATGTTACACAGAACACATGTTCCTCCATTCCAAGAGGATTTATATCAGGGGGTTTGGGCAGGCACAGCACGCACGTAAGGCAGCGCTGTCAGTTCCAGAGTGATTGATGGCTCAGTGCTTGGCATGTCCCTGGTGAGTCACTGAGCATTTCAAAATGATGCTTATGTCTACAGGGTAACATCCAGCCCAGCCGTGGTTCACGCTGTGATCCAAATGTCCACCCTGAATTCTGATGATCTGCTGAAGGAGTGTCACTGAGGCTCTGCTTCCCTGTCACAATCCAAGAGCAGCCTTTCCCTCACAGCACAGCTAAAATCTCACAAAAAAACCCTGTGTGTGACAGAGCCTCAGAGGAATGCACCTTCCTCTGCAAGTGCAGAAGGATGCCCACCCCACAGAAGTGTAGGAAGCCCATGTGCTGCAGAGCATCCCCCAGACTGCCAGCCAACTGAGCAGACTGTTCTAAAATGGACCATGCATGTTCCTACCCACTAAGCATAAACCAATTCTCTTCCTCACATATGACACTTGACTTCAGTGTTTCTAGAAGGGGAACTGTTTCCTCCCATTTCTTCCATGCTTCCCAGTGTCAGCTTTGCATGTATCTCCTGAACAATCTGCCACTCCACATGCACAAGCAGAGTTGCACTTAATGAGGCATCCCAGGTTCAATGAGGTCCTTCATCTTTTCAGTACTAGCTCTGTGCTTCCCCCTTCCAGGCATCTAAGTCGGCTCCTACACAATCTTCATTATGGTACTTCTTTTCCTTTAAGTTATAGCTCCATGGCTCCTTTCCCTCCTGCCTGAGGCAAGAGGCTCAGGGGTTAGCACTCCTGGGTTCTGCTTCCAGAGCTCTCACTGAGCTGTTGTCACAACAAGCCACAAAGGTGGCATTTTTCAAATTTGGGTGCCTAAATTTAGGCACCTGACACAACTTCATTTACTGAGATGATAAGCATCCATTGCTCATATTAAAAAAGTGCAATAATTATGACAGTATTCAAATTCTCATGCTTCTGTCTCCCCTCCGCTTTCACATTTCATTAATCCCAAAACTACATCTCCCTTTTAATTTAATAGCCAATACTAATGCAAGATTTATCTTTAAACCCAGTATAACCTATCCTCGCAGTCCTTCCAGAAGCTACATTACCAACACCACTTCCTCATGTATGCCTAAAAAAACTAAATGAGAACCCCAGACAGGGGTTTCTGGCATCAAGAAATGTGTTGACCCACCTTCCTCAGTCCCTTCACCATGACCACCAAAGCAGGAACCAGAAGTCTCTTTTTAATTTTCCTTCTTGGGATCCATGGCATTTTTAACATTCTCAGCACTCAATCCAGAAAGATTAATACACACACTTAATCTGTGGAATATTGCATGTACAGGTAACAATTTACACAGCTCAGGTTTTAACTGCTCTCACAATAGGTCTATAAAGCATGAAAAACGAACCTTCCAATTAAGTACTTTACCTACACGCCCTTCCTACAGACCTGTAAGCCCTTAAAGAAAAAGAAAGAGAAAAAAAAAAAAAGAGGGAAAAAAAAAAAGGAAAAAAAAAAAGGAAAAAAAAAAAAAGGAAAAAAAAAAAGAGGGAAAAAAAAGAGGAAAAAAAAAAGAGGGGAAAAAAAGAGGGAAAAAAAAGAGGGAAAAAAAAGAGGAAAAAAAAAGAGAAAAAAAAAAGAGGAAAAAAAAAAGAGGAAAAAAAAAAGAGGAAAAAAAAGAGGAAAAAAAAAAGAGGAAAAAAAAAAGAGGAAAAAAAAAAAGAGGAAAAAAAAAGAGGAAAAAAAAAAGAGGAAAAAAAAAAAGAGGAAAAAAAAAGAGGAAAAAAAAAAGAGGCTCTCTTTTAATCTGTACCGTGATTACATTTTGAAAAAATGTATGAAAGATAAGAGTTATCAATGTGTAACATTTCGGGGTGTCTGTTTGGTACTGTGTGTGAACACATAGTGAAACAAAAGAACATTATACTGTGTATGTATGGTTGGCTATCAGATGGGCTTTGTGAGTAATCAGATTAGCTCTTCTATGAAATTAAACCAGCCAGGGAGAGAGGTTTCGCCCTAATCCTAGCGCCATCTCTGGGAATGCTTTACCGTGCAGAATCACTTCACAATGGGCACGGGAATTAGGGGCGGGCTGCCCTCTTTTCCTCCGCTATCTCCTCTTTTAACCAAAACCCAATTCCCTGCCAGCCAGCACCCCCGGGGCCCGCTCCCAGCTCCAAGCCGGCGGGACGGGGATGGCAGCAAAGCCAAACCCGAGCGGTCCGCGCCGTGAGGCCGCGCTGCCTGGGGCCGGCCCGGGCTGGCGCCACCGCTTTCCCCCCCCCCTTTCTCTTCTCCTCTCTCCTCCCCACCCCCGGGGAGCTGCTGCCGCCGCGGTCGGACGGGCTCTGGCAGCGGAGCCGAGGCGGCGATGGAGCCGCCGACACGTTTCAATTAGCGCGGCGGCCTCGGCGCTGCCTCCCCCGGGGCGCTGCGGGCCCGGCCCCACCGCTGCCGCCTCCGCACTCCCCGGGAGGCCCGGCCCGGCCCCAGCGGCGCGGCGGGGAGGGTGAGGAGGGGAGGGTGAGGAGGGGAGGGTGAGGAGGGGAGGGAGGTTTAAAAGGGAGATAGCGCGGAAAAAGGAGGGTGGAAAAGGGCGGGAAGATGTGGAGGGGCCGGGCGGAACCGGCGGTGGGTGAGGAGGAGGAGGAGAGGTGCGGGAAGGCCGTGGCGGAGCTGGAGGGAGTGGAGGTCGGGGAGAGGGTGGAGGAGCTGAGAAAGAATTCGGCTGAAAGAATTATAGAATAGAATTATGGAATTGGCTGGGTTGGAAGGGAGCTCAGAGCTCATCAAGTCCAACCCTTGATCCACTCCCCCTGTGGTTCCCAGCCCATGGCACTCAGTGCCACATCCAGGCTCTTTTGAAATATCTCCAGGGATGGAGAATCCACTGCTTCCCTGGGCAGCCCATTCCAATGGCTGATCACCCTCTCCATAAAGAAATTCTTTCTAATATCCAACCTAAACCTCCCCTGGCACAACTTGAGACCATGCCCTCTTGTCTTGTTGAAAGTTGCCTGGGAAAAAAGACCAAAAGCCCAACCCCCCCCTGGCTCCAGCCTCCTTTCAGGGAGTTGTAGAGAGTGATGAGGTCTCCCCTGAGCCTCCTCTTCTCCAGGCTGAGTCTGTGCCCAGCACCGGCACCGCTGCAGCCACCACACAAAAAGAGAAAAATAAAGGCTGGAAGTTGCAGACACAACTGCAGTCACGGCAGCACAAAGCAAAGGGTCTCTTGGGTCTTCTGTACCTGCAGCCACCAAGCACCAACCCAGAGGAATCCTCAGGGTAACTGCAGTGCCAGCTGTGGTGGGCTCACCCAGAGCAGAGGAGGTACCACAGACCTCTGCATCCTTACCAGCACCCAACACGTCAGCATTGGGGCTTTTCTGAATGTTTCAGCAATGACTCAGCTTCCAGCTACAGATTTGTTTTGACCCTGGAACACAGAAGTCCAGGTGTTAGACACCTAAAATACCAAATGCCACACTCCAGGCAAGCAGGAATTCAGCAGCAGCTTTGCAACACCAGATGCAATGCAATGACACAAGACTTAAACCCCTGGGATCATCCTCTGCTCACTTCTCTCAGCCTGATGGACCCGATGAGCTTCAGTTGGTCTCCACTGTACAAGAGATGAAACTGGGCCAAGTGTTTATTCTCTTGCTCCCCTCCACACAGATACATTTGCTTCCTGGGAAATACAGGTGCTGGTAGTTGTTTCCTGTATATATGTGTTCCTTTTTCCCTCTGTCCCCCTTTTTCCCTTGACTTAATCAGAAGATCTGATGCAACCCCACAAAACCCAGCTAGTTCAAAAAGCTACATTAGGACAAGGAGTGTGTTTTAATCACCACCTTGTCTGACCTGACAGGTTTTGAAGTGTCCTCCTCCTTCCAGCTTCATTTTCAAACAGTCAAAAAATTATTTCTGATATAAGAGGACAGGCTTTTTGTATTTCAAGCAAACAGTTAAAAATCTCACTCATTTATCATCATGGTCCCACTTGCAATGTTGCCTTTCTGGAAAGCATTTTGGGATGGGAAAGACAGATTATATCTAAAGCCATGACATTTTAGTAAAAATGCCATCACTTCTCATCACAAAATGATAATGTTTTGCACTGTATCATCAAGTCATATACTGAGGAGATTTTTTTTTTCCTCTCTTAAGTTTGGACTGCAGAAAAAAAATCAAGAAATCTATAAAATATCTTACTAGACTAAGCCCAACCCAGAAATGGGACTAAACTTACCATGGTTCTCAAAGCCCTCTTCTGCTTGGTATTACAAGGAGTGGGGAGAGAAGCAGCATGTCCCCCACACAAAGGGACAGGACACTCAGTAAAGTGGGGTTGCATTCACCTGGCTATAGGAAGGCACTTGGTCTTCTAACAAGAAGTAACAACCACAATACATAGGAACCAGGTGGTGTGGAAGGAGCTGTTAGGCCTAAAATATTTGACCTCTAAACACACACCCTGACTTCAAACTATTCCAAATCACTGCTTCAAGAAAGACTTCAGTCAGAATGAAGCTAATTTGCAAAATCAAATACTTTGTGAGGATAAAAGTGAGATGTTTGACAGAGCTGTAGAGCCTCTCCACAGGTTCCCATTGACTTCTACTGGAGTTACAAAGGTGTCTGGAGAAGGGCTTGCAGGCTATGTGTTTCCATGCCACCAACCACCAAAAAAAAAAGGGTTATTTCAGATACAGCATAGCTAATTTTCAAATTACAAAACTATATGCCATTTAAATTATGTTTGTGTCTCCCAGACGGCTAAGGGGGGATCCATATTGTGGACTAAATACCTGCAATATTTTATTACTAACATTTAAGCTGGTTTGGGATTACAGAAACATGAGAAAACACCTTTGTGTTTGTGCCTGAGGCAGGCAAACTTTCCAGGAGAATCTGTGGTAATTTGACCTGAGTGCATCTCAGTGTAAGAACCTGATGGCCAGGGACACAGTGCTGGTCCTGCCAAAAGAGGTGACTACAAAATGGCAGTGAGAGTGGAGAATTTGAGTCATGCTGTTGTGCAAGGAGAAGCCAGGAGAGAGCAAGAGTCCTGGCAGCACAGATCATCTCCTGGCACAACTCTCACTGCCTTCAGTGAGAGCTTTGCCTAAGGAGGGATGGCACATTTCACACCTTAGAATGAATCTCACTTGCTCGGTACCAAGGGGCACATTCATCCCATTGGAGCATGGATTCCTCTCTGGAGAGAATAATTTGATTTTCTCAGAAAAGTTCTATCAGTGCAACCCTTAAAAGGACACAGCTATGCCATGGTATGTGCATTACCTTAGCATCACTTAGAGAAGTTATATGGCTTCAATTACATGGGTATAGTCAGTGGAGTAAAACTCTTAAGTAAACAGGGTTCATTTCCGATCCAAAATGGAATTTAATTATCTTAAAGGCATTTTTGTGGCCCCTCAGCAGACATGATCTTAACTAACTGGTAGGTCAGAGGTACAAAGAACACAGCACTGCAGAAATCTCCATTTAACTTTTTGCATCATTTCTTTGTTTCAGGCAAGAAAACCCCGAGAAACTATTTTTTTTTTTTAATTCCAGAAAAATGCTGGGATGCAGCTCCCACCAGGAGCAAAAATTCTCTCAGTGAGAGCATTGCTCATTGAGAAACTCTCCCAGGAATTATAACCCGGGGGTGGTGGGGGGTGGACAGTGGAGCAGAGAGTGAGGAGCAGAAGAGGTCCAAAATGATGTGAGAAAATAATCTCTTGTTAAAAAAAAGAGAAATGGGAAGAAGAGTTGCTCCCTAGATCAGTTTTGAATGCCAAGTTTCAGCAGTTTTCAGTGCCACATTATAAACCCATGAGAAACAAGGTTTAAGGCTCTTTATCAAGTGGATGCACTGTCCTTTGTGCTCATAATTTTTACAGAATTGCAAATGCTTCTCACTCTCCTCCTAGAGTCAGAAGGGAGAATAATAATAAAAAAAAAGACAAACCCTGAGGAAAAAGCTAAGTTCCTTTCAGGGAGGAGCTGTTCATTCTTGGGGCAGAAAGCCTGGAGGGCTCTGTGCAGACCCTAGATAAAATGACAGTGGTGGCCCCACAAATTTGTTCCTGGGGTTAGTGCCCTGACTGACCCTTTCCCATTCATCATCCCAAGGCAGTCACTCATGGTGAATGACACAGCACGACACCACATGAATTATTTGTGACCTTCAGGAGGAGTGGCTGCTCCAGAGCAGGTTGGGGTCAGGGGGAGGGCAGGAGGGAGATGTTGGTCTATTAGACCTGGGAAAGAATTTCTTCACGGAGAGGGTGATCAGGCAATGGAATGGTCTGCCCGGTGAGGTGGTAGATTCTCCGTCCCTGGTGACATTTAAAAAAAGACTGGATGTGGCACTCAGTGCCATGGTCTAGCAACTGCTCCGGTGGGTCATGGGTTGGACTTGATGATCTCTGAGGTCCCTTCCAACCCGGCTAATTCTATGATTCTATGATTAGCAGAATGCTTCAGCCTCCAGAGCAAAAAGGTGTTCACTGCATGGACCTGTCCCCCTGGCCTCACTACCAGTCCTAATTCCTCAGCCATCAAGCCCAGGGGTGTTGTTGGGGTGGCAGTGTCTCTAGGATGGAGAGAAGCCCATGTGAGTCAGCTATGGACAGGACAAAAAAATACCAGGGTCCTGATCCAGGCTGATTGCACCACAGAAGGCACAACCAGGAGGAGGGACTGGGAGGTGGGCAATCCTGATGCCTGCTGCAAGTTGGCTTGCTCCAGTGCCAAGGAGCTAACAGACTGTTGGCATTTCTCTAGAAGCACAGATTATTGGGTGTTTAGCATTTGTCTGAAAGTTGGGCTTCGCTTCTGGTAGAAAGATGAAAGATTTGCCCCTAGATCACACCACTGCTCCAAGGAGCTCAGCATTCATCCTGCCTCCTGCAGCAGCCAGGGCTAGACACTCCAAAGGAAGGTAAGGTCTTAGGATTCACCCTGACATTCCTACATCCCATACTTAGATGCTTTGCTGTGTGTTGAAAACCAGATCTCACCCATACAATCTTATAAATATAATCTGAACATCCTTAGATATTTGTAGCCGTAGAGAATGACTTATCACAGTTTAGTCTGAGGCATCTCTCACATACCAATACTGTCTGATGAAACATGCACAAGTCAACCTCCAGATGCTCCAAATCTCATGGAAGGCCCCAAATTTTCAGCATTCTAGAAATGTTTAATATTAAATCAATGAACCATACTACTGACTTCATTAATACCTCAGCTGTAACAAACAACTGTCCTTTACAAACAACTCCACCCAGATGAGACCAGAAATGTTGGTGCAGCTAATCCCTGAGTAAAACTGCGCAGGATGCAATTCTCTTAGGAGGATCAGGGCCTCCTGGTTTAATCCAACTAAGAACTACTAACTCCTGATGCTGGTGACTACAATGAGGCCATTCATGTACAGAAGTGTAAGGTGAACAGAGATTCAGAAATAAAACCGGGAGAGTGATTTTTCTGTAACACCAATTAAAATTAAAACAATGAATCTAATAAGCTCTTGATGCAGATAAACATCAAACAGAACGGGCTGCAGTCCTTAAACAGAGGGAACTCATCTCACATTCCATCTGTTCAACATTCACTCTTGGAAAATCCATATTAAAAAAGCCAAATATGATGGGTTTGTGTCTTTTGTGTGTGTGTGTGTGTGCAGTACCAACCACCCACCAAACCACCACCTCTAGCCAAGTACTCTTCCATATTTGTCCAAGACCATGGCATCAATGACACTGCTCTCAGGGTCATTATCTATAGGGAGGTTCCCTTGTCACCAGGATAAGTTAAAAAGCCCCAGAAAATCCTCCCCAGGAAAATCCAACATGGCAGTTTTTACCCAGTATTTACCCAGAATATTTACTAAAGCAGTGTTTAAGGAAAGGCATGTTATACTGCATGGGGCACTAGGGAGGTCTACATCTCCTGCTTCCCCCAAATCAAACGAACCACAGAGCTAGCAATGAAATTCCAAAGGTTTCCATCACTCAGCTGCAGCCTGAGAGGGTGCAAGCACTCCCCAGGATTTTATTTCCAACTCTACCTTGGTGCAGGCAGAAAATGGAAATGAAGGAAGGGCTCTGTCACTTTGGTGGGTGGTTTAGCTTTCTCTGCTGCATCCTGGCAATTAGTTTGCATGGTTACAACTGCAGAAAAAGCTACAGTTGTTAGTATCTGCTGATGTGGGGTGGGTAAGGAAGCTAAAGAAAGACTCCACACTGGCAGCTGCTCCCCAAGGCACTGTGCCTGGGGCTAGACTCCATCCTAGTCTGGTTTAAATTCCCACAGCACCATGCAGTGCACAAAAGGAGTTTCAGCCATGGTGCCTCCTCCCTGCCCCCTGCACTGAGACAACAGAAAAATAGTTCCTTGCATCCATCTTCTTCTTCCCTGTGCACCTGTACAGGGTTAAGCATATTCTAACCCACTGTCTCATCATGCATTATGCTGGGCCATGACCTTACAGCTCAGGAACCACCAGGCAGCTGCTGGCCTAGGAGGATGTCTACATCCTGCTTCCCTTCAGAAGAAGGCAGGCTAGAGAGAAAACAAACCAGAACAAAACAAAACAAAACAAAACCTTTACAGGAAAGAGATGAGCATGTAGATTCCTTATCAGTAATTCCATTAGAGATTATTAAATCTACCACCCCTGAATAAGGTCATTGGATTCTTTTTTCAGCCTATCCCTCCTTTGCCTATTTCCTCTGGACAGGCACCAGTACCAAGGCTCTTTATACATTATCAGAATCTGTTTTCTTTTCAGCAAAGCAGATTCTCAAAAGAAATTCCTGAGTTTCTGTTCTGTTGGCTGTATAAGCATCAGAGCATGAACTGATCATACAGGAATCAGCAAGAAGCTTTGTATTTCTCATATACAGTAATAAACATTCAACAAGGTGCAGAATATGCCAGGAGAGATTGTGAACTGGAGTTAGTGCTGCAAGCAGGAGAGAGAATTTTTCAGGCTAAATCAGTAATCCTTTAGCACAGGGGAAGTCTCTGTCCTTTTCCTGCTAGTGACTCGGGCTGGCACATGGCTCCCAAATGAACTAACACACAGTGACCCAAATTAATTTGGTCTCTCACTCTCCCTCACTCCATCTCTTGAGTTTCCCATTCTTAGTTCTGTATTTTCTGCACCCTCCTGTGCAAGAGTGGTGCTCACACAGGCAGAAATCCCTTCTCAGTGCAATGGGATTTTGTGTGTACTTGCTCAGAGGATGCTGCCAGCCTGTTATCACCCTCAGGTTCAGTTGTGAGAGAACAACTTTGGGTGGGTGAAGGTGGACACCATGCTCTGAAAACAAACCAGTCACTATGAGCTCTATTCTACTCCTTAACCCTCATCACTACAACATTCAGAAGAATTCTGAATTTGGGGGGGAATTCAGGGAATTCAGAGAACTGTTAGTTTCAGCTTTACCATCTGCCCCTCTGACAGCCAAACTTCAATTTGTGAGGAGCTCAAGAGTTATCCCACACCTTGAGGGTATCAGGTCAGTTTAAGCAACTGAGAAAGGTTTTCCATTTTGAACCTTTTTTTTCAGTTTACTGTATATCAGGGTTTCAAACAAAACTGAAAAGGGAACTTGGTACACATTCACTTTCCAAATGGACTTTGTCTAAGGCATTTGATCACTGACCCAGCTGCAAAGCCATGAGTAGGGCATATGCACAACTCAGCTGTTTTTTTTGTGAAATCCAGTGGTTTCGCATAAACTGTCAGTGAAAACCAGTGAGTCTTGGCTGCTTGCCATAAAATGACAGCTTATCAACTTCCCAAATCAAGATTTTTTCTCCTCCTATTATTCTTGTCAGTGGTTACAGTCACCCTTCCTTCTATGAAGTCTTACAGTGGGAATTAATATAAAAAATTTAAAAATCACATGAACTAAAAATCTTGTGGTCAGATCTCAGCCCTCAGCAAGAACAACACTGATAGACTCATGTGCTCTGGAAATGCACAGCTCACCCCTCCATAGTCTTTTGGACCTTACAAATAGCAGTAATTCCTAGTAAATAGCAATTTGAACCAGTAACCCAGTTAGACATTGTGTCTCTTCTCCTGTTGCTGTCCTACCCTGCTTTATACCAATGCCTGGGAGTTCCCAAAAAGCTCACCTGTCAGTCTTTAAGATAAAAGACCCTCACTATCCTGAGTGTGCTTGCTAACACCACTTGCTAATAGTTTTATCAAGAGTACCACCAACCCTCCCTCCTTTTGTACACACCACCCTCCTCACAAAAAGAACAGATGAACTGTCCCATACCTGGCACAAAAGGAAGGAGAGAGGAGCTGGGAATCCATAACTGGGGTTAAACATCAAACTCATCAAGGACATAGCAAGGATACACCATCCCCATCATGCTTATAAAGAAGGAAAGAGGCAATGCAGAAAGAGAGGAAGGGGACAGGGAAGCAAATAAATAAAGACAATGCACAATTTATGAAGACAAGAAGGTAGTAAGTGCTACTCACCCAGAGTGTAAATTGGTATTGATGTCACAACACAGCCCAGCCAAAAAATAATGATGATGATAATTTAGGGCTTGCACTATATCTCACTCAAGCCACAGTCCTATCCAACAGCAACTCTCACCCTGCTGCTTTCTTCCCCTCCTCTATTCATTGGTGTCCCCCTAAATCAAATACACTCAATGTTGATTTGATTATATTTCCTTATTTTATTTATCATCCATCCCTCACTCTTCTGCTCTCCTCAGAAGTTCTCAGTGGGCATCTCAGTCATTCTCTGGTACCTGGCAGTACTCAGAGGAACAAGCCTGTCTTTAGGCCAGAGGAATTAGAATCCTGATGTTGGTAAGGATTCATGCATCCTTCCCAGCCCTCATCTGTCATCCTTTAATCTCCTGTTTTATGCTCCAGATCCTGGCTACCCAGTCCTGACTTCCCAGGTTTATGGCCCTGACTTACTTTCCTCCTGTAACATTTTACTGCTTGGTTATTGGCCCTTAGGGGCCTCATTTACACAAGTGCTGTTTTTGCTGTAGTTAGACTAATTCACAGGGTTACAGTTTGCTCTTACATCTGACATTCTGCTCAGTTCCCAGTCTCCTCTCTCCTGCAGGAAGGCAAAAGATTTTCTAATGGACAGGAGATTTTCTTTTATTTTTTATTTTTAATTATGGTTATTAATCCCCTTGTGGGTGTTTCAAAGCCTGAATTAAATTCTCCCTCTCTGTACAGCATGATTCTGCCAATTTCTCTTTGATGCACACATGCCCTCTGGGCCCTTCATAAGTCTGTGAGACCTTGAGAAAGAGATTTCATCTGGACTTTCCTCATCCAGTTTGATGGAATGGCAGACCACAGGCTTGAGAGTCTCTTGGGAGCCAAACATGTCCCCTACTTCCACTTCTGGTCCAGCATTCTGTTTTGTTCAGTTTGGGTTTTTTTAAAAATTTATTTTCATGTTCTCATTAGGGAAGGAAACACTTTCCATGTCACCTGGGTTAATTTCTTTCCTAAAGCTTTCTATGACTGCTCTATGACCATTAGATTTCTATCTTTCTTGTGCACACACATATAGAGATACAGGTAAGCCTATACACACAGCTAATATATATATTGGTGTGAGAATATAACTCATTTCCATAAATTTCCCTAAGCAAAGCTCATTTTCCAGTGCTGCTTGCTTTCACAGCTCCCATTCCAACTGGGTCTGTTATTTATTTTGTTTAGGGACTGGTTTTCATGTAAAAGCACAGCACAATCAATGCTCTTCTCCACATGGCCTAAGAATCATCTCTAGAAGGACAGAGGACACAATCAAAAGCCACTTGGTCAACTTAGATGCATTCAATTTTTGCATTACAAAATCCCAAAGCTGAGAGGATGGGTGGTGCTGTGGAGAGTGGGTAATGGGATCCATGGAAGCTGTACAACATGACCTGCCTGGGGTTGCATTCAACAAGTTTTAATTCAACTGTCCAAGCAAATGAAACTCTAAATTTGAGTCACATTAAAACCTCCCACATGCCAGGATCAAAAGTCTGTTGAATTCTGTTTCAGTAAACTATTCAGCATCAGCTTAATTCGAAATAGCACCATAACAATGTCAATTACAAGAAAAATGCAACTTGATTTTGTAAATCAGAGTTCTTTGCTGTTCTCTGCTACTTTTACAGGATCAAAAGCTTATTGTCAACATTTGTTAGATTTCCCAACCTATTGGAAGAGATAAATAAGTATTATCCCTGATTTTTAACAGATAAACTATGGCACAAAGAAATGAAATTAGTTGCCTCAGGTCACACAATGACCAGTTTAGGAACTGGATCACTGGACCCATTCTTTTCTTCTCATTTCTCTCTTTCTAAATAGAAAAACCTCCACGGGTTTGGCACACACTTGCAAATGATTTTTCCAAAACTACCAATATTGGCATAACTCCATTCCTATAGAAACCAGCATACTGCTAAAAGAATTAGGCCAGCTTATTATTTTAAATGGCAACAGAGCTAAGGCAGCACTCACTGTGGTTCATAATCTCACCCAAGTCAATAAATGTCCAGAGGAAATAGTTAAGACAAACAATCATCAACAAAAAAACCCAAACATAAAACCAGAAATTAAAACACAAGTACATAAATTGAAGGGTTGCAGAGGAGCAAGAGTTCAGTGTGTTTGGTATGATCCAAATCTGTGATGCTTCTGACTGCCATGGGATTGCACATAAAGAAGATGTGCAGTATTCTGTGGGTGCTATTTTTCTTTTCTTTTTTCTTAAATTGGCTTCTTTGGCAGCAGTGACCCCAACCAGATCTTTATTCTCAAGCTTTTCAGTCAGGTGAAATAAAGTATCCCATTTTAATCAACAGGGATGTACCTAAAGTGCTACCTTGCAGCAGGCACGTGCATATTTTGTTCACCTGAGCCTCAAGAACTGTGTGATTATGTTCAATTTTTGTTCTTTGTGGTCCTTCCTCTTTCTCCAAGTGCCCAGCATCTCTTTTTCCACCCTCAATTGATGGCTGATGGACTTCCCCCATATGGAAGTGGGAGAAAATAAATAAATAAAAAAAAACCCAACACAAAAAATACCACAGCTCTGTTGCTGCCTGGCTGTTGCCTGGCCTGGCATGACAACCCCAGCACCAGTGCCAGGAACAATCTTTGAGAGTTATGGGTGTGAGTGCTGCAGGATCCCCCTCAGCCCCAGCTGCCAGCTGGTCCAGGCAGTAAAGAAACAACTCATTATACATTCCTGCAAACCTCACTTGTTTCGAGCCACAGAAACCACGTCTCATGCATTGAGCAGTCAAGAAAAGAAGGCAGCTGCAGTTTGGTGGCTGTTTCTATACTGTGGGCAGAACTACAGCTCCAGACTCCTTCATCCAAGCCAGTCGGGTGGTCTAGCAGCAAGTCTGTGGTTTGGAGAGGAGATCCCAGCTCCAAAGCATGCTCACCCTGCAGAGTGCTGGTTCCAAGAAGAACCATCCCATCCCATCCAACCCTGGCAAAGTGCTGCTGGAGACACACAGGTCATGTGTAGTGCAACCCTGGCAGGGCTACGTCCTCACTCAGCATCCAAACCCAAATGTTTCCACAGGTTATTATGAAAAAATGTAATATACTCCACCATTCCTAAATGTACTAAATAGTGTATCACTCACTGGATGACACCATAGAGACTTGGACTGGCAACACTGGCTGTCCCTCCCTCCAGCAGACTCCAAAAGACCTCTTTATACAAACAATAATAGCTTCTCTGAATAAGGGATTAAATCTCCAGCAATTAGACTCTAAAGTAAAAGCCCAAATGACAGACACTAATCTCTTAGGTGTATAAAAGTCATCTTTAGGTGGTACATTAACTGGCTGTGTAGTTTTATCCAGAGAGTCCCCAATTCCATAATCAGAATGTGGATGTCCTGTATCCTGTCAGATCCCAAACCTGCATTAGCAGTGGTTCACCATCCTGCAGCTCTGAAGCCTTACACTAAAATATTGTCAGTTGTCCCAACAAACCTGAGTAATATTTTATTCATGCAGCACATACTCCAAGGGGTTAAAGGCCTTTTAGTTCTGAATACATTCTGTGTGACTCAATTTCTAAAGCACTAAATTGTAAGCTATAAACCCATGTCATTATTTACTTTCTTAAAGATAACAAGGAGCCAGCTTCTCCCTGTGTCTCCCTCTGTTTTGCTGCCTTTTGGAGGCATTCTTTGCAACTGCTGCATGGCTCAGTAATTCCCAAGCCAGAGTGTGTATGGAAAATTCCTGTTAAACAATGGCCCAGGAGAGAGAAGGAGGAAAGTTCCATTCCCCACCAGACCTGGTTCTCTTCTGGCTCCCCCCTTCCCCACCCCCAGCTGCCTCTCTGACCACCTTCCCTGACTTTTTTGGGTTTTTGGGTTCAGAGCAGCAGAAGTGGTCACATCCCACACCCATTTTGGGGGGAAGGAAAGGGAGAGTGGGTCAAGAGGGGAAGAGAAGGAACTTGTTCTCAGAGAAGCACAGTGTACAGCCTGGCAGGTTTCTTTTACCCTGCTTCAGTTCAGTAAAAGCTTCAATTAACTCCACATTAATTATTAAATCAGAACAATGCATCTTTGGGTTCCAACAGTTAAATTCTGTTACTGCTCTTCCTTTGGGGAGCTTGGCTAAGTTTTACAACTTAGGACATAAATATCTTTGTTCAAGGAGTTCCTGGGCTGTTGATTTTGTTCTCCTGTTTGTGAGAGCATTTTTCATCACAGCATCTCATGCACGCATGGAAAGAAGCATTTCTGGGCCTGTTATATCTTGAAAACTTTTTACATCTAACACATACAGCTCTTCCAGGCTCCAACAGGTTCTAGCAACACAGACATGAGATTTCACCCCCTCAAGAAAGCTCTCAAGTTAAGGCTCTCCAGGAAGCTGGAAGCATTTGCACAGCCCCTCTAAAAAGGGGGCTGCTTCCTTGTAAAATGGAGCACTGGGTTTCCAGGTCAACATTATTCTTGAATTCTACAGCTGCTTCCCAGCCTTTCTCTTCCATAGATGGCCCTAAGATTTCTACTAAATAAAGCCAACCTAGAATTATTTACCTTTTACTTGAAACAACAAAAAGCCAAACAAAAAACCCCAACAAGTATAGAAAAATAGACAAAAAGAGATGACTAAATTAAACAGGCAACTAAGCCTAGTCAGTCAGCCAACTTCTCTGTCTCCCCTCAGTGCTTGAATTTCTGTTTGTGCTCAGACTGAGGAAGCTGGCAAAACCTCATGCCTGACCTGCAGTACTGACAACATGTGATTTGCTTTGCCTCTGTTGGGAAAAAATGCAATATTTGCTGTAGCAAACTTACTGTCTGCGAGCCCAGAGGTCCTTCAGTGATGCTACTGACCACAGCTCTCCAGTTCTTGTGACAAGGGGGAGGAAAAACCTGCAGTAAATACATTTGTGTTAGAGAAGTTGCTTCCACATGGCTTTTTTTTAAAAAAAAAAGCAGAATGGTCTAGAAGGGAAACAGCAGTAAATACTTTCTTCTAATCTTGTAAATGTTACTCTACTCATTGCTGCCTGCCTGCACGACTGCCTGTGAGCTGTGTACTTTCCACCAGTGCTCATCATGCAGAACCTTTCTGATCTCCAGGTGTAAGGTTATCCTGTGAGGCTGTGGACACAGCCCCCTAGCTCAGAACAAAAAAAGTCTCTGCAGCCAGATCTAAGTTTCTAGGAGTACCTGTCTCAAAGATGTGCCTGAAAGACACTACCCAGGGCTCTGGGTCATATGAAAAAGAAAAGCAGACAAGAAGGCACACTGTGGGAAGGATGTCTGGCGACTGTGTGAACTGTGTGGCACAACCACCCACAAAAATGAGGCACTGGGCAGTGCTGCAAGCAACATGAATTCAATTCCTTTTAGCTGCTCAGTCCCCCGTGTATCCCTTTGCCAAGTTCCACATTGTCTGACAGAAATCAAGCTGTTCATCCCTCTGCTTCAACTCTGCATTTGCAAAATCCACCTTTCAGAGGTTTTTTAAGATGTTGGATAAAAGCTGCTATTATGCCTTACAGGTAAGTAGGTAATCATTATTATTTATTATTGTGGCAGTTTCTGGAGAAATTGTATGAAAGAAAAATAGCAAGTTTGCCCTCATGTACTCCCATCTCAAGTCTAGTTCAATATTCTTTGTCAGACATACCTTTGCTGCAGAGCTCCTCAGGGTAAGGGCTCATGTGTTCTGAAGGAAGTTTGCCACACTTCATAATGCTACGAAAATAATTAATAAAATTATCATTATTAACCATGATAAGCACCAGCAAAGCTGCATGCCCATAGAGAGCAAACCCCATATATTCTTGCCAATTTGGAAGGGATTATCAGTGGCAAGTAGAAAAGTCTCTCTGAAATGTTTAACTATGGGTTACTTTAAAGCTGACTTCCATATGCATTTATGGATGACACGTTTATGGAACAGAATTCTGAAATTTACACAGTTAAATAACATAGGCAAATAGAAGAAAAGTTAAGGGCAGGAACAAAACAGCAGCCTGGTGAGGCTTGTCTGCTTGAGAAAAATCCACGTGTTCACCCTGGAAAGTGGAAAATACCCAATATAGATCCCCATGACACTCCTGCTTACACTAGATTTAGGTCAATGGAAATCCTAAGCCACCAGTTGAATTGCTCTTCCATACCAGCATGACAGCAGAATCAGGGCCAGGTTCTCTGCAGAGGAAAAGACAAAAGAAACAATCTGAAGAGTTTTCAGTTGTATGTATGCTGTGATGGATGCTTGTCCCCACCCTACGGGTGCACAAACTTCTGAGGCCCATTGGAAGTTGGTAGAAAAACTGGGAATACTGTACATTTCTTCAGCAAGAGACTACTGGAACCTACCAGAAATGGACCTGTGGGAGCAAGTAAAAGGTCCTGCCATCTTATCCTGGTCCAGGAATCCACTTTCCCATGATTAATTATTTGTACTGTTAAGGAAACATGAGTGCTTTCAGTGTGGACTGAAGAAGGGCTGCTCCTAATCAAGAGCAGTCAGCTTGTTTATTTCTGTTTTTTTTCCCCATTGTCTATTTTGGTGTTTATAAAAGCTCCAGTTGGGAGCTGTGTGGCTGTGGCCTCCTCACAGCAGCTGCCTTGCTTGTAAAGCCTCTGCCTCAGCCAGAAAGACAAACCAGATGTATGGTTCCTACAGCATTCCCAGTGGGAGAAAATACCCTTTGGGGACAAGGCCAGGCCAACATCTTTGTGCCTGTGGTGCACAGACCATGTTTGGATGGAACAGGGATGGCTGTGAGGGAAAAGCCCACAGATACTCAAGCAGGCAGAGCTGATTATTTAGAAATGCAGAGTGAAAGGTGTGAACCAGAGCTGGGAACAGTGGGTGCACATAATCTAGGATTCTGCTTCTACCCTCCTTGACAGCTCCCATTGAAATCCCTACAGATCCTGTTCTAGGGATCTCAAAGATCTCCCAAACATACATTTTCCTGTGCTAAGGGACTATAGAACCAGACAGGTTAGAGGGGAGAGCTATTAAAACCATCTGAACTTGAGCAATACTGGGCAGTTTGCACTTATTTTTTTAAAGCTGCTTGCAATCCCAACTTTTTCTTCAATATTCTTTTCCTGGCACAGGACTGATTACATGCCTAGTGCATGAAGAAAAGTGGGAATACTAAAGGATTAGGAATACCTAAATTTATGACAGGATTAGCTGGAGTTTTATCCTCTTGTCACAGAGAACTAACATGAACAATCAGGAAGGACATTCCAGCCCCATTATCTTCTACTCCTGCTGCAAAGAATGCAGAAATAAAGACTGTACCAAGAAAAAAGTTTATGACATTCATCTGAGATCTCCCAGTCTGTTATGAGAAATGAGCATGTTTGTCAAATAATTCTATAATAATTCAAACGATATTTTATAGAAGAAATAAAGTTGAATTCTTCTCTTGATTACATCAGTTTTACATAAAATATCATAAATGAACAGAGAACCAAACCCAAAGAAAATATTTGGCTAGACCTCATGCCACTGCCAATGAAATTTACCACTGAGCTTAAGAGAGTAGGATCAACACCAGAAATACCTACATCTTCCATACAGCTGTGTCATTCCAGGCTCTGCCCAGGTGCTGCTCGATGAAATTAGCATTTCTGTGACCAGAATGAATGATTCAGGTGCTAATCTAGCACAGATTTCCTTGGCTGAGTGACCTTGGGCATGTTTCAGTTCCCTTTCTCTGAAGCAGGAGTAACAGCCCCAACCCCTCTGATCACTCTTTGGGATTTTTAGTTCCAAGTTTGCCATGGACTCCAAGTTAGGGATGGATAGATCCTGTAGAAGGGAGAAACAAAACATGGAAGTATTATGAGCTGATGGTTCTCAGCACCACAGAAAGCCAGCCAGCCAGCCAATATTCCTCCCAAACTGTTTAAGATGTTGAACAATCCAGCCTTGAAATAATGAGGAAGAGGCCAGGTTTGGTACTACTGATAGTGGTTGAAAAATTGTAAGCATCGTAATGGAATTGTGTCTTACCCAACAAGTTTAAATTATTTAAAGTTTAAAGTGACAATCATTCCATGTTTTCCCTATTGGGAACTGAGCTGGCGGTGGTTTCAGTGTTCCTTGAAGATGGTACATGCAAAACCAGCCAGTGCTACTGCATGTGTATCAGACTCCTGCACATTTGTAGCAAGAGGTTTACAAAAAGGGCTCAAGAATGTTCTGCACTGCAAACATTTATGTTCATCTGACCCTCTGGGCCCTTTGGTACAGGATGTTTTCACCAAATCCATTCCCAGATACAGCCAACCTAATTCATCCTCAGTGAAACACCAGTGAGGAGACCTGAGGTGTGTTGGAGGAGTATTTATCCTATGAAATCTCTTGCCACCAGCAAGATGAGCAATTATATTGTTAATAACTTATACATAATAGCTGCATAGCAGAATTGAGCATTGGTGTTTTTTCATCCCAACCTGCAAGTTACTCCAACTTTGGTCCCCATCAGTCCAGCAGCTTTCAGAACACTTGACTTCCATCAGCACAGAAATGTGCTGCACCTTCTACCTTACTATTTTCCATTCTAGCAAAATGAACAACAAAAAACAAAACCAAAAATAAAAAATAACCCTATGGCTTTCTCAGCTCAGCTTCAAGGAATGGGATCCAGACAAACTGCTGGAGGGAAGGAAGGCTTTTGGATTCTGCACTTTATTTTATTAGGTGTGAGTTATTTTGATTATGTTGGCAAGAAGTGGGAAAAAAAAAACCTGGCAGCAGCTCTGTCCCCTCTCTACCCACTTCTCCATGCACATGTGCACTCACTGCCACCTAATTTGGCCACCAAAGGCTCCCAGAAGCACCCTACAGGGGTGCCTCTGCACTTTGCCACATTTGACTGCTTAGGTGGGAGACAGAAAAGCCTTTTTTTTTTTTCCAATCAAAGAATGGAGGGAGGGAAAGGAAGGGGAGGAGCAAAAAAATGTGCAAATCCCCCAAGTTTTTTTCTCCTCAGTTCTGGATGTTCCTCTCAGGGGTTTTTGCATGAATGGATGACATTCTTTTCAAGCTGCCTTGGAGCTCAGAGTGTGGTGACAACAGGGCTGAGAGAAAATGATGGGCAGTGTGTCCACCAGCCCCAGGGAAATCACTGCTCCTCCCTGACATCTCCTACCTGCCACTGGGCAGGCAATGGGGAGCTGGGAACTCTGGGGTTTATTCTTCCAACTGTCACTAATTTTTTTTGTGTGTGTGTGAACCTTGAGTCACTTAACTTTTCTGCTCATCAGTTTCCTGGTAAGACTTCAGCTACCAGAAAAAACAGGAATATCAGAAATCTGGACTCTGCCAGGAAGGACCCAATGCATGAAACAGAATTCAAGCAATTTAAAGTCTAATTTTTGCAAAGATCTCAAAGGTTGGCCTCACTACCTGAACAGAAGGGTGATCTTATATGTGAATACTTGTGTGCATGTGTGTATCTATAGCATAAGATAATCAGAATGGAAAGTTATTAAAATTAATGTAGAAACCAGATCAGAGGTAAATACCTGTCTGAAGATCCCTCCTCACCAAGCTGAGTGCCAGAAACACTAACCAAAGGAAGTTTAAAGTGGCACTTTATCTCCCCAGTACAAAGGGCATCTGCACCATGGGGAGATGGGAGCTGCTGTGCTGCTCTGTTGGGCTTTATTTTTAGCTTCAATTTTCTGTGTACTTTTCTAGCATGGTTTTAGAAGCATTTTCTACTTACATGCTCGAGACAGCCCTTCAGTCCTTTCTTTCCTCTCTGCTTTGTGACTGTGGGATCACCTGCTCATGCAGAGCTCACAACTACAACATCCCTTTCCTTTGCCTGATGGTAGCTGAGAAGGAGGAAAACAAAACTGCATTTTTCCATAGTGAAGCCAATACAAATGAAAATTCAAATAGAGATTTCTCAGCATCTGCCTCATTTCTTGGCACCTCAGAGACAACTTAGGTGGCTCTGATACCTTGCAGAGAGCAAGAAGCACTGTGTACCAGCACCCTCCATCCCTGACAGAGATCCTGTCATCCATACAGACCTTGGGAAAGGAGCACAAAACTTCAGCCTGGAATGGGTATGGAAAATACCAGCTTGGAGACAAAAATTTTTCCCATGGAGCCCTCTGTAGGCTCCTAGAGTCACAGAAACCAAAAAACTAGCCCTGCTCCTCTTGAAATGAACAGCAGGACATTCCTAAAGACAATCTAGCACTGAGCAAGAGATCTGGAACTCTCCTCACAGAAAGGGAGGTCAGATTTCTTTTTTGGTCATCTACAGGGAGCACAGAATATATCTGAACAACTTGGATTCAGCCTGCAGGATCTGTGCATTCCCTATGGGACAGAACTAGGGAGCCAGCTGAACATGCTGCTCAGGAGTGGTGTAAAGCTGGTACCAAAGGAGAAGACAGAAATTAGAGCCTCTGAAGGGATCACATGGAGATTTGCAATTTGAAACATAAATTTCTAAAGTGTGACTGAGCTCCTATCTTCTCCAGAAATGAGATAGCAGAAAACAAGACTAAATTTTTGTTGTTTTGCATGTCTCCTGTGAAGGCTTCTCACAGGCAAGGCAGAGGGAATAAGGAAGTTAACTGCTGAAACCAGGCAGTTTCCTAGGCATGGCCCTATGGACTGACCCTAAATATTCCAGCTTCACTGCTGTGTTGAAGGCACCACCAAGGGGACAAAAAATGGAGGGAATAACACTGGAGGGAGGGAAATAAAATTGATAAGGCAGGGAATCCTCCCGTGCTGTAAGAAGAGGGAAGCAATAAGGGGAAAAGTGGGGCTCTCCTGAGACACTGGAAAGAGCAAGTTCTCTGAGAGTAAAGCATGGAGGTGAAGCATGGCTCTGCAACAGCTGTTTAGCATGTTAACCTGTTAGTCTGCAGGTTCCTATCCAAGAGCTTTCAGTCAGAGTCCCAGTCCTGCAAAAGCAGTGTGACAAATGCAGGAGGATGGGAGTCAGCCCTTGGAAGTTACAGACTGCTGCAGAGATCCTGCCTTCTTTACTTAGGAACAGCCTGGATGCAGAGATGTAACAGAGAAAGGGAAGGGAGCAGGTTCTCAGCTCCCCTTGCTGGATGCTAGAAAGGGCTGCAAGAAGAAGAATAGTAATAGTTGGAATACCTTAGGCTTCAGCCAAGCCTGCCTGCCCACAAAAGGAAGTTTTATGCATTAAGATATTCGTGGCAGGTGGCCAAGCAGTACATTTTTCTTTTCACTCAGCCCTCTTAATGGTGACAAGTTTTCCAAAGATGATGGGAAATGATGATACAGAGTACACCTGCCCTGACTGGCTCTGATGTAACAGCAGAAGCCTCCATACCAGAGCAGATGGGGGGCATCTGTGCTTGTGAAGACAGCCAGCCCCTCCAACCCACTCCCAACACCTAAGTGCCCACTCAGCCTGTAAGCCTGCATGCTGTTGTGCATATGCTGCAGGAGCAACCAGCTAGCAAAAATCTCCCTTGCTATTCAAAGGTCCTGGGACTGACCTGTTCTCCTGCTCAAAATGCTGCTTGAGCTGAGTTTGTTAATAAGGGTTGCAAATTCCAAGAAGAGTCAGGAATTCAGCAACTCCTGTCAAACCCCATCAGGGTTCAAGGCCTATGGAAGCAAACACCTTGCAGCTAAAATACAATGCTGGAGTGATACAAGGTCTACACTTTCCCTGAGGTGAAAGAATAGAGTGATAAAACAGGCAGTTCACACCTTCAAGCCATTTACAGAATAAGCCTTTCTGCTTTCAGACCTGAGATCAGGTCAAATTTGAAGCAAATAACTAAGCCTTTCCCCTTTTGTCTGTGGCAAACAGAGCTCTGTAATCCAGGAAACACCCTGCTTCCAAAGCCTGAAGCTCAGACCTCAACACTGGCAGCAGAAACGCCTCAAACTGATCTCTTCTTTCACAACAAGGATCAAAGTGCTCACTTGCTGCACGACCTATGAGGGCAAATCACTTGACCTCCAGATACAAGTCAGCCAACTGAGCTTGAAAAGTACTTGGAAAAACCCTACAACTGCAGAGCCACTTGGAAAACCAGATGTTGAGCTGGAGCAGAGTTTTCCAAGGGTGAGAATTTACCAGCAATGGTAGGGTGCAGTTTCCTTACAGAAGAACACAAGAATGACATCAGCTCTCCGCATGCCCACTCGTCCAAACCCTTTATCCCACACTGGAAAAACAGCTTTTTTTTTTTTTTTTCTAACAAGGTTCAATAAGAGTTCAGACATATGTGGCTTCAACCACACTCAGCAGCTGTAGAGCAGGCAAGGGTCAAAACCAGCACTGAGTAAACCCAAACCAGTACTGAACACAGCACTCCTGCCTGGTGTCAGTCAGAGGTAATTTCTCTGCTACAGACCGAGCCCCAGGGATTTCTTTTCTTGAGGCTTCTCTGTAGTATGGAAATTAGCTGCCTACTCAGGAGGTAATGTTACTGGAACCACTTTAACCACCAGGCATTTCTTTTCAAGCACAAGCTCTTCTGTGAATGAGAGGCAGGAGATTACCAAGGGCTGCCTGCCCAGTAAGCATCTGTGTGGGAAGGGGTTACCCCTTTAGCATGCTTTGTCTTTCAGATTCTCCTTAGGGCACGTTGTGTGTCAAAAAGCAGACTCAAGCAGGGAGAGTTTGAAAGGGCAAGGGAGGAGGCAGCAATGTGGAGGTTTTTGGGTTTTCTCACCACTGTGGCATGAAACGGAAACGGCGCTTGCTTGGCAGGAAGAGTGAGAGTGATGGAGCTCTGCAGCAGAGTCAGGGGTGAAAAACCTCACACCACCTCCTTGAGAGTATTTGTGTTGCTACAGCAAGGACTCTTTTTCTGGCTCTGACATTTGGACTGACTGTGAGTCCTCGAATTCTCTTAATGCTGCTCCTGCATGTGGTGCTAATGAATTCTACATCTCGACAGGCAGGGTATGGTGTGGTCCCACCCTGCTAGCAATTCCCTCTAGCTGCACAGGACAGACTGTGAGCAGAGCTTGGAAGGTTGGCCTGCACCCACTTCTGCCTCCTGGTAAACCACGACCGTCACCCACAGACCAGGAAAATGGTTGCAAACTCAGGTGGCACCTGTTTTTCATACCTTCTACAGCCTTCCTGAAGGGCGAGTCACACCTCCACCTGAGGTTCATAGGATTTCAGTTCAGTGTTTGTGCTGTGGGTCCAGTGGGTCCTTTTTTGAACAGCTGTCCTGGTCCTATTTCTCAACAGAAGTCATGACAACGTGCAAAGCTGCAGAGCAGCAGTTGGCTACCTCTGGGGACAGCAGGAACACCCATTGCAGAAGAAGTGAGGGCACAAGCCTAGAGCTGGAGAAATATCCTGAATGTTTGGTCAGCATTGTCAGAGGAGGGAGAAGACTTGTTGCAACAGCAACAGAATGTCAGCAGCCATCAAAACTGTTTTCTAATTTCTTAGATCCTGCCCAAAAGGCCATTCTGTGCCCAGGCTTTTCTCCTTGAGCAGTTTGCCAGACACTTTGTCAGATCCAAGCAGATTGATCCAGCAGGTTTGGGGTGCCCCAGCCCAGGAAGCATCCAGCCCATCTGCCCTGCCCTTTACACTTCATCTAAGGGACCAGTGGCTCATGTAAAGTGTGATACCTGATGAATCAACAGGGCTTGAAATATGAGCACTGTGCCACTGAGATGTAGCCCACCACTACAGGGGAGAAGGCCACTTGCTTCCAGTTCAGCAGCTCGTGTCATACATGGCCTAGAAAATAGAATGTTCAGTTGAGGCTTCTGCCTGTCCTCTTAATGCAGGGCCTGAGAGGACAGCCCGAGGTGTGAAACATGCAGCCTGACTTTCACTTTACCAAAATAGAAGGTTCAGCAGGAGCTAAACCCTACAGACTTGCACACAGGATGGTATCAGTACAGCACGAGAGCTCGTGCTGAGACCACAGCTGAGATGGAGCAGTGGCTGTGCCAGAAGAACAAGGCAGATGCTGAAAGATCATAAATGCAGAGGCTGTGCTGCCACAGAGAAGAGGGAGAAGCTTGGAGAGAGCAGGAGATCCTCCCCCCAGGGGCACTGTGCAGGGCAGGAAGCCACAACATGAATGTGGGGCTTGGTTGGGGTCCCCCAGTCCCCATTATTCAGTACTTCAACTGAACCTCTGATGAGTGTCAATACTGGAGGAAGGTGAAAGAACATAAGAGGGAAGAGAGGGTGGGCAGAAAGACAGATGTATACCTAGAAAATACCCCTCCAGATGTGCTCTCAAAACAGGATCTCTCTATTCTTTATCACAGCCATCCAAGTAGGACTAAGTGTTTTTCCATCAGTGTTTAGGCCCCCAAGACAGCTGAAAGAGAGAAAACAAAATACACAAACAAAATAAAAAGAAACAAACCAAGAAAGGCATCAGCAACTACACAGACAAACACAAAAAAAAATAAGGGTGGGGGAATCTGCTCAGCATTGACAGCAGTAATTCAGTGCTGTTTGAACTTCATTGGTGGCATGCTCTCACATTTCTAAGGCTCTTGACATAGGCATTGGCTCCAGGGGTGAGACCATCTGCATCTCTGCATCTCTGTTTTGCTGGGATTGCTTCCATGCAGAGGGCCAGGAAAAGGAGATGGATTTCATCAGAGCTGCCTTCTAAAACTCCCATCCTCTCCCTGCCCCACCCCTTGCCAAGAGGGAGGGATGGGAGGGCTACTGGGATTTCTAATTCCAGCCCCATTTTGCTGCCTTCTAGTACCAGCCAACAGCTGTATCCCAGCAGCATTCAGACATAAACACCCTTCTCACAGGATGAGACACAGCACTGAATGTGGCAGCCAATTCTCACCCTACCTTCCAGGGACAGTATAAAGGTGGGGAAACTCAGGATAATTTAACCTGGCTATCAAGCAACACTTCCTAACAATACCAAACACAAAGGAAGGAAAATCCAACTTACCCATTCTAGATATGAAGGATTCACTGGGGGACAAGCTGCAGTGCACAGCATGCCATGGCAGTGCTTTTTGCTGGTTTTGGCCAGCAAGGAGCCTGATCTTTTGGATCTGAAGATTAAAACCCCTGTGTGAGGTCTGGGGACCCACCTGGCACTCCTTGCTGCTGAGGGGAGAGTATCACCTCTTGGTGGATGGTGGAGAGAAACACTGATGTAATTACCTGTGTGATCATGGCTGATTCCATCTTGCCCTCAGAGATATCAGTGGAAGGGGAAGAGGATGAAAGCAGAGTGAAAAATCCCTGCTCCAGCAATCTTCCTTTTAGATCCTGATGGTGTTGCTGGTGTTTATTCCTCCCTCCCTCCCTCCAAGAGCTCCTGGCATTCCCCCCAAGCTACTCCAAACTGCATGCCTAGTCTGCAGCAGCAATAACTGAACATTCAGGGGATGGACCCTACCTGTGTATTGCTGGGGTGGCAACTGGGAAGGAAGGTAGAAGCTAGCACTTAGTGGGGAAAAAAACGGACATTTTATTTTGTTGAAAAATATTCTTGCATGCCTAGAGCCAGCTGCTCTGCTCTACAGACATGCTAATTATCTGGGAGTCACTGTGTGGGGAGGGCTGCTAACTCCTGCCTCTCCTTTGGGGGAAGAACAGACAGCTTTTTATGTGTGTGCTGGATTTTTTTGCTCTGCTCTTCCCTTGTCTTTCTGGCTGGTGAAGCAGATCTACCAAACCTCCCTTTTGCCAGAGGAGCTGCAGAAGCCCTTTCCTGAAACACTCTGTGGGTGGAAAATGCATAACTTCAGATTCACCAAAGCTGATTGCTGTGGCAAGAAAGCTTCAGACCATATTGCTGAGGTCATTTGGGGTGGGGAGATGAAAAGGAGGGAGGGAAGGAAGGGAGATAAATGTTGGAAAGCCAGGAAAACAGAAAATCATCTTGATGTCTGACTGTCAGACAGGGAGTCAGAATCCCCAAACTCTTCTCCCAGCTCTGGCAGCAATTCCCTGCAAGGCCTCCAGCAATTCACTTCTTAGAGCCCCAAGTTCCCTGTCGAAACTGACAATGATCATCACTCCTGCCTAAGGCAGAATTAAGGTTAATATTTGAAGAGTGCTCCGAGACATTTTTCAAAATATTATTAGCAGTTTCTGTCCTTCATGCCTTTTGGGAAAGCTGTGACCAAGTGATATATGAAAACTGAATGTTCTGAAGAAGTACTAAGGCCAGCTTCCTTGCTGCTTGGCTTGCCCACATGCTGATGATGCTTCAAACCTTATCCACATGGAGATGCACACCTCACTTGTAAACTGTTTGCTGACCCTCCAACAATACATGCCCAAACATCAAGAGCTGAACAAGGTTTCTAATGAGAACAGAGAGTGGTTTGGGGTTGGATGGGACCTTAAGGATCATCCAGTTCCAACACCACAGCCCATGCTCCATAGTGGTTTTTACTCTTGTCTTTTTGCTTGATGCCCTATGCCAAAAAAATCACCTGCAAAACATTGACAGCCCTGAGCTAAACTAAAGGGTCAGGACAAAGAGGAGACCCTTCTGCTGTGCATGCCCACAGGCTCCACCCCAGCAGGAGCTGCTTTATGGCTGTGCATGGGGCAGTTTCCCCATTCCTTGCTGGCCTGAGCACCATCACTGAAGAAAAAAAAAAGAGTCTAAAGAGAGCTCTGGCTGCCTTGCAACAGAAGTAAAAGCAGTGCCCACTTCAGAGCATGAATGCCCTGCTTGTTTCACTGCTACAAACCACCCTAAAAAACCATTGCGGGGGGGGGGAAACACATTCCTTGTCCACCACAACCAATGCAAATGAGAGGTTACTGCTAAAGAGAGAGAAACAGCACAGGGCACAGAAATCCAGCTCCTCTCCTCCTCTTAGGGACTGAAGACTCATCCTAAGAGCCAATGTCCTGTCAGCTGTGAGGAGTGTCTCATGGAAGGCTTTCTAGGAGGAATGGCCTTTGAACCATCTCAGCAGGATGGGAGCAGAGAGAGAAGGATCAAGGCCTGCATCAGACACCAGGACACCTACAAAGCACCCTGACCCTGCTGCATCCAGGCTGGGTCCCCAACATGTCCCTCAGCCCACCCTGGCACCAGAAGACAGACAGACACAGGGAAGGGTGCAGGAGGGAGAAAAGGCCCCAAAATGTGTTTTTTGGGGGAATCTCAGAAAAGAGGTGGTAAGAGAAAGAAGCACCTGATGGAGTCCAATAGCATGTGGCAGTGAAAGAGAAAAAAAAGGTGCTGAGATGTTCTGTGGGCTGTTGCTGATTCTGGGGAGTCCTGCCCTATTTTATTTTCCACTCACATCCCCCAGCAGTCTTGCTTTCAGTCACAGGCTTCCCCCCACCGTGCCCCCAAGGGAGGACTCTAAGCCATGGCTGGGGGGCAACCCAAAGCTTCAGACAGACCAGAAGCCTCTGGGGTAACTGCTTTTCTCTGCAGTTTTCCTCTTTGACATGCATATTCCGTTTGGAGAACCCCCCTCTCCCCTCCCACGCTCTCACCCACACCATCTGGTTATGGTTTGCACCGTGACGTGCTTCCTCTGTGGTTTATTTGCTTTTTTTAGCCAAACCCAAGAGAGGGAGAGAAATACCCTGTTTGCTTTGGGGATGAACTACCCGCCCCCCCACACGCATGTTTACTTTATTTATTACAGAGGGTTTGTCCGGGGGGTTAGGGGAAGGTGGAGTTTTAGTTTTGTTTTGGTTTTGTTCCCCCCCGTGAAGCTAATAAGGGGGCTCCTCACAGCAGCTGCTGGGGATTATAAAAAGCTTTATGAGGCTGTTGATTTGGAAAAACACATTGTCAGGTGACAAAGCAGAGTGATCTGGTGGTTTGAGTGGGAGGGAGACCAAGGGAGGGCAACTTCAGAGCCCCTGATATCTGCTGTCACTCTGTGCCTCAGTGTCCCCAGCACAGCCCTGGGACTGCTTGGTGCCAGTTGCTGAAGGAGTGGTGAGGGTGACCCCACATCATACACCAGGTGTGGTAGGGTTGCTAACTAGTTGTAGTTGCTTACACCCTCTGCTCTTACACAGCCCACTCTTTCTCCAGGAACAAGACAGATGCTGTTGGCATTCAGCAAGTATGTTTACAGCTTATCTAGTAATTTGCTAAAAGCCTTCCTCTTCCATGGTTTACCTTATCATCAGGACAAGGTCCTTATCACAGGAGAGACTCCTCCCCTTTGAATAAATTCTTACCCAGCACGGATGACTTCATGAGGAGTCATCTTCACTTTCTCTGGGTGGTAGCTGGTCCCAAAGCCCAATCTATTCCTGCAATGTTCCTCCTAACCCTCCCTTGTGATTGGCTTTGTCATTTCCAGCAAGCATTGCAAACTTTGCCAGGGTCACAGCCACTTTGCCAAACGTGTGCATGTGTGAGCACAGCCCATTAATCCTCTTTGCTCCAGACTTGATTTAATTTAACATTAGGTTTGGATGAGTAATTTTATCCTGTGACACAATTCAAGGTGATGGATGAGACCACAAGCAGGTGATAGCCCAGGCTTGACTCCCCCCCCTTGCTCTCCCTCCTGAAAAAGCAGGGTTGGCCAGGTTGTGTGAAGGGATTTACTGCTGCTCCAAAGTGGGACTTCCACTGGGAAAAGCCAAGGACAGAGCTTCCACCTCTCGTGAAAGGCTGGAAAGGAGGAAGAGGCAGATCAGAAGACTTGCTGAGCCAAAGCACAAGCAGGATAGGGATAGGTTAGGATCCCTGGGTAGGATCCAGGAAACAGCAAATCGAAGCACCTCCTTTTCTCATTGGATCCAAGCTAGAAATCCCAAAAGTTAGAACCAAATCGGGTCCTAGGAAGACAAACTGGGAGTACTGGTTATGCCAGTTACTAACCCAAACTTTTACCTTGGGACCAGTGTGGTCGCCCCCATTCCTTACCCTGCAGTGCCCCTCATGGCCACCTGGGGAAAGCATCACTAGTCACAGCTGCACAACCAATCCTGGGCGAGTTTACCTGTTTGAAAGCACTTCCAAAAACTTTTTCTGTTCAGGAACTCTGATGCCATGTGCCTTTAGAGGGATGGCATGCAAATGAATTAATATTTGCAAAATGCTTTGAAGAGTCAGTGAGCAGTGGTGAGGTGCTAAATCTTGAAACCTCAATGAGCAACTTCCCAAGTTTCATCTTGGCACAGGGTTTGCAAGAGGCAGGTAGGAAGATAAAACTCAACTTGTCCAACACACAGTGAGATGTAGTGGGCTAACACACAGGGCTGCCAGCTCCTGGCTCCATTCCTCCAACCAGCTTCAAAGCAGGGTGCTAAGGAAGTAGAGAAGGAAAGAGAAATGTTGTATGTTTGCAAGGAGAGAGGTGGCATAAGTGGCAAGGGAGAAAGAGCCACAAAATAGAACACAAAGTACAGAACACAATGAAATAAAGGCTAGAGGAGAGCCTGGAGAGAAGGGCAGGAAAAGCCACACACTGGGAATTCCTGTTCAGAGAGGCAGAATGATTCTCCTAGCAGCCACGTGGGCTGCAGGGCAGAGCTCTGTGCAGTCTGCAGAAGAAGGGGTTAATGAGAAAGGATGAGAAAACAGCACAAATAAAATCAGAAATGACATTCTGGCCAATGGAGCATCTCCAGGCTGGGGAAAAACCCAGAGAACTCACTTGGTTCTATATTCAGTCCTGCCTGAGGATGAGCTCTGGGCTGAAACTTCACCTTGAATTTCATTCCTACATTTGAACAGTGCTGCAATGCCACAGTGAGGGTTTATCTAGAAGCCTCTGAATGAACCCCCAGTTCTTGAGAGTTAATCATCCCACACATCCCCCACCAACAACTTGCAGCCAGTCATCCTTGGGATGCACCTTCCAAGCCAATGCACCTGCCCACAATTCTTCAAACAAGAAAAAAGGAAGAGCCTTGGTTAAATCACCAAAAGGAAATGCTGGATTCAATCTCCATCTCTCACAAAGAATTCCTGGGTGACCTTGAGAGTCCCTGATTACTCTGTGCCTCAGTTCTCCACCCATAACAAAGAGATCATTAAATAGCCATGAAATCACAGTGAAAGTTAATTAATTCAGCATTCATGGCATCCTGATACATGAAAGGGATAGCAGAGCATATTTGAATGGAAATATCACAGCTCATCTTCCATGAGCTTGTCCACCACACATCACAGAGAGAGCCCACAGGAGCACCACAACCATGCCTCTGGCCATCTGCCCAGGTTAATTAGCCTGATTCCTCAGGTCATTAGGGAATTATCTTTGGTGGAGTATCTAACAAGCACTCTCTCTTTTCCAGGTCAGGCTTAGCTCACCCAAAGGTAGGCAGAAGATCTCTGCCTGGCAATGCCATCCCAGGGTGCATCCTTTTGGGTATTCCTGCTGGAGTGGTTAGCCACACATAAGCAAGAATGTGCTTAGCTACTCTTCATAAAAAGAAATCTGCAGGGTTTTTTGTTCCTAGTTGTTACTGTTATGTTTGGGGTGGGCACAGGGGATTCACTTATCCCAGATAATATAAATAAAATTTATGGGAGCAAAGCTACCAATATCGTATTGCAGGATTGTTTAAAATGGAACAGGAAAGATGCAGTAACCACTGGATTGACTTAATTTCTTTTAGCTCTTTTCAGATCCTTAGTTAACTACATAAATGAAAATGGACTGAAGGAATGGGGGGGGGGGGATAATCCAAACCCACCCCATTAACTGGGGAGCCACTCTGGACATTGCAACAGGAGCTTTTGTTTCTGGGAATCAAGGGAGGTAGAATAAAATGAGGAGAGTTCAGAGAACAAAGTACAAACTTTTCTCAACATCCTTGACAAAGACATTTGCCCCCGAAAATGTGGCCATTTAGAATATAATCCATGTCATAAGAGTTTTAAATAGGGAATTAGAGTAGGTAATAAGAAAACATGAGAAGAAATACATTTAACAATAAAGACTCTGTTCACTCAGAAGGATACATAAATGAGAAACAAGAAGGATGTATGCCCTCAGCATACATGAGGATGAGAGGGATGTTTATAAGCCCTCAGCCCCTTTAAAGGAAAGTAGTGGGGAAGTTAATTGTGTATCTTGTCTCTTCCTTGGAGGACAATGGAGAGATTCCTATTCTGAAAGCCCTTTTGGTGGGAAATCAGAACGTGGCCTTAGCAGACACCAGAATCTCCAAGGAGGAAGTTATGAACTGAGCAGAGGAACTCGCAGACAGTAAATCACCAGGGCCAGATGGTATTCAACTGCAAGTTCAGAAGGGATTAAAGTCTCCAGTGATGAAATAGCCAGCACAGCTTTGCTGTAACTGCTGCTGAAGAGTATGAAGGCAATAAAATGATGCTGGTCTTTACAATGCCCCTGCACAGTCCCCAAATACCAGCCAGTAAACCTCACAAAGTTGACTGTAGTCAGCTTATTGAAAGTCTGTTTAAGGGTAAAATATCACAATAGTTGGATAATCCCAAGCTACTAATTCAGGAAGACTGCTTTAAGGTAAACAATTCACTGCTACACAATGAACTATTTACAGTTCTATATAAACCATATAAACTCCAGCAATTTGCTTTGGCCCTTTACAAAACAGTGAATTCAACTCTTGCCCACATAACAAAAATACAAGTGAGGCAGGTGGGGTTTCAGTTAGCTTAATAGCAGGGGGCTGTAGGAACTCAGCAAAAGGACTCCCATGCCATCAAAGAGGTTTTGGACAGTGCTGGCAAGCAGCAGTCCTAGGGCTGATGTTAACAGAGTGTGCCAGTTCCTGGCAGGATCAGGATGTATCTTGTCTATCCTGTCTCATTTTCTTTCAAGGGACAGAGCTGTCCAGATGGAAAGAAAAACAATGGTGTGAATTGCACCTTCCCCAGCAGCATTACCAGAGCTCCAGGGAAAATACACCTCAGCTGCTGTCAGCTCTTGTGATTTAGTCACAATAGTTTTCTGATATTTAGTGGGTTTCACAATGCCTTCACTGCTGGAGTCAAATGCTTATGTCTTCAGCCCAGATCTTTCTCACTTTAGAGAACTTTCCTTGTGAGTTTCTAGAAACACTTGAAAGGATGACTCTTAGAATGTCAAGCCCAAGAAGTAAAAAACCAGAATAAATCAGCAAAATAAAAAGAAGCAGTCCTCCAAATACCTGTGTTTAATTTTCCTGACCTTCATGACAATCTCCAGGTCTTGGGTGCCTGACTCCTGAAAATTGGAACACTTCAGTTGACAGCACAACAGCCTGGCTCAGACACTGACAGAAATTAGTCCAGTACTTGCCAAACTGACAGTGAATACTCACACTCCCTTTCTTTTCTGAAGAGGAGAAGGAAAAGAAAACAAAAAATGCACCCCAGGGATGCACGAAATGCACAGGTTGAGCTGGGGACATTTCTCCAAGTGGATGTTTCCAGCCTGCATATTCCATGATTGAACTCTGAAAAGCAGATTGTAAAGCAACACATTAGGAGGCTTTTGGGTTTGGTTTGTTTGGGGGTTTGTTGTTGTGTTTGTGGGGGGGTTTTTTGTTTGTCTTTCTGTTTTTTGTTTTGGATTTTTTTTGTTGTTGTTGTTGGTTTTGTTTTTCAGAAGGAAATATTGACACTGCCTGTGGCAGCTTCCCAGGGGGGTGCAGTGTCAAATCACATTATCCTATTGCAAATAAAAATACAAATGCAAAGTCTGAGGCCTGGGAGCAGCAAAGCTTCAAGTGCAGCCCAAGGTTTATGCATGCTAATTCAGTTTAAAGGAACACTCTTGTGCTCTTTGCTTTTCAGCAAAAAGCTACAGGGTTGTGGGTTTTTTTTTTTTTCCTTCCTAGCTCTTTGTAAGAACAATTTAGAAATAAACACCCCATACAGACATTTTGGGGCAAGATGTAAAAACACGTTTAGATGATTTGTGAACTATACAAAGAAGTATCTAGATTTTGTCCAGTGGAAAAAACACTCTCCAAACTTCTTTTTTCCTGCCCAAGAACACAGGGCCAAGTGGACAGAACATTGCCTTTTTGTGGCTCAGCTCTAAAACTGCACTGAAGGAGTGGAAAGTCATGACAGGGAGCTTTAACCCTAAAACTTTACCTCTGCAATTTAAAAAGAGACAGAAGGAGCAGACGTCTCCTGTCCCCAGCCTCAGCTTCCTCCCTCCTTTCAGTGATGGACACCAATATTCCCATCCTCATCTGAACACACAAGACCTATTCCCAGTGACTCAGCACTAACAAGGAAGGGGGGCAGAGAAACATTTTGCCATTGCTTGCTTTCTCCCCCCTCTATGCCTCCCTCCTACTCCTGTCTGTCCTCACAGTGATGGATGGCTATTGGTTCTGGCTTCATCTGACAGAGAAATCTGTCACCTCATGCCAGGGAGAGGTGACAGCAAATCCATCAGCATGGAGACAGCAGTCACTTGCAGATTGCTTTCAAGGCCACGGGGAGCTGGATTCTTCTTTGCCTCCCATCTCTCCTATTTCTCTCTCACTCTCTTTTACACAAGTCTCAGTAAACCACCACTTGAACAAACCCGTTTGGCCTCCATTGCATATCCAGATTCTAACAGCTTTGAATTTGTGCATTACTATCTTGCTTAAAAAAGAATTAAAAAAGGAGCTTTCCCATAGGAGTAGCTCATTAGATATCTGGCCTTTTTGTTACTTCCAAAGCCTGATTTAAAATTCTACTTATTTCCCCATGGGTTTATCAAGTATGATAGCACTGTTTGACCCAGAGGGGAACACTGGTCCACATGGCAGCTTTTAATCAGGGTTGCCTCAAGAATGGATATGCAGAGGATGCAATAAGGCAGGACATTGGCAGATGAAACTACAATCAATAGAAACAGAGAAAAAGGTTCCTCCATTCCATACTTACTCCACAGCAAACATCTTGCTCAGCCCTCTGGAATATTAAGACTCCTTCTAGGTGAAGGACAGCAGCACTCTACCAGCTGACATCTGGGCAGAAGATGCCAGAAATCTGGCCTGTTGGCCCAGCTCTGTAAAAGCCTAACCCTTCTGGGCAGCTTACTTGACCTCTTTATGCCTTAGGCTTTCCCTAGGACAACAATATTTATCTTCCTAGAAGTGCAAAGTCAGGTTTTATCAATTGATATGTACAAAGCTGCTGGAGAATTTTGGACAAAAGGCCCTACCAAAGCACCATGTTTACAGACAAGTTCATTTCCTTCTGTTCCAAACTCTGCAAGAGACGATTCCTGCCTGTGTGACACTACTGCTTAGAGAAGGAGTGGGAGGCAGCCCAGTCTTGCTCAGAAACACATCATACTTGGGGGACTAAGGTTGTTCAGCATCCTCCATCCCTGAGGGCAGCCAGGAGCATCCACATAATGAAGAGCAGAGTTTCTGCTTCTGCTCCTGCCTGTTTGCAAAGGCACAGGGGTGATTTTAAATCACATCCTGGGGGGTTTGAATTGCTTTGGACGTGTACGGTATACACAATGTGAAAATGGTGGCACCTTGTTGCCAGCAATGCCCAATTTCCCCCCAAAACCCAGCAATCCATCACTGCCTGCAGCTGTGTCCCAGCAAACAGGGACCTGTGACATGGCACAGCTGTCCCACCAGGGGCATGCAGCCACCCCAGGAGCACTGCTGTCAAAGCCCTGCACACCAAGGCACATGGCAAAGAACAACAGAGGCTCCAGCATCCCCAAACCATCAGGTGAGCACCATCCACAGCTGGTTAAAATAAAATGGCCCTAAGCCCACTCTAGGGTCTCAGTAACTTTTGCACTTTTTAAACACATTTTGCTGCCCTCTGAAACATAAGCTGATAAAATTGCTAAAAAGGTGCAAAAAAAATGGTGTCCTGCACAACTCTAATGCAACACGTGAGCCACATCCTTTCATTTCTCAATGTTCTCTGGTTATGGTTCATGTTCTCATTCTCTTGCACCCATACAAACCCATTTCAGCACTCAGCTGAGTCACTGTAGATTTAACTTAGTAACTTGGACTCACACTGGTTCTCTGAGATAAAGCCTACTCCAGCCTGAGATTTAGCAGGAGTTCAACCTAAGCATGTCCCCAGACTTAATCCCTCCTGACAGACTTCTTCCTGATAGCCTGTGTGTCAGCATGGCCAACAATCAGTATGACAAAGCTGCATTCATTCTCCAACAGGAGCTACCTTTGACTAGGACTACAGCTCTCAAATGTTGTAGGTAAAGAGATCTTGAACACCTTATGGTCCTGGAGCTTGACCCTGCCTTGCCCCCTGGGTACAATTAGGGAAAAGGAATCAATTCTTATGAAATATTTGTAATCAATCTCCAGAGTTTTTCTTCTCTCCTGCATTTGCAGGTCAGTCACATGGGTACCTGATTTTCAGGGCCTCTGAAGACCAACTTGTAGGCACAGATGAAGGGTAGGGCCAGGAGCCTGACATGGCAAAACAATCACAGAGGACCTGAGAGTGAAACAGAGAAAGCCAAGTTTGGAAGGAATCAGCAAGTTTGGATGGAAGAGGTGAGGCAAGGTGGCTTGGGAGGTGGGGGACAATCCCCCCCCCCAGTCTCCCATGGTTCCCCATGGTGGGAGCAGACTTTCCTCAGTGTTCAAAGGCAGGGAGCACCAGTGCAATCTGCACAGACCTTTTGCTCCTGCAGAGCAGCAGAGTGAAGGCTTCCAAGCTGACTCCAAGTTTCCTGGCCATGGTTCCCATTGCCTCACGGGATGTGGCTGGGGAGCAACACCCGGACTGCAGCCAAAACGAGAGCCTGGCTAGGACCCTCTGCCTGCAGAAAACACCCTGCAGGTTCCAGACAAGGGCCAGGACACATGGAGACCCTGCTGGACTCCAGACTGTTGAGTGCAGAATGATTTATGGATCTTTGCAGATGGCATATTCCAGCCAGAGGGCTTCAGAGCAGAAAAACAAGAGCCTTCTGCTTCCTTAAAGGAGCAGCTCCAGTTCAGCACTGCAAACCTACTGTAGTGTTTACTGCTTTGGCATTTTAATATTTTAAAGGCTGACCCCCTCACTGATTCTGTTCAACTTTTTAAACCTTTACTTGGGTTTTAAACCTTGCCTACAATTGCAGCTAATTAAAAAGCTCATTAGTTGGCATCCTGAGCTGATTCCCAGGGCTTTATGTACTGTACAGTATGCCTCCTGTGAGTTTAAACCATGGCTGGGATTTCTTGTCTTGTTTCCTACCTCCCCAGCTTTATGAGGTGTTCCATATTTTGGAAGACTATTCCCCCTTCCCCTGATTTTTCTTTTTTAAACCAGCACTTGCTGCAGTCTTCAGGAAACTTAGCAGCCATTCTAGCTATATACAGTATCTGTGTCACAAATTTATTTATAGATGACCTTCCCTATATTCAAAGCTAAGACCTCTCCTTACTTCAGCCCCTTTTTAAAAGGGGCATTCTACATAGACAACAAAAAACCCCAAAACAAATTTCCAGCCTCACATACAGGGCTTGACTTGCCTAAGTGTGCTGTTACCATGCTCAGTAGGAAATTCCATCCTCCTTGAAGACAAACACTGAGGGCTAAGGCCAAAGTTGGAGAAAAGGGGCCCTAATCTCACACATCACATGCACAAAGCTCAGCACCCAACCCCACTGATAGAAACCTTGTCACCTTGTCCAGCCTGAGGAGAAGAGACACATGGAAGGACAGGACACTAACTTGCCTATATTGTTCAGGACCTTACTTCTTGCAGCCCTCTGTGTTGATTTTCAGACAGGCTGAGACCACTCCTCAATTCCATTCACCTAGCTAGAAGCAGTGGCTACTCATTCCACCTAAAAGGCTCTGTAATTATGTTATTTCTTGATTTTTAGCAGGACAAAGATAGACCACACAACGAAATTTCCAGAGCAGAACATCAAAATACATTTCTGAAGTAGAAACAGGGTCACATTCATACCTCTCCTCAATAAGAATTCACTCCTTGAATTTGGTTTTGGAGTGGGTGGATTCTCAGTAAACCTTTTCCTGTTGCGACTCTGATAAAGTCAGTCAGTGCCAGTTGTGGTGAAGATCTTGCCACAAGAGAGTGTAAGATCTGGGAGCAGTCAGATGAATGCCTTAAATTAGCTGCCTACACAATAAAAAACATCATCAGAAAGCCTTTCCTCCTCAAATCCACACATCCTGATGCTCTGAGGGGCTCTCAGTCTTTGTAAGGGGATGTAGGTGTTACATTTGCTACTTTCCAAAATGAACAAAGAGGTTCCAAGCCATTCCCTTTTCCAGCAAAGCAGTCCTGAGGGGCTGGAGTAATCCTCCAACCCACAGCTAACGTTAGCCCAAATGTCTTTGGAAGATGCAACAGAGATATCAGCTTCCTCCCAGCACATGCTGCCATGGCCATGCTGCCTTCCTTCATTTTCCCCTGTCCTTACCCATTCCCTTCTGCAGTTCTGGGCTTTGCAGCCTCTGCCAGACATCCTCATGGCAGCAGAGCCCCAAATGGAAACTGGAATATGGAGCTGCCCCCTCACAAATTCCCCCTTCTCCTCCCCTCCCCTGTCACCTTCTGGCTAATCTGCTTTTCAGCCCAGCACCTCTAGTCCCTGCTTGGGGAAGTTCCTGTTTTGAACTCCACTGGAGAGCTTCACCCATGGTTCCAGAGATTATTCCAGTGTAGTATTTCTGCACAGTGAAGTTCCAGAGGAAGCTGTGATTATAGCATGAAGCTTTCAGTGCATCAGAGACAGTTCCCCCCTGCCTGCTGGCTGCTGCCTCAAGTGTTAAAACCCATCTGGGAAGAAGCAGCCCTCTTGCTTCCTACAGCCTCTGCCTGCCAGGAGGGATGGCAGGACCATGGACTGGAGCTAGGCTGGAGCACATGCTGCTGCAGAATGGGGTTGGCAAGAGCTCAGCCACCGTGTTTTCATTTTACAAGGTCAAAACCACCTCTGCTTTGAGTTTTGCATTCATGCCTACAGAAACAGGAGCAGATTTGAGAGGCAGTAAACCCCTGCTTCCCCACACAGCCTCCCCCACATCCCTTGCCTTCCCAGCTTGCTGGCTTGTGACCAGCAACATCTAAAATAACCATCTCTTCTCTCCCTAATTCCTGTCTTGCTTCTAGGACTGTAAAGAGAATAAAGTAGAAAGATAAGACACAGGCCACTCTCATCCCTCAGCTGGCAGAGTCCAGCCAAGGAAGATGGTGGTGAGAAAGCAGCTCTGTCCAGCTCAACCCAGACAGGCTGAAGCAACAGGGAGTGAATGCACAGTTGAGGTAACAGCCAGAGAACACAAAACTGCATTTCCAAGTGTACCAGAATGAAACTGGTCAGGCAGTGAATAACAGCATCTAGATCACAATGTAATTGTCAGGGAATTTCAGAGTGGGCTTTGGTTCTAGAAAGGATCATGAACTATCCAAGAAATCCTAAATCCTACAACATCCCTCTTACCTTGCATGTCCTCCTGACTAAGCATTCAATACCCAAAAAACATCTCTAGCATCTTAAAGTACTCTATTGCTTCCCTTAGCACCAAGATAAGCCTATTCTCTCTTTTCCAAGAGAAAAATCCCTGGAAACTCTCTTTCCCCCTATACACAAACCCCTTTGTGCAGGGCAGCAGATTTTCAGCAGCTGCCTTTGAGAGGATGAGATTCCCTACACATGCATCTCATCCTCATGTACTTTATTATTGTGTCAGCTCCAGGTTACACCTTGCTGCAGGCATCACTGGGCCTGCTTAAGGCCAAAAAGGGCCTTGGGGCCCCTCTCCTTCTTCCCCATGCCTTTTCTTCTCTTTTTTCTTTCTTTACCAGAATAGAGCAAGCAAGCTATTATTGCCAGTCTGGCCTGGTACAGTTCTTTTTGGCACTCAGAGGCTTTGGCCCTCAGCCAAGGTCTATCCCAGGGGATGTTGGGAGCACTTTGAAAATTAAATCCCTCAAGAACTCACCAGGCTGCAAATGCCATGATGTTGCTTGACCTTGGGTTAAACTCTTCGGAAGAGGAGCAGAAGGGGTGGCAGCAGCAGCCACTGCCATGCTGCTGGCCTCAGATAACTCCCAGGCAGCAGAGCCCTGCAGGGAGCTGGGGTGAGGGGAGGTTGGGGGATAAGAGGCAATGCACAAGTGGGAAGCCAAGCAGGGGAGCTGCCATTCTGCATTAGCCCTCAGAGGACTGAGCACTGCCACACACTCAATTTTTCTCCAGACTTTTTGATGCTTTGCAAGAATTGCATGTTATTATTCTTACATGCAGGTTTGAAATGAACTGTTGCCTCTTAAAAGCAAGAAAACAGCATGGTATGGGGGAGAGCCAAAGCACCCCTCCCACTCTTGCCCCCAGCATACACAGCAATTAAAGGTGAGCTTGTGGGGAGTAATGGTCCAGTTCACCAACATGGCACAGACTAGCAAAACTCTATCTCCTCTCTTTGCCCCTTGCTCAACAAGTTCCAGCCCTCAGAGTATTTCTCCCCACTCTGTTCTCAGTTGTCTTCTTCCCCTGTCCACATTTAACTCCTGCTCTGGGTGAAATACCAGGAGGTCTGATCCTTTGTTGTCATTTCAAAATCCTCCGGGACGAAAGATCTTTTTTTCCAGGGGTGGAAAGTTCTAAAACAAGCCTTATAATTTATCAATAATACACTTGGGAGACACCTTCTTTCACATGCCTTCTTTTCCGAGCAGAGCCATTATAGTCCAGACAGCTCCAGACACCAGGGAAAGCAAAGAGCAGGAATTCTGGGAGCTCCCTGTTCCTGGAGGAGTCAGCTGGCTGGAGAAAGGCAGGAAGGGAAGCCTCAGGTGCCTTTGTACACAGTGCTTTGTCATGGAGGTTCTGCAGGTCTTGCAAAGCCTCCACTGGAGTTGCTACAGCTAATGAAACCTCTTTGGCTTCTCACCTCACTGGAGGAAGTCCAGGGGGAGCTCAAGAAGGATTGATGGATGGACGCCTCGAGATCCAGTCCATATGCCCTTTCCAATTCAGTGTGCACAGCCTGGGTGAGGCATACACATCTCATTATGTTCCACTGCAGAGCCTCTGCTTCAGCAAACCTCCCCGCGGCCCCGCACGCCCCAGTGCTGGCAGATTATTTTTGTCTCAGGCTTGAGGCCTGGATGCTTCTGAGGATCACGACATTTGTGCAGCATTTCTTCTACACTCCCTCCCTTTTCAGCCCCCACCCCTGCAGTCCCAGAGAGACAATCCAGATGGAACTGCCCAGCCGCCCTCTGATCAAGCCAGGGAGATTTGTAATTAGGACTCGACAGCTATTATCCCCTGACAGCTGAGTGCCGTAGCCAGGCAGCCCCAAGGCCACAAAAGGAACGCCAGGGTTTTAAAGGAAGGGGAGAAGATGTGAGCGTTTCTCAACCGTGCCATATTGTGCCAGCCCTGGTGACAACATCCCACCTGCCAGGCCTGATTCCAAGGGCAGCGTCAGTGCAAAAGGGCACGGGAGATGGATGACAGGGAGGAGGATGGGAGGCAGCTCTGGGATGCGGGAGGTGGGGGATGAGACTTCCATGACCAGTTTAGCAATTCTGCCCGAGGCACGGCCAGCTCTGTCTGCTGAGGCAGCCACCAGGAGAGTCTGCTGGAGCAAGGGAGCCTGAGGGTCCAGTTTCAGCGTTTGTCCCCACGCTGGGGCTGCTGTGGCGCCATCCAGGCTTCAAGTCCCGCATTTGAAATTCCTCCGGGTGACACCCGGCTCTGGAGCGCAGCCAGGGGAGACTGGAGCAGCCCAAGAGGGGAGCAGGTGTCACCATCCCTCCCTCAGTCCTCTGCAGACACAGCCAGGCTTCCTAAAATAGAAGCCTCCTGCTTTAAAAAGAGACGGCGCCTGGATCTAGGGGTCTTTCCAAATATTTGTTTTATTGCCAAGCCATCAGAGAGGTCAAGGAGGAACGTGTGCTCACTCCTAAGCTCGTTTCTTGCTTGCTCTGTCTGCTCTTGCCAGAGCTGGGGCACCTCTGCCTGTCTCCCCTGCTCCAGTGAGTACCAGGCTGCTGGCACAGAGAGAGAAAGCAGGAGCACCAGAGGGCTGGCTGGGTCCCAAGACCAGCAAACAGATCTGCAAGTGCAGGAGACAGGCAGCTTGCACCATACACAAGCCAAAGCCCAGGAATTTGTGATGTAGTGTGACAGGATGGGAAAGAGGAGGTTGCCCTTCAAGAGTCTTGGTGCCCCAAGATGCTCCAGCCTCACCATTCTAGACTTTGCCATTCAAAGTGCATCATCTTTGAAAGAAGCACCAAATCTGTTAGATGAACAGTAAAAACAAGTAAAGCCCAATCCAGGCTCTCTCACAGACAGCCTTTACCATCCAAGGACTGTGCATTGGTTTTGGAAGACAAAAGAAATTGAGCAGGGAACCAGCAAGGGATGTGAAAAACAATAAACACCAGAAACTGGGAGGTATGATCAATAACCACACCCCCCCTAGACTCCTCCCTTTAGCTGAACACACGTGGTGACTTCCCAGCCATATATTCTGCTTTTCCCAATGCAGGTAGCAATGGTGCTGGCTTGAATTTGTTACTTGCTCCTGGCTAGAGACCTTTGTGCAGCTTCTCCTCCTGGCCCCACGGATCAAACATGGATAAACTCTGCCCTCAGTAAGTCAGACTGAGAAGAGGCAAGGGAGAAGAAAGAAGAGGTCTGGGAGGTTTAATGCCCCAAAGCATTATAGGGCCCTCCTGTCCAGAGCTGCTGCCAAGGCTGGAGGAAGTGAGTTAGTGCTGGGGCTGGGGTGGGATTCTGGAGTTCAGAGTTCACAGTCACCCCCTGGAAAGGCCTGGAGCAGCAGAGAGGCTCTGCCCAGGGATCAATTCAATTCCTGTTTGTGTCCCAAAATGAATCATTCCCAACACCTGTCACTGTGCTGGACTCTGCTCTTCATGTGCTTTCTATTAGCTGAGAAAACACATCAGGCTGCTCCCCAGCACAGGGACTTTGCCTGGTAGCAGTGGGGGGAGTGGAGAAGGGAGAACCTGGGAAATCCAGCCCTGCACCCAGGGAGCTGGAGCTGGTTTCTGTGAGGGGGAGCAGACACTGCTCACAGACCTCCCAACCCAGACCTCCCAACCTTCTTCTGCCCTCAACTTTCTAGATGCAACTTCCGTGGATGTTCTGCAATCCCACATACACGCCACCATTCCTCAAAATCTACCATCCAATAGTGCACAGAACCAGCTTTTCAAAAAGTATTTTAAGAGACCACTGAAGGCACAACCCAGAGGAACCTTCCCGTTCAAAAAGTGCAGCAAAGCTCTGTAAGCATTACCAACAGCACCATGCAGCCAGGAGGGAACCAGAGCACAACAGAGAGCTGGGAATAAGGACCTGCAAGAACATGGAAAGAGCCTGAGGCAAAAAGACTGAACAAAGTGGATAGAAAGTCACAGCCTCCCTATGTGACTTACTCTGTGCCTCAGTTTCACTCTTCCCCCTAAGCAGAGCTGAGGGTGTTTGCCTTGGGCTGGGAGGACCTAATAGCTCAAAGCTCTCTGGTGCACTCAGCTGAAAGGAGCTACAGGCATGCAGAAGTGTGGTTATTAATTGAAAAAACACAAAGGGAACAGCCTAGGCTTCCCTCTCCTCCAGCTTGGGTCACTCCCCTATGAGAAAAACACACAGGTTGTGCTTTCCCCCTCAGCCAAAAATAATCACCAGCCTGCAGGGGGTAGAGGGCCTGGAGAGGGAGAGAAAATTTCTCTCATTATGTGCAGCAGCCTCTCTGCTCTGGCAGCCTGAGAAGAAATGCATTCCTTCCCTTCCCATTCCTGCTCCTGCAGCCATCTCTTCACAGAAAGAGTATGGGCCTGCTCCAAAAGACACAGGAGTGTGAAGCCCAAGCCAGTGGTTCCCTATTTCCCTGTGAGACAAAGAGTCTGGAAACTAAAATAGGATATTTGGGCATTAATCCCATGGCTGCTCTTGTTAGCGTAGAGACAAACACATAACCACTCGGGAGAGGTTATATGTGGTGCTTTATTTGAGGCCCCGGGAAACAGGGGTATGCACCCAAATCTGATTCCAAAGTCTGTTACAGCACGACCACAATTTATCCCCGAAAATTTCGCAGCCTAATTGTATATTCAACAAGTTACAACACTTTCTAATACATATGCATATGTGGGTTGCTTCATCGGTGAATTGCGACACTGGCCCCTTCTGCGCTTGCGTGCCTCCTTTTGGTGGTCGTAGGGATGAAGTAAGTGGTCTTCCTCTGATGAAGTAAGGGGTCTTCCTCGCTGTGTCCTTTTCACCTTCCTTCTCTTGGGTAAAGTCCAGCTGATACGTGGCAGCTTCCAAGTTGTTTTTACTACCGGCTTCCTTCTATCTCTACTCAACTAACTTTGGTATGCAGGGTCTCATCCTTATCTCACTACTTAAATGAATGCTAAGTACTTAATCCCCTACTCCTAACAAAGCATTGTTCCTTACCAGGTAAAACATTTACATGTTTCCACATTCCTCTTTTCTTCTACCGCTAATTCTACAAAGAAAATCAATTCTAAATCAATTCTAAAATGACCAGATTCAAAATATATTTCTTTTACTTTCTTTCTATCCCAACACTCTCAAATGGTCTCCAGTGTCCATCAAATATAGCTTGGGGCAAATGGAAAACACAAAGTTATGGTGAGTGGACAAAAGCTATGCAATGCTACTAAAAAAGGTTGGGCACCCATCAGGACACTCCCTTGATAGACCTGGAGTAATAATTCAACAGAAGCAAAGCATCTGTGGGACCAAAATCCCATTTCTCAGAGAACCATGGCACTTGAGCGACCAAACAGCCCTGATTTTTGATGATTTTTAAGAAAAACCTCCCCAAAGTAGAATTCAGCCCCCTGCAAAATCTGCTCCTGTCTCACTCATGCATAGAGGAGCATTCTACCCTGCAGTCTGAAACACCTTCCCAAAATCTCCCTTGTGTCATTCCCTCCTCATATCTTTCTCATGTCCACTACTTACATACGATTCACAGCCAAGTAAAAATAAGCAGCCCATTCTTTTGCCAACAGCATGTGCAAAAACCCACCACCTGAATCTGGGACCCTGCTGACACATTCCCCCTATTTTGTTTTCATAAAAAAATAAAAATAATCCTAAATCAACAAAACACTACTACAGTGGGGAAACGAATGAAGTGAAAGCAAGTAGAAACCTCATAACTGAATCCAACCCAGACCTCCATATCCCAGAATGTCCAGAGCATATACAGAGGAGTCCTCAATGTTAGTAACTATATTTCCTGCAGTGTTTGGTAGAGAATCCTCCTCTCACCTGCCTCTGCCTGCTGTGTGGGTGATGGGCTGTCACACTTATTTGTGTTGCGCACAACCTTTGGACATACATAGAGGTTCATTCTCAATGGAGTCCCTGTACTTTGCTGTATAAAATAAGTCTGTCAAAAGACAGCTGATGTGTGTGGTGTTAAGTACATTATTGCTTCCAGCTTCCTTTTTCCAGAAGATGTTTCTGGGGCTGCTGCTATGGCCTATATCCTGCAGAGATGGACTTGCACTCTGCTTTCTCCAGCATCCTATTGCTGACCCTTGTGTCGTGGTTGTGTTTCAAATCACTGCATTTCCTGCTTTTTCAGAAACTTGGCTTCCCTCCAGAAGATGTCCAGGAGAGAAACAGAGGCCAGAATAACCCTCCACCTTAAGCTCCCCAGCATCTTTGCTTCAGCCACTCCTTTTCCACGTTATTAGCGTCAGGACTGCAGGATGCCAGGAAGAGGAAGCCTTCAGAGGGAGCTCAGGACTAATTGACATGCCTTTCAGGCAGCAGCAGTGCCAGGAATCCAACTACTGTCCCCAGGGAGTGGCGGCAGAGGCAGCAAAACCCTTCCTCAGTGGCAGACGAGTTTTTCCATTTCCTTGGTTTCAAATCTTGCTTCTGTTCTCCCCAGTCTCTGCTGTGGCTCCAGCCGTGAGTTCTAGGGAAGCCCAGCTGCCTCAGCAGGTACTGGCTCCTTAATGAGCAATTAGCTCCAAGCCTAATTGGGCAGCAGAATGGCTAATGAGCCCAGCCCTGCCTGGCTGTGCCCTCATTATCCTGTGCTCAGCCAGCAGTAATGCTCAACTTCTGTCCCATTTCCGTCATGCCACCATCAGAGCACTGGCTGAAAGCTTAGATGTGCCAGTGCTCACTGCCTTTCAGTGCTCAAAGTTGAGGGTTTTTCTTCTCTGTTTCCTCTAGCAGGCCTGCAAAACCTTCTCTCACCTCTGCACCACACAATCACATCCTCCCTTCCTTGTCTGACTCCTCTTTCAGCAGCTTCTTGATCTCTGTGCTATATAATTGTGAACATGAGATACATACAAATGTTTAATATTGGTGTAAGCATCCATACACATGTATATATACACACAAAGTCTAGACTTGTGAAAATAAACCACCTGCCTGAGGAAGATAACTGGCTGAAACACTTCCAGTGCAATATAGAACAAGTATCACCTACATTAGCAGACATTAAAGAAGTAGTGACCAACACAGGCACTCTTAGTTCCCAGAGAAGAATCCTTGCACTGTGAGGTGTTTGAAAGAAGGAAGGAATGGTTAACCCAAACCTTTCCTTTCCAATTCTAGAGTCACCAATCTTCAGGAGCAGTAATTTCAAGCTGGGAGTCACACAAGCCTATTTTGCTTTCCTCTACTTTGGACCCCAAGCCTGGGAGTCACCAGTTTTTTGATTTGCACAGCATCATAGCTATTTTTTATACATTTTATTCTTGAAGTGAACAATAAGAACAGAACAGAAAAATTAACTGCTCCTTCTTTGCAATAGCTACTAACTGGACTTTACTAGTTGTTGGGAGGTTGGGAAATCTTCATTAAAGTGTCTTTCTCACAGGTCTGAACATGTAAAATAGTCTATCCTCATACATTTCCAGGCATCCTCACATGAAAATTATTCTTTCACAGCCAAAGCAGTAGGAACAGCAGGTCTTAACTAAAAACTTCAACATTATGTGCCAGTTGAACCTGATAGGTGAAAGAGGTGCTGTCAGTTAACTAGCAAAGCTCTTTGGTAAAATCTATCTTTACTTTCCAGCATCTGGATTCAGAGATGTCTTGTGGTAAGTGGCACACATAATGACAGTAGACAGTCAAGTCTGGCTTTTCTTTTTTTTTTTGCTTTTTGATTGGGCTTTATTTTTTTGTTGTTGGTTACTTTTTTAAGTCTTATCCAGATGCTGGGTTTTGGACAATCCAAGTCCCATTGCTAAAACGTGAACTATTTCATAGCTGCACCTGAAGCAATGAACTGTGTTCCTCCTAGGATTGATTATTCCAACTTCCTGCTGTTCCTGATAAGGTTTTCCAGTGGCTGCTGATGACTTTAACCATGGCTCCTTCTGCCTCCAAGGTACTTTCTTATATTAGAATATCTCAACATACCCACACCCACTTTTTAGTTGCTTCACTGCTTTCCTGTTAAGAACCAAAATGATTTTTTAACTGCTCTTTTGCTCTAAGACTTGTTAGACCTTGGTTTACCCATCTAGCTCATCTCCTCCTAGGTGTGCTGTGAAAGAAGCTAATATGTGAGATTGTGTCACCTCCAAATCCTCTGTCACCTCCAAACCCCACACACCACTTTCCACTGAGTGTTTTCACACTCATTGAACTCCATGTTTGGAACCCAGAGGTTGAAAATCAAGACAAAACTTCCCCCTTTCTTACCCATTATACTGCTTCTTACCACTGTTTTTTCTGACAGTGTTGGACCAGTGGGACAGCCTGATCCCCCAGGCAGAACAAGTTGTATCCTGGACCAAACCAGGACACAGAGACTGAGCCAGCAGCAGCAGATAAACCTCCTCATAAAACAGATGCTGTGCAGTGAAGCATTACCAACCCATCCTAGTAACTTTAGAGGGCTAATTTAATGGAACCAATGCCAAAACACAAGCGAGTTAGAGCAGCTCCTCACATCTTTTTCCTTGCATGTGCTGAAATTCTGGGAAAGGAGAAGCACAGTCATGTGCATGGGATTGAGTTCCCAGAATTCCAAGACTGCATAATACCAGGCATTCCACAGGGGCAGGCAGAACCAGAATATTGTATTTTTAAGAGTCTCTCCTTTAACTGTGGGCTCCCCACAGCGTTTTGTTTTCAAAAAGGTTTTGCACAGCCCTGTTTACATCTCCTGCCTCACCCATCTCTTCTTGTTAATATTTCATTTATTGCATCCTGCTCCTAACAAGTGAGCTGCTTCTCCAATCACTACTAATTAGCTTGGGTGTCTTTCCAGAGCTTGTATGCACACAGAACACAGATGTGCTTTGCAATTTGCAGAAGTGCTCAGTGTCCAAGTGTCTAACTCAAAGGCCACAGAGCTTCAATAGCTATAATTTACCTGTAAGTCCAAGCATCAGCAAATAGAATTAATACTGCATTTCACTGCAAGCAGAAGGTAACAAAAGACTGGCCAAACCTATATACTGATGTGCCAAAGCAAGACAAAAGAAGACACCTAAGGGGAACTGTTTTTCTTCCCTTCTCTCTGGTCTGCTTCAAAACCATGGTTGTTGGCTGAGGGCTGAACACTGCTGATCTCAGTCATCTCTGTCAAGATACCCTCAAGAAGTTTTCCCAGCCAAACCCACAGACTTTGAATTTCCCTTGCACAGTAAATCCACAGTTGGTAGGGACTCTTTTTTTTTGGTGTTTTCAGGACAAAAGTGAAGAAGATGAGGTGAAGTCATGACTCTGGAATGGGGGGCAGCATGGGGGGGAACTTCCAGGAGTTAGATAGCAGTTGGGTGCCTTGTAGTAAAAGCTAAATGAAAGGGCACTTTGGAAGCTAGAAAGATGGTGCTGCAGTCCAAGGAAATGAGTGCAGAAAATAAGCAGTATATCTTGTTCCCTGTATATAAGAAATCAATATTGGTATTGGACCAGGGACATCAGAAATGGCAGAAGGGCCTTTCACAATGAAAAAGGTATTTACAACACAGCAGATCTCAGACAAGTGAACAGAGGGCTGTATTTCACCTCATGACTTCAGTCATTACACAGAATGAACAGCAGCTATTTCTCATTCCTTGCAGAAGAGCAGAATGGTTTGACCAACCCTGCGTGTATCAGGACAGAAAAGGCAACTTAGGAGGCCTCCTCTAAGGATGTTTTATGATACATGATTTAATTTGTTCATTTCCAGGGAAATGGTTAAAATGCAAACAGCACACTAAGAGCTGGTAGCAAACCAGGAGTTGTTCAAAGCAGGATTTAAAATTCTGACCTTCCAGCACTGGGAAGGCAGGGGTTGGGGGGAAAACAAAACCAACAGAGGTGAATGAAGAATAGAGAAAGTCATAAACCTCATCATTCCTGCAAAAGCATTCAGAGTGACATGAATGCTGCAAAGGATGAGCTGAGCAGGTGGACTGCAGGATGAGCAAGCCCCACAGAGCAGTTCTTCACTGGAAACAACAGATGAGTGAATTGTGATTATGGCTCCAGACAAATCACCTTTTGCCACCAGAAGACTTAGGGCAAGTTAAGACAAGAAACCTACAAGCTCTGGTGATCCTGCCTGAGGGATGAGGGAGATGTTCTCCTTGGTGCACAGTGGAATGGGGTGCTGCCACTTACCTCCTCACCAAAGGTAAGAGGTTAAAATAAAAATTATTAAATTTTTATTTATTTTACTTTTTATTTTAATAATTTAAATATTTTTATTTAAAAATAAAAAGCTGAAAAGCCACCAGAGGTGGTTGCCATGTACATGCTGGGCACAAGGCCAAGGGTCTTGCTCTTTCTCACTTTACAAGCATAGGCCTTAAGCACAGGAGATGCCAAATATCAAAGGGTATAGCTTAAACTGTCCCATGTAGTTGGTGGGGTTGGGAGGGTTAACAGCTGACTGTGAGGACAACATGAAACCAAAGAAGGCTGGATCTTAGCAACCTGTTGCTTCATTCCAAGTTCTCTCTTGGAGTTATGATGTGGTTTGCTTTTGGCTACTTTTGATTGACTTCCACCTGGCTGGGATTCATTCAGTCATGCCAGACTACACTAAGATGTACACCAGCTCTTGGCACCAAACTTGTCACTCCTTGCCCCAAATCTGAGGACATCTTTGCAGAAAGACTTTGCCCATGATGATTCTGCCCTGCTGCAGCTCCAGCCAGGCACACTGTATTTATCCTCATGGCCCAGCATACACCCTTATGAACTCTGCCAAAGTCCCGGTGTTCTGTGCTCAGTCCAAGGAGTCTAGAAAACTGAGATTTTGATTCAAACAGCACAAAAGCAGCAAGATTTGCCAATTGATTCTGGATCCTACTATAAAATCCTGTTTCCTGGGCCATTTGTTCCTGTCTGCTCTCACAGGAGTGAGAAGGCAATACTCCTTGCTCTCTTGGAAAAAATCCTCATAGAAAGAGAAAAAGCTAAATACTTCTGGCTGAGCAACTAAGACTTTAAGAGACACTTCTGGGACTTGATAGCCAAATTACATCCCCTTCTTCATCCCGCAGAGAGCCAAACTCCCTGTAGGACATCTTGAGAGAGGGGCCCTCTTGAATCATAGGTGCCATGTGCAGAAAAGAGGAATAATCAAGAAGGTCAGGAGCATTTTATGTGGGGAATCCTCTACCAATAGAACCAAGACCAGTCCTTATCTAGACCAATACTGCCAGCCTGATCAATGACACCCATCCCCTGCAGGAACTGCCTGGCAAACACCAGCTCTCCAGGGGCTGTGACAATCAAACTAAGACACCTCAAAAGTTGAGAAGAAAACATTTTATACCATCACCCAGCTGCTGACTGGTGTGGAAAAGCACTGCTGTTAGCTGGGCTTGTTACGTTAAATATTATTGCATGGCTTGTGTATTTTTTCAAGTTCAAGAGTAAGTCTGGAGTTGAGGCCATCTAAAAGAAACAAATATTCTCAGGGCAGCTGCCTTGTGTTTATATCCTTGTTTCCATACAAGGGCATCAAAAGCATTACTTGCAGGGAGGGAAAAAAAGGCACCAGGAGGTGGTGCCCCTTGCACAGGGCCACACAGCCAGGCAAGAGATCAGACAGGAATTCCTAGACTGCATTCCCTCAGGATATAAATGTGCACATACACACAGACTGCCTCACTGGAGGACTCTCACAGCCCATAATGAACAACAAGCAAAGCAAAAGAAAATTGCAGCCACTCTGCTGTGGCAGATAAAGTCAAAAGATACACAGTGCACAGCCATGAAGGTAAAAGAAGAGCAATCTGGGCAATTTTGGCAACAGAAACTTGTTTTTGCAAAACAAATGAAACCCAAGTAAAGCCATAAACTTGCAGTATTATGTGCGAGTAGGTGGTGTTGATCTCACAGGTCTCTTCTTCCCTGCTATAAGGAAGCCCACGCTGCAAGGAAGGCACAGTAATTACTTCGAGCTCCTCCAGTTTTCCAGGAAACAGATGCTCAAGGCTGAGCTGAGTTCCTTTTCTCTGAGCATCTGCTGCCACCCGGTGGCGAAGGCTCCAATGCCATCCAGGGCCTCCCAAGGCATCCTTGGCAGAGGGACAGGACAACCTGCAGCCGGGCCAAATCTCTGGGGAGCCCAGTCCAGTGTCCTGAGGATGAAGCCCCTGGAAAAGATGCAGGGAGCTGACTCACTCTTATCTGGACAGGGAAAGACCTGGGTGAAGCACTGAGAAATCAACTGCTGCAGAAACATGAAATCACACTGAGGGCTGAGGCAGGACAATGGTTTAGTGCAAGCTTATTCCACTCACATCTCTTGGTCTTCCTTCAGTTCTCCTCTCCTGCCACTTTTCCTTTCTATGCCCTGACCCAAGTGGAAGATGTTTTTTCCCTGCCCCAGGGCCAGCACTCCAGTAGCCAGCAGGCACTGTAAAGGCAACATTGCCAAGTGTCTGCAGGCCAGCTGGGCACTGGAATGCATGCCAGGGACATCAGCCAACTGTTCATGTTTTCTTATTTGCAATCTTGTAAATAAAAATCAGCCAGACGAGAGCCCTGGGGGCCCAGTCAGAAACAGTCCCCCATCATCTGAGAATGTCTGCTCTGCAGGACTCAGAACTCAGGTCTGCCACATGCAAAAACACACAGGGCATTGCTGTTTGCAGGAACACTGCACAGCAGTGTGAGACTGTTGGTAAAAAAAAAAAAAAAAAAAAAGCAGTCACATACCTAGATGCCTCAGAGTTAAGTTTTCCTCAGCCAAGGAGAAAAAGTCAGCTGTCTTCTTTAGAGAGAGACCTTACCCATTGCAAAGGCCTAACAAGTAATAACAAAACCCACAAGCCCAGATCTTCACTTTTCAATTGCTGCAGCAAAGGCTCAGCCCCATCATCTGTAGTGTCCCAGTGCCTCAGAACAAACACGTTACTGTGTAAGGTGGCACACGCTGTGCAAACAAGCTCTTTGTCTTGCAGAGATTACACATTTAGGTAGAATATTGTCAGCATTGCTCTCAGTTACTCCAAATAAATCCAGCTGAACATAACAGCATTTCTCCCACATCATGGTGCTGTAACCAGCAGCTCTCTCTCCATGCTCCACTTCAGAACAGATGCTTATGCTCCAACCTGTACTTGGTCAGGAGCACTGGACAAAAAACCAAAGGAGACTGAAGTGTTATCTTACTGCATCCCCCAAAGCACCAGCTCCAGAGCAGTAAGGGCCAGATCTACACCATGTAACTACAGGATCATAGCAGCAGAAATAAAGGTGTAAGAACTCGAGTAATGTAGTTCAAATCACATCTCAAATCATGTGACTGCAATTATTCATTCTGTAGCCATTAGGACTCAAAGATCTCAGACCCCTACACTCTCTTCCATCTATACATAACATAGATGGAAGAGCTTATGCATACATACATGCATAAATACCAATAGAAATCCATCCGTTCAAGGCTCTTTTGAAAGAGCCAAATCAGTATCTTTACCTGTTTTATACAAAAGGAACCCAAACCACAGCCCACCAGCACTGGTGTCTGTGGCAAAACCACAGAGCACCTGACAGATCAGCAAAACCATCAGCCCAGGCCCTGTGGGACAGATGGCATCTTGCAATGGGCCATTAAGTAATCTGTCATGAATGCCAAAATGCTGTTCCAGAGAAATAAAAGCCTGGAGTTCAATCAATACCTGCCTCTGCCCTGTCAGGCACAGTACAGTGAGATTACATCAAACTAAATCCAAGTAAAAAAAAAAAAATCAAGCACCACACACACAAGACACCACTCACAGGTGGGGCTGGCAGGAGATGCACACACAGAGTTCACACTTCCATGCTGTATATGAAATACAGCAAGAAAGAGTTATGTTCTGCACTTATGTGTAACACCTCTTTACCTCCTTTCCCTTTTAGGCAGACAGGAGGGGGTAGGAATGAGAATTTCAAGCTTTGTCCAAGATGCTCATCTCCAAGCAGATGTTATCTCACTGAAGAGACTCAGGAAACTTTTTCCTCTATCTTTATTAGGGACTCTTTATTGAAAATCTTGGCTCAACCAACCTTCAACCCAAGTCAGAAGAAACAGTCTCAGTGCACACAGAAAGAGCACCAGGGGAGTTCTGTCCCACTTGTACCCAGCACATATTGTTTTATGCCTTAATTCTTCCCACCCTTTACACTCAAGTTGAGCTCCCACACACCTCAAAAAGCCTTACACAGTTCCCTTGCCATCTCCTTTAGGATGCCTATTCCATCTGAGGCTCCTGCTTAAAAAAAATTAAATGTGGTCCTATCACCCCAGAACAACACATTTCAAATAAGCATAGCAAAGACCTTTTATTGACATGAATAAATTGATTGGGACCATTACTTTGTAGCTGCTTCCCACAGAAAAAGCCTCTTACAGGCAGCCTGAGGCAGAAAAGAAACATTTACATTTAGATGAAGGCATTTCTGTCACAACACCTCCCAATTGTTTCTGCCCCTAGGTACTGTCTCCAGAAGAAATTCGTGAAGTCAAGGAGCTTTCCTTTAAATAACACAGAAAGAAAATGGAAAAAAAAAAATTCTCTGGTTCCACTGCAAGCATTTTGTGGTCTGGGATCACATAAACTGTAGCAAAGCAATGTCAACTGGTAAAAAGAAAGTTGTATCATCATGTCAGGGAGAAACGGCAAAAAGTTCATCTCTGGAAACCAAATTTTTCAGCCTAAACTCTGCTAAAATGCCCCACTTTGTTTACACCAGTTAGAGGTTTCCAGCACCGAGCTATGAGTACCCTTACACACTGACAATGTGGATTCAGTGCTGCTGTGAAACACTAACACCACCACCAATTTACACGAGGTAAGCTTTCCCTCCAGCCTTTTCTCATTTCATTACACTCTTAAGTCTTCCAGACACCTGACAAATGAAATCCATGGTACATTGCTTCAGTACTGACAGAGTGAAGTGCTTTGCAAAGGTACCTATTTTAATGTGGTTTTTGTTTTTTTTTTTTCCTAATGAGCACAGATCTGACAAGGATTTTCACTGTCCTTGGCATCCTTGTCCCCAACCACAAGAATTACAAGTGAGCAATAACTGATCTGCTTTTTTTGCTGCTGTCATTGAAAGGCTTGCCCATGCTAGGTATTTGTCATGTTTCAGCACTACACAATAGCCACAAGAGTAAAATCAACACATGCACATCTAGCCAATAAAATTATTTTACTGTCTTATCTTTTGTAAAGGAGTATCTTGCTATCAGTGAGCTGGGGAAGAAAAGTAACTATTTCCACCTCCCTAATCAATACCCCCTACATTAAACTCAGCACTGAGCAGGCTTTAGTACAAGAGTTTGATGGATGAAGGAGGACAGACAGTTACAAACCCTCTAGGTCCAGCATATTCTCCAGTTGAGCCAGAAAAGCAGATCAAAGGGGGGCAAGAAACCAAAAATCTCATTAATAGTTTCAAAGTAAAGCTGTACCACAGATTCCAAGGCAGGCTGTAGTCAGGGGATTATTTAAGTACTGTCCAGCCCAGTGCCACCCTAAGAACAGAAATCTCCACTCAGATTTAAAGTTTGAGGTTAACTCAGAACACGTTACAACCTACACAAATGCAGACAAAGCTTCCCCATATGCTGAGGCAGCTGCAGGAAATTTTCCAGCTGCTCTCCTTCACCTGCAGGGTCCCTGTATTTCCACACAGAACATGCACGTGACAGAATGTTTAATTAATGCTGTTTTATTGTAAGTGGTGAGACACTTCAACAGTGGCTCTATGTCAACCCAAGCATTTTGCAAACCATTTATTTCAGTTCTGTATCAACAAGACCTACATATTCTGCCAAACCAGCATCATGCTTGTTTTTCCTGAGAAGTAATGTGGCTTGTAAGTAATTCTGGCACCAGGAGCCAAGCAAAAAATCCACTGGCAGAGGGGCACAGGATGTTATATAGATTTGCATATGCATGGAAGATTAACCCTTTAAAATCCTCAAAGATGTAAAATCTAGAGAACTGTCAAAACCCTTGACACTCCTTGGTCTTTCTTCCAACATGCTCCTCACCCAATCATCTTTCCTGACACATCAGCCAAAAGGGGAATATTTCCCCATCTCCCAGTACATATCTTCAGTGGCTATCTGTGCAGTGATAGGACTATGATCCTCACTTACCTTCCCCTCCCTCAAACAGTGGCTAGAGGAACATTTGCAGCATAAAAGACCTTGCTGACAAATAAACTGGACATAGAGCAGTTTTGTCCACTAGAATATTTAGGGCTGTGTGGACTCATTCACAGAAAAAAATCAAGAACTCCCAGAGAATTAATGTATTTCAAAATGGACACACTGACTATTGAATAATTCCCATTGTTAATCTGCTTTCCCTACTTGCAATAAATTGTCACAGACATTCCCTAGGTGACAAACAGAACCCTTGGTATTTTCAAGTGCTGAAGCTCAATGGAACTTTTTAGGAAATCTGGATAGTGGGTTCCTTCACTCCTGTGTGAAGCATCCTTAGCACCCTTAATCATACTTTCCTAAAATACTGTATAGAGAAGGTTAAAACAGTGACAGTTAGATGACAATAATACAATCCAACTTAGAAGGAGGAAACCCCCCTGAAGAGGTTTATCCTGAAACCATATATTCAGCCATACTACCAGGCCAAGAATATCAAATCCCTTATAACTTTCCAGCCTTTCTAATTAGGGTTGAAACGAGCTGCAATGCCAGATAAATTTCCATCTAACAGATCTGACTAATAGTCTGGTTCCAGCAAAACCAAGACCCCAGGCAAAGTGAAATACAACTCCATTGACATCACACACAGTTATTTTCTAAGGCCAGTGCTTCAATTTATTCTGTAATTTCTCTCCCATACACATGTTCCCTGGTGCAGGAAACTCAGCCTTGCAGCTATGGAAAGGCAGGAGTCTTCATAAGCTAAGCAACAACTTTGCAGAGCATGCTTCTTTCTGGTGACATTGCCACAGGTAAGGACATTGGACAAATATTTAAAGCACAAACAAATAATGAAACAGAGTTGCAACACAATACGGAAACTGAAAAGACCCAACAAAACATTTTTGGCCAGATTCCTGAGCTTGTTATTTCTTCAGGGAAGAGTGGGGAAGAGGATGGAGATCAGAAATAGGTCAGGAAAGTAGAATCTTCTTATATACGCAAGCAGATGATTTTACAGGGACCAATTTATCATTTCTACAGAAATGAGCATTTGTAAAGAACAAAAATTAGCCTGGCTAAATCATCCAGTTGGGATTTGTGGTTTGTGTTATGTTGTCTTTATTCTGTTCTCCAGTCAACAACAGAAGAAAAATCAGGTTTAATTAACTTACATTCAAGTAAAAGAAGAAAACAAGCAGAACAGCAGTTTCCAATGAACACCGTGCATACATGCAGGGCACCTGAAACTCTCTTCCCTCCAACATCAGACATCCAGACTCTCTTTGATACACTTAGTTTGAAAAACCACCCTGGATAAAGACCCAAGACAAACACTGGCAAGGTTTTCTCAAACTTACCTGTCACATAGAAGAGCAAGAGAGGAAAATCATCTGTGATGTCAATGCTGGAGCAGCTGACTGGGACATATGGAAGAGGACCTGTGCGGGAACGTGGATGGAACTGAGCAAACAGAACAAGCCCCTGGGTCCAAAGGATATTTGCCAAGAGGGACCCAGTTCCTTTGGGGGCAAAGGAACACTATCAGGAGAGGCAGAGGGGAAGCTGACTCCCTTTGGGATCAAGGAAAACTGCCAGGAGGGGAAGGGTGACAGCAAACCCCAAGGCCTGGGCCTCCCTCCAGATGCAGACAGGCACGGCTGCCCTCAGAGAAGAGCCTGTGCCCCAAGGATCCCTCCAACCACCTCTCTCTCACCCTTTTTCCTCTCACAACAAGAGAAAAGCTCTTACCTGCTCACCGCCACATTTGCCTGCTCTGAGGAACTCCCTCAAATGAGCTGCTGGAACTTTCCAGCTGAGGTACTGCAGGGCTGCCTTCTGTCCTTGATGAGAAGCACCTGCCTGTCTGCCCGCCCTGACCGCAGCCCCCTCAGCCCCTCAGAGCCCCTCACAGACCCACATGGAGCCCCCTCAGCCCCACATGGAGCCCCCTCAGCCCCACATGGAGCCCTCTCAGCCTCACAACGGGGTCTCCTCAGCCCCCAAACAGAGCCCCCTCAGCCCCCCCTCAGCCCCACAGGGCTCTGTCCAAGCCCCTCAGGACCCCCTCAGCCCCACAGGGCTCTGTCCGAGCCCCCCAGGACCCCCTCGGGCTCTGTCCAAGCCCCCCAGGACCCCCTCGGCCCCCTGGGGCTCTGTCCAAGCCCCCCAGGACCCCCTCAGCCCCACAGGGCTCTGTCCAAGCCCCCCAGGATCCCCTCACCCCACAGGGCTCTGTCCCAGCCCCCCAGGACCCCCTCAGCCCCACGGGGCTCTGTCCAAGCCCCACTGCCTCCCAAAGAAACAAAACTGTTTTGTTCCCCTTTATGGAGTGGTAAAAATCCTCTTTGGCCTTGTCCCTGCAGGGTTCATGATTTAAAGTCTGGAAACTTAGAACCTGTAACAAGAAAGGGAGGGCAGCCTAAGCCCTTTCATGTTCTACGTGAACTACAAGGAATTAAAAATATGCAAGAAGTGGCAAAATAAATACCATAGCACATGTTCAAGCCAGCTTCAAAAAAAGGACTTTAAGAAGCTATTTCCAGTAGACAAGAGCTGACATTCCCCTTATAAAATGCCACAGGGTATAAAGAGGGCAGGCTCTCTAAATATGCAGCTCCCAACTCCCATACAATTTGTCATGAATAATCCTTCATCTGCTTCAAGAACACTTAAACAACAAGGCTCTCTTTTATCACTACACTCAGACCACTAATGAGCTTGAACTGGAGTCAAAATACCTCGCTATTTCTGAAAAATCACAGATCAAAACCAAAGCAGAACCAGACCAAGAATGCAGTCTTCCTGTCTCCCTTTTGACCAAACATTTATTCTCTAAAGATCCTGACCACTCCTTTCCGTGGCACCACAACATGTTCTTCAGTTTTGCAGGCACTGATTATCATGAACTGCAAATATGGAACCCCCCAAACACCCAGCTCACACACATACATTATAATCCCTGACAGATGGAGGACAGGGAGCCATTACAAATGTACACAAACATGGAACTTTACACAACGTGGAAGCAAATTTTAGCTTTTCAGCAAGCAATGAATAGAAGTTATCGTGCATCTTTCTCTATGCAGTTGCCATCTTTTTTTTAATTCATCTCTTGCCAGTTGTGTATCAGCTGTGTGCAGGATAACTCTAGTGGCACAAAGTAGAAAATAAGATACCTGAAAATCTCAGTTACTGGGTTTTATATAGTGTAGTACATCTAATTTCAAGCTTACAGTACACAAGACATCAGGTCTCACTTTCCCTTGCGTGGTTTTTGAACACCTTTGGCTCACAAGCAAATTTAAAAAAAAATTACAATGATGACTGAGTCTTTCCTACTCTGCTGTAGAAAATAGAGGAATTGACCTCTCTGCTTTAGAAGTTCTCATTTTGGCTGATGCAATGCAACCTTACACACACTTCATTTTAACTATTTGTTTGTGCTTGGGCAGATGAGTGGCTACAATAGATTACCGTGGTACACAGAAACCCCCTGAAGTCATGACAGCCAAACATCCATACACATTCATCCTTATCAAGTTGACTGCTTAACTTATGGAAAACCACGCCTAAGGTAGGATCCTAAAGCGTAAAAGTAGAGCAGGGAGGCAGAATATACTCTGAAACTGGACATGATGTTGGTGTTTTGTGCACTCTGTATTAAAAATTAAATTACCTCAAACAAAAAAAAAAGAAAAATCAAGCTGAAAAAGACAAGACATCTTTGAAACAAGCAAGATAGCCATGCTGGCATCCCATATTATCCCAAATGACAGTAACTCTGTTCCCACTAACAACAATCAACAGACACATTTTGCTTGCAGGCAAAACCTGGCTGCTGTAGTGTAGCTTGGTTTTATTTATGTCCACAAATATTTCAAAAAAATTACAAAATACTCAAATGGAGAGAACACAGAAGTCACGATTTCTGGGCTTCTACTCTGTTTACACTGTGTTATCCCATGGCAAACTACTCATATATACATTAAGCTTCAAGATATATATAAATGTAGCAGTCAGAATGTACACTCTGCTTTAACGGTGCAGTGAAACAAGCTCAACCATGACGACACAGAACAAGAGAGACGTTTCAAAAACATTAAAGCAAAATTAAAAAATAAAACTTTCAAAACAGAGAGATTTCTTAATGAAGGTTGAAAGGTCTGGGTTGTTTTAACAGGGCATCGAACACCAAGATGGCTTCAAAAACCACTGCATGTAAAGTTGTAGTTAATCATTGGTCTAAAATGGAAGAATTTCAGTGCTTGTTTGCTGAATGCTTTTCTGAGGGGAGGGGGGGGAAGAAAGAGGAGAAAAAAAAGAAATCAATTAATCACTTTTGAACAGACTGCAAAATTCAGCTGAAAAATAAAATACAGACCAAGAGAGAAGCATGGGACACAATTAGTTTTGATCTTAAGACAACCTATAGCTAAAAATAACAGCAAAAGAAAAAGATCAGAAGAAATGGTTGAAGTGGCTGAAAGCTCCCAAATTCCACACGGTAGAATCAGGGAGGGGAGGCTTAAATGAAATGTGCCTAATCAGACCTTTTAAGTAAACTGAGGCACTCTCTCTGCTGAGCAGACTGATCTTATTAGCTGACTGTTCCCAGATGTAAAAAAATTACTCAGAAGAAAACTGTTTCACCTGATCACTGCAGAAAGTGACTGAAGGCACTGACTGAAGACTTTACCATCCTCAATTCTAGACTGACCTGATGGTTTCCAAATCTCAGAAACACTACCTGCTCTTCATAATACCTTCACAGAGTTCAAATACAGCAGATGGAACCAATTAAATGCTACTGCAGTTCTTTAGCACTGAGAAATCTGGAATGGAGGATGGAGAAAAAAGAAAGATAAACATCAGATGAAATAGTCCTCCTCTCTTCCCTGTACTGTCATAAGTGGGCCCATAATACTCCAATGTGTATTTTTAATTAGTAAATGGATGTTACTAACCATGCAACAGTCATCTTTTGGCATGGCCACTGCTTTGAGACCTGAGAGGCAGCAGAAGCACTGTGCATGCTGTGCCTTCCATCAGAATGTATGATTAACTACAAGTTTATCAGACATGGCTCAATACAGTCCTATGACACAACCATCACACTGAACAGTCTACAACAGCAGAGAGAGAGCACTCGTGAGATGAGAGAGAGAATGGGGAGAAAGTTATGCACCATCAGAAAAAATGGCCAGCAGATTCAGATGTCCGTTGGTTGCATCACCCTCTGCTCTGGCAAAGAAAACCCATGGCAAAACAGTGAAAAACTAAAATTCTGCCTAGGCAGTAATCAGAGCTGTCTCCAGAATAATGCTCCAGAATAATGTGTATTCCTCTCCTTTAACATCCGCATGGGAAGTAGACAACAGGAGTTTTTCTGCATGGACCTGTTGTGTTGGGAGTCAGTAAATGTTACTGTCCATGTATCTGGTTAATCCCAAAGCAGTAAGTTCCTGAGATACAGAACACTGGTGGCAATTAAAAAGGTTTTCCTTACAAAAACCGAAACTAAAACAGTCCAAGAGAAATACATACTGGTGTTTGCAAAACAACTTGAAGAACACAGAGTTGCCTGTCCTCTTTTCTTAAGAATGTATCAAACATAAGAGGCCAGAAAGAGCATGTCCTCCAAAAATACGCACATGCATACAAAATTCTGGCTGTACTAGTTTGAGCCATGGACATTTTTAAAAAGATACTTTAGAACAGGTTAATTCTTTGAACTTTTGCCTAAAATCTAAAACCAATGCAGTTAAAGATTAAAAGTTTCAAAAGGTAATAGGAAAGAAGTGTATTATAGTCACATTGAACACGAACCCTTGAAGTAGGCATCAAAAGGGTAAGCTGGTTCCAAGGGACACCTGTACTGCTGAGAAACCCAACTCAACAGAAATAATCTACAGAACAGAGATGCAACATCAACAACAGAATAAAACCAAACAACCAAACCAAAAAACCAAGAACAGAGAAACAGTCATTTGCAACATTATCCCTGTGACTCCCTTTAATGCTTATTTTGTTGATATCAAACCAAATGTCAAGCTTTTACCCTTTTGAAATTACTGATACCCATCATTCCCTTTAATTAAAGGGATAATTATATATATATATATTTTATTAAAAAATCAACTCTGTATTCTGTCAATACCAGGTAGGAATTCACAATTTGTGATGTTACTGAAAATCAAGATAAACGTTTCTGGAGTTCTGTTTTGTTTCTTCCCTCTACCCAAGAAAAGTTATTTACAGACTTAAAAAGCCATGCTGCAGAACTGAGCTCTCTTTAAAATTATGAAGATTTCCTACAATGTATTAAAATAAAAGTAGATTTTTATTATTATAGCACTTGGATTCAGAGCTTGTTATGCCACCTACTTGCAATCCTTCTTTTTAAAATAGCTATAGATGCATTGAGTGTCTCTTCACGCACAGTGACTTGTGTTGTGAACCTGATTCTAGCACCTACTCAAAACAAACTAGTAAGAAAGAAAGAAAGAAAAAAAAAAAAACAAAAAAACCAAGATTGCAGGAAGTTCTCTGAATATTCCACACAGTCCTGTATTTTCAATAGGCTTCTGAATACGTTGTCATGCAGGGAGACCCACACCAGTCTTGAGAAATCTTCTCTACAAATGAACACTATGCTGATAAGTCTCTACTTGTTGGGTGGTTGTTTCCATTTTAAATATATAAAGAAATCTTTATAAGATATTCTTTTCCTTTTGTAGCTCTTATTGTATGTAAAAATGTTCCACTCCTTCCCAAGGACTGGGGTTTCCATAGCCAGCATTACAAATAAATAATTTATTACAACTGTTTGTCGCCTTCTTTCTTCAGTCGACTGCAAGAGAAAGAAAACTCATTTTAACACAAGGAAGGAGGTGGCACTTCAGAGACAGCTTCCTTCCTCCTAACCTCACCCCTGTGTCCTGAAGGGAACAGAGGTTGCAACAGGACTTGGGAGCTTTTAGCACAGAAGCAGGAGCCATTGTAGCAGCCGTGGTAACACTCTCCTGTAGGAGGAAGGGATGACCTTTTGCTACTGAAGAGTTCCTTACACATGAGCAAGATCACCAGTGCCAGCTCATCCAGCTTCAGCTTTATCTCCAGCTACAGATATGACTGTCAGCCTCAGGCAGCCTGGCTGCCCCCCCAGCATGAGGCCAGCAGGCAATTTTGGACAGCTGAAGCAAGGACTGAAACAGAGTGAAGCAGCACAAGAGGTGTTTAACATGCTGCTGCCTATAATAGCCTTGTCACACACAGAGATGAGGAATGACCCTTGCTGGTGGCTTTTTCTTCTTAGCTGATGTATTGTCAGTGGCACTGCCAAACAGCAAGGGAGGGGGTGTCATATAGGGCAGGCCACGAAGAAAACCACTCTCCTACCAACACTACACAGCATTCTGGGGAGAAAGAACTTGTGTGATTTGTCAGCTGGTAGTGCAGGACCCATAGTACTCACACATTTCCTGTTATCCTTAACAGGATTTAATTTCTCAAGATTTCTTACAATCTTAAGATTTTCTTAAGATTTCTTAAGACTGATTGAATTCCTACCCTCTTCTCATACAGAAAGCTTTTACCAACCTTCCCTGACTGTTCTCAAGGAAGAGAGATGTGAAAGCAGCAATCACAGGATCACACTAAAAACCCCACAGGTGTTTCTGCAATGTAAGATGTAACTAATCCACATCCTGTGCCAGTAATTTGGACCTGGATTCCAATCTGCCCTCTCACCTATACCCAAATGAGGTCCCAGTACAGCTTCACCATCTTTCATAACTGTTATCAAGACAGTACCTTGGCAACCAGTAAGAAAGGCAGTAATTCAGAGGAAAACAGATGGAAAGCTGAAAGAAGCTGTAACACCCTCAAGTCTCCAAAAGCCTTCGTTGTGTCTCTCACCTGTAATAATCTTCCTGACTTGGTAGATGACCACCATGCATGTGAGGATGCCCATGCAACCACTGCTGCTCCATTGCTAGTCTTTGCAGCTCTGCTGACTGGGCATGCATGGCCTGCAGTTGGTGGGCTGCTGACATAGGAGGTGGAATGGCACCAGGCAGATCTCGTGGATAAGGAGTACCTAGGAGACAGTTGCCCATTTTTAGACATTTGTTTGCTCTAAGGTCTGCACAAAGTTGAAGCTTTTTATTTTTTTTAAACAAACCAACCTTTGGCTGTAACTTAAGCTATAGCTTGACTCTGCCAACTCCCCTCCCTTGAAATGCTAAGACCCAGAAAAAAAGATGATGGTTCAGATCACGAACCAACCCTTGCAAAGGATCATTAAATGCTCTCACCAAAGACGGGGTGTCGGAGCATTTCATGCTCATGAGGTGGCTGACCTAGCAATGGATTGGGGATGGTCCCAGGTGGATAGGGAAAACGTGCCAAATGGGGTCCAGCTGCTAAAGGATCCACCAGCGGGTGAACAGGTCCTGCTGAACCTTTGAAAGAAGACAGAAAAAAAAATTTAAAAATCAACTGCTTTGGGAAGCACCACTCAGCCTTGGGAGATCAAAAACCCTGTTAGACTTGAGCTGGATCAGCATTTGGCCTAACTGGCATGTAGTTCCAGAATCTTACCTTATCAAACAGTCTTTATTGTTCAAGCAACAACCCAGGGCTTTTGATTGCTACGTTAAAAAGAAATTCCCTTAAACAGCTGGGAAGAAAACCTCTGTTTCTATTTCCCCTCTGCACTCTGCACACAGGAAATGGAAGGGTCCCTAGTATTATTCAGTACAGAAGCATTTAAACATCCTTCTGCCTTTTAATAGGCCAAAATCTGGCAAAACCTTTTGTTTGCAAAGACAATGCTGTCCATCCTTGTGTGGCATCCAAGATCAAAGCCAAATTACTCTGCAAATACAGGTGAGAGACCTGGCACTGAATTGACTTGGCCTTGTCTGCACCAGTCTCTCATTAGGCTGCAAATGAGAACGTTCTAGCCACGTTTTTATCTGGAATGAGTAACTGGGGAGTATCTAGGCTTACGTGGAACAGAGGTCATGACTTACCTGATCACAAAATCCTTGTATAGACCATCTGTGACAAATTTCTTCTGCTATCAGTGGAATATGCAAACCTGCCTCAAAATGAACCAGTCTGTAATCTGTGCAGTCAGTCTCAACCAAAGCCCAGAGCACACAGGTAAAGCTGATACTGCTGTCATCTCTTACCTGTAACCCCTGCTCCTTCACAAGCTCAGCCAGGCCCTGCTAATTTCCTTGCTGTACAGTTTGGCTTCTGTAACAACACTCAAATTCCTTCCAAACTCCAAAAACCAGACAACCCTACTACTTCTAATGCATATTGCTCCAAGGCAAAGTATGCTATATTTACTTGCAGAAACACTACATTTATAGCCAGCTGCACTAGAAACTGTACTTTAAGTACTTGGACACTTTTTTTTCCTACTTAGCAGCTACTGCACCTGGTGCCTTGCTTGCTATGTTCTCTCTAGTCTGCCACCAAAAATCAGAAAGATTCTTAGTGCGTCACCTTCCAGACTCCAGAATTCTAGAGGAGTAATTATGTAGCTTGCTTTAGAAATGAGGAGGGTATGGATTCACTTTTGAGATTATTACACACTTTAGAAAAAAAAAATTCCACACATAAGAATATGCAGTAGCTACAAAGATGCCAATCCATAAATTTGCATGGTTCTATATTAGAACTGTGACAGAGAATTTCAGCTCAACCAAAGCCAGATGGTTAGCATGCCAAATGGCTATAAAGACAAAGGCTTCCTCTCGGAGTTTTCTTCCTGCTTCTATATGAAAACACCACCTATGGCTCCTCTCCACCTGTAGTCATTACACACAGCACCACCAGCTTTAGCAGTGCTCCATGACATCTCTTCTAGTGAGTTCCCTTCACCCAGTGGAGTCTCCACCTGCACACACCAGACACCACTGTAAGGTGGTGCTCTGGGACTCCAATACTTAAAAAAACAAAACCACCACAAACCCAATAAAACAGCAAAGCTTTCACAGTGCCAGTCAAAATGAAGGTCAATGTTACTATCACTTATTTTATGGCTGTTACTTGTCCACTCACCCAAAAAAAGTCATTGTTAAGATACTACTGGTCTATCTTCCCAAAAAAAAGTCATTGTTTGTATTTCAGTTATCACAACCTTGCACAGTCCAGGAGTCACATCACCTACAAGAAAACTGGGATTTTGCTGCTTTAATTCCAAAATCCCAGCTCTGCCTGTTTTGATTGGGCTGCTGCTACCAGCTCAGCAGAGATTCCCTGGGGAACTGCCCTCACCCATTTCCCTGGGCTCACCTTGATGTAAGGGATCCTGCTGATGTAGGTGTAAATGTGAGTGGATGTGTGAATGTTGGTGATGGTGAGGAGTGACATTGAACATCTGGAGCCGTGCCAAGGGGTCGTTTGTCAGCGATGCCATCCGCTCCGCGTGGATCCTCTCTGCTGCCAGTCTGTCGGGGTAGCTCATTTCAGGCCGTAGCTGTGGCCCTGCCAGTGCAAGTCTCTCTCTTTCCAAGGGATTCAAACCCGGATGGAAGGAAGCAAAGGGGTGAGGTCCCGCTGTCGGGGGAATAGTCAGTGCACCGTGCCTGGCAAAATGCTCCATGGGGTTGGTAGCTGGGTGCAGGGCATCCAGCTCCGGGGGCTTCACCTCAAAGCCAGGTTTCATCCTCTCTCTCAATTCCCTCTCCCGGATTTCTCGTTCCCGGATCTCCCGTTCCCGCAGCTCACGTTCCCGAATGGTGGGATCCACGTTGTAGAGGCCGGGCATGTGGTAAGCCAGAAGTGGATCAGTGGGGTTGAGGGGGACAAAGAAGGGATGGTTACGGTTTGTTGGTGACATGACGTGAGGACGGGCATATTCACTCAGTGTTCGTAAAGCGGGTGTGTCCGGACCGATGTAAGGTGGTACAGCAGCGATGGTTGTTGGTGGAGGTTCAAATGAAGGTCTCATATGTGCTGGCCCACTGAGCTGAGACTCTCCAAGGCGGCCTTCATGGGAGGAGCTGGATACCTTCTGCTGCAGAGAAGGAGAGCGGGGGGGGGAAGAGAATTTTAGTTCAACACATTTGGCTGAAAAACGCAGCAGACACAAACTTCCCTTCCTGTGCTTCAGTCTCTACAGGGAGGTAAGTTCAGCCTGCTCAGTCTCACTATTGTGTCCTCCAGTGTGGTTTGGGGAAGAACAGGATACTGTATTTTGTAGGTCAGAAGATAACTACCCTGTGAGGCAGCCTCAAAGATACACTAACAGCTTTGCCAGTAGTAGAGCAACAACTGGTTGGTAGTTCTCACAGCCGTGGGCAACAGCTGGCTGGTACGTGTCATTACAGACTACCACTCTTGCTTGCAGTCTGCTCTTCCTCTCCACACTCACTGGTATCCTAAAACTCCACAACGTGCAACACAACAAACTGCACTCCTTTCACATCAGGACTTTGCATCCCCATGGAGTTTGTGTCTCCCCATAAAAACAAATTTAAAAAGCCTTTGGATTCCTTTTTTCCAGCAGACATTACTCTTGTGCCTGCATAGTAGAAGGTACACAAAGGCATTCACTGTCTCTGCACAGAGTGCTTTTCCACTGCAAGTAAATATTAATACTTGGCCTCATTATCCCCAGTTGCATCAGCTTCCCACACATCAGGAACAGACCAGGAGTGGAAACTTTATTTCCCTTTAAGAGGAGAAAGTCACAGGCAGGCCAGGAGGTGCACTGGGTGCCTTTCACTTAATACATCAGGCTCCTGCATTCCCAAATACCTGTTTGCAAATGCATTCAAGTGCTTCTGGGAATGTGCACTCTGTAGTCACCACTCAGGTCAGATCCAACCCCCCCTGCTCCCCTGAGCCACTCTTAGCTACAAATCAACCTACCGCAGCTCTTTCTGCTTCTCTTTCACGCTCTCGCTCCCTCTCTCTTTCCTTCTCTTTTTCTTTTTCTCTTTCCCTCTCTTCTCTGGCTTTCTGCTCTGCTTCTCTTTTGGCCTTTTCAATGGCCTCTTCTCTCTTCTTGGCCAGTTTTGATCCTGCCAGAGGCATGAAGTACAAGTCTGCTCTTGAGCAGGAATTGTAGCCACGGTCGAGGTGCTTATAGAACCTGAAAGAAACAAAACATAAGGAGTGTTAGTACTGGGAAAGATGCAAAAGTGTGAGGTTTAAGAGCTGTATGTCCAAAAAAAGAAAAGTATCATTCTACACTTACGCAATAGCACCACCTCCTTCCCTGAAAACCATGATAAAACTAATTGTACCACATCACTTCACAGACGAGTAGAGTCTAAAACACCTCTCTCACAATTACAAACTGCAATACCCTCTCTGAATACACTGGGTGAAACAGCACATTTCTAGAAAAACAGAGGGGAATCATGCTTGAAAGAGAAGACGACAAGATGCACACGTAAAATACACTCAGCTCCCCCAGGAGCTTATTTCTCAGCTTTTGGGAGTACCCTGCTACACATGAAACCAGAGCACATTGAGCAAGCACTTCTGACAAACTCCATACCTGGCTGATTGACTAGCATGACTTGGTGTATCCACCACAGTAGGTTCTGGTGATGGACTTCTGGGTGGAGGGGGAGGGCTTTCTGGTTCCTCAGTTTCATCTGGGACTTCTTCTTTGATTTGAATAGGTGGTAGTGTGCAGGCTGTCACCACTGGCACGTTTCCACTAGAAGCTGCTGACGTGGAGATGGAAGTCTGAAGTGGGATGCCAGGCACAGTGGGTGGTGTGGAAGTGGAGGGGCAAGAAGGAGGAGTGATGGAAGGTGGACCTCCTGGGACAAATGGATGCTGAGAAAAGGGGGGCTGGGAGGATACCTGATGGAGTCCAGATGGGGGGTGATTAGCAGGTGGGGGAAGGCTCTGATTCTGTGTCAGCACAGGAGGCTGGGCTTGTGAAGACTGCAATGGTTGGCTTTGAGGCATCAGCTGCAAAGGAGGAGGGTGTGCAGATGGAGGGTGGTGAGTGGAGAGGGAGCTCAGAGGTTTTAAAGCAGGTGGTGGAGGCAGGTTGGAGTTCATTGAGAATGGAGATGGGCCAGAGAGGTGAGGAGGGTGCTTGTGGGATGGAGCAGTGGGGAGCTGAGGGATTGGAGTAGTAGGGGGAGGTTTGATATGAGGCATGGCCATGGGAGCAGGGGGCAGGGGCTGCTCCCGGGGGGGCTGAGCCTGCTGCAGCGAGGTTGCAGTTGGCAGGACAGGCTGTGAGACCTGGAGAGAGGAGTGAGAATGAGATGGTGCTTGTGTCTGAAGGGGAACCTGAGACTGAGATGACTGAGTGGGGAGGGAAAAGGGCTGGGAAGGTACAGGGTGAGGCAGGAGGGGCTGAGCCTGCAGGCTGTGAGGGGCAGTCTGGGCCTGGCTGTGGAGGGGAGGCTGGGAGTGGGGCTGGGAGGAGGCAGGGGCTGGCTGGCTCTGCGACACACTCAGAGGTTGCAGAGGTGGGTGGGGTGATGGGAGCCTCTGAGGGTGCAAGGCAGGGGCCTGCTGGATGTGGGAATGAGGAGGTGGTGGGGCAGGGGCCTGGGGCTGGCTGGAGGGCTGGGACGCTGATGGTGAGACCTGTGGTGGAGCTGCAGTAGCACTGGACACTGCTGGCAGCGATGCTGGTAACTGGGCTGAGACTGGTGGTGTTGGAGGAGGAGCCTGGCCAGAGCCATTCTGTGCCTGAAGGACTTGGGGCTGTGCCTGCAGCACTTGCTGTTGAGCAGAGGAATCTGAGTCACTCTCATTGTCTTGAGGGCTCGGGATGCTGGGGGAAGTGCTCCTGTTATCCTGGTCAATGTCCTTGGGGTCACTGCTCCCTTCATCGTTGACGCTGCGGCTGTCGGAGCTCTCACCTTCGCCCTCACCCTCTGAGGGAGAGTTTGGCCTGCTGATCTCCTGCAGAGAGGGAAGGATAACCACTCTGCCTGAGAACACTGCACAAAGAGCCTTGCCAACACACCACAGGATGCAAACACAAGGGCAAGAACCACCCCTTCAGCCTCACAGGACTTAAAACAGCCCAGGCAAAGCAAATACCATAAAGGGAGGGGCAAGGACAACAGAGCCAGGCTCTTTTTGAGCTGAGAAGACATCCCAAAAGTATTTCATTTGAGCTTTGATACCATTAAATTTAGAGAACTCCAGTGGTGGTCTTCAAACTTGCCACAGGAGAAGAAAAACAAATTGTAATTAAAAATATTTGGAGCAGGGGGTGGGAAATTATTCACATATACTCCTATACAGTTATTACTGATATTAAAAAAGACTTCTGGGCTTACCCAGGAACACATTATAAAGGTGGTTGCTTTCCAGCCACAGCTTTAAGTTAGAATGTGCTGTGGCTTACATCAATTTCATGTCTTTGGTTTGTTACTGGGTTTGCACCTCCTCCCACTCTCAAACCAGTCTCCTAAGAGAAAATATTCCTCTGTGGGACTCACTTGAGTTTTGGACTTTTTGGCATTGGACCTGTCGGGTTCCTCTGTGTCAGAAGCTGCCTTTTCCCGCTGCCTCTTGGAGTTCTTGAGAGGAGAAGATACTTCTTCCTTTATCTTCTGCCGCAAAACATGTAGAACACAACAGTTACCAGTGATGTAAATGCAAAAGTAAATTAAGCATATGCCAGTGCTATTTAATGCTACTTAATACAAATAAATAAGAAGGATCCCTATGGAGTACACTCTTCTAAAAGAGACCAACACCAGTTGTTAACAGAAGATGGAGCAAGCATTTCTGCAGTAGACAGGTCCATGGTAAGTCTCCAATACATGGAAGCCTTGCTTTACTCCTGATATTCTGAGAGGGATATTTTTGTATCCCCTCAAACACAGGGCTAGCAGTGAGTAGCTATTACCAGATTACAACCTTCTTTTATGGCCTGGGACAGCTTTATACACCACATAATTACCTAACCTAACTTTAAGTTTTGCTTAGTTCTTAGTTTTATCATGTGAAAACTTGCTCCATACTCCAGTTTCCAGTTTTGGGGGTTTCTATTTTAATTATATATTTTTAACCTGCTACCTTTCAATTTACAGTGCTTAATGGCAAGCCTTCCCACTTCATCTGGCTTGCTTTCTTCAGTAGTCTCTTTGAAAGGCATTTATTTGAAGCAGACTAAACCTTCAGCTTGCTCTGAAAAATTATGTAAATATACATACAGAAAACCAGTAACAGAAGTAGCCTCAATTACTACATATTCATATTCCTTTGTAAACAAAGATTAAGTACTGCTTTAAAAAAAAAAATCCCCCGAACTGTCTACTTGTCTCAAATACAGCATTTCTGATCTGTATTACTTCTGTGAACTTAATGCCTGCATTTGCATCTGAAATTGAAGGATTAATTTATCATAAGAGCAGTAAGGTTATGTGAGGATACTGTCATGGTTATCACTACACATCCTTATGTACAGGCACAAAGCATCAGTCAAGATGCACCGTTCAATTTTTTTGCTTATCCAAACAAGTAGAAATTTCTAGGTCACCGAGAGATCCCCTGAGCCTTCCAGAATCTGCATCTCATTTATCTGCCTGAAGAGGCCACTGATGTCCAGTCCTAACACACACACAAAAAAAAAAAAAAACCAAAGAATGGAAAAATTTTACCTTGGTAGACTTCTTCACTGAATCTGCTTTGCTGTCATTACTGGAGGTGCTGGCAGCACTAGGGGAGTTGCGGCCACTGGAACGGATGTCTTCATTAATAGGTGAGGCTCTACCATCAGGGCTGGCTGGCTGCTTTTTACGACCACTACGTAGTGTAGACATCTATTTGGTGAAGAGAAATAAAAGTTCATCAAAGTCAGCATTTGTCCAACCTTGTCATTTTGTTCTGCCTCACAACAGAGGAATGGATGGAGCGCTCCTGCCGAGAGTTTGAGAAACGAAAAACCCAGAGCATGTCACATTGTTTGCATGCTAGATTTTCTTTGTGAAACACATGCACTCACATTTTCAAGTGTGCAAACACACACGGTGACTGAGGTGATTAAAATAAAGGCTTCCTCTTGGCATTCAAGCAGTCAAGACCAGTTTCTAAAACCACAGTTTCTGTGTGCTCCTACTTTGCAATAAGGAATCCCAGTCAAGTGCATTTCAATCACTGAATCTGTTTCCCTCCCAGTTTTTTGGATGACTGGCTACCATAAAACAATGAAGCCAACCTTACCTGACAGTGCAGCCTCACAAGATATTTAGAAGCAATTATCATACCATCATGATCAGAAAGATAGAGAGGGAAGGGTAAGGAAAACAAATCTATCTGCTGCATCTGCCCACTGCCAGCCAGTAAAAACATGGAAATATCAAGTTTGACTAGAACTTCCCAAAGAAAGCTTTAACCTCAGCAAATCTCAGGCTTGCACACACAAATGCAGCAGCAGACACACACCATGGCAGACACACAAAGTGGAGGAAGAGTCGTTTCAGAAGCCTGACCACCTTTTTCCTTGACAACACTTCCTCTTTACAGAAGAAACTGCAATGTAAGAGTGTTAAGCCTACCGAGCCTCGACTCCGCCTTGTCCTCATGCTATGCTTTCCACTAAGTCCATCATCTTCCTCTTTGACAGGCTTAAACATAAAGGGTGGAGGGTCTACAGGCTTCTCAATGGGTGGCAGCTCTCCGTATTTTTTGAAGTGAATGCGACAATCGGTGCACAGTAAAATGTTTTCTCGACCGCCGTGATGCCAGTCCTTGGAAGCTTGGGGCAGAAAAAGCAACAGCTCAGAATACACAATACAACAGATATTCAAAACAAACACATTACATTATTTAAAAAAGCACACAACAACTAGAAAAAACAGATGCTTTTCTATGAGCAACAAAGCTCGAGATATTCTTGGAAAACTCTGTCCTGTTCAAGGCTTAGTCTGTGTTCCAGTGCATATTTTCAATTTTCAATTTACATACTATTTGCTCACTTAAGCAGCCACAGCTTTGAAAACAAAGAAAGAAGCCTTATCTGCTCTACCTGGGAGCTAACAGGCAGCTATTGTTCTCCAAAGCTGTGGTTTCTTCAAGAGAAGTCAGCTATGACCTTCTTTATTTCCTTCCCTTTCCATGCCATGCACATGCCCAAACATCAGACAGCTTTCAGGAACACCTACAAGAACCCATGGCTTCTGTAGAAGAGATTTGGTGCAGCATAAAGTTTTGGGCATGCCAGTCAAAGGCCAATACTGCTTTGTTGTATCACAAACTGATCATGTATACTGAATTCTGTAGACTTTTGCCTGTATAGGTGTCTACCTCTCAGAGGATTCTCCTTTGTCACCGCAACATTAATTTCCAACAATAAAGGAAATTGGAATGCTGTGTATTTCAGCTGATTCAAGCCCACATTTTTTTGAACAGCTGTACATGAACACAAATTGCTCTTGCTTGGATGAACCCACACTAAGGAGGCAGGAGCAGCAAGGAGAGGAACAGAGCAATGACTCAGGTGCGTACTGGTTGTGAAGCAGTGGCGACAGGCGTAGCCCTTCAGTTCCTGTTCACTGTCCTCACTGTCAAAGTCATCTTCACTGGCTGAGCTCAAATCCACTGAAGGAGGAAAAAAAACAAGGGAAGAAGAGGAAAATAGAAATGAAAAACTCAGCAGGGTTTTACACTTCCTTCCACTTGGCTGAAATAACCCTTAACAATAATAAATCTCACACAAATATCGTGGTTTCCTACAGCCACCTTGCCTTGCAAACCATTATTTCTATTTTGCAAACTAAGCAGGGCCAGACCTCACCAGTGTACAGACTGAAGGAGGATTCCAGGAATGCACCAAGTGATACAATCCACAAAACCTTTCATTCAGTACACAGTACTCTTCCCATTAAGTTCCCATTCAAATACTGACTGTGCCTCATTAGAGGCTGTTTTCCAAAAGTACCATTTTTCAAGAGGAAGGAGCTTTCTCTCTTGAACCTGGTCAAGTAAGTCAAATAATCTATATCTAAATGTTACTTTAATAGATTCCATGGACAGATACTGTGGTGGCATTTCTGTGTCTTATTTTGTTAAATAAAGACCTAATCTTCTAAACCAGATTGGGAGTGAGCTGTTACACTTGGTTAGGCAGTAGCTACATTTAACCAAGAGCTAAATGTGTTTTGTGAGTGGAAGAAACAATGCTTACATACAACGTACCTGTTTGAAAAACATATTGTGATTCTTTTGCATGAGGTACTACAAGGATACTACCAGCTTTCCAATCCCTACCACAAGCCTCCTTCAGAGTTTTAACCCATGGCAAACTTACATTTCAAGAATGTCCCGTTTAGAAGTGGAGAAAATATAAAGGGCCACCACCCTTTGAGGCAAACAGTATACAGCAAAGAAGCTGATTACATGGCTGTGAGCTAAAAAGCACCATGTAAACCACTGAAAATCTGCAGACATCACAAAAACTCTATCTTACCTCATCTTCTGAAACAACTCATCCTTTCTTTTTGAGAGCACTGCATTTTTCCAGCACCATCACTATCAATTCACATCGTAACAGGTCTATAATTTGTCACAAGCAGAAAGCCCTGAGGCTTCTTTTGTTCACATCTTTAATTAGAAGATAAGTCCTTGATTCAAGAATGCTGTTTTTCTAAAGGTTCCAAGAGGATATTTTGTAACACATGCAGGTTAGAGAGAGGGAGGAATTCTATAGTATTTGCCATTAACATTTATCAACTCATCAACTCATTACCCTTCAAATTAACACAGGGTCCCCCATTTAATACCAGTAGCTGCTACTACTACCCTAATGTCTATAATAATTCTTGCAGGTGTTTAAACTGTGACTGAAAAATTGACACCAGGCTAGAACTTGCTCTTACTAAACTGATTTTTTTTATTCTCATCCTTCAGTTTGATCCATATGGATTGCTCCTTCCAGCCACGTGCTCAAAAGTGCTGAATATTTTGGATCAAGCTGCAGAGCCAAGATCCTAAATACTTGTACATACAGAAATCAGCAGTAAATCCTATCAATTTCAGCCAGGAGAAGCTAACAGCCCTTTCTTACTACCTCATCAACACCCTTTCCAGAATTCTCTATCCTTCCTGCTCACCACATCCCCTACCTGTTCTTTATTAATAGGTCTGCCAATTCCTGCCTTCCACACAGTCCCTTTTCCTTAGAAGGCCTGTGAGATGTGCTGGGTTCAGTCCATAGAAAGAACTGAAGTTACAGGGCAACATAAACCTTTATGTAAGGATAGAAGTTAATATACCCATATGGGCATCATTAATCAGAACCCTTTGGGTAATCATTCTTTGTTTAGACACTTCTGTTTTGGTCAAGGCCAATGTTCTTCTACAACACATTAAAATACAGCAGTGCTGACTGCAGCACTCAGTCTGAGATCCAGAAGGTGTGGGTCACCCAGTACGGATGAAGGGGATGTCCTTCCAACGGGATGAAGGATTTCCTTTCTTTTTGCATTTTCTAATTCCCATTACTGTAATAAGCCTGGAGAAAACACAACACAAAACCAAGCAAAAGAGTAGGGAAATGCAGTACCAGGGCAACGTTTCCATCCTTACAGGATGCTTTTATGTTTAAGAACTGCACAAAGCACTTGGTGATCAAAGACGCCTACCACATTCCAGCATAATGATATAGGAAGAGGAGAGGGCAACAGCCTGAACTCCATTTCCTTGCTTCATTCACTCGAAGGTACAGCACCATTACATTACTGTTGCTCCCTGCATCTAAACAAAGATAAATGCATTGCTTTTAGCTTCCACTTACAGAATTCACTGGAGGGGGGCCTGGAGGGAGTGTTGACTGGAGTGGAAGCAGTTCGAGTTTTAATTCTCCGAAACACAGCCTGTCTTCGATGCCTACGGTGGGCTCGAGAACTTGCTGCTTCAGGGGTTTTCTTCCAATAGTAATAGAAGGTGATTAGTTCTCCCTGCAAATACAGAAGGAGTATGTTAGAGGGGCATGCAAAGCTGACTTGCCAGCCTTTTTTCCTCCCTTTTGCTCTCTGTATGCGCACACGTGTATTTTTGCAGGAAGCTTCGTGATGCATTTCAGCCAGGCAAAAGAATTCTACAGACAGGAAGAAAAACTTTGTTTTGTTTTTGTTGTTCACTTCTGCAAGGGAGGAACAGAAGTAAATAAACACCCTCTCATTCCTCTCCTCCTCCACTAGAAGAGGAGAGGTGGTCTGCATCCAGCTTCTGAGTGCTGCTGGTCCCAGAAGTTGGGCAGAAGGTGCCCTTGCCTTGCTGGCAGCATCCTGGGGACACCTCTGCCCAGCTCAGGAGGCACCACAGCCAGAGAGGTACCACCTTTCAGTGAGTTGTCAGAACAAATAACTGAGAATTGCTAAGAATACCCTGGTGTTTACAGGAAGAAGAGACACTGCCATTTTGTCAACCTCCAGTCTTGCACACAGCTATTTTTAAATATCCCTCTTTAAGATGCTGAAAGTTAGAATCAAAATGTGTTTGACAAGGAGTCTGTAGCCATAACTCAACCCAACTACAGTAAATTGCGTTTTAATTTGAATATATATGCCCACATCTAAATTAATTAAGCAGTTAAAAGAGCACACCTAGAGAAATGAGTGATAATTTCACAGCATAATGCATCTGGCTTACATTCAAAAAAGTGGAGCAGCTGCCATTCAAACTAGCGGATGTAATGCTGCACTGAAGAGCAGCATGTGGTTTTAATCTCTCCTCTCTTACTTTGAAACCTCATCATTTCCTGGTGACTTGTCTGCCTCTGAGGGAAAAGGTGTTGTTTCTTTCAAGTCGTAAGAGAAAAACAGCAAAGTTCTAACCAGCTCCTTGAAAAAAATCAACATCAGAACAAACACACCTGAATTGCCCACAAAAAGGGTTTCTTTGAACTACATTTTATGTGATCAAATAACCTAACCTCAGCCTGCTCCCTCCCTGGGGAAATCCTGCAGCCTCTGCTCAGGGCAGATCACTCGCCTCAACTCTAATAAAGACACACCCTTAATCCAAACTCTCCCAAGGGCCTCAAAAAGGCAATTACAGCCATAACTAACATCTGTACCATCCAAACACTCCAACGACAAAAGGAGGATGTTGTTCTAGACATTAACTGCTGACATTTAAGACATTTCAGGATTTTACCAAAGCCTAATGCAAAAACAAAAACACCAGAAGGAAAAAAAAATAAAAAAAAAACCCCAAAACAACCCACAGCCACAACTTGGAGTTCTGGCAACAGAGAGAAGAGGGGTATTTTAGATCTGCATTGCTATAGCCTGGGACTGATGCTACTGAACTCCACCAGAGACCTGAACAATATTCACACCAACCTGTACATAGAGAAATATTGGGTGAGGAGGAGGGAGTTCCAGGTGAGGAAAACAAATCCTTACCTACAATTGTAGATTCTGAAGGACGAGAGCCCTGCTAAAAAAAAAATCTTCAAATATGCTACTGCTCTTTCCTCCAGAAAATCTAAAACTAAAATGGGAGCAGGCTGGCAATGAGCATGCAAGCTATGTCAAATCTGGGAAGAACAGAGAGTTCTGACACCCAGCACTGCTCCTGCATGTTCAACTGTACATGTTTGCTTTAGAAATACCATTTTACTTGGAGTCCATTAAGCAGGCTCAAAGTCCATCTGGCACAACTGTTTGTCAAACTGAGGATACAACCTGTGCCAGGAGGCAGATGAAGCTCTGCAGAAAAGCTTGTACAATGCATTTCATAGGTAGAAAGTCTCTTGCAAATGAAACTTGACACATTTTACCTATAAATTAATGTATCTAGAATCTGAGGTGTCAGCACTGAGGAGCAAGTCAGAAAATCTCATGTCAGTGAACTAATGTGTCCTGTGACATATGGCAACAGCAGAGTCCAACCCAATCTGCTTCCCTCCCCATCACAGCATAGGAAATGAGAACCTATTTGTGCTCTATTTACAAATCAGGTCCCAAAGGAAGCTTAAAAACTTATACAAACAATACGTCATAACCCAAACTTTTAAAAAAGAAATGGTGTTTATTTCTAAAACCCCACTAACTTCATGAGCATAATGATTTCCCCCCCACCCCTCCCCAAACACCTGTCACAACTGCATGCAGATAAAGATGAAATAGAAGGTTTTGCATAAGTTTCACCCCATCTACAAAATCTGGTTATACTATAAGACCACAGAATATTCTGTACTTTGAATTCATGGTCAGACTGCAGAGCTCCATGACTCAGTAAATGACTCAACTTTCTGACAGAGATGGAGAAGCAGAGAGGAAGCACACGCAGAGAACGTTCATGTTCTATGGATACACAGGGCTTAGACACATCCTACACTGAAAAAATTCCATGCCACATCTTATTAGCTGCCTGGCTATCTAATATTATATTGTCTACCTAAAGGATTAAATGCTGGAGTGGAGGGAGACTGGAAGGATTAAAGGCAGCAAACTGCTGACTGCACGGGTGGCAGAGGCTTGAGCACAAAGGAGTAAAGTCAGGAAAGCTTTGGTCCTACAGACAGGGAGTGAAAACAGCTTCCAGCTTCACTGCAATTCGAGTCAAATGAACTTTAATCAAACATGCATAGTGTGTGCTGCTGGAAACCCGTGGCACATAAATTCAGAGAACAAAAGCTGTTGCAGAAATCAATAGCCTACTGAAACATTAACACAGGCACGCATTGATCAAAAGACCCTTTTACAAAAGGCAGCCTTGCAAATTAGCTGCTGGTTTTACTTGCAAGCAAACAGGAAAGCATAAACGCTGCTGACATGAATGGCCTGTAATGATCATTTTGTTCCTGGCCATCTCACCTCAGCCCACCACAAGGTCTCGCAGTCAACACATCCCCAGCTCTGCTGGAATTGCTGGCAGCTGATGAACTGAGGCAGGAGGCTGCTGGCACTGGGGGAGAGCTGAGAGCAGCTGCTCTGGGGCTGGTTTTCTGGGTAGCAGGTCTATACCCAGGGGAACAGCTCTACCATAGCAACCTGCAAAATACACCCTGTGTCCCCCCTGAAGCTGTTTTGTGCCAGGAACTGGGTATTGCCAGCAACACACAAGTGACATGAGATAAAGGAGACTGAACCCGCCCTTCAGGACATCATTGTACTTGTTCAAATGAAGGGTGACATCCTCCTCACCTCCCAACTTCAGAGAGAAATTGAGGAAGGGGTGAAACAACTTCTGCCTATGGTGAGGTCTCTGGCTGATGGTGAAAAGAGAAACTTACAAGAGGGACCTTCCTTCCTCACCTCTCTCCAGTCCAGGTCAGGGGCCTGAGGGGCAGGGACCATCTGAAGTCAGGAGGACGCTGTCCCCTTTTGCAACATGCACCATCCAAGTGTTTCTGGCACCCTCTTCTCCTCCCTGCAGCAGATTAGTTCCCTCAAGGAACAGCTTTTTCCATTGGTGTGGGGAGAAGATTTCATTTCTCTCCCAGTCTTCCTTGTTGACAGTAACAGCCTCACCCCACTCCATGCACCACCACCTTTCTCCTGCAACTGAAACTCCATTTTTCTACGTTAACATCTGATTAACTGTCCCAAGCAATAAAACAAAATCAGAAGCATTGTTCAGGCTTATAATATCACCTTTTCTAAAAACACCAGCTGAAGTTTCACAAGACACAGGGACTAGGTTCTTCACAAAAAACCAAGGTTCAGCTTTCATCAGTTTTACGATTTTAAAATACATCCAGCACTCAACTCCTCAAATCTCTTGCCTTCTTCTGCCAAGGCCATTTCACCCCATGTTGTGAGTACACTGGAATAAAAAGTCACACTTCATCTCCTTTTAGCTCTGTTCTAGGGATTATTTTAAAGAGAAAGAAAGGGTTCAGATCCACTCCCACAGGAGTATGCAACAATTTCTCTGCAGTTCAGCTCTGGAAGCTGAGCTGTGCCCAGCAGCCCACATCCTCCCTAACCCAGCACACTCCAGCTTGCACAGCACAGACCAACATTTATTAGATAAATGCCTTGGCATCTGGCACCTTCCTCTTCACCTCTCCCACCTTTTTCTACCACTGCTCCTATCTGTATTTTTTTGCAGCTCAATCTCCAAGCCTTATCACAGGGCAGGCTTTCCTAACTCTTCCAAACCCTTAACAAGCCAGGAGCAGCACCAGTAAGTGCTGGTATCCTGGTTCCTCACTTATCTGTAGTTTTCCAATGTAAAATACACAATACAAGCTCTGCCTCATGTTTGTGTTTAGTCTTGCCTTAGGTAAACACAGGATTAAGTCTGCGGATGCATTTCTGGATTTGAGAGGTTTTGACAGCAGAGCTTGCAGCAGAAGCTGCTCCTGTGGAAGTCAATCACACAAACACATCAGCTTACCTTCAAGTATCTATTATGGTGTAACAGAGTGAGCACACATAATAATTGCTGTTTAATTTCCCCAGAGCCCAGCTCTGCCAGGGAAAAAAAAAAAAAAAAATTGGTGGAGGAGGGGAAGAGCTTTACAGCAATTACACAAAAAAGGTAAATGACAGCTCTCTTCACTGGCTATAAACCAGTCGTGGCAGAGCAGAGGGGAACAGATCATCCAGCTGGGGTTTTAATGAATTCACAATCTTTCAAGATTTTATTAAGCCAACTCAATTTAGCTCAAGCTCCCTATTACTGAAGTTCTGTGGTAAAACCACTGTCTCCAGTGCCTCCAACTTCCCTGAATCCCCTGGCTTTAACAGCCTTGGTTACAACATCTGCATGCCAAGGGGAGCAAGGAGCCAGCAAGTGCAGGGTTCTCTCTTGTTCTGAGCAGAGACCCAGGCAGAACATCTCCAACTTCTGTCCTGGTCTAAAGAAGACTGAGACTGAAAACATGAAGCAAGGAAGAGATAAAACAGCTCTGTGCAGCCCACAGGAGCTGAGCCCAGGCGTTTTTACCATTTCAAGCTTGGTCTCTGTGGCTCTGCCAGCTCTGACAAATAGGTTTACATATGTTCTAATTAAGCAATAAGTCTCAGCAGCTTGCTTAGCAGCACTGATTAATGTCCACCTTGGGTGCACAGGAATACTGCATAATCTGAAGCATTACTGAAATTTTAAGAGAGGCTTTTAAAAACCAAGCAGTATTTTAACGCTAGGAAAAAACCAAACCAAACCAACAACAAAACCAAAAAACCAAAACCAACCAACCAAAGTAACCCCCACATTAAATATCAGGGAGTGCTCTCTAAGCAATACCCTGCAGGTGTCTCAGTTCTCTAACATATTTTCAAAGTACAGGCATTTTATCCAGCAATTCCTCTAGCCACTTATTATCTTTTGCAGCCTTTTCTCCTTGGTCTATGCTAAGAACTCTACCTACAATTACAAGAGAAGACTGACTGTCCTAATGCTCTGTGTTTCCTTGTTCTGCCAATAAGGCTTCATTTTTTTATTTGAAAACCCTGGCAAAAGAGGCTGGCCAAGTGGGGATCAGAAGAGGAGATAGGGATATAGGAAGCCCACTCCATCTCTTTGGGTTTTTATGCTGTTAATTCATGCCCTGCTACATGAATAGTGTCAGAATTTCTTAGGAACCCAGCTGAGGCTCCATCTGGATTTTCTGGATTTTCATGTTGTTGGGGAAAAAGCCTGCAATCAGATACAGCTTTATGCTTTATAATTCTCTCTGCTAGATAAGCACAGATCAGAGGAAGAGTGAGCTTTTATATCCTACAAATTATGGTTTTGTCCAGCTAGGTGACACAGGCCAAGCTCACAACAGGTCACTGCAGAACCATGTCACCCCAACAGTGCTGGAACCTGAAAATTTCACTCTAAAAGTTCCTCGGGTAGCCAAGAGAATAAACTCATTTCATTTTTTCCTGTTACTTAAACACACAGATGACTTTTTTAACTGTCCCAAGAGAGTGTATTTACCCTCATTCCCAAATAATAAAAATAACACCACCAAAACCACTACGAATGAGTGTGAACTAAACTCAGCTCTTAGAACAAAATTGTGTGTGGGAACTGGAAGTGGCAAGAGACACAAAGGAATGGAATCACTGTGAGGAAACAGGCAGTGAACTGGAACTGCAAAGTGGGGAGAAAATAAGAAACAAATATACAACAGAGGATGTAAATAATGTCTTACTTGAAAGAAACATTTATCTGTGGCAACACAGTAACACTCAGTGTACAGCATCTTCCATTTGAGGACAAAGCCAATGAAGTATTTATAAATTCAGTCTCAGCACATCCTTTTCAAGTTTCATAGGATATAGAAACAAAGGGACAGAAGATTTATACATTGGCCAAGATCAGTCCTGTGTGAGAAGTACAACTGCACTCATTAACCTCAAACTATGTGAGGAGTTCCACTAGTGGCAGGCCCTAAAATTCCTTTGGAATTCAAGCCCAGGCCTATTGGACAGGCTGATCCATCCTTATTAAGCACAGCACTGGGTGGCTGCCCCTCAACAGCTCAGCTTGCCTTTTGCCTTCAATACAAGCTGATTTTTTTTCTTCCTATTGGATGTTCTTGTTTCACTCCTACCTCTTGATTGCATGGTTGTAGCAAACCAGAGAAATCTCAGTGTTACTGTCCATAGCCTGAAAAAAACACCAATAACACAGCTCTGTACCACATCTAACTCTCAATTTTCATGTAGCTCTTTTGCTAAAACTTTTCCTGTGTCTGTAATTAAGGTTGCATTTATTAGATAAATGTTAGGAAATAAGATACTCAGTGCATGATGGCACATACCCTTGCTATCTGCTCCCTGTAAACAATTCTTCTTTTTTTTTTTTTTAGGGATTTCAGCACCACTTTAAACAGTTCTGCAAGAACAAATGCAGAACAAGCTAACACATCTTTTTATGCCCCAGCTACAGTTAAAAGCTGCTGACCCCCTCTCCAGCTGTACATCATGCCAGAATGAAAAGAAAGCTTTTGTAATTAAGGCTTCTTCCTCCAGAGACTCCTCTTTGTTAATCAACAGAGTTCCTAATCCCCACAGACTGTTGGCTGCATCCATTATTAATTATTAGAGCCTATCTTTAATAGTGTCACTTACAGTTCTTTGGGACTTCATAACCACCAGGTATGCCCCACAGGGCTCTCTCTGGCACTTGATCAATTAAGAGGTTATCAAAACAGCGAAGAAGTCAGGACCCTGCTTGCTGTAGACACAGTTCTCAGGGCTTTCTTTTCCACACAGATAAAATCATAGAATGGTTTGGGTTGGAAAGGACCTTAAAGATCACCTACCTCCAACCTCCCTGAATGGGCAGGGACACCTTCCCCTAGACCACGTTGCTCAAGGCCCTGGTATATACTGATATATTTTATTCAATATTCTATATTCTAACCCCCCTTACCAACATATATTACCAAATTCCTGAGGTTAGATCCTGATTTGCATGGCCACTTTTAACTCCCAACCATTTAGCTTTTTTCTTTCCCCCTCTTGTTGAGCCTCTTGCCCATGCTGCAGCACAGGGGGGGTTTCCCAGCCCAGCAGAACCCAGTTCAGCACTGGTGGATGTGTTCACCAGGTACAGAGCACCAACTGCTCCACACAGACAGAGCCTGGAGAATGTAATTTAGCCCCCGTGGAGCCTGGGCATTTCTCTCCCTATCAAGGCTCAGGCTGGCACACACTGCAGGTTTCTTCCAACCTGGTTATTCTCCCTGGTAAAAGCAAATATTCCCTTTTTCCTTACATCTTGATGCCCAAAGCACTAACCCTACCAAAAGGTGGTAGGGTTAGTGAATTAAGCACAACGTAGTTCTGAACAACAAAGATGAAATGCTTCTGCAAAGATGGGAGAAGTTCCTGTTTTCTTGAGCCAGCAATTCTTTCATTCCATTTTACAACCCACATCAAAGTCCTGGGGCTTGCAGCTGTTCCACACTACAGCTTTCACTGCCAGCCTCTTGTGAACTACAACTTCTCAATATTGGAGCTCACACACCAGGACAAAAAAGCATGGGATAAACACACAGATAAATTAAATAAAAGGCAGACAGAAAAGCTTTCAGAGCACAGCTCACCACTGCCTGCACTGCATCTCCCTTCACATACGTTTTTCCATCAATTCTGTCGACATCAAAAATTCAGCAGCACAATGCAAGAAACAGATTTTCTCAGTGGAGGTGCCAGGCACTAAACCCCACATCCCTTTAGCTGCACTCTCCTTTTGGACCAGCACAATAATTAAGTTTCTTGGTTGCAGATTGCTAAGAGTTCAGGTGTGGAACAAAACCCCTTTACACTGCTACTGGCTGCATCCCAATGATCCCTTTTTTGGTGCCTATAATCCATCCCATTTTCCCTGCTGAAAGCAAAGGTATCGGGTGGTGGTTTTGGTGTGTATGTAAGAGAGAAGGAAGCCATAAAGCAGTTAAAACCACCACCCTCCACCCTGTAAACATTTTTCTATTTATCTGCCTTTCATTACATGCACAATCTTATTATCTGCGAACACCCTCAAAGCGACAGCCGTCAGGGTCACCCTATAAAATATACATTGCAATGGTACATGTAATGACTGAAGCGGGGAGAAAAATGAAAGATGGGAGGAGTGGAATACTGCAGGATGTTTGAAAGGGATCATCAGTTATATCTATGCATTTCCTGAGGTGATAATGGAATGACAGTGGCTGGGGGGAAATCCATTTTTGAGCTTGGGAAAGGACAGTGAAGAAAAAAAAGGTTTTGTACTGGCTGCATGTAATGGCTGCCAGAAAATGAAAAAGGGTTTTTTAACCACAGCAGTTCCTATTGTATGGATTTGATATGGGGGCTGAAAATTGTATCAAGTACAATCAGCTAGTCAAACCAAGCAAAAAATATTGACAGTCTTGTGTGATTTCATCCCCAACTAGACTACTTTCTGTTGTGGCTTGCATGTCAACCTTAATTAATTTAAATGAAAGATTAATTTGTGTATGTGCAGGCATGTGTAGAAAGTGACATTCCAAACACAAGGACAGCAGCATTTTCTATTTCCAACATTTTCATTTAAACACAGTACTAAAATATAATTCTGCTATTCAGCAGATAATTCAGTCTTCCTGGATTTCAGTAAGGTATACCCATCCTAGGTTCTTTTTAAATTCTGTACAGCTGATATTAGGTTTGCAATTATTACAAAAGTTTTTAGAAATATTCTTGATTATTGCAAAATGACAATTTTACCAATAGAATCAAGCTATACTTAACAAAACATTTCCCATGTTATGACTCTTCGCTTTATCTGTTCTGTCAGCTGACTACTTCACAGCAATAATGCAAGTTGGTATTTAAAACAAACCAATCCCAGTCAATTGTCACTTAAAATCAATACTCTGCATTACTGCAACACCTCAGTGGATGCCTCAGGCTGACTGGAGTGCCACTGACACAGAACTGAGGGGATGATAGAAAACACTGACTTTGAACTCATCAGAACTGGAAAGGTTTTATCTCACTAGAATACTGGGGAGGGGCAATAAAATAACCCCCACACATTCACACTCCTCATTAACAACAAGAGACACCCATGACATAGCTCAGCAAATTCCCCTTCTGCTCAGATGGAAATTCACACCCTGATAAGCTGGGTGAGAGTTTACTGGTCTGAAAAGGGTGTTTCAAATGCTGAAGTGCTTACACTTTGCATTTCCAAGTTCCTGGCTCAACCCACCTGAGAAGCCCCTGGAGTCTCTAACATGTAAGAGAAGTTTCTAGCAATCTTCCCAGCTCAGGTTTAAGAGTTATCCAGTAGCCCAAGACTGGATAAGGGTTTCCTGCTGAACCAGCTGCATTATTCAACACTTCTGGGGCATCTTGCAGAGTCTGGATAAAAAGTTCCAACTCCCAGATCCCCCCAGCTTCTCTTTAATACTCAAATGTGTAAATCTTAAGACATTTCATGGGCCACTGAGGACTGTCCTCCTGTTCATTATAGCTGGCACTTCTCTTTGTTTCCTTGTATGAAATTCTCTCATGCTTTCCCCAGGTTAAGGCAGAATATATTATATTGTCAGGTTTCAAAACAAATCCAATCCTTGCCATATTCTATTATTGGAATTTGATGTCATTCTCAGTCAGTTCATTCCCATGATGTCAGATAGTGGGGTTTTCTTTCCTCCTTACTGCTTTGCAGATGGGGTTTTAGGCTCTAGATTGCCTGCACTGTGCTCTTCAGTCCTAGCCCCATTTCCTTCCTGGCCAGGCAGTGGTCACTGAGAAGATACATACCACAAGAACAGGAAACAAAACCACCTAACTAAGCAAAAAAATGGAAATTCTCAGAGTTTCATCCAATTCTCCTGTTTTCATAAGGCAAGAAGAGCTGAGATGTAGCTAAGAAATTAGCTGTTGGTTTCTCAAATGTCACATTCTATAACTGCTTTTCTTTAAGTAGAAAAGAAAGATTTAAGGTCCACTTAGTTCTGAGACAATCACCATGCAACTTTGCCACTGGCAGCAGGGTTTCAGAGCAATGTGTCTGCACACTGACCTGCATTCCACATTTCAACAGAACAGATGTTTTTGGTTTTCCAAAGACATCTGTGATGAATCACACAAAGCCTGGCTTGTCGAATTTCTTCCTTATTCCCCCTGACACACAGCTTCCTCCTTTTCCAGCTCATGACCTATAGGGGAGCTGTTGAGTTTTCAGAGTTTATTACAAAAACCAAGAGCATTCCAAAAATACTGAAAATTACACAGGAGGCAGCAAACCTCATAAAATGATCCTCACTGCTAATGAGGGAAGATGCAAGCACCTGGAAACACAAAAAATACCCATCTCTTTTTCACTGCAGCTACCCCTAAAGTCCTCACATCTGGTTATTTCATGATGAAAACCCTGAAGACTGCTAGAATTTGACCTCTTAATCAAAATATTTATCATGGGATGTCCAACACCTGAGCAAGCCAGACAGAGGAAGAAATCCATCCATTTCACACCTGGAAAAAACCCAAATAAACTCCTCCCAAACCACCAGGCTTATCACTGAAACTGCATTCACACACCACACAAACAGGGGGTTGAGGAGGAGGGGTTCCTGCTCCACCATCCAGTCTCAGTTCCCCCTCAGTCCCATCCCTGTCACTAAGCCTTGATTTTAAACAGACTCTGCTGCTCTCAGATCTGACCCCTCAGCAGCTCTTTTCCTTTTACTGCTCTCCAAGAACATTTCTCTAACCCAGAAGATTTTCTAGATTCAGTCTGGAGGGCTGAGGGCTGCTTAGCTCTTTTCCTGTTTATCAGAAGCAGTGTATGAAAAGAGGAATATTGAAGCAGGACATGAAGCAACCCCTCACCCCCCAAACCACAAAGAACTGCCACGTAAGCTGCTTATCCCTCAGTTATTGTTGCTTCCCTCCAGTCTCAAATTCTTCCTGTCAGGAAAAATCCTTAGCAAGCAAAACTGAACTAAAAGACAATGGTGAGTGCTGTAAAGCAGCCTTAGAAAGACCCATGCATTGTAGCTCCCTGTAATACCTATACAGTGAGCTCCAATGTGAAAGAAATTGCTAATCCTGTGCAGTTTTGTTATGTCCAGGTGTCTCCTGCAAGCATTAATCCTGTCTGCTCCCTTGGAAAGTCAATTTGACGCCCACTTCATAATTAGGGATCAAAAAAAAAGCCAAAAGCCAGTCATTTGGAGCACGACTTTGGGCTAAGAGTCCTAAGGTCTTGCAAACCATCCCATGGTGAGTTAGGAGATACATCAGGATGCTGCCATGCACCCCGTTGTCCTCCCTGGCAGTGGCCCATGTCCCCAGCAGGGACAGCAGGACAGGTGATACGAGTGCCACAGCTTATTTTACAAAGGGTGCTAACTTCAAATGTCACTGATCTCAGTGACACTGATGTCACAGTTCAACTGTGTTGGAACAGTGGGCTCAGTTTTACCTTTTTGTCATGTCCACTAAAGGGATGCTAACCCCTGACAGAAGAGCTGTGAAGCAGGAAGGATGAGAAGCTGGATGGAAAAAGGAAGACAAACCAACACTATTTTTCATCCATCCAAAAATCAGCTGCTACTCAGAACCAGAGACCCCAGACACAAGAACAGACCCAAGAGCTCCAGTTCCCCCCACCTGACAAGCTAACCTTCTGATAGCTATTTCTCAGGAGCTGGGCAAATTTCAGATTCTGACCCAGTGGATGACATAAAGCAGCTGCAGCATTCCAAAAGGCATCTTCATCTGCCTGGCTCTGCACAATACCTATTATACAGAACTGCAGCTCCATGTGCAGTTAAGCCACCAGGGAGAGAGAAGAGCCATTAAAGCAAAAGGGCAGTATTGGCAAAAGAACAAATGGCTATAGACCTTATGAGCTTTAATATGAAGTTTGATCCCCTCATGAAAGGGATTTAAGAGATGGTTGCCTTTGACAACAGAACTTTAGATTCAGCAATCCCCCAGCCTTGCTCTGGCCCTGCATTTTTATGCCAGAGGAGAAAGAAGTGCAGACCCCAGGAAAGCTGTTGAGCAAGGGTGCTGCCCTGCTACACAGCCAGCCTGCCACTGACCTGGCATTTTCCTTACAAGAGCCTGGAAAGCTCATTCCAGAGCTGCTATTCTGCCTCCCTGAACTCTTTTCTACCCATTTCACTTTACTTACTACCTGAAAAAACCCTTGATTCCCTCCTGCTAACCAAGTCAGGTTTATTTCCCTCTTCACAGGCATTAGGCTTGTGCCTGCCTGAGTCCTTCTGCAAGTTAAGGTGAGAAATGAGACAGTTTCAGAAGAGGAGAAGCCATGTTCACCCAGTCAGCAGTCTTCTGAAGATGAAGACTGCTTGATGGTACTGTTTTATGATCTATGCAAAACTATGTCACCAATTTCTTCATATGATGCTTGACAGCTCCTACCACACCACATACTCTGCCTAGACCTGCACTTTACCTTACCAGTTTATAAATGCTGAACAGTCTCATCCCACCTGCATCAATAAGAGCTCAGAAATTCTTCTTTTCCAGTTTGACTATGCCAATATGCACTGGAAAGGCTGATCCAGCATTCCTTGTGGCACTGTGTATTCCCTACTCCCATGTCCCACAGGCAGTGTGCTGATGCCAACCACCAGGCAGTGTTCTGCATCTCTAAATGCAGATTCCCTGTGTTTTCTGTATGAAATATTCAATAAGCAAAGAATGCTCTCAGCTTTATGTGCAGTTCTCCATCAATTAGGAGCCAAAACACAGCAGTGACATCTCAGCTCTTAAAGGCTCTGCTGCTTCAAACCAACTCATCACCTCCAGTTATTCAACAGCAAAATTACCACCTCACAACAGCCTTTCTGTTCTCCTTAACTCTTCCCTATCTGTTTGTCCAGTTTTTGAGTTGGTGGCATCCTGTTCTGCCAGCCACAAGCCCTGTATCCTGCAAGCTCAGGAAAATTCAAACAAAAGGCAGAGACAAACTCCCCCTGATCACTGATCCATTCCATTACCCACCCAGCTGACACAACCAAGGCAGACATCTTGCAGTAACAAGGGTTTGAGACATCACCCATCTCTGGAAAAGAACCTCTGAAAGACTACAAACACTACTTTTACAATTAAAAATCACTTTCCTATGCTGCATCTAGCCACATGCATTATGAGGACAAGGTATGTTTTGAGTCCAGAGCTGAGGGAGCAAAGAAACACCCTTTGCAGATTCTACACTCTTCAAAAAAGTGTTTTAACAAAAGAAAGCAGACAAATATCCATGTTCAGACTTACAAATAACTCATTAATCCTGTAAATTGACTATCCAAAGGTCCTTATTAAGTGAAAGAGCCAAAGTAGGCCATGTTAAGAACCACAATTCTTCCCAGCTCCCTTACCTTCTCCCTCTTCTTGGCCATCTACAGAAACTCTACAAACCATGAAACCCTCCCTTTTAGTAGCTTTAATTACCACCTGAAACAAAACATTCACCAAATGCACCAACTAAGAGGCTCATAGCAAAAGGATGAGGAGGTAGCAATGAATTATGTTCAGAATTTGTTAGGCCAGGGCAACTGCTGCAAAGCTGTGGTGAAGGTGTTCCCATCCCCTCAGCCATCAGGTCTGGAAAACTGGAAACCCTGGAGGGATGTTTGCTGCTACAGCTTCAACCATTGGCAAAGCAGCTTTCTGACCAACACAAGTGACAAAGAATAATGCTTCTTTTAATAATACACAGTTGTTCTGGAGGATTTCTATTTCAGAAGGACCCAGTCAACAATTTCCAATTGGCATGGTATGTATGTATGAACACCATCAGGTCTGATCCATTTTGAAGCACACACAATGTGAAATAAAAAAGCAACATCAATCTGTGAAAAAAAACAAAACCAAAACAAAACTTGACATTCTTCCATGTCAAGTAGAGATAGCTTGGTAGATCTCATTTGTTAAATACAGAATAATTTCACAGAAAGAGAATATACCTTTATATTAAGCATTTCTCCTGTGGTTGGCACTACTGGTTAAACACATTACCATCCTGCTCTACATTCAAAGGAAGTTTTTAAGATGTTGTCACACTCTGACTGTATCTGTCCACACATGTTGTAAATCCATCCTTTTCCTCCCCTCTCCTAAAAGGCTTATTTTTTTAAGAGAATACCAAGCTTTCACAGTAGTGCTTATTTTGCCAGGCATATTCTTTTGTAAAGATATTTTTATCTTCAATAGCAACACAAGTAAGTGTAGGAAACAAGGTAGAACAGCTTGAAAGGAAAGGTTGGGAGAGACATGGCATAAGACTCTCATATGCCAAAGAAAAAAAAAAACAGTAACTGCCATGTAACCCCAAAATAATTGGCTCCATACTTTCAACATTAAAAGCAGGCCCTTTCAAGATAAAAGGAACCAGGCTGCCCATAGTGCATTATAATCTCCAAAAGGTTGATGTTAACTGCACATTTGAAAACTAACCTCCAGGAACAGTCATGCTGCCACAAGGCTGTTAAACCCTTTGTGTTTGAAAACTCTGCCTGAACCAAGCCTGCAGTTTTATCAGATTTGGGCAATGAATCTGGAATGATGGGGGGGGTTGTGTGTGTGTTTGCACTGCTCTAGTTTGGTTTTTAATGTATTTTGTTTGTTTGTTTTAAGCAATGTTACATTCTCATATCCTTCTTGCTCTTACCCAAGAGGAACAATGCAGGTACCAAGACTTTAACTGTGGAAGGGATAAAAACCAAGGTTGAATCCTGAATTAGGATATTCTCCAGGTACTGCAGGTATGGATGTGTGCATATTTTAATTCACTGTGAAGGAAAACATTTGTTTTAACACAGCACTGAATTACATCCAACAACGTATGAAAACACCACTTTCCTTTTGGCTTTAGCTAGAGGTAACTTCAGAAAAAGAACATTGTTTTAAATGTACAGATACACGTATTTCTACAAACATTTGAATTTTTAAGTTGAAAGCATTACAAGATACAGTCATTTGCCCATGTCCTTTTTTGGTACCCTGTTCTAGATTCAATGCTTTAGCAATTAAACACACACAAAAAAATACAACAACAAAACCTAACAAACCCACAACCAAAATTATTTCCTTACATTCAATCCCAGCAGACTTTGAGCAGAGTAACATCCAACGATGAGAGCACAACTGGGTATCAATTCCCACAGCATCCCTGAAAACTCTAAAGTATGCAAGCAATTATCAGACATAAGTCTGAATTCAAGCAGTATGTTCTTATAGTGCTTGTATTTACTCATTCTTTTGTGCATTTAAAACCCTGCAGGCCTTCTTAACTTGCATTTCCCTAGGCAGAAACAAGCTGTTGCTGCCCCAAGTAGCCCACACTCCTTCCTCCCTCCAGAAAAAACTCCAGAGACAAAGCAGCAAGACAGGTTTTCTATTTCTCATCTTCCCCTAATCCACCAAACTCTCACTACTGCAAAGCGGTCTCCTAATTGAAACAATTTTAATTGACAAATAGAAGAACAAAGCTTTTTCTGTGCTTCCCTGGCCATCTTCTCCTGTGGTTTGGGTTACTCACTGGGCTTACCTGAATTTGCACCAAGGTGACCCTGGAGAGCCAGGAGGTAGAGGTGCACAGCACCAAGGCCCAGAGAGCTCACAGCCTTCAGGAGGCAGCTGCAGAGAATCCCTCAGAAATGCTTCAAAGCTGACAGAGAAAGCCTCCTACAAAAGGGCTTTTAACCTATTCAAGGATTTAATTAACGGGTGCTCCTTGCTTCTCCTCAGAGAAGATGCAGGTACCTGGAACTTGGGGTTTTTTTTTCATCATCTGCATCTCTGAGGGCACACATCCCATGGCTACAGATGCCCTGGGGAGGGAGGCAGCAGTGCTGCCAGGAACCCAGCAGCCTTCGAGCAAGCAACGTCAACATTAATTATTACAGAGACAAGGCAAAATAATACAGAGGCAAGAAAGCTTTGGCAGCATCCAACTTATTTCCCTGCTGCCCTTCAGGAGCTCTTCTAATGAAATAAAATGGAAATCCCCACTCTACTCAGATGAAGGTGACCTTGGGAAGTGAAGGAGAAGAGGAATAAAAGGAGACTGAGCTTAGAAATCTACCTGGTACCCAACAGACCAGCTCCATCCCTCCACCTGCTAACAGAAGGGGACAGATCTCCTGAAGTGTCATAGCAAACCTCATCAACATCTGCCCACTGGGTTTCCACAAGCTGGGCTTTCCCCCACACCCCCCAGCTGCACAGACTTCAGCTGCAGACATCAACCCTTCTAAAGAAACTGCCTCATCTTCTAAGCCTTCCTTTTGCCAACATTCCTATGGTGAAACTGCAAAACTTGGAGGCTGCTCAATGGAGAATTTGGGTAGCAAGTTACACACTGAGCACTGAAGGACTGAGGAGATATACCTGGAGAGAGAAACAAGAATATCCCAAAAATCAGTACCCCAGAAAACTTCTTAGCCCTAAGATAAGAAGTCTCAGCTAGTCTGTTTTTTGTTTGGTGGTTTTTTTTTGGTTTGTTTTTTTTTTTGTGGGTTTGATAATTTTTTCCCCATCATTTTAACATGACCTTTATGAAATGACAATCCAAGACCAAACAGTGCACCAGAAAGGCTGTTTATCTACAGCCTGCAGGACTCCATCCCCATTGTCAGTTGCATGATGACAAGTAAAGAAATCAAACACAATACCCAACTCAGTTTTAAAAAATTTCCCATATCCTTTCTACATAAATTCACTTGAAAAGGTCAAAGCAAACCTTCAGTAATTTGAAAAAACCCCAAAGCCTTAAAACTGGTTTGGCACAGAGATAAATATATAAAACCAGCTACTGAGCAGTGATTCACACAAATTTGCTACATGCTACCTAACTGCTGAAGCAACAAAATGTCCTACAGTTGCAATTTGCAAAAGCTAGCCTTATTTTTATAGTCATGATTTGAGATTGTGTAAACATGGACTAAGGTTTACAAAAGAGTGATTGGATGAGGTGGGAAAATGGTGAGGCAGTTTGCACTTAAACACTTCAAAACCTCATTGATTTGTCTTCAGCAGCACCATTAATATGCTCCATGGAAAAATACTCTTGAAAAGTGGGGCAAGTGGGGTCATTCTTCACAACCACAAATAGCAGCACACAACCTCTATTTGTCTCTCTACAGTAGATAACAACCTATTAAAGAAAGCTTTCTAAAAGTCTATGCATTATTTCCAAACACATCTCGGACAGCAATGGGTTAAAACTCTTTGGCTGTTCATTTCAGCTTCCTCTTTTTCATCCTTCAGCTGAAAATCATCTGAATGATTTTGAAAAGGCTTACAAGTTTAAGGAACACAAATTCCTCTGGAATCATAACATTACTCAGAAGAATATTTGATAAATAAGGCAAAGGCAGGGAGGAGAGCTTTATGCCCACAGTGAGCAGACACATTCTATTTAGAAGCTCTTATGCTCACAACAAAAGAATGTTCTTCTAAAGCCAGGCAACAACAACAATTTATCACATCAAATGCTGCAGAATAAGAACATGAGCTGGAATTGTTAAATCAATACAGCTTGAACACAGCACTGAAGGTGGAAGGCCTTTGTCCATGCAACTTCATCATAACAAGGTGAAAGTCCAGTTATACAACCCACAGAGTTATTATCCAGCCTGGCTCTGATTTAACAGGGGGAATTAGAATAAATTGCATTTTTCCATATGCTGTTCATGCACCCAGAATGTGCAAGATTTATGGCAAAAAAAAACCCAAACCTGTAATCACATCTGAATCTGCAAGGTATGAAATTCTGCAGACAAAATCAGGACCCAAACCAAAATCACCTATTTCTGTGAACTATATTCTTCCAGAATCTAAGCCATTATATACTGCAACTTTTTAACTTGAATACAATGAAAGGAATCCTACACAGAAAGCATAATCCATGTGACAACCAAATTGCAGAAAAGTCAGGAGAGGTCTGACAAAGCTCAGCCACCAGAGGTGAGATCAAGGCTCAGGTAACAAAAACTCTTACAACACAAACTAGCAAATACACAGTCCCTGAGGAGGACATGAGGCTTCTGGGAGACCTTTTCCTACAAAGACAGGCAACAAATGGGTCTTCTGGGCTCTTAGAAATAAGCATTTAGATTGTCAAAATCCCTCTTTCCCTTGTGCTGGAACAGAACAAAGAAATCCAAGAAATGCAGCTGGCATTGCACATTTGTCTAAATTCACCCTGAAGCCTGAAGGCCTAAAAGAAACTTCAGGGAAGGGAAAGTAACAGATGGAAAGGAATAGTGGCAGGACTGCAGAAACAAGGAAAAGGGAGAGAAAATGGTTATTTTCATAGTTTAAAGTTTAAGAGGTTTTTGTTTGAGTTTTGGCTTGGTATTTTTGGGTTTTGCTTTTTTTTTTTGGTTTGTTTTTTTGGAAAGGGTGGGCAGGTAGGAGGGTGTGGGTGGATATTTTTTTTGTTTGTTTGCTGGGGAGGTGGCACGATTTGTTTCTCCAGTTCCCTCTCACTGCAATGTAAGTAAAGAAACACTTGAGCTTTGGCAAAGATATTTAAAAAAAAAAAAAAAAAAAAAAAAAAAAAACGAAAAGAAAAGAATCCTAATTAAGCTTACCGGAAACAAAAGAAAGCAAAGCAAACTTCAACAGTAACAAAGGGCAAAAACCCCATGTTCATTGTATCACATCTTCCTTGCTGGCCAACAGCCCAGAGTTTTCATTACTTTTTTTTTCCCTACCCCACTTTCACAATCCCACTACCAAGCCCTGGTCCAGGACACTCAGCTTTACAAACTGTATTTGCAGGAGGTCAAAAACCCAGCATGTGGAAAGTGTTAACTTTTCATGTAGTAGAGGAGGTTCTTCAAACTACTACTGATCAGCTCCAAAATCTCAGAGCTTCACAGATCATCAGAGGTTTGTGAACCACAGAGAAGGGCAGAGTTAGCAAAATAAATCAAGAGTTCCTGTGGGATGTCCTGGTGCTTTCCACAACAAGAGGCACCAGGCACAAAACAGGCTCAGAATTAAACAACGGGGAGGACTTCTCAAATTGCAGAAGGAAAGAGCTGTTTTATAACCTGGAATGTACTCTCTCTTTCATTAACCCTTGGGGTTTAGAGGCACTGTACAAAATAATTCAGTTTATGTCAGAAGCATTGAGAGGAAGGGAAAAGGGAGCAGGAAGTGTGTCTAGGGGAGGGAAGGAGAGGAATCCACTCAACTGTTCCACCCAACTAGAACAATCTATTTCACCATGGCAATAAAAGTTATCAGCACCTTTTAAATACCAGATTTCTTACTGCTGTTCGGTAGCATAAAATGAAGCAATATTCCATGCCAGTTTTCTGTACTAGATGACCAAAGCCAATACAGATTTCTCAACCATCAGTACTGTCAGCATTTTTTATTGTGTCATTACACTCACAATTGTGTCATTACTCTCACAACACCTCTCTTTCTTAAGACTCCAAGTTCTTAAAACACAGCAATCACTTAGGAAACAATCTCTTTGGCTTTCATCTCCCCAGAGGAGAAAGCTTCTAAGTTCACAACTCTTAAGAATTTTAAAATTTAATCTTGAAATACCTCATCAGAAGAAAACACACCTGGCAGCATTCTGAGATGTATGAAAAATAAGGAATGTGAAGAGCAAAAGGTTTTTGTGGAGTCTGTCTGAATTACTCCATGTTTGATGTGGCACTACCTGTACCTTTTTCACTAGAGTAAAGGCAAGAAGTGAAGCAGGGTGCTGAGGTTCCTCCCTGCAGAAGGTGTGATGCTACAGTATTAAGAGCAGTTCTACCCAGGACACAGGCAGTGGCAGGACTTTTAGAAAAATGCACAATCGGTGGCCCCAGTCTTGAAAGATAATATTTCTTACAAGTAGGAGGAGTGGGAAATCCAGAGTCTAATCCCATGGCTCACCTTTTCATTGGAGTCGTTTTCCACATACAAGAACACATTAAGATGCCTGAAAAAGCATTCTACCTCTAGGCAGGGAAAGGAATCCCCATCAAACACACATATGAGGGCTCTGGTTCAGATTTCCAGCCTCTTTCCCACCAGCTGAACAGGTCTCCCCTCCCTCACCTGCTGCTGTCCCAGAAGCAGTGGATGTTTACCAGAACAGCACCCCCATCACCTGTAAGCCATCAGCAGCATTTTATACCCTAAGAAATTCAATCCTATCATACTTCAGTTTATTCCACAATCTGTGTAATTCCTAGGAGTTTTCCTTGGCAAGGAAAAGCAAAAAGCAACGACAACCCCCCCCCCCCCCCCCAAGAATCAGTAATCAAGCACTGCTTCTGTTTTACAGCTGGTTTGAAACAAAAATGACAAAATGAGTGCATCTGCCTACAGAAGTTGCTATTGTCTTGTTCACACAGTACAGTTATAGCAGCATATACAGGGTATTTAGGGCTGGATTTGGAGGCTGATTCCATGCCAAAACCCCACTGTTGGTACCGTTGCTACGGTGCCATCTGGGGCAGGAAGCAATGATTAAGGCCAACGATCTGTTGTGTAAGAAGAAAGTTAATTTCATGCTCAGTGTGGTAGGCCAGATGCATTAAAAGTCTAGTTTACTTTCTACCAATACATGATTTCTCTCTTTTTCCTGGTGTTTTCCTTTTGCCCCCAAATGCCTTGCTTTACTGAACCCCACACACCCCCTGAGCAAGGATTCCATGGATGTCTGTGTTAAGGAACTGCAAAGTGCTCTGTGCAGATCACCCTGACTGCTGTAACATGACTCTCTCGACAGGTCACAGCTGTCTCTATTTATTTACTTCTTGAACTTGAACACTCAGAAGAAAACTGCTGCAAGACCTTTTGAAAACGTAATCTCACTCGCTGGAAATACACACACATAAAATGGCCCCACTTGGGAAGACATCCAGATAACACCCTCAGTGATGTTAGCTACAACCTAGCTGAGCCTCCTCTGTTCTTTTTTTTTTTTTTTTCCCCTTAATGGTACATTTGTAATTAATCTTCAGTATCCCTGGCAAGGGTAAGAAAGCAGTGTGAGTGCTGAGGAGGAGAAAATCAAGGAACAAGACAGAATGCTTGTTCCTCAGATGTAAGCAAGCCACCAGTCTGGCAAAAAGTGGCTGTGAGCAGTGAGCTGCCTTCCAGTAACAAAGGATATAACAAAGGATAAAATCTGGCCCAAACATACACACACAATGAAAAACCCAATTACATACAGGCCATAAACAGCAAGATAAACCACAGAAGCTGAATTAGCTGCAAAAACTGCCAGAGTTTCACTGCAATTTGGTTTTCAGTGCCTCAACTGCCATGCTTGCCAACCAACCCACTTGGCTCCACATCTCCCTCCCTTTCTAAAACACCTCTTCAACAAGAATTCCTTTCCTCCTCATAGGAACTTTTAAGTAAACATTCCCACTGCACAGATATGGAAGAGGGACTACCCAGCACCAGGCAGACACCACCTGCAGCACATGATGGGTTGGTGCTCTTCCAAACAGGCTCCACCATCTTCAAATCCATGTGTAAGAGAAGTTTTTGACTTGCCATAAAACAAAGCCACTGAGCCACTTAGATCTTTGACAGATGAAATCAGGTACCTGTAGGATGAGGCTTGCACACCACCATTTCACAACTATCATACAGGACATCCAGGCTTATCTTCAGCTTTGCCACAGATGTTTTTGGTTTCCCAGAGGAAGTCACTGGGTTTGCTTCTGGCTCAGCTCTTAACTTGTAAAAACTTCTCTCATACTCAGACATGCTGTACATTACCTATACAACTAAAAATCATGAGATCCTCTGATATCAGTTGTGGGTCAGGGAGAAGAGTATGTGAAGAGTAGTTCTCTGTTAAGCCATTTCAAAAATCCAGACACCAGGTGGGATTATACTGACATTTATTCAAGGAATTACCCCTATTTTATAACATTAGCACTGTCCTAGGACAGGATGTCCCACAAACATCACTGTTGCTTGTACGACTTTTTTGGTTTTGTCTTTCTGAAAATCATCCTTAAAGTTTTAAAGCTTAACTGCAGTCACTAACTGAATGTGAAACAAACAACATGAAAGGTTTGGTGAACAGCATCCATGAAAGAATCTTGCCAGGATAAGAGACTGAACCACAAAAATAAACTGCACGAATTCTGAAAGATACACTTATTTTATCCTCCTGAGATTCATAGGACCTTAAGATTGATGTCTGAGTACTTGATGCAATCTGGCAACTGCTACAAAATAATAACAGCTAATAGCTTGTCTCATAGAGAAAGAAAAATAGAGAATAAAAAGTACATAGCAGTTGACAAACAAATATTTTAATCAGTCACACATCCCTTTCAGCATAGATGCAAAAAAGAGAATTCCCAATATGAAAATAAATCAAGCAAAATGCTTTATGATGGCGAATTATAAACAGAAGGTAAGGAAAAATGCAGTGTAACAGAACTACCAGAAGTCACAGAAGCCTTGTGTTCTCTCTCTTGTTGAGGAAGTCTCCAACAATATTGTATCCATTTCCCAAATATTCTTGGCTTAGATCTTCCACTGCATACATCTCACTACAAAGCAGAAATAGTCCTTTTTGGCTCTCTGACAGAACTCAATGCAATTGCCTAATGGCTCTCTTTTGTTTGCCACAGTATTTTACCTCTAAACCTTCAGAGAAAAAATAACAATGAGTTTCAATCTTGTAATGTAAAATTAAAAAAAACCAACCCACCAGAGTGCAGAGTTGCATTATTAACTGTGCTAGACATGATTCTAGAGTTCAGCTGGCACAGTGGACACTGGTTTTATGCTTCCACCTATGAAGGTTTCTTAGCAAGAAACTCAAATAAAAAGGCCAGCTTTAGAGATGATGACATTGTAAATTACTTTCAGAAAACAGAAGTAAAATAACACAATAGAAAATTAATTCTCTTCTTCTCCTAGGAGACTTAAAATAAAAACAAGGCACTTGACCTGCAGGTATGTGAATGGCTATTTTGGTTTTGGAAGATTAAGCACAGTCATTACTCAGAGAAGTGGCACTGGGCCCCAAATTTCAACAGTCAATGTAAAAAGACAGTTCAAAGAGCACAGATTTAAGAGCTAAGCAATATATACCTTTAGGATACGTTAAGGCAAGACAAGAAACTTAGGAAACTGCAGCAAAAGGAACACACATGGTATGTAAACCACGAAGCTGGAACTGTGGCTGCCCAATAAAGGATACAGCACTACCTGCCTAAAAGACCTGAAATCACTTTTAGAGATGAAGATGATGTGTTTTACACTGGAGTTAAATCCTTATGTCTCTGTAAAGACCTTTGTAAACCTTCTGGTTGTTTTATCCAATAAAATGATGACATTTACAATAGGTTTACCAGTTAAACTTTCCAAAAGAAGGCAAATCATAGTGAACACACATAGAGAACATTGCTTACATATGATCTGGTCTTTGTAAACAGCTTCCAGCTCAAGGCCACTTATATTTAGGAATATCTCCATCTGAGCTCAGCTCCTATGAGCTCAGCATTTCATTAAATTCTTTGGCTTACTGATTCTGCTCCTGGTGAGAAGCGTGAGCTGAATTACTGTCTTGCCTCCTCAGTGCACAGCTCTACCTTAAAGCCAAACATATCAGTTTCTTGTTCTTCCTCAATCCATTAAAATACTTGCACTTAAAAAAAAGCCCAGCAACATGTTCCCTACGGAAGAGTTTGTTAGGCAAATAAATCTAAGGTTTCGCTTACACAGGAAAAGCAGCACACTGATGCCTCTGCCCATTTTTTGAGGATCTGCTGTGGCTAAAGAAAAATCTTAGGCTATCAGTTTTTAAAATGTGAAGCCTATAGTCCTCATTCCAACAAGAACAAAACACTCCAACTGTACTATCCCTGCCATGGAAGCACTGCAGCAGTGAGCAGAGATGAAGTGAAAAGAAGCAGTAGCTGCTTATGTTGGCAGTTGCTTCAAACTAATGGAAAATTTCAGCTCTGACTGCATCTAGGCTAGAACAAGTTATTAAGGGAAAAGGTTCAGCTTTCAAACAGAAAAGGCTTACATAGCTTGTTCCTTTCTCAACACTCTTGCAGCAAAGTCAAGTCAGGAAATAGCATGTCTTGACTATGTAGTGTATTAATATCTGGTTATTAGGGGAATATACCATCAAATAAAATACCTTTCCTGTGGGAAAGAGGAGCAGTGATAATAGGACCCATGGCACAAACTATTGGTACAAAGAAGCTATTCCTCTAAATGCAAATGTTAAGCTGAGCAATGTAAGGCTAACTAATCAGTTTATACCAACAGACCAAAATATATCCACCTAATTATCCCCCTCTTTTGATCAAAGGAAAACTGCTATTTGAACAATTATGTCGAGGGAGAATCTTTACCTTTCATACGCTCAGGAGAATTTTGCACAAATATTACTAAGGCTGTTTGTTGACATGAACAGTATACAGTTTATCCTCAGAGAAGACAAACACCTTGCCAGCCTGCACATATGGCAACTGCAGTGACCTTTCAGCTACTACAGGTTTGCACTGCATTTAAGAGCTACTTAAGAAGCCAATAGTGTATATTGTATATTATGTAACAAAAGATTAAGCATTAATGAGGCAAGAATAAAAGTGTTTATCTAAACCCCAGTCTAAAATGAAACAAAAGTTTATGCTGAAAGCTCACATTGCACTAATTTTGTCTCCTAACATTAGCAGAGCACATCTTATTTAGTCTCAGATAAATCCCCAAAGCATTTCATTTGAAGAGGACGACTTTGCTATCAGAACATTTTTCCTAAAGAATAATGTGACACATACATAGTTAAGTGCATGAATATAGCATGCTGCAGGAATTTTAAGCTAAGGAAAACAGCTTCTATTCATTACTTCTATTTACACCGTGTTTTAAAGCTAAATACAGAAGCATCCACCAAGAGGCAAGGCATTTTGGTTGCACTGTTGTCTCTTGCTAAGCAACCAAAGCCAAAATCACACACACCAAAGATACCTACGTGCTCAACAGGGAAATCCAAAACTAAATTAAGCCAAAGTCTGCATGCTTCTTCACTGTCCTCTTTTTAGACTTCTCACTAAGCAAGCAGCTCTACAAGACACACTAAGGAGTGTCAGCCTGCCAGAAAAAGAAAGGGCCAGCAGACAACTAGACCATGAGGACCATCACTGGAACACAAACTTTCCCTGAAGAACGTTGGAGGAGTCAGCAGAGAACCTGGGAGCACTCAGAGAGGCACCATCCCCAGTCTTCAGAAGAGGTCAAAAGTACTTGGGCTTATTCCCATGAAAGACACAACATTTCTAAAACCTCAATTCAACTGCAGGATATGCCATAGCTATCCAATCACAGAACATGATATTATTCTGCCCCTCTGGCAGCTTACATGGGTTTAAATCCACGCATCCCCCTCTGGTTCTTGTGGCCAATGAACCAGCAGGAGATGTTTGAGTTGGGCTGCTCAGGCAACACATCTGCCACAAAGCAGGCTGCAGAATTCAACAAACCTGTTTCTTCTGGGACCAGGGCCTTCTTAGCTCTGGCAAACTACACCTGCACCCTGTCTGAAGCTCCCAGAAGTGACCAGCACATGGGTACGTTGAGTGGAACCAGATCCAACTCCACAGCTTAGCAAGCTGACACCATGACTTGGCCTCCTCTTCCTCCTCCTCTCACTGGACATCATTGCTCTGCACAAGCTCACGTTCACTCCATGCTGCTATTTAACTTCTGCCTGTAACTAACGTGGAGTTAAGTTATTGACAAGAAGACACGAAGCCAAGCCCTGACCTTGAAGGTCTTTACACACACTTAACTCGGGCCTATCACAGTTTTGGGGGCTTCTGAAACTCTCAAATTCAAGGAGCTCAGTGTAATCACCTGAAGAATTCAGAGCAGGAGAGTTTTAAATACTCTGAAAATCCCGTATTGTCACATAGGTTTAGCAAATTAACCCAAAAACAGAAGGAAAAACCCAAACAAAAGACAAGCCCCGTATTTAAGCAAATCAGATTCTTAAATAAAACTTGTTGCTAGCTCTGACAAATCCTGTAAGACCTGTGTGTCACCACAGTGCAGAAGGAACAAACATGCTGCTAAACATGACTAAATGAGAGCAGGATATTTCACCAACTGTGCCATTCACCTACAGCTCTAACTGCCTGTGAGGAAACCATTCAGGAGGAAGGGGAAAAGAAGAAAGACACATAGGAACAGAGGAGAAGATAAAGACAGCTCAACAAAAATCCAAGGACATTTCAGAAGTTTTATTCCACCCCTGGCAGTGTTCAAGGCCAGGTGGGAGAGCAACCTGGTCTGATGGGAGGTGGGAATTGATGACCTTCAAGGTTCTTTCCAACCCAAACCAGGCTGGGATTCTGTGGCAGGATTTCTATGAAGCACTTTTCCTCCAAACTATCCCAAGATTAACACTTGCTGATCCAGCACTAAGACTGCTGGTTATCCTTGGTCCCTGTCAGCATTCTGATTTCAGCAGAGGGCATGCTCAGATAAGAGCTGGTTTCAGTTCCTCTGTCTCTTGCTTACACAAGCTTGAAGAGAATGCTACAGCTATTTACACTCAACCCCACTGGGAATCTCTGACATAAACTTTGAAATAAACAGGGAACTTGAAATAAAGAGTGAAAACCTAAACAAAAATACAGCTTTGATAGGCAGCGAATATTTTCTTTCTTAAAGGTTTTTTTTTCTTGCTGGATATTTGTTTAGAAGAAGCCATTAAAAAAAAAAAAAAGCTGAAAAGATATGTTAAACTCGTTAGAACACACACTGACAGATTCAGGGTTTTCTGAAAAGATTTGGTGCATTAACTGTGGAGAAAAAAAAAGCAAAAAAGCAAAGGCCCAAGTCAAATAGGACATTCCTTAACACGCTCCTGGAAACTTAGTACAGGATGGCCTAATTCTCATCTCTCACCACGGACACTCTACATCTTCCAATATAATAAAAGAAATACAATGTCATATTCACTGCTACACTCTGCTTTCCTGTAGAGAAGCATCAGATTGATTTAATGTGAAGTAGGCCTGGTCTCTACAGTGATTCTGTATTTCTATTGTACTACTTATCTTCCACGATTGCCATGTTCCAGCTGCAGGGCTTAAGGAGATAATACAACTACTTCTTCCCCAGTGGATGCAGGATAAATACAAGTGTCTACAAAAGGCACGTATTATACCAGAAGCACGAAAATAAGGAGATTTAACTTTTAAAATGGGTTTTGCAGACAGGCAAAAACCCTGGCTCCCCTTCCCATAGGCCTCAGTGACTAGCAAGGTAAATACCAATAAATTAGAAATGTGCAGGAGGTATTGACCTACAGCCTGCTTTCCATTGAAGGCAAGTCACTTCAAAAATGCCCCTGACTCATTTTCAAATAGCTTCTGCAGAACATGGGAGTTGTCAGAGTGTTTCTGTGTCCATATAAAAACAGTCAGAGTTTCACTTCATTTTAATATTGTGGCTAAACAGGAATATAAGGCCTTTTTTTCTAGTTTTCCTGGAAGGTTACTTCACACTACAATTGAAAAATGGCAAGCAAAATACCTGGAATTAATTCTACAGCCTTGTAATTTCCATTATTCAGTATCCCACTTTAAGGAGAAAAAGCAAAACTGGATAGTCAAATATTATTTACTGCAGCCTTTATCCTACATGTCTCACTAAAGCAAACCTGTAAATTTTGGCTGAAAAAGACTGGGAATTGAAAGAAAGCAGAAGTGAGACCCAGAGGCAAAAATAGGAAACAGATTAAACGATCCGTTGTAGGTCAAAGGTTATTTTTGGATCAGTTACCACCAGTAGCTAAAAATCCTGCTCAGAACCATCAACACACTGCAGCCCAGTTGCTGAAACTCAGTATTTAGTATTCCCTATTCTAAAAATTCAGACATAAGGAAACAAAAACACAACACTTGAAAAATGATAGTTCATATGAACTTTCACAGCACTTACAAAACTTCCATGAAAAGCCTTAGGGCTGATACCCAGGTTTAAATGCAGAAGGTCAAGCAGCACAAACAGGGTCAGACACCTGCCCCAACTCTCAGTTCTTCAGTTTTTCTTTTCCTCTCTCATGTACACTGTTTTTCTCTATCACAAAGCCAAATTTTGCATTTGAAACTGTATTTCATAGCTGCTGCAATTCAAACTTTTGTAAGAGTACTTCTGCCTCGCAGTAACTTCAGCATCAGCAGAATTCATTTCTAAAGTAAACACCAATTTGCTCTAAATACACTGCTAGGAGATATTCTAAAGAAAAGTGGAAAGAACTGCTTAAGCTGCCTGCATGCTGGATTTGTGAGATGTTGCTAAGCGTGCTATTACAGCATTCCTTCTAAGCTGTCATTTTTCCAACACTGGGCCTTCAGGCCTCAAAATCCAACAGAATACTAAAGCAAAACCTACCTAACCTTGATGGATAACAGTTTTTCCATCATTCTCCAAAGGATCAGGGAGCATAAATACCAAGGCACTCCACGAACCATTTCACCCTCCCCTTTCTATTTGACTTAAGTGGTGTTACTATACACCAGCTACAAGATTGTGGTATCACAGCATCCGTCTCACAAGAAGATCTCAGAAGAGAATGGAAGTGATAGGTTTTAAAAATATTTTTATAGTCATGCTCTCCTCCCCGACCATCCAAATTCCACACTCACAGAAGTCTAAACAACCAGTTAGGCTTTAAGTAAATATTTTGCTGATCACTAAAACACTGCTAGAAAATAGTCTCACTCCATTGAGTTAGCTCCCTCCTAAATTCAGAACAAATATGAAAACTGCTTTCCAAAACCACCCTCCCAGCAGTTAAATGACACCTGCAGAACAGAAACCGAAGCTTCTAGAGAAGCTTGGCAATTAGGACTAATGGAAGAGTAACTAGATTCCCAAGGCTTCTCAAACCCTCTTTCCTTTGAAGGAGTCAACCACTCCTCCCTGTCCATCTTCCCCCTAAAGCACTTGCCAAGGTTTTCAGCAGAATGACAGTTATATAAGGTTTATTAAGTTCAGGGGAGTAATTAGGCACAGATCAATTCATGAACTGAATGCACACACTTGCTGGCCACACATCTCAGGAAGGTGAAGAGTTAAAATACAACAACTGAATTCTGCAGGTCGGAGGAGCAGGCACATACCTCTGCCTTCCAGATTCAATTATATTTTGTTTTGTTTTTAGCCTTTTTTTAATTACTCGCTGTCATTTGAGCCCAACTGGGTGCCATAAATGTATTATCCCATCATAATGTCAAAATTTAAAATTAGATTTGGTGTCCATAAATACACTTCACCCAACCTTCTTGCCTCGGTCCAGCAATGACGACTATTTTATGTAACATCTTTCACACACTAAGACCTAAAAAACTGCACTAAAATTTACAGCTCCCTTTTCTGACTGTGGATTTATCCTCCATTTATCTGAAGAGGATTCAGTTCGGGGTGAAAAGGCAATAGTTTTGTAAGATCAAATACTGAAGCAGCAAGAGAAAAAAGCAAATTACATAAAGTCCAAATGTACTTACAGTCTCCTTATTCGGAAGCAACTCCTTTCGGATCCTGAAGAAGTTCTTGCCGTACTGCCTCAGCCCCTTAATAAAACGTTTCTGTGATGAAAGATAACAAAAACAGCATGTCAGATGGAGGAAATAGAAAATAAAAAATGAAATCTTGTTAATCAGCACGACAGCCAAACAGCATTCTTAGCTTAAGGACTGTCGGCAGAAGCACCATACACCTACAAAGCAACAGAAACCAGACCAGGGGAAAACGGCTTTGAAAAGACACCGAAAAATTCAAACCACATTCCTTTCTATGTCAAACTTCCAACATTTGAACCTTTAAAAAAAAAGAAAAAAAAGTCAGTACCACAGTCAGTTCTTTCCCCAAACGACCCAAGTCTCCCGCTGCGCCGCTCTTCCCAAGTCGATTTTTTCAACTAAGAAGCAGGAGGCGAAGGGAAAATACGCAACGCTGATTTTTCAGGGGAGGAAAGTGCCTCTCCAGCCAAGGTGCTGCAGGGGTTAAAGAGCCCTTCCCGACGCCTCCAGCTTCTCCCTTCCCGATTTTCCGAGGAATCCCAAGCGCTCTCCTCCTTCCCCACCGAGCCCCGGGCCAGCCGAAAGCGGGGCCGCCGCTCTGCCTGGCACACCGAGACACTTCTCCTCCTCCTTCCTCCTCCTCCTCCTCCTCTCTCCCTGCAGCGGGGCGGCCCTGAGGCGATGGCGGCGGCGGGGGCTGCGGAGGAGCCGAGCGGAGGAGCTGAGGCGAGGGGAGGCGATCGGCGCTGAGGGCCGGGCCGGGCGGGAGGGAGGGAGGCGGCGGCCCAGCGTGTGATGGCGGCGGGGCTGGGCGGCGCGGAACCCGCGGGGAGCGCCGCAAAAGGCGGCCTGGATCACCGGCTTCCCCCCCCCCCCCGACTCCCTTTAACCTAAGCTAACCTAACCTCCCCCGGCCCTCTCCTCCCCGACACCGGGAAAGCCCCGGGATTCACCCCCCCGGCGGGCTCTTGCCTTCCTCCCCTGGTGCTGCACCCTCCGGCCCCGGCAGCTGCCCCTTGCTCTCGGGTTTCCCCTCTGCAATGTCTTCTCCCCCCTCCAACTAACTCCCGAGGCTCCAGCTGTGAGCATCGCTCACTCCCCTCCTCCCCTTGCACCCCCATTCGGGAAATCCAGCCCAGCCCCGGGACCCTCTCAGCCCCAAGGTTGCACATCCAGCCCTCAGAAAAACTACAAGGAGTGCAGTTTGGGTTTTCTTGCAAGGGGCACTCCTGAGGACTTTTTCCTTCCCTATAATTAACACGGCTATCAACGCTAGGGAACAGCACATTCTGCCTGAAAAAAAAAAAAAATAAATTTTTTTTTTGAAGGATACTGGAGAAAGATGAAGATGAGGGAGAGGAGAATTAGTAAGTCCCTAGTAAAAAATACCTCAAGCTGGCTTAATGCATTTTGGACCACATCGTCTTGAAGGAGATGGATAGGTGATTAGATGCTTCCATATTGTGACATGGATAAGGAATCCCAGAAAGGATAATTTGCTACCAAAATAGAGCTCTGCACAACTCCTAAGCTTCTACCACATTGCTGAATGAGTGAGCAATCTCTTTGGAACCTCATGCATATTATTTTGCAGAAATACTCCCACAGGGATCTATCCTTACCTAACCCTGACCCTCAAAACCAGCAAGACTGCTCGGGTTCGCCAAGAACACGCCTTGGGGCACAGAGACAAGAATTAACCACCAGTTGTATGTGCTTTGAGATTACAGTCCCCCTTCCAGTATGCATGATTTGCTGAGACCCACCTGCCCCTTTGAAACCAGCAAACAGAGCACTCAGGAGCAGGAGAGGTCAGTGACAGGGCTGCCTGGGTTCCTCAACATGGCCACTTGGAATTGCAAGGTTCCAGTCCCCCATTTCACAGGCAGAAGCCACACAAATATCTACAGGACAAAATACCAAGAGTGCAGACTGCAATCTGCAACTGATCACTGACTGATGCTCATGCACACTCCTCACTTTTTACCATGGGAATGACACCAAGGGGGGTGCCAGTCACACCATGCCATGCCATGCCCACACTGCTTCTGTTCCCTGCTTTTCAGGACAAGAAAAAGACAGCAGCAGCAACCAATGCAGGAGAGCAGATTCCCTATTCCTCATTTTGCCAAGGACTCATGATCTGAATTCTCAGGGGACCATTTCATTTAAGGTTCCTTTTATCCAAACTATTTTAGATGTGCTTTGTGTTGTGACTCAACTCTGTATTAAAAGAGCCTATAACAAACTATTTTTCTTTGAACTCATGAGATGTCAAAAATCCCTACTGGGAATGTAAGCCTAGCACACAGCCCAGCTGAATAACAGAACCAGAGGCAGCCTGAAATGCTGTTCCAAATTTCCAACCACGAGTGACATCAAATCCTTCTGGCATTCTGAGATTTTGGCCAATTATCAGTGTCACACAACATTACCACTTGGTACTGGGGCAGTGCAAGATACCCGACTGTAAAACAGTTGTGTGCCTCTGCTGGATGGCAAGAGAGAGACACTTAATACCCAAAGATCAACAAAGCCCACAAAAATTAGCTTCAGCAACTTAAGACAGAAAATCAAAAGCTTAACAAAATTACTAAGATTTTTTTGAAAACATTTTCTTGGTTTTTTCCTTCCTAATCTAGCCTTCCACTAATTCAGGCATAATATGAAGTTCTCCCTTAGCCTGCAGCAAAAACTGCTACTGCTTTTCTCCAAGTCAAGCACAATAGACCACTAAATGTTTTAAAATATAAAAGAACTAAACAGTTGCACACCAAATCAGAAGTGACCTGTTGCTCTCCAGTGGCTCATAAAACAGACTGCATAACAAAGTTTAAACTTACTCTCCTCTGCAGAGGTGACATGCAACAAATTTTATGTCTGCATTTTAATGGTGCAGGAGATGTTGCATTACTCACAGAAGGCATCTGAAAAATGACAGCTCCTGAATTAAAATAGTCTTACAATACAGGGCTGGTAGATCAACGAGGCTTAAAGCTTATGGATGAGAAAAAAGTTTTGACAAAAAGCGTAAGTGGCTCTGGAAGAGCCCAGGGGTTTAAAAATTCAAGTTCCGTACTTTAAAAAAATTAAGATAAACATTAACATTTCACCACTTATATTTAACTGTAAAACATTATTCCTGACAGAATTCTGTCAGCATTACTGTTTTTACTGATCACATAAGACAAAGCATAACACAATTTTAGGAAAATGCTCTGGATAATGATTGCTGTGAAGTAGCATTAGGAAATGCCATGGCTTGCAAGGTCAGGCAGTGCTGACAGACAACCCAGCTATGTTTTACAGACTGGTTACCATGGCTATCCACCAGCCACATCACAAAATCTCCTAGTACCATTTTATAATTTGAGCTTCCCCAATGAAATGCATTAGATTCTGCACTATCCTGCTACAATGGGTAAACAGGGAGCCATAAATAACCAAGCAAGAACAAGGCACAAGCATGTTAATGTTTGCATGTGTGTTACTTGCAGGGCCCCTATTTTATCCTAAGAAACAAATATCATGACAAGATACACAAAGCCATTATGTTGTGACTAACAAAGCTCAGATGGCATGTTTATCAACGTGATGATAATGCCACTGGCAAAGCTGTAGTTAAGGTTATGCGTCAGGGTTCCTATTATCAAGAGATTACAGCTTGGCAGGAAAAATTTGCTGCTGCATGCTGAAATTCTGCACCCCAGGTTTTAACTGAGGCTCCCAGTTTAGCTTACTCCTTTGCTGCAGAAATCTAAAATAAAGCTGTTTCTCAAAGCTGGCAAGAATAACATCTAGTACAAAATAAACTGTTCAATCAATTTAAAAATTTCAAACCTAAATCTCATGGGCTTGAGAAAGGCAGAATGACTGATAAAGCTGTAAATTCTTAACTGCTACTAATGTCTCCTCTGAGGTGGTACTTTAGAGGTTTAGATCAAATATTTTTCTCTAAGAAAAATCCATGTGCTCTTTCATTCCCTTCCCATGACTTCCACCTGGTTAATTAGTGAAGAGCATGTTGTAATGCCATATATTTACAAACAGAGAGCTTTTTCTATTCCTTCTTAATCCAGGAAATAGGGACTTCTCTCAACCGTTCTTAAAATAAAAAAAAAACAACTTCTCTTTAGACCATGTTCAAGAACAGCAAGTACTTCTTCCAATGTTTTCCTAAAATTAGGAACATACACAAATGGAAGATTTTGCTATCATGAAAGCAATAGGTACAGTGCATACTTTGAGTGGCCCAAGGTTTTCTGGGCAGATGCCAACTGAAGTTGCTACCATCTTCCAAAGTGAATATGCCTTTTGGAGTTTTATAGTAAATACAGGAGGAAATTTTACAGGGTTTTTAAATAGTTCATAGTAAATAAATGCTAAAGGCATAAAAGCATCTATATTTCTTAAATTTGACATGATGGAAAATTATGGCAGTTGTTCTGAAAAGAAAATGAGATTTGGTGATACCTGCAAAAATTCTGTTAAATGTGCAGCACGTTTATAGATTGCCCCAAACAATTTTTTAGCATGCATACACTGTATATGCACACGAGCTGAATTTCACTGCATGGAGTACATTTTATTAAAAGCTTGGCTGAGTTTTAACATTAGATTTTGCTTGTGTGTGTACAGTGCAAATCAAAGCATTTGCTGATCATGTTAAATGATGCATATTGTCCTCTGGAAACAGAACTATCCTGGTGTTTCCTTAAGAAGACAAAGTTTAACCTAAAGATGTCAGGTACATCTTACAAAACCACAACTTGTGTTATTAACTTCTTTTTTTCCCCCACCAAAGTGTACCTGGCTGTAGCAGAAAATGCTGCTAGCAGTTACTGTATTTTACCTCAAAGAAATTCCATATGCTCAGCAACAGACAGGACAAAGTATTGCTCAATAATTCCATCAAGGGCCAAAAGAAGTACTTTAAGTTGAAGAAAATACAACCCTCTTCTAGCACTAGAGGGGAGGGCAGAAGGGAGAGATGTTCCTCAGAAATTTCTTGGTTTAACACTGCTCATCCTCAGACCAGCTTGGCCTCAACAAGGATTGGTCCCAAGGTAAAAGAATATTCTAGGTTACAACAGCATGTAGAACAAGTCACAAGAATGATGACTCAACAAAGCTCACCTAAAACCTTTGTAAAAAAATAAATCAGTCCACTGGGAAAGAGGAACTACCAGGAAAATCTACATTGAGGCCTCTGCTACATTCTCTGAACATGCCCTGCTGCTGGGAGAACAGGTTATGCTCCAGCCTCATCTCAACTTCATTTTATTGTTTCCTGTCACTACTGGAACTCTGCTTAATGTTTTATTAAATGTAATTTTGAAGTAGCAAGCACTTTTACCCTTAGCATTAGATCCTTGTGCTGTGTTACAGCAGTGAACAGCAAGCTTGCAAAAATCACCTTGCTGGCAAACTTGTTTCAGGGAAAGACACTGCAAGCCCTCCCTAAATGTCTCTCCAAGTTGGTCCATAGACCCTGGCTTTCTGTCCCAGATCTGTGCAGATCTCAAGGGCACAAACACAAGTAGGTTTCTGGGGAAATATCTTTGTGGAAATATCTAGGTTCTCACTGTCCCCTCAGTGGTATCTGCCTTTGCCCTACAACATCTTGGATGCTTTCAGGTGAATTTTATTGCTCTGCCTCACCTCTAACCACAGCACTTCTTTGTTTGCTCCTGCAGGAAGCAAGGCTGTCACCAGCTCCCAATTTAGTCTCCTCCTGAAGAGGCTGCCCTGCAGGACAGGTCATGATTTGATGGACCTTATTCTCTTCTCTGACCCAAGCATGCAAAGGTATGAGAAACTGTTCACACTGCTTGGCAACTGCTTGAAAATGTCTGCTGCTTAATTACAAACTACAACTTTTCAAGTAACCAATCGAGATAGGTCTGCTTGTGTTTTTATTTGGTTTATTGTTTTAAGTTGCCTTTCAGGACTGTAAGCAGGTAAACATTTCTTCATTTGTGCCCCAAACATGTTTCCAGACTTCCAGTCTAAGGCAGAAGGCACAAATGCAGGTGATAACTTTGTAGAGCAAGACTGGAAGAGAATGTGTGTGTCCAGATACTTGTTTTGGGCTCACAGCATCCCTTAACTCTGAAATACACTTATTCAATTTGCTTTCTCTTTCAGCAGATTAGATTGTGACCTTTGCTCAAAATATATATTAAAACCAAATTCAGCTTTCTTTTAAAAGATACTTGTCTATTTTTCTTGTCAACTTCTTTTAATGAAATGATTCTATTGTGTCCTCTAACCCTTGTGGTATTATGAAAATAAAATTCTTTTTCACCAAGCTCTCTTACTCAAAGGAAAACCAAAAATATTTTGATGATACTCATTAAATGCCAATCTATTTTAAGAGGCATTAATGTTCTCATTGAATATTCAAAGCACCTCTTCAGAGTGCATTGCTGGTCATCTACATACGATAAAAATCTTCTCCTCCTTAGGCCATATGCCTGCAAGATCAAGTACCCTCTACAAACCAACTGACAAGAAATATTATCAGCTGAAAGGCTTAAAGGTGCTGAACAATTAGCTCTCCCTCCCAACGGGATGGCTTTGTCTTCCTGAAAAACTATAAGGAAAAATTAAACCCTACCTCAGAGTGTAAGGGATTCACCCCCAAAAGCATTCTGCAGATGCAGAGAGCCACACAACAGCCACAGTCTATCCAGAGCCATACACAGACAGAAAGTCATTAAGCAGACGCCCTCAAGGGAATGCCAAAAGATCCTGAGATGATAATGATCCCCCTTCCATGGTGCAGCACTGTTAGCTTTTGTTTGGAACAATAGATCTCCCATGGTACCTCTCGCTTGCTGAAAATATTGGTATTAAGTGAGCATGAGCACAGCTGTGTGTAAATTACATATATAAACAGATTAGATTTGTGTATTTATACTGGATGCAAACACATTAATAGCGCATTTGCATACACAGTTGGCTAAATGAGATTGCATGCAGAGCAGGATTACTGGTTACAAACACATTTATTTAGAATTTTCAATAAAGTATTTATATTGCCATTCAAGAGGTCAAAGTGGATTCATCATCCTTTCTCTCCTCTTTGCCTTTCCAGAAGTACACAAAAACCAGTCTTGTCAACATGCTGCCCATATCCTGCCAATCCCTCACCCCAATTATTCTGGGAAAAGGATCTATGAGCTAGAAGAAAGTGAACAGGGGTGCTTACCTAAAGGTTATCTGGATTTCTTTCCTTTATTGAAGGTGATGTTTTAAAGAACAGGGTAAGAATTCTACATCTGACCGCTGGGTGACCTGCTACCTAAATGGCAGTCTATAAAACTCTTCTTTCCCATCTCTGTTTAATGCCAGGGATCAATGCAAAAGTCTGTATGAAAGGCAACATGATATTGAAGGTGACACAACAGCTCCCAGACATTTCCAAAGCTGGAGGAGAATTCAAGTATTCCTTCACCCCGGGCTTTGAGCTGTCAGGGTGCTGCTAACCTTATGTGCTAACCCCAGCATTATTTTACCATCAGGATTTCAACAGAGCTATTTTTATAGAGCAAGATTTCACAGGTTCATCCAAAGCCGCCTGCAAAGCTTTGATTCACTTTATACACTGTACCTGTGACAGCCTGAATGAAGCCAAACCCACCCAAAAGCAAAAGCATTCCGTCTTTATTTTTCCTCTAATTGTGCCCTCTGATCAGTGGCTCCGGATGCTCTCACCACTCCCCCTCCCCACACACAATCCCCAGATGATGCCCTGGCTCTCTCTCGCCTTCACATTTCACGTCGGTTCCTGTTCAAAGGTCCAGTCCTGCCTCTTGGGTTCACCAGCCTCGCAGCCTGGCCCATAAATCATCTCCCAGGCCTAGCTCTGGGAATGGCAGTGGCCGCCCTGCGCTGGCTCCGGCCTGCGTTGCCAAGCAACCTGTGCCAGAGGGATGGCTGAGAAATGCTGACAAATAGCCAAGTGGCTGCAACAACAGGCTTCTCTCTGTCAAAAAACGTGTTGGGGAGAAGTGCCTCCCCCGCCTCTGCTCTGTGAGAAACACTGCGTGATTGTAAAACCCAAATCAAAAGGCTATTGTGATGAACACACACTTCCTGCTCAATTACTAATTGTTCAAAAGCTGCGGGGAGGCCTGCGATCACAGGGCGGACGGCAAGAGAAATGTGATCCCCTAAACGAGATAAAGTCAACAGCACGCCAAGAAACCTGATCTAAGAACAGCCTGCAGTGGCACATCAGAAGCTGCTGCACAGATAAAAAAAAAAAAAGAAAAAAAAAAAGAAAAGAAAAAAAAAAAAAGGCTGGGTATTAAAGCAGCAGGAGGAGGAGAGAAAGAAAACCTGACTTTGCTTCTCCTCAGCTCCGGAAGGTGAATTTGATAAACAACCTTGGATCTTTGGAAAAAACAATTCCTGGATTCTTACAAACGTTATTATCCATCATAACACTACTGCAGTTGCTGGGTCCCACATTTCAATAGACACATGAAGAGCCAGGGCCAGAGGAGCACTCTTGTTAGAAGATGGCTCAAGTTTGCAATCTCCTTTTCCCTAACAAAGCAAGGGTGGGAAGAAGCATCCATTTTTCCAAATCCATTTTTCCAAATCAGGTCCGAAGAGCTGACCCCCTGGTAGCACTTTTAACAGAGGCTGGGCTGCAGGAAGGTTTTCCAAAGAGAGTCCTGAGCCTCCAGCAGGCTGGAAATGCAGGATCCCTCAGGACTCAGCATGCCTCTCCTAAACAGCAGGGCAGAGAGGCAACTTTAACACAGAGACAATGTATTTCCTGATTCTACTGAACTTAAGCATTTCCACCAGCAAGGTTGGCCAACTTGCTTACATTTACATGCCCCTGCTTTTGCTGAGGGATGTGCAGGCAGGACAGGCAGATCCAGATCTCTGCCACCCTCAGCTGCTCCAAAGCTTCCCAGAGACATTTGCTCTTTCATGAGCTTCAGAGAACAAAGCCCACTGCTCGTGTCCATAAACAAGGTTTCACACAGGGAGTCTAAGATTATCCTCATCTGTGGGCACGAACCTTAAAAACCAACACACAGGAGACAGCCTTCGTTGGTAAAAAAAAAAAAAAAGCTTTCTATTTATAGAATATGATGTGAAGATTGTTGTCTTCTGTAATCAACAGTTGCTCAGTGCTGCAAACAAAGCTAAAATGATCTGACTGTGTTTTTACATAAATGTGTTTTTAAAGATGCACTGGAAGAGTTAAAGAGAACAAAGGCCTGGCACATTTGTGACCCAGAGAAAGAAAACAATATGCTGCTGCCAAGAGACAACAGAAAGCTTTTGATTATACTTCAGATTGCCTTTTTTCCGGTACACAAAGAGATTCAATTTCTGATTGTGATTTTAAACTGCTGTTAAAATGCTAATATACAAGAAGCCATCTTATACATCAAAATTAAAGAGCAAGTAGAAAAAAAAGTTGAACGATATGTTCCTTCTCCAGGATGTACTTCCTGTCCCTTAGAACGTCTGAAAGTATCTTTTATATAGGTAAGCAGGAAAAATTCCCACTTAACCTGCAATCTTCAAGCTAAAAAAGAAAACAAACAAACCTATTTGCTTTCCAGTCGCTGGTTTGGGGTTTTTTTGTTTTTAAGCTTGTCCAAGTATAGAATCCAAAAGCAGAGATAAAAGCATACATAAGCAGGGTATGTAATATCAACAAAAACAGAAAAGCAATTTCTGGGGAATACAAACAATGCCCTACTATACCACCTTTCCTCCAAAGGAATAGTTCTCATGAATCAATTTGGAATATTAACCTTTCTCTTCCTCACATACTCCATCTCCAACAGCTGTATAACCAAAAGCTGTGATGCTGGTGAATTTCTGAAGTTTTCAATATTCCCTTGAATTGTGCCACCATCAGAATGTGTATCATCTGCCACAGGGCTGAGGAAGTCCCTTTTAGTTTTCTCATCTTTACAGGGCAGATCTAACCAAGAGGAAAACATCCCATATTGGCCCCTGTCTAAATTTCATTCTGCTCATACTGGACAGGAATTTTACTCAACTTACAATCCACTGGGAACACCAGTCTGCCTGCTAACACAAAGGGGATCTCCATTAAATCATCACTACTAAAATGCCCACTCTGGGCACTAAGATGGGTGGGTGAACACAGATATACACCCACCCCCAGCCCAGGAGCTGGAGTTCAGCAAGATCAGACCTCAAAGCTAATAACCAACACAAGGGTTATCACAAAAGAACCTTCCACTTGAGCTCTTTCCCAAAGCGTCAGAAGATGGAAAATTTTCTGGGAAAAAGATGGAGAAAATGGCATTCTGTTACACATCATACAGAGTTCTGAAAAAACATGTCCATTTACTCAAGTTTACCACTATTATGCAAGCCTGGAGCTGTTCTCTTTCACTGTGACATTCTGTCCTTTCCGTCAATTTGTAAGACTCTGCACAAAAAAGCAGCACTCAAACTGCTGGAAATACACTGTATGATCCTTTCAAGACTCAAACACAGCACTTCCAGTGGAAGCTCCCAATTGCAGAAGTATTGTTCCACTGGGATTTTAACCATTATTGTCAATTATTCTGGAGACTATTTCTGCTTTCAGTGACTTCACGCAAATGACAGAAGGAAACAAATAAAACCACTTCAAGAGTTCCTCTATTTTAGAGTCATGAACAAATCCAAGAATAATGAGAGAAAATGGTGGCAAGAATCCCCAAGGAAATTACACATACAGAGAAGCAAGTGTTTTTGTGGCTGACTTGGCCAAGTAAATCATTAAACAGCAGAGCTGCTCAGGGTAGCCATGCCCAGGTTCAAGCACTGCAATACAAATTCCAGCTGGTGATCCCCATTAAAATGGCATAAGGAAACCTCTGCAAACTTCCTGCATTTCTCTTTAGGATTAATCTGCTGCTGACTGCACTAAAGAGGTACTTGAGAACACAAGTCTGGATAGAAGAAATACTAGTGATGATAAAATCAAATTCCAGGCTAAGAGCATCAGACAGTCTGTATGTTCCCTTTTCTTTTGTGTAAGGGGCTCTGAATAAAAACAACCACTGATGCCAGAGGTGAAAAAGTGACCCACAAATAGGTGAAGAAAGAAAAAATTATTTGAAAATGAAGGACCAGACCTGCAGCTGTAACAATGATGATCACTGGCAAAGGAGATTTGAAAGGTAGGTATCTGGGGGAGGGAGAGGGGAAGTGGTGCTGAGACTATGGCATTACCTCCCCAGACACGTAGAACTGGACAACATCTTCCATAACATAGAAATGAAATATGCACCCTAATAAAACAGAGGTGCCCTCTTTTGCTTTCCCCATTTTGTAACAAATGGAATGTTTGATTTGAGTGTTTGAAGTTATTCCAATGCAGTGGAGGGTAATATGCTGTGATGCTTATTTATTAGCTCCTCTAAATGCATAAGCCCCTGTCTGATCAATCTCCCCATGTAGCCTAAAAGCCATATAAATCTGAGCAGATACTGTGAAAGGGGCTGGGGAAAGGGGGGGAGGAGGGGGGAAGGGAAGGAAAGGAACAAAAGACTATGAAAAACCATGGTGGATCATACACAAGTGGGTAGGGGAAAGAAGTGAGGTATCAAGAGTCTGGGAAAAGCTGCTGCAAAACCACAAACCCAGAAGCTACATGAGCTTTGAGTCTTTAGCACAGTATCTTCAAACTCAGGAGGCACATGGAAGGACAAACCCAGAACTGGCCAGGAAGCACAGAGTGGTAGTTTTTAAATGCACCTTCATGAGCACTGATCAACACATCTTGTACACAACACGTAAAGAGGAAGGAAGAGAAAACCAAAGCCTAGGTTTGTTTGAGCAAACCCCTGCAGAGGCAGAGCCAGGATTTGCTTCCCAGCTGCCCAGGGACTGCTGTGCTGAGGTTCAGAGGGGTTGACCACCTCATCTTTGGGAAAGGTTAAAAGCAAAGTTACTCAGCTCCTAGGAAATGGAAAACAGTCTTCTCCTCCAGTGGCATTTCCACAATCAAATCCCAGTTTCCTTCCCAGTCATCAGAAACCCCTCACATTTAATATGTGAACAACTGGGATATTAAACCTTCTCATCTCAAGCAGACTTTCTCAGCATTTGCAGGTACTGAGGATTTCTCTGGATCAAGTCCTTATTTGCTGTCAAATTCTTTTTATGGCTGTACAATCATTAGCTCTACTGGCACTGTTGCCCTTGCAACTAATTAGGAGTATCTTGGATAGATGCAGAAAATGATTAATATTTAGTCACTCTGTGTCTATTCAGGAGAAGCCTATTATCAAACAACTGACACCTCCACAAACTTAAATTAAATAATGGCTCCCAGAGTGGATTCAGAGCCCCTGACAGAATGGCAAGTGATTTAAGCACCATCAAGCTGAGCAACTGGTGATGGATCACAGTTTTTTCACTCATCCTGTTGCAGCCTGTAACAGAACAAATGATCATTTTTCAGCCTAACTGAATATGGCTGCCCCACTAATCCACAAAAGAAGACAAAGCTATATAATTTGCTTCATTAAAATGCATTTTTATGTCATCAGAAAGATTAAAAAAGAATTGTTGCTATTGATAGGGAAGATTAGAAAAATAGAATTCATCAGGGAAACAGAACTTGCAAATATGGTGTATTTTGGCATTTGTATTATGGTTGTGCAAGAAACAGAAATCTTGAGCACTAAAGCACACAGAGGATCCATACTAGAACAGAATCAAAGTTTCTTAAATAAGAATTTCGTCACTATTCCGATCTGAATCAGTATTTTGTCTTTTTCTGCTGCAATAGTAATAGTTCTGGGCCATAGTAAATAGTTCTCAACCTGTGAGGTAGAACCACAGAGAAACTAATGACATTTGGAAAAAAAAATAGGGGGGAAAAAAAAAAAAATCAAGATACTTGTTTAAAAAGTGCTACAGCACTGGAACAGAGAACTTGGTTTGTTTGCCTTACCAAACAGGACCTGAGCTCCACTTTGTTTTCTGACTAGAATACTCACCTGTTTCCAGCACTGTTCTTTCTTGAACCTCTTTGACCTACAACCTCTACAGCTACAGTTTAGCCTTAGGATTCCCCTTATTTAGTCTGAGCTGACACCCTCCACATTCAAACAGAATGACAGACAAGGCCAGGAGAGAACCCAACTAGCATCAGGAAAAAAACTTGCAGGGGAAAAAAAAACAAAACCAAAACCCACAGATATCTTCTTGCCAAGACTGTACTCTGTCTCTGCACTTGCTTTGTTTTATGGGTTGTCTTTTCTGAAGCAAATTTTTTTAGGATCATCAGCTTCCATTTTCTCATGGTTAGACAGCAAACAGCTCTTCCAAAACAAGGTAGTGATTTGCCCTACCAAACAATCCATTCATGGGCTTTATGTATTTAATGGAGTGTAATTCTGGCACATATATATATATATATATTCCAAAATGAAACACTTTTACCTATATTAACTCTGACTATGCCAAACTTCTTTGGAAAGTTGGAGATTTCTATCGTACACTTAACATGGAAAAATATCAAAGCCCTTTGTTATTATTTATTACAATATTATAATAGCACTTATAAGTGTTAAGGAGGTTAAGGATACTGTAGACTAATTTAAATTTCTTAACACAGATAAACTCAACAAAACTACTGCAATGACAGGACTACTGAAATCAATCTGAGAACTCTGGTTGTTGCTATCAATACAAGCCAATAAGCCAGTCACCCCTCTGCCATAAGAAAAGGTGAACCTAAAATTACATCACACTGCACAGAGCATTTCCAAAACAAAATCTTCTGACACCAGATAGTTAACCAACATTTCTTATGTTTCAATAATAAAACTGCTTTCAAAAGCATCAAGGAACTCCAACAATCCTAGATGCTGAGATGTTGGCATAATGCATACCACAAAGTATGAGCCAAATCTATCTAAAGCTATTTATTATATTTGCATTCAAAAGGGGAAGAAAACTGTGAAACATCTTATTAAAACTGTCATACTATTTAAAAGTCAGTCATACTATTAACAAATATGTATTATCTTTTTTTTAAAAAAATAAACAAATATCAGAATTTGGAAATGAAGTTACATACAAAGAAATGCAGAGGAAAAAGGGAATGGATAACACTGATTCATTTAAAAATTAAGACTGAACCCCTACCAAATCAAAGAAAGTTACAGGGCAAAAAAAGTGTTACCATTATCACAAGAAGTGAATTCTTAGAATCACTCACATGGTTTTATTTGCCACAGCAAAAGCATTGACCCTAGAAAGTCCTGGAACATGGATGATCCCTGCACACTCCTGGTGCTCTGACTGCTGTAATGTCACGACTCAGTTTCCTTTTGGAGAAGAACAGGACATAGGATGATGCTATATTTAAACCAGGTTCCAGATCTCTCAGCAGATAAAATCTGAATAAAAGGTCAGGGCAGTAACTGTGTCCCTGACCAGAAGATTGTCTGATGGGGAGAAGGGAAAAGGCAGAGGAGGCCACGCAGCACCTTAGCATACCTGGTTTGTGTTCTTCCCCTGAACAAGGCTGGGGTAAACAGGTTTTGTTTTGGCTGCAATGTTGCTGAGCTGCACAGCTCATGCTTCTATACATAGAACTTGTAAGACATCCCCGAGCATCAGAACAGACTCCAGCTCTGTTGCTAAGGAACTACGAGGGACAGGTTTTTGGCCCTCTTCATTTATAAAATAACCACTGTGCCCTATGGGAGAACGAATGCAATCTCTCAAGTCCCCCAGTGCCTTGTTCTCATTTTTAAATGAACACAGAAAGATGATGGAGAATGCTCGGAAGTGTGAGTGATCTCCATTTTTAAGATGCCCTTGAAAATGAGATGAAAAACACAGTTTCAACCATCAACCACTGTTGCATTTATTAATCTGTCAAGCAGCAGCTTCTTTCCCCTTGGCAACAGTCAGCTCTGGCTATGTGTTTTTGCCCTATTAAAAGCCTTTTTCCAGGAAAGCAAACAAAACATCAGCTTCGGGATGGAAGCACCCACAAATGATTTAGTTTCTACTGGAGTTCAACTTGCAGTTCAGAGTTCAGCTGCTATCCCCACACCCAAACAGCCTCTGAAGCTGTGGCAACTGCCAGGGTAATATTTGGTGTATTATTTTGGGGGGGTATCAGCAATATGCCAACTGCTGCACAGAGAAAAATATTCCACATGAAGGCAGAAAGACGCTGAATCAAGAAACACACAGTGGTTAAACAAAGGAAATTTTAAGAAATTATGCTGTTAAGAAAAGACAAACTTACTTGGCAGCTGTGGAAAGATCAAGCTTAGCAAAAGCAGTGAGATCACCCATTTTGAAGCCAAGGTCACTGACAGGATTATAGATTTATCCCTGAAGGCAGCCTTTTCTCAACATGAAATACTGAAATTATTTTTTTTTTTTTTTTTAAATCTAACCCCCCCCAGCCCATTCAGGCTCTCTCATTTGCTGGAGGCTTTTAAAATTCATTCCTTTCCACAGCTGGTTAAACAATGGAATCTTTCTGCAAACCAAAAAGGACAAAATTGATTGCCCTACACAAACTTTTCTGCACGTGTAATTGATTTTTAATTCACTGCCTTATTTTTAAAAGGACTTGACAATAAACTCAGTGCTGTATGTGCAGTATTGATCCCTTTAAGCAAGGACTTGGATCAAAGGCTGATGCAAGTTAATCACAACCAAAAAGATGATCTTTTGTCTAGAAACCTGTGTTCAAACTAAATTCACCTTTTATCGCCATGTTACACTTCATATTTTTGAGCTATGCTGCACTTTGTGATTTTGTATACCTGTCAACTGCTAAGTAACTGTAATTATATGCAACTTTTAAATAATAACTTTATTCCCTCAAGCAGAATAATTTCATTCTTCATTGGTTCCTTTTTACCATGAGGACTGATGGTTCTTTTATACTCTATGCACTTAGAATAAGCTACAGACGAGATTGTATATTCCCACTGTTAAAATTAAAATCTTATTTCTTCTTAAAATAAAGGTCCTACTAGAGCAGGACTATCTGTGTTTGTTTGTTTTTTATTATTATTGTTTCAATGCTAAGTAAATAGCACGGTTCAATTCAACTGTTCCCAATTAATACACTTGTAAATGACATCAGATGGCTTGATTTCGGAAGTCCAGAAAATGTTGATTTAGTAGCTACTCCCTATGACATTGTCATGTTTGCTTTTTGCAGAGAAAAAATTACAACTTAGCAGTAGCTGATATCTTAACCTTCTAAGCTCACTCAGTTACTGAAGTGCAGCCCAGCAATGCCTGCCTCCTTTTCAAATATCCCTTGATGATTTTCCCCCTCCTGGCTACTCCAGAGGCTCTTTTTCCATTTTGCTATGAATTACATTTTCTGTAGCTGCCATATAAACAGTAAATAAAATTCATGGTATTTTTGCCCCAGTAAGCAGCTCTGTCTTCCAGCATATCTGAAAAGCCTGGCTTCAAAGGACTGAGCAATGAAAACAATGTTTTCATGAGCAGATAGTCCAGAAAGGGCAGACAAGAGACATTTGAAAATGATTCTAGGCAAAGAAGCTGAGCAAATAAGGCTGTGTGTTTTGCATAAGTAATTTCTTGACCAGCTACACAGGATTACAAATAATGGCAAACATGTTAGGAAATTAGTTTGCTGTATCTTGTCATTTTTGGCAGAAGGATATCCGCTGGTATTTTATGACAAATGAGCTTTCAGCTGAAGCCAGGTGTGGATATTTTAAAATTTATGACCTTGTAAATCCACGTACATGGCCAATTATGGTTTATCACTAGCAAGGATTAACTATCCCTGCACATAAATTTAAGAGGTTGTTTGAATCTAGCTTGTTTACCTCAACTGCTTGACATCAAAAGCAATGTAAAATATTTAAAGGGCAGCATGTTTAATGATAAAAGATGTCAAGGACATCGTGGTGTGGCATCGACAGCTCTGCATGCAGCTGTACAAGTAAAAAACCTTCTTCCTAAGGATCACTTGGCAACTCCTGAGAATTTAACATCTCTGAAAAGATGGGACCAAGCATGGAAGGAAAAGGAGGAAGTGTCCAAGAAATAATGCAGACCTACTATTTCACCTGGATTCTCTGACTGAGGAAGGTACGGTGCTGAATTTCAAAGGTTGTTCCATTAGCCTTGCTGGTGTTCTTCATAATGAACATCCAAATGCTAATTAGGAGCAGAATTCCATGCAGCAAAAGCATCCCTGTGCAATAAACTGCAAGGCAGCAGCAGTGAACTCAGCCTTCAGCTAGCATGCATAAGTAAACAGAATTAATAATTACCCAAGTGTGGACGGGTGACTTAATCTGTTTCGATTAGATGCAGCTCAGCCTGAGGCTTTTGTGTTATTTAAAATGTGTTCATCATGTTTAATTAAAAACCTAATAAACTAAGGGTTCTTTTAGTTCTGATTTGTATTTCTCTCTTCTGTGAGCCGTATTGATTTTGTTAATACTTCTGATAAAGAGACAGAAAAAGAGCACGTTCTGAATAAAGAGAAAAACGTAAGATCAAATCAGCAGGATAGTTATGTGAAAAACAGTCTGTTTCCTTCACCATTTCCAGTACACGAGGCATATCTGAATTGAAAACCATTTCATTAAATTAACAAAACTTAATAGGAACATTGTATCCTCTGTAAATTATAGGCATTTGACAGGTTATTTATCTGAAATGAGAGTGTCTGCAATAAGCTCAGTTATGGACCCAGAGCGAGTGTAGAGTCAGAACTGTACTGAACATCACTGAAAAAATAAAAGCCATTTTACAGAGACTGGGTCCCAAGACAGGTGGAAATTCTGTATGGACAATTTTTCTTGTGAAATATTTCCACTGAAATATGGGTGTTCGGTTGAACCTAAACTGAGAGAAGGAATGATCCTAACTCTGAGAAGCAAAGCAAAGCACCAGGACCAAGGTATGGCCTTGTCTACCCCTAATCTAGTAGGCAGTATGGTTTATGAAAAGAGAGAACAAGAACACATAATTCATTGGAATAATTCCCTGAAAGATTTCCACAGAAACTGGGGCTTAAAACCAAGTTTAAATACAGGGACCTCAGTCCAGATTGTTGCATTCATTCTCCACAGACACCAAACTCTTGAGTCTGCGTGTTTCAAAATACAATTTCATTGTCTGATTTAAATTACTTCCAACAGGAGAAGAACTGACCAGCCCCATTCCATCCTTCTTAGGGATTTGTGATTGCTTGTAACAAAGATGCCTGTTTTATCTCTGTCATAGGTGAAAATAGGCATTTTTAGAAGTGACCATGAGATGCAGAGCAGAGCTCACTTCTCTTACTCTCTGACAATCCCTTGGTAAGTTTGAGTGAAGCATCTCTGTCTCCTCAGGTTGTTGAACATAAGACAAATACTAACTACAGCTTGTCTGTATTCCCACCTGCTGTAGCACACAGAATGACCCAAGCAGTGCTAGAGACTGGGTGCCACCAGTGCATGCTTAGAAACTTCCTAAATATGGCATAATGTATTTATGGCTCAACAAATTTGCCCACAAGTAAATTCATGAGCATCACAAAAAGAAACCAACCCTCCAACCACCAAATCATTGCTGGAAATGGCTGTTATCAGGTGCAGCAGAAGCCTTTATAAACAGGAAACAGCTGCTGCTTGAGCTGCAAATAGATGCATCAGTAAAGAAGTTTCTTTAGCCACTTTTCTTAGGCAGTGTGGAAGACTGGTTTTCACAGTATGCCTCAATTTACAGACTGGAATAATGAAAAAAAGGTTTAAAAAGAGCCATAGGCTTAGAAACACAAGGGAGACAGCAAACCTCCATCTTCATCTTTATAAAGCCTTCCATTTAATTCAATCACTGGCAAATTTTATCCTCTGTGTAATTTGATCTAAACCTCTGCAATTACATCATTAGTAACAATAACAGAACTTCCATCCTTTATCTTAATTAGTTCTGATCACTGGAAAGTAGCTCTTACTTCAGTGTGGTCACAGGCAAAAAAGCTGTTTTATTTAGCAAAGTCTTTATCTATGAGGACAGATAGTCCTCAGAAAACTTAATAAATTTTCAATACATTTGAGTTATTCACAGTGTTCTATCACAAATACCACTGAACCTACAGAGACCTGTGCTAGATAGTGGTGCTACCATGCACACAACATCAACAACATTAATCACCCAGCAGAGTGGGAATGGGATCTGTTCTCCACCCAGTCCCACACCCTTACACCTTCCCTGCACGAGATTCTGACATCAGTCTTACAAATCTGCCAGAAAATTCACTTAAGAATAGCAAAAGGAGAAGCATGGATTTTGAGGGGGATCTAAAAGCATGGCAGGATGCAGGGCATGCTTAGAGGATGGGACTGATCACTTATTATCAGGAGACAGGTGGAACACTTAAGATTCTCACCAGAATTTGTTTGGGCCAGACCTCAGTATTTTCTGAAAAATAATTCTTTTCAGAAAATATACCAGGCAGATTTTCATGGGTTTAAAGAAGAAAGAATAACAAGGAGCAGTCTTGCAAGTCTCAGAAATGCTCAGAAGTGCAGTACAGCTGCTTTAATCTGGTGTTTTCTACAAACTGCCAGGGCCAAACATGCTATGAAGTTGTGCAGGTGGAGCTTTGCTGTCTATAAATAAGAGCAGAGTTTGATCTTTGCTCGGCTGAGGCTGGAGGACTGCCAAATGTTTCTGGAAACTTGGATGGAACAGAACAAGAACAAATATGATAAAATGAGCTGAGACTGACAATGATTTATAGAGTCAAGGATCATTATTCTCTACTCACAGAATCTGCACTTTTGCTGTAATATTTCAGGTCCCAAGAAACTTTTGCTTTTTCTTATCCATAAGCCTCCAGTTCTCTACCATTTAACAAGAATTGCTCACCAAAAACCCAGAGCTACAGCAGCTCTGGCATTCACAGCACAGTGCAGCTGATGGAAAAAATACAGGAGACTGAAAAAACAAAAAATCTACACAGAAAAAGAGGTGTCAGCTCTGTACAATTTAACTGTGAATCTGGGAAAGAATATACACGGAGAAAAAAAAGCTTAAACCAACATGAATTAACTAAACACCAGGCAGAGCACTTGAAGTATCTGTTCCAACAGCCAGTTCCCTAAACAGAACTCACTCTTATGACAAGATAACTGCAAAACTTACCAGGAAACTGTGTTCCAGAGTTTTTACTCATGTTCTCCTTTGCTTTGCTGCTGCACCATGCTGCACATGACCCTCCTTTCACTCTGTGCCTCCTTCCCACAAAGGTTCTTTGTTGGCTTTAGAATAAGCCTACTTTAATACAGGTTATATGGCCTTGTCTACCCCTAATCTAGTAGGCAGTATGGTTTATGTAAGGAGAGAACAAGAACACATAATTCATTGGAATCATTCCCTGAAAGATTTCCACAGAAACTGGAGCTTAAAACCAAAAGTCTTCTCCAGCCATTGTTTGCCTAATTAAAAATGCTAAGAGACCATGACAGTTTCACCCATTATTAATCAGTTGTTTTATAGCAGCACTGCAACTTTATTAGTAGCTTAACAAGACCACAAAAGCATTATTTTTATTTATTGAATTCTTTACCACTTAACTAACTAGCTTAGAATTATTTCATTCAAAGCAAGAACAAAACCAAAAAACCTTTTCTCTTTCAAGTTTCACATGAGCAATGCTGTCTTGCACCACATGATGACAAGCTGAATTTCTATCCCTGTTTATTCCCATGTGGTACATGAGAAAGCAGCAGCTTTTCCAACACTGAAAGGTAAAAACCATAAGCAAGTCTGAAAGTTCTTTTGTGATAAACAATTGGTCAAAACTAACTTTCAATCATCCCACTTTCCATTTTAGTGCAAGCTGCAGCCTAATTATTGAGACAGCAAGTACAGTATTTTCCATCTTAACAAAGCCAGACAGGCCTAGTCAGCTTGCTGATGAGGCACTGACACTTACATGTTACAGTTCACATAAATCTATTCTGTTAAGCACTGTTAACATCAGCATTAAAATGCAAAATACTTCTAGGATGTAATCCAAGTGAACTTGTTCAGCATTTCTCCTGGGTACTGAAAACACATGAGTTTCACTTTTTTTTTTTTTTTTTTTTTTAACAGCCAAGTACTTGGGTGCTAGCTTAAAGCTGTACAGTCTGACAAAGGGCTGCAATGCCAGAAAATGCATCTTGTGCTGAATGCAGTATTTAAGAATGTTTGTTTACAAGGTGTCAGCAAATTAAGAATCTATAATTTGCTCCCAAATGCACATTGATTTATTCTGTTTAAAACCCTACAGAAATCTGTTTAGTAAGCACAGTTGTATTATATCATACATAGACATATATTAAGCCAGCAGAAAGCTCACAATTACAGCTATTAAGCTGCAGAATGAGCCACAAGAAGCACCTTTACTTCCCTAATTCTCACACAGATATCATCTCCCCAGATTCTGCAAAAATAAGCTAGAAATAATTTAAAAGAAAGAGGTTCATTTGAGTGTGAAGTGCTTTCCAACAGCACATTCCCTCTGCCAAGGAGAGCTTTTACAAGGAGGTGTCTGTCTTAGGTCAAAATTGCATTTTCCAGCAGTAGCTTTCAGTAGGCTAATAACAACAGCAGCACTTCAATCCAAAGCTATGCACACCAAAACCTCCACCTCTGAAGGAGAAAAAGCCACATCTCCACATTTCTCCCCTGCCTGCACTACAATCCCAAAGCTAGAAAAACCATCAGCACATACTGAAAGTGCAGTCCTATGGAAGAACCAGCAGTGGGACTACTAAATTGTATCACTTGATGAGATTTTGGGTGCAGCAGGATGTTAAATTGTATGAGCCCAAATCCCACAGCAATTCCAGGTCAGTGGCTGTGAGGAGACAATACTGCCCTGCATATTTACTGCATGCCTCAAATTCATCATGTCCATACATTACTTTAGGGGCTATCTAGGAGATGGATGCACTGGTTTCAGTAGTTTTGGAGCCTGACAATTTCTACATATTTTAAAGTAAATGTGGATGGCACAGCTAAATCCCAGCTTTCAGATAATCTATTTTTGGTCTGCTCTTTGTCAGAGGCTCATCCATCAAGACCTATGCTAAGTAAATGCTTTCTAATATTCAGTAAAGGGGAACAAGGGACTTAATCTCAAACTCAGTTCAGGAGTACCACTGATAACCAACCTAGCATCAGCCAACTTCAGCTGAAACTGCAAGCTGCATCCAATTTTATCAGTAAAATAACAGGGATACTTGGTATGCCTTTTGCATCTTGTCCTACTCCAATTAACAAATGTGTCCAGCCTTCCAGGAGGTGAAAATTGAAGTGACATTCACAGTCCAGAAGTTTTGTAGTTGTTCATTTACCCTACAGCATTCACTCAAAAACATTCATTTCATCTCCCCTCTTACTCAACTTGTCCCCAGTCTAATAAAGCCCTTTGTTTCAAATGAGGGGCTGCTAACCCAGAGCTCTGCAAAAATCAAAGAAATTATTTGCCCATCTTTCTCCTTGCCACAGAGCCAGCCTCTTTAGAGACAAAAAACAAAAGCAAGGAAAGCAACAAGATCTATAAAGCTCAAGGAAATAATTCATTTCCCTACCACTTCATCTTCAGTCCAACACTTCTCAATCAGTTTTGGCACAGGTTTCTTCACCAAGCGCTGCAGGGCTTTTCCAGCATCATAGTTACTTTCATGTAGCTAAAAAATAAAGAAGACAAATAGATCATTCAGTGGAATTAGCAGTGATCTGATATTGGAGAAAAACCATATGAGATGCGCTGTGCCTAATTATTCTTATTGTTGATATACGAAACAAAATTTCAACAATCTGAAGGGTAATTGAGGTTTTATTAGAAGAAGAAACAGCATTAAAACAAAGTATGTTTTCTCCTTCCTTCCTAAACTTCTCCCAGATGATGTCTGAGCCCATAAGGCAATTTATGTAAAGTAAATTAACAAAATTTACTTCTGTTAAGTAACCCTAAGTGATTTCTGTTGAGAAATAAAGGTGGGTATCTGACTCAAGCTAGGATAAAAATACCCCAAACCACTGGCCCCCTAGAAAAAGTTTTTGGTGTAGATGTATGTGTGTAGAGGTGTATTCTAAACCCATAAATAATATGTTTCTGGAATGTCACAACACTGTTGAATCTAGGTTTTAGACAGGACAAGCCCACTGGGAGAAAGCCAGCATGGCTCCAGAGCCACAGGACAGGGCAGAATATTTTAGAAGCTTTTCCTGAGCAGCAGGAGAACCAGCCAAAAGCTGGGAACTGGAAAGCAAAGCTCTGCCCTCTCTACCAGACTCATGCAGGGGTAAAAAGGAAGCACATTTATAGAGCCTGGTACAAAGCACCCTTCACTCTCACTTCCTGGCTGCTGTCAGCTCAGGTTTTAAATAGCTTGTGCATCTTAAGTACACAGGTTCCTTACACAACAGGCTTCATGTTTTCAATAAAAACAATACCCTAAATAGATGGGCAATGTCCCAGAACACAAAGTGCCCACCTCACACAAGGCACTGTGCTCTTACTGACACACCTGATGGCATGCTGGATTTTGGGTACCACAGCTTATGCCATGCTATCTTCTCATTGCTTTTATCAGCATCTGTTTTCTGACCAGGAATTCAATAGAACAGCTTGTGACAGCCCATAAAGCCAATGGATCTGCACTACAAAGCACACTGATAATTACTTTGTTTCCTTTAATTAGTTTCCTTTAGTGAAGAAGTCTGTGCACACAAACCTCAACATACTAAAAATTTACAGCTAATTTATTCCATGTGCTGATGAGATTTCAATGCCATATAATCCTGAGCCTCCTTTGTAAATCCTGAAGCCTTGAGTTTTTAGAAAAAAACTTGAACAATTGTTACAAAAGGCCTCAAATATGTGGTCTAAGGTCTAAAACCACAGTGGATCAGCTAGCTGTAAAAGCAGAAGTCCAGAGCCCTTGGGAAAATCAGGCCACTCAAAAAGTCACACTGCATATCTCCTGCTGACAGGGACAAATATGTTATCAGCTGTGGTAAAGAAGAAATTAGTAGATAATGGGTTACACTTCTCACAAATCAGCTCAAATTTATTATTTGTAGGAACAGGCCTTGACCTGATGAAAGTGCTCTTTCCCCTTCACCAGGTTATTGGGGCATTCAAAATTTATTTATACTAGAGGGACTTTTAGAGAAAGTGAAGTACTTCTAAAAATATAAGGTCACTGCTGGCCAAAGATCATTACCTGCATGTGTTTTTAGAACAAACACTAATGTTCCCTTAACTGGCAGTATGGAGATTTGTTTCTTTTCCTTACCAACAACTAAAATAACAATAGCATACAGGGTGTTCCTGCAGTTAAAAGACATACTTGACTAATATAATGGGAACAAGGAAGAAAACTAAGCCAGAGTGATTTTCTATTCATTTTCAGCTTTCTATATGGCACCTACAGGGAAGTTATAGATACTCTGGGCAACAATTATAACAATATGTACTTTTGCAGAGTAATAATAGAAAACAATGCTTCATCTTGGAAAAAAACCCCAACATTTCCTCCCCACCCCTCTTCAGCTACCTGATCTCTGCAAGCTACTGCTAAGAGATGCAGCAACACACCAGAGCTGTCAGTACTGCTCACACCACTCGAAGCCAGGAGATGCAGGAGCTGAGACCACTCAGTTGAATCTGCTGCTTTGAAACCTGGTTGCTCAGGTGGAATTTCCTACTGTACAACAGAACCACAGCTTGTCAATCTGCCTGTGTTGAGTACACCGGCATCAGCACCCACGACTGCACCTCCATGCCTGTGAAAAGCTGATTTCTGTACACCTTACATCAGCCCCACAACAAAGAGTAAAAGCAGAATGCCAGACCTGCCCTGCCAGTGCTCAGTGCCAACACCCAAACATTGCCACTGGCTTTAAACTTTGTTTTCTCAAGACTCCTGTGGTATGCAATACCTTCTTAAAGGAATGGAAATAAGAGATAGGCTTTTCTACTGGATACACATTAGTTCCTCTCTTTCCTTGCATTCCAGAACTAGGTACATGTTCATCTTAAAGAAAAAAGGACTGCTTCTTTTGCCAGCTCACCTTGCAAATCCCTTTTCCTCTGTGTGCCACTACCTTGAAGATTTTTCACTTAGAACATTTGACAGCAGTTACAAAATAGTGCTTCTGTTTCTCCTCCCTCTTAGCTGACTCCAAAAAGAGAGCAATGCCCAAGCCCCCCTGTAACTTGGAGGACACCTTTATTTTGCCTCAAGGACAACATGTTTTTCCTGGTGGTCCCACTGCCCAAGCAGTTTAAGAGGCAGGTCCTCTGGCTACTGAAAATGGAAGAGCTCACAGGCCATCAGAACTGTCCCAGATCAACAAAAAAACAGATGAGCAATAAGTTTTGGCCAAGTAATTAAATTAGTAACAATCACAAACCCAGAAGGCATAGGAGGGAAAGAAGGGTCACAAAACAGAAAAGACACAATGTAAAACAAAGAGAACTGATGCAGGTTTAGATTTCTCCTGGTAAATAACTTTTAGCAAGCAGCAAAAAAAAAAAAAAAAAAAAAAAAAAAAAGCTGTTAAGTGCCAGGAGCAGCAAAAAAAGAAAAATATTTTCTTTTTAATAAATGTCAGAGTTAAATTTACCTGTTTCAATCTGGCTTATTAAGTCTCTGCTCATTACTTTCAGTGATTTAATACATAAAAGTACTTTATTGGCAAGCAACTCAAACATAAATAATAGCTAATGATGACTGCCTATGGTTTCATTAACTTCTGTTTGAACTTTTGAAGGTATTGCTATAAACACTAGATTACTCCCCTGTCATCTAGAGAATCACCAATTTTAGCATTAACTCTGCCATCCAAAATTTGAACACACTGTGATGTTCTGTGTATCTACAATTGCAAGAGAAGAAATCAACAGATATACCCACACTTTAACATAAGAAAACACAGGGACCTGTGCAACACTGGCCAGGATTTTAGATTCAAGAAAAATTCTGAATGTGCACCTGTCCAAAAACCTCATTTCTATTACAGCAGTCATTAGGCAATGTTAGATCACAGGCAAGCCCTGATTACCATAAAGTCTGCACATTACCACAAGGTTTCACATTTCCACTACAGCTTCTCAGCAGAGCTGCCATTTTCTGTCTGCGTGATGTTGCAAATAAATTCTCCTTTTGGCATGGCTCAGCTGTCAGGCACCTCTGTTCTGTAATGAATCCATGAATTACATCTTGCAGCTCTGACATCTCTGGGCTTGCTCATCAAAATATTGTTCTTCAATTGTAATTTATAACTTAATTTAAATGTCCCTTTTACTGCGACCTTTTTAGATCAGAATGGCATTGCATCTGGCAGCTTCTACTTCAGCAAGGCATCCTTTTGCAATTACAGTCATTATGATCTCTGCTGAAAAGCCCATCTGAGTTAGGCTGCACTCATGCTACAATATTAAATAATTGCAGGCCATTAAGAACACTGTGAGATTCCAGAATCTTTTCTCTAAGGAAAAATTGCCACTATACAGTGATAAAGAAAGACTGAACTCCTTTGAAATCTACCCAGAAAAGCCAATAAATGCAGAAGGGATTGTTCAGCCAGGAGACACTTCTGTGGGGGTGCAGCCATGTCCAGCATTTGTAGGATAGCTCTGGAATTTGGGAATTCTTCAGTGCTGGCTCCTTCATGGAACGATCGCTACCAATCCTTCAAGAGCATTTCCATACCCAGATAACACAGAGAAGACAAAATTTTCACTGCTGGCAATGAAGAGACTTCAGTGGAACTGCAAAACAGTGGCATTTGCTTGGTACTGCCCCAGTTATTGTAATGTATGCAGGGTTAATGACACTGCAATTATTAATGAGCAATTTGCTCCTCTCACTGAAGGGGTCAGTGGCCAAAATATCCAGTGGCTGTGTAAAACTGTAGTAGGTTTAAGAAGGCAGCAAATAAAGGAAAGAAGGGAAATGACAAGGAAAATGAAAAACAGAATGAGAACTACTGCCCTGTGGCTTGAGTAGGTCTGTCTTTTGGTGTCATTACTCTAACCCAGGCACCTATTTGATACAAAATTGAAGTCAGGCAACTTCTTCCAATAGCAGAGCTGACAAATTTCAGTGTGATGCAGATACTTGTTACAGCTAAAGACATCTTGCCCTACTATCATATGGAATATGCTCCATAGCAAATATATCTTATTAGGTGAAACAGCAAAATCTAGTTTCAATTTTGCAGCATTCTTTGAAATGCCCATACAGTAAAATGGCAAGATTCGATTTTTATCAACCAAGCCTGACACCCAACAAGACATTAACCTCAAATTCCCTTTAATTCCAGGAATTTCCTTTGCCCCCTCCTCTTAGAAATCCTCAGAAATGCTCCCCACCTGCTGCAACACACTAAGCAATCAGGATCAGAGAAAAATACACTGGCCTTGCACCCTCAGACAACAAATCCACTTTGCTGAGCTCCCTCTGGTGCCCAAGGACAATGGAACCTTGAACCACTCAAGAACCAAACCCAGCCAACAAAAAGACTCTGCCCACCTTTTTCTACCAACATGCTGCCACAACTAACTGGGAAATTTTGATTTATGATGACTTGACACAGCTTGGCCTGCAATAGAATTTGAAACTAATAAAAAGAGAAGGTGACAGAAACCAGTAAGCTATTTCAAGAGAAAATTACTACCAGATCTGTTTAAAAAAAAAAAAAAAAAATCATTTTTGGTATTTGACAGCTTGAATATAGAAATTAGTCCCCACTGATTAGGAAAAAAAAAATTAAAAAAAATTTAACAACTTCCATTTCTTCCCCCCCCCACTTCTAATCTATTTTAAGCTTCTAAGTAACTAATTGTTGCTACAAAGTGATCTAAGATGCTAACCATGAAGACGAAAAAGCCAGATGCTTGTATTACATTCACTTTTCACACCCTGGTACTGCCAGGGCTCTGCCAAACAGTTCAAAACAGAGTTGCAAAAACCAGAACAGCAGAGGGAGCTCACTGTGCCAGATGGTTTTGTGGGTCAACACAAAAGCACCACAAGCATCCAGAACTTGCCAAATAGTTGCCAAACTTGCAACAGAATTAAAAAAAACCAAAAGAAAACAAAACAAATAAACAAAAGCACTTTTTTTAAAACCAAAAAACATACTCTAAATTTTAAATGTAACCATGGCAGTCACTCTTGGCCCATTTCAACAGTTTGACTCATCTTAAAAATCATGTGCTATTTTTTTTCCCTTAAGAGCAAGGATAAGATGAATGAAAATTAAAAGTGGCAAAACTGTCTTATGTACTAGATGTGGCTTCATCTTCCAACAGGCCCAGGCAGAGAGTGATGGCCCCTGAAGTGCTATGCTACCTCATTTGAACCATGAGTAGCTGTTAATTAAGATTCATCCAAAAGGAAAACTAGTAATAATAAGAAATGCTAACATATATTTAAATAATTTTTTATGCTTTCAACCTTGTCTGAAGTTAATGAACAAGAAAATCTGGTCTGAGGGCAAGTTAAAACAGGGAGTAATTTGTCTGGGTGACATCTTCCTTAGAACTGAGTTTCCTTAAGCTGATATTACACTGTCATGTTTGTCACTCATAATGACACGTTCCCATGCAGCAGTGTGGTATGACAAGTCAGAACAATGCTATTAAAGAGAGATTTATACAATATTATCATACAATTGTTTTGTCTTGCTTCCACGTTGTAGAATGCAAGCTCAAGTGGTGGTATTTTCTTCCCACAGGAGGACAGAGTTGCTGGCACTTTGATTTCCTCTGCAAAAATAACAGAGACCAAAAGGACAAAAACCTCTGAGATTCACCCTGGCATGCTGAGTTTGCAGACTGTCATTTCCAGTTTTTTTCTAGGGTCTGCTGTTTTTTATAACTGACACTGACACTCAGAGCAGTGGGTAAGGCAAGACACTGAGAATGAATTATTATTATTCTCTAAGTTTTTTAAAACTGAGAAAGAAGAATCAATTTAACACTTTCTTGACCTGGATTCTCTGTGAAAAAGTGTGCAAACTCTGACCAGCAGGCATAGGCCAGAAGCAGCAAAGGGCAAGAGAGGTGATGAGTTTCTGGCTTTGCATTAGTATGGAGCACCAGAAGGATCTTACAGAAAATCTGATACCAAATGAGAGCTCAAGGACAAAGAAATCAGAGGAAAGGAGGGGAAGAAACTACACCAAGGTTTACCCCAACTCTTAGTCCACAGTACTTGTCAGCAGTAGCAACTATATTTATGCTCAATATTCATCAAGTTAAGTTCTTTCCATGGATTATCAGATTTAGGGCACCAGCTCTCTGCAAGAGAGCAAGATAAATTTCTGTGCCTATGCTTTTGAAAATCTATTCCTCAGCCACTTCTGCTTTCTGAAATCACTGTCATAGTATTAAATAATTCTTTTGATAGTCCTAATCTGCAGGGTTTCCCAGCTCCAGTTCTTGTAACAAGCTCTCATCACACTAAGGCATTTTAAAAGTCATTCTTCCAGCCTTTGCATACATAAGCTCTCCATATGACAACTTCCTAATATCCTTGAAAGGTTTTGTCTACTCTTCTTGGTGCAGGTGAAGCAATGACTTCAGGGAAGTTCTACCACTACCCCTTTGGTGCAAAGGTCTTTCTCTTTGCCCATTAACTTTGAAAAAGACATTAATAAGTTTTAAGTAAGGGCAAGCCACCACAAATCATACACCACTGGAAGAATGATTTCAGATGTTGCTGCCTCCTCAGTTGTGTTAATTCAACTACTTGATAGCTGTTCTACACACTGCACATGTGAAATGATGTTATTTTAGAGTATCCCACAAGTGGTAGGTGGTTTGTTTTGAAAAATTAGCAAAACCACAAAAGCACTCCTTTGGAGGTCACATTAAAGCTTTTATCACCAGAATACTGTCAAAAAGCCATAAAGCCTCTTCAGATCCTTCCTAAGTCTAAAACAATCATGCCAAAATCTTCTAAGAAAACTCTGACTGCAGACAAGGCTGTGAGAGTGGGATAAGGAAGGAAAACACTGGGGAAAACACCTGTGAAAACAAGAAGAGTTATTCATATGAAGACACACTAATAAATCCTTGGCTCCTGTGGGTATGAAGCAAGCTATGCAACAAGTTTCCATAAGGTCCTTCTGTGTATCCTATTTAAAGAACCACTGTTATACAACCCCACACAGGCATTTTTTTCCAGCTCTTCCTTTTCATTTGAAACCACAACTCCTTCTCCCCATGCTCCACACAATTATTACAAATGGGTGGCCCATGGTCCCCACCAATTGCATGGGTTACAGAAGAAATTTATCCACAAAGAAAACATAGTGGCACCACAACTGGCCACTAAAGATAAACAAACAAACAAACAAACCCACAACCAAACCAAACCACTTCCACAAGACTTTTCTTCTTTCTACAGAACAGAACAGTGTCAGATGCTTTCCCACATTGAGTGTGTTGCTGGAGTGGTGATGCACTTGCAGATAAAGAATGCTAAACAAAATAAGGTATTAAACCAGCCTAACTTTGAAAGGGAATGAGTTCTAAGGTTTCAGATTGATTTCCAAATTTCAATTAGTTTGGGACAGAAAAAAAACCACAAAAGAAAACAAACAAACAAAAAAACCCACAACAAAACAAGAAACAAAACAAAAAAAAAACCAAAAAACCACCCCCCACATATAATGCACAATTGGTTGATTATGTCCTGACTGTCCTGCATAATATTCTTACTACATCCAGTACATTGTAAATGTGGTGTTTTGAGGGGTTTTTGTTTGTATTCTGATTATTAAAAGCTGAAACCTATCCACACTCAAAACCCAAAAGTACTAAACAGAAAGTGTCTTACTACCAAGAATTAGTAACCAACCATGCTCAGAATGCAATAATGTTGTCCACAGTGACCCAAAACAAGGTCTAGGAGTAACTCAAATTAGCATTTCCATTTCCTTTTCCACTTAAGAGGAAGAGTTGTGCCTTGAAGCAATGTGGTTCTGCAGCTCACAAGACAGGAGAAAGTGGGCAGCTATAAAAAATTCAAATCTTTTATCACCTACCATTTCACCAATAAAAATGGCTTCATGCATTATGGTTCAATTATGAAACTGGAAATAAAAAGATGTACTGAATATGGATGGTTTTGTGTTACATGAAAAATACTTCAGGGTCTTATGCATCAAATGATCTTTGCTTATGAATATTTAAATAAAGCACAAAATCCAGCTACTTTTAGCCAAATTCAGCTACCTGTTCTACGGTAGAGTAATAAAAAATATGGTGAAATCCTTTCAGGAACTAGTATGGCCTCCTCCATACCTCTCTGTATGACAGCCAGCCCTGATGAGGAGGGCAACCAACTCCACATGAAAACTTTATTTCCTTCCTAAGGTTTACAATGACTAAGGTGGCATCAAATCCTAATTGCCAAACAAAGGAACAGCAGTTGAAATTTACCTGGAACATTAAGTGAATAATCATTTCCATCAGCTGATATATATGTTGCATTGCCCCTTCTATAATCTTCATTTCTATCTGGTGTAATTAACAATAAATCATTGTGGGGGCTACAGCATCTGTTATTACATAAATAAAACACTAGCAAAGGAGCTTGTCAAGACTGATTTATATGAAGTGCTGCTCTGAAGTTTATTGGATTTCCATAATAAGAAATCATACCATACCCATTTTTTTAACATTAATCTTCTGGGTTGCATATGATAATTCCTAAACAAAACCACATCTTAGTGAAGAGTAAGATTCACAGAAATTATTTAGCAGATAAATCTGATCTGTTTTAAACAGATGGTGAACAGGAAGATAAAAAGGGCACCATTTTGTCAAGACAGCAAATTAACTATCAGAGCAGTTTTAAGTTAGTTTAACAACCAGGCTCTCAGAGGTCTAAAACACATTTCTAGAAAAATTCAAAGTGAGTAAGTAAAGAACCCTCATTGGTCTCTAAATATTGTATTAGATCAGAGTAGATTTTTGAAACTTGAATAAATCAAATATCACAGCAGCCTAAGGACCTTTCAAGAGCCATGAGGCCCAAAACTTGCAGACTGTATTTTCTTGCAAGTACAACATTCCTTGTTCAGGCAGACTGAGAACTATGCTGTGTCAATACAGGGCTGAAAACTAACCCAGAGAGGAACAGAGGGCTTGCACCACAACACCTACAAAAGAGAAATTTCAGCAAAGCTGAGGTTAATGAAATAATTACACCACCACCACCGTGCAAGTCCTACTGACATCACATTATGATGATGATATCAAGGGGAAGGGGAAGTCATGATGACAGCAGCCAAAAACATTACAGACAAAGAAAATTCCTAAGAGGTCACTAAGCATCTGGTGGCATTATGAATTTTCCTTCTAGGAAATAACTACCCAGACTAAATTCAAGGACCAATAGCCAGGTCAGCCATCAGCCAGATAAGTAGCAATTCCAGCTGGTGTACTTGGCCTGAGCAGCTTCCTTTCAGAACATTCTCTAGCTGCCATCTCATAGGCACCACCCAAATGTTTACCACTGAAATGCTGCAGGTTGGATTTTTGCAAACTAGTTGGTATTTGAAAGGAAGTTATGATATCCTAGGCTACTATCATACTCCTGTTGGCATCTCAAAATCTGTGTTATCTGCTAAATATTTTATGCACTGTATGGTTTAAGTAGGCCAGAAATACATGGAAAGACTGGTTTTCCATGCCTTATTCTATATACTTACTGTATTGAGTGCATTAAGTGTAGTGTCATCACGGGAGGCTGCAACACAACCATCTTCTGTGGATCCTCCATCACACATGCCTGCAAAAGCTGCCATGCTCCTTTATAGTTTGAGGGGGGAAAAGTTGAAGTTATTCAGCTGCTTTTTGATGCACATATCAGGCAATACAAAAATAGTATATTTACACCTTAATTACAGAAATATCAGGCCTTAGCAATACTGTGGAAACTGGTAAAACAAGGTGCCACAAATGCTGCTATTTGCTAGGAAAACTTGAGTCATCTCAGCACTCAGAATAATTAAGAATCCAATCTAAGAGGCTTTCATCATCTAAAAATCTGCACTGCTGTAGTACCACTGCCTGAGCAGGATTATGGAAGATATAACTTCCAGATATGTGAGTAGAATCTCACCACAGACAGCAAACCTGTTCTAATTGTAGTCTCATTATGTTAGAAAGCTGTCTTAAATTGCAGATTTCCAACATCTCTGAATTCTTGCAAACTACAAGTAATTTACTCATACTCTGAATTATTATGAGGCCCACTAGTGCATCTGATTAATCTACCAGATCTATACGAAGCTGAAATGCAAATTACAGCTCATTCAAAAAACATTTAGTCTCTGAAGGAATCCTATGCTATAACTCAGAGCTGTTGCTGCCCTTGTTACACAGCACACATCCAACACTCTCTCACACCACCACATGCTGTTGGCTTTGCATTTTAAATCCAAAAGCCACAGCCCAAGGGAAGATTCTGTGTTGGCCCAACATCAAATCAGTGTGTTCTTGCCTCAGACTAAACATTTCAGCTTATCTGCTTGACACAACTCTGGCACACCAAAACAGAACAGAACAGAGTGACCATAGCACATACAGGGCAGTCCACCTTTCCACCACAGCCTTCTGAAGACCTTGGTAGTATCTTGGCTGAAATTACCTTGCTGCCCTAAGGTACATGAGTAAATCACAGTCATTGACTCCTGGCATCCACACAAGTTCCTCATGCTGTGTCACGGTGTCACCATCTGGGGAAGGGAACGGCTGCAGATCAGGAAGCTTAGCCTAAAAAAACACCAAAAATTAAGAGTTCATACAGACACTGCAGCTATAAACAATGTCAGGAGGATGCACAAGTGTTTTATTAATAAAACAATGTTTGTGAAGCCTCTGGAGTAGTATCTCAGAGATGAGGATACTCAGACAACAGGTGGTGAAGCTATTTGATCCAAGCTTCAGATGGTTGAGGAAACTGGGCCACCAAGTGCCAACCTATTAACTTGATCCAGCACTCCTTCTTTTAGAAGGGCAGTTCATTTTCTGACAGCTATGCAGGGTTAACACACCACCACCAGAGACACCCCTCTGTATATAGAACAAATGCAAGCATGTCTGCAGCAACATCACAGCTTCAAGGGAAACCATTTTTTACTGCATGCACAGTCCTCCCTTGTAGAGAAGTCAAACATTGTTGGACAATTCAACCTCAAAGAGACAGCTAGCTTTCATTTGTCAAAAAGACACTGTTACAACTTCTGCTTGCCAGGTTAAAGCAGACTGATCTGACTCATACAAAAGATGGCAAGGGTATAGCTGCTGTATTTGTACCCCTGTAAATCAGCAAAATACTCTATAGACACAGAGATAGCTCAGTGACATCAGCTCTGCCACTACATATATATTGCACTGCATCCAGAGCCAATTAGCATCTTTAGTCATCTACTGCTATGGGATGAGATAGCTGAGAGCCTCTTCCGAAACTGCTTTTAAGCCCTGTAATTACCTCCTATACTTACACCACTAAACATATTTGAGAGGTAACATTTATACATAACCAGTAATTACAAGTCACAGATTCAGATGTCTTTCATGTTCTGCTCTTTAATCTGTACTTTATTTCACTTCTTCCCTGGGAAAATGGATATGTCATTCAATGGCTCTTCTGAAATAGGCCAAGGCAGCACAATACCAATTTCTATGAGTTATGCATTCCAGCAAGCAGGTGCTCTCACAAATTAATGTTCATCTATGTACCTAAGAACATGCTTAATTACTGGAGTTACTCTGAAAAGCTACTTCTCCTTGAGCACCTCTGGTCATTCATTTGTTACTGTAAATATAATCTCTACATTTAGTGGAGACTCACTCTCCTCCTCCCACACAACTGAATTTTGAGAAAACTGCAAGTGCACAAAACATTTATCTTCACTTGTGTCCCTACTTGCTCATATGATACAAGCAGTAATTTCAAGTATCAGTGCACTAAGTACCAAAGCAACCCCAAGAGTCCTCCAGCACCTGTAACATGCACAACAGACACTAATCAGAAACCACTGCTGGGATCTCATGTTTGTTTCTGGATTCTGCTACATACACCTAAATCTCAGTAATGTGAGGGAAGGAAGTTAGAGTACCTATTCCCAGCTATACTCCCAGTTTGTGGAGGAGACTATTTTTACACTTTCTACAGAATGAATCAGCCTACAGAATGGAAAGCAGCAAAAATCTTCTTCAGTCTGACTCCCTACCATAGCCTACAACTAACAATAAATGTACCTTAAGATACCAATTAACAGGATGAGAATATATTGTCTTATTGATGACATTTGTCAGAATTACAAATGCTCTGCAAATGAGTGAAAGAACAATGGAAGTTTAAAAGCAAGCGAAATTAACTGAATCAAAATTATTCTGAATCAGTGGACCCTCTTCCTACTTTTTTCCCAACCATAAATGCATTTGGTAATTATACCTCACAGTACAGGTAACTAACATCTGCCAAAATAGTAGATGACAATTTCAGATGGAAGTTGTTTTGAAGGTATCATTTACAGTACTTATTATGACTAGTGGCAAGAATACTACAGGTTTAATTGCCAAGAACTTTCTTCCTCTAGATGCAAAACATACCTAAGAATGTTACACAGGTTCCATAAATGTTTACTTACACTCGTTCTTAAGCTATTGTTATAGACAACATACTATCAACTTGACAATTTTACCATGAAAATTAAGGTTGTCATATCTACTTTGAATATAACTGGGAAATAGCACTGAATTATATTTTTGTAGTTTATTGAAAATACTGCTTGGTGAAGGCCAGCTGAAAATGCATTAATTTCAAACTCCAAAATATGCCCAATAATAGCTGGGACTTTTCCTTCATTTCCCACAGTTACTCAGATTCCTTCAATCTTAATTCTAGAAGTAATCCAAAAGAACTTCTGCCACTACAATATTAACATATTGACATCTTACCTAGAAAAATCTCATTAATTCCTATTCAACATCTAGATGATGAATCTAAAAAGCACTCACTCTAGCTGAATGCATGCAATTTTAAATAAGTGTCCTCTTAACAGATCAAGTGGTAAAAGCATGTCCTCTGGATATTAATATACAAACAAAATCCCTTACCTGATGGCTGGGTCCAACTCTGATTTCACCTTGGGTACTGTTGAGCCTCCTAATACAAAAAGCAAAAAGAAAAAAATTTCTGAAAAAGAGTAACAATTAAGGAAATTTAGGATCATAATTTTGTCATTACGTGTCCAATGCAAATGGAAGACAGGCAAAAATAATACAACAGTAAGAAAGGATATAGTTGGGCATGTGACAGGCCACACTGCAAATGCCAAAAACCAACAAGGCAAGCCTGGAAGTTTTAGTGAAGCAGCTGAGGAGGAGATGAGTGTGATCTGTCCAAGGAAACACCATGCAGCTGATAAGGGGACAACCATCTCCCTATTCTGTACTGTTCAGGTTTTGGGTAGTACCAAAGTAGGACTGACTTTTAATCAAGATGCTTTAAAAGCCTCTGCAGCTCTCAAATGCTCAATGTTTGCCAAGCAGAGAATCTCCTTCCAACAAGTACCTGGCTTCTCCTACTGCTCTGTTCCTTCACCTCCTTATTTCAACACCAAACCTGGAGTAATGCTGGTAACATGCTAAGCACCATGCTACAGATTAATACACAGGAAGTACCATGTTCCTCATTAACATATTTGTGGTAATTTTCATTTTGAAAGAGAAAGTATCTTAAAAAAAATGTTTGTGGTATATTTTGGGGTATTAATCTTAGAAGAACAAAGCCATGCATTACCAGATGCAGCAAAAAGAACTCCTCTTTTTCTGGTCAGAGTTTATGGAAGACCATTCAAGTTAGTTTGGATCTCATGCTAAACTATCTAACTCTTGCTTTAATAAGTTAAAAATTATTATTTCTGCTGCTCATCTGCTTGCTCAAATCACATCAGACAACATAACCCAAAAAACCTAAGGAGTAATAAAAACATGCCTTGTGACATCTGTAGAAGTGAATTTAATTCTCCTCGTGCAAAAAAGAGCTTTCCTTATAAATGATATGCTTTGCCCTCATATTTTTCCACTATTTTGAAAAGATTTTTATATAAAAGACTCAAAGTTCCAACTGAACTGTTCTCCACATATTGGTAATTGCACTCTGCATGGCTCTGTGCTGCTCACACCACTGGCTGGAGTTACTGAAACATCACATTACACAGTAGAAGAAAAATTATTTTCCCATGTTGCAGTAGAATTACCCTAGCAACAACAGAAGTCAGAGGAATGTAATATAAACCAGAATAACACATCTGACATGACAGAATTTATTTGTCTTCCCAAAATTTGGACAGACTAACTGAACAAATAAAACTATCACTGAAGGGTACCCTTTAACCCTTGTTCTTTATTCAATATACTACAATACAAACACCAAGAAGGCACAAGAACAGAACTATTTACTGGAAACACTGATTTCTCAGCTGAATCCACATCTGCAGTCTGGGTCTTGTGCCTCAAAACTGGTATTTGGGACACTGAATAAAGCTGCTGGTCTGAAAACCTAAATGACTCCAAGACCTCTGTAAAATACCATTAAACACCACCAACAAATCCAAGGAAACTCCACATCCCTAAGGATCAACATTTTTCTTTTCCTATAAATTCATTTTTAAATAGTCCTATTTTACCTATATGCTGCATATTATATTAAAAGGATGACAAAATTCAGAGGTATAGGACAAAGTTTTGAATTTAACACTTAACTACAAGACATTTAAGTGACTCTCAACACGGGCAGAGAATAGCACACACATCAACTCAGCAGATCACCAGCTTGAATCTGAGAACTTCAAACTTGAATTAATCTTGCAATTTGCTGTTACAGGAAGAATGACATCATCTTAACAAGTAGGCTGCCACCCTGCAGGATTTCTTACTCACCCTGCTGTGTCAGAAGCAATGACTGAGAAACAGTCTCCTTTAAGCTTTAAAAATGAAAATCAGGACCGTAAATTGCCAGCCCTTAAAAAACCTAACAGTGGATAATCCAGGTCATGAAAAACCATTTGAAGGCCAGAAGGTTACTGGAGGGTTTGACATGATCATTTGGCACAGGTTTATGAAAACATCTTCACCTCAAAATTTCCAAGTGTGTTGCACATGTGTCAGAAGTTAAACTTCACCATAATGACTGCTCTGAAATGTTGTTTGTTGGTGCACAAGTGGGCAAACTATAGCAGTGGATCTGAAATTTACTTTATCCAAGACAACGTGACAGGAGAACCTGTCACACAGGAATAAACACAGGTTTTGCAATACTCAGCCTCATGATTTGATGGCTATGCAATGCTATCTTCCTGCTAAGCAGATCCATTTTAAAACAGGTGCCTAAAACCTCCTGAAAAAAATGAGAATGTGTCAAAATGGTTTCCTCCAGTGTGTATTTTTTGCAAGACTCTTGATCCAGGTTATACAGAGAAAGGACTGAATTAGAAAGTCAAGTGTTGTATTTATGAAGTTACACATTAAATACAAGGATACATTTTTTTTAACTACAAAGTGTCAGAATTTGCCAGTGAGAGAGGAAGTGGAATCTGACAACAGAAAATCCTGATGCTCTTTTATCCCCAGAATTCATTTTACAGCCAGGCACATTTCTACTAGTCAGTGCAAGTCAAGCTTCAAACATGCCTGTGCAGTTTCTGCCACTCCAGCCAAAGGCCCAACAAGTAGGTCTTGTGCTTCACCAGGAATTAAAGCTATTTTCCATTTAGCTAACAAAAAAACCCCAGCAGGCCAGACATCCTCCAGCTCCTAATTTCTTCAATTGCATCACACTGATGATGATAAATAAAGTATTTAGCAATCAAGATTGATTACAGGATGCTGGAGCATCCTACAAGTAACAGCAAAGATGAAAGCAAAGTTCTGGATGGGATTTTTGAATTGTGATAGAATACTTGGGGGAACTCCATGGGGTTATCCAACCATGACTCCCCACAAGAAAATCAAGTGTCAAAAGAAATATTGGTGTGCCTTTTCATTGCTCATTTGCCATCTCCTGATTTTATTCACACCCCAGAGGTACTCCCTGCTCCAGCCCCAAGGGATTAGGACTGGGCTGAACAAAGATGCTGTGCAGGCAGCTCTTTCAGATGGCACTACACTGCACTTCTGTTAAAAAAGGGCACAAAGCTGATTGCTCTCCAAGGGCACACAATCTGTTAAATAATTTTTACTGTTTCCACATCCCCAGGAATGGGTTTGCAAATGGAAAGAAAAATCTTGCTATGGAAGTGAAAATGCACTCTAGATTTTAAAGCTAAATTACACTGGTGGAGAGCAATTACACTAATAATGGAGCAGCACTCTGTGTTTATTCTATGGGAAAGGAAAAAGACAACCCCACACTGTATATGAAATGTGACACAAAAGAAACTGATGTAACAAAGCAGTATCCATAGCAACAACAACTTAATATTTCAGTCCTCTTCAGCTGCAGTGGATTAAATATAATGACAAGATGTTCCCTTTGAAAAGTAACCTGTTGCCATGACAACGTTGTATTTTGCAAAGTAAACAGGGGCTGGTCAGAAAGGAGATGGAAGCTGCGACTGCATATCAAAAAGGCAAGAAGCTTCTGTAGCAGAGCAGGGCAAAACAAGCACCTTCTAATCCAAGAGAGGCTCATTCTGAACAGTCTGGTGAGAAGAGAGAGGATGTTCAGTTCAATAAAGCTTTGTCCTTTCAATTCCAAAGCAACGGAGGAGGTTGGAGGTTCAAGGCCAAAAAGTTCAAGGCAGCATGGCCGAGAGAAGAGAGTGCAGAGGTGAGGATGAGAAAGGCACAGGAGAGAGGACACAGTGGTGCAGAGCTTTAATTTAGCAGCTCTAGAAAGAAAGAAAGAGAGGAAGGAAGGCTGGGAACAACATTTCCCACATGATTTCCAATACAGAAAAAAGTTGAACTCTATTTATTATCTATCTCCTCTATATTGCACACCAGACCCACACCATTTCCACAGAGCCTCTGTCCATGACAGCATGGAAACATTCCCATACTGGTAAGGACTGGAACCCAGCAAAGGAAGAGACACCAGACCAAGTTTGAGCTGCATGAGGTACCACCAGCTCTGAGAATAACAGAGGTTCTGGACTTGCAACACCAACTGCTCTGAGCCAGACACAGCTCAAGGCTGGAAACTCACCCCTGAACTTCTCCAGAGTTTGGTGGCACCAGCAAAAGGAGTCTGCAGGGTTCTGCACAGCACCTCTCTGCACTGTCCTGCTCTTGTCCTCTCCTTGACATGAATCCAAGTCAGTCCTTACCCAGCTCATGTGCTGAAGATCTCTGCTAGGAAGCCAGGTTTCTGACAGAAACACATGCTGAATACACGTGGTGGACCCTGAAGTCCAGAGATGACATGTACGGGTACCAAGTGGAATCTCAGAGGCTGTGCTGCAGCTTCTTTTGTGTTTTCATTTTCACTACTGAAGTTCAGCAGGAAACATGCTGGTCTGTAATTGCACATGTTTTACACTGACTGACATTCCTCAGACAGGGCTGGTGTCACTGCAGTATCACAATGAGCCAACTCTGTTCTTCATCAGTTCATTTCACCCAGCAAGAGACACAGTTTTTGTTCTCCTCTGGTCATTACACACTCAGTGCTCTCTACTATGCACTTCCCCTGGTTTTGGAAACACCTGCTCCTAGCCAGCAACATCAAAAAACTAAAAATAATTTAATGATAACATTAAGTTTAAAAAGAACCTAAACCAAAACACCACAACCTACACACCACATAGAGGACAGCATTCTGTGCTAGCCCTGTGACCACTCTTGGCATCATCATTCCTGATTCCTTATACTGAGGTGATCTGTCATTAAACTGGAGGGATGCTTCAAGACAAAAAGGTTTTTAACCTGACCAAATCACTCAGCCACAGGCTGCCTCTCACAGAGTCTTTCAGATTCTCTTCAGGGCTCTCCAGAAAGGGTTTTCAAAACCAGCCAGCTCAAAACCACTGCAACACGTGCATATTAGGATGGCAAATCTTCCAGTGCAGAGGAAGTTTCAACAAGAAACCAGAAGCATTCTCAGTCTGGATGGCTCACATCATCCTGGAACACAACACAGCCTGTTTAAGGAGCAGATGGGGCCCTCTGAAATTGGGACCATAGGGTCCAGAGACCAGAACAGTGATTGTTATGCATCCAGACATCAAGGGTGGGGACAGATTGTTAGATACAAAAATGCATAAAAACAGCTGGAAAAGGTCTTGGTTTTTATAGGATGAATGATTAAAAGAAGAAAGACAGCTTAAAGCTGAGATATACAGGGGCTTGGGGGTTGTTTTTTTAAGCAATACTAGGCTCTAACACTAAACAATTAATCCTATAAGATCTGGGTTTATTTACATGTCTGGTTTTGGGTTTATTCAGCAAGCCATCGATTTTCTTACCAGACTTAGAGATGTATGTAATAGACAGAAAAGGTTATAATTTGTAATCATACATTTTAACATTGGTGTAGCCAAACAGCCACTATTACTGGCAAGATAATCAATTTCCAGTTATTTGTGATTTCTGCAAAATTTTTATTAATCTGAAGTAGCTAGGAAAGACTCAGGAAAATGTTTTTCAAAAATCCTTTTATGCAAATGGTCTGATACCGAAGATTAACAAAATAACCAAAAAAAAAAAAACCCAAAAAAGACCAAAAAAACCCAAACAAACAACAAAAAAACAGCTCTTCAGAGGAGTTCTAAAAACATCTGTCGAGGATCATTTTGTTCCATCTCTAGAGCAACAAAACAGAAGAGAACAAAATTATTCCACTCCTACTTCAGCTGGTTAAGAAACAGTTCATCAGGGCTTGAAAGGGACTGGCATGACATTCAAGAGATTAATTTGCTAGGACATTGCATTTCATTTTATGCCGTGCATCCATAAAACAAAATTCAAGACCCTCCCTTGCCACACTTTGATCCAATGCTACGCAGGCTCTGCCAGCAAGGATTTAACTATGACAGAGTAGCTTTACATATATTTGCTCCTCCACAACATTAAAAAGTCAAGATCTCACCACAGTGATGCAAAATAGACTGCCCACAAACACAATAAGCCTCTGTCATACAGCACAGCTCTAATCTTACTTTCTCCAAGCATCTGCCTTTGGCCACTGTTGGGAGACAAATGGATCTGCAACTTGACCCAGGAAGACCCTTCTTACGCTTGTTATGTTCCTGCATTACAGGTTCAAAATACAAAAGGGACCATCAGGTGCAGGTCATTCAACCTTTAACCAAAAAATCCCACAGCTACCACAAAGCTGTGAGTTAGGTGCCTAAGAATAAGAGAACCCTGTTCCCCTCTACCCCCTTCTAAACAAAAAGCAAAACTTGTTTAAAGACAAGTTAGTCACATTGCTTCATTTTTTGCTACATGAGGATGGGTACCAATTTACAGGTGAAACCATGGCTTCCTAGCTTTTTCCTATTATTTTTACATTAGAAAACTTACTTCAAGTTTAAACCAATTTCATGTATACCATTTGCAATTGTGCCTCAAATTGTTTTTTTAATCAAGGTCTTAGTACCTTTTTTAGAAATACTTTTCTAGAAGTACCCTACTCCTCAGAAAAACATGCCTGCAAAGGGCCAGTCCCTAGTAATTAAAACCTGTTGTAATAATAAAAAAATGCAGCAGCTAGTCTGTGTCCCGAGTGAAAAAAAAAAAATCAAATTTGTGTTTCAGGCAAATGAATTTATATGGGAACATTTTCAGCGAGTGCTCAATTTAAAGCAGGAATGAATAAACATGTGCTAACATTTGTACCTTCAGTACAAGCTCAAACCTGCTGACTGCAGAGCCAGACATTTAAGGAAGTGGAGCACTGGGTGTTGTACATGCTGCTGGTCGGAGAAGGAAGTAGCTGCAGAACTGAGTCAAGCAGGAGAAAGCTGTTTCAAGATAACGTTATTTTTCATCAGACTTTTATATACATATGAGCAAAAAAACCCAAACATCACCATACAGGCCTTAGAAGTGTTAGCCCCTACTCAAAAGGCAGGATGGAAGTGATCATAATATAGCCTGACAGGCAAGTTACTGCAAGGAGATAAGTGTTCTCTCCATGAAGGAATTGGCTGTGTAGGTGATGTTTTCCTGGTACTCTAATACCTGTTTTTTCCCATATTTTGTTACCTTCACAGAAGACATCAGTATTTTGAGCACAAGTTAAAAAAAAATAATTAGTGGAAACTTTTGCATTATACTAAGTTTTTCATCTAATGTATATGTGAAATATTAACTATTAAAACAGAGTATATGCTACATCAGCCCCATATCCTCAGCACAACTACTGTTTATATGCAGGGCAATGGAACCAGGCAGCAACCTGGCAGTTAATTATTTCAATAAAGCTTCATCAGGGTTAGATGTGGTGACTCACATCCAGCTTCCCTGAACAACAGATACCTGGAGAATCAACAGCATGTGTTAAAGGTGGTAAGTATGAAAAATGTGAAGCACAAAACAAGCTTGAAGATACCCCTAGTTCCATCACATGCTTGGAAATACAAAGCTCTAATTAAAACTAATTACAGCCTGAAGAATTGGAAGAAAGAGTGAGACGTTATCTTAAGTTTTGAAAAAACCTTTTTTTTAGAGGGAGAGGGTAGGGTGTGTGGAAGTTGGTTTTCCATTTTTGTTGCTTTTTCTAAGCCAAAGTGTAGGTCTCACACACCTATGCACAAACCTAGGGAACTGCTCTAGTTACAACTGGCAAAACAGGTGAATGACATTTGTGCTGAAACGTGTAATGGGAGAATTGAGATCTCAAAAAACACTGAAGGTCTGCTGTGACAGGAGTACTGCCACAGGGAACAAGAATATCTATACATTTGCTATATCTATACATCAGAAACTGACTGTACATGAGCACAGCACAGACAGGGGGGTCAGCCTTCCAGGGGGAGTTCTGGGAGCCAAAACAACCAACATCTCATCCACAAGTTCTCATGTTTAATTGATGAAGTGAGGAATGCCTTATTTGTTATATTACTCCAGCAGTGTTTGTTTTGCCAAGTCTTTTGCTTGACAATCAGATTTCTTTTACTACAACTTATAGGCATTTCCATTTTTTCCATTACTGGAAAAGTCAACCTTAGTTTTTTAAAACAAGCTTGACCAAAATTTCATTTAGAATCTAAATGGCAGATTTTTTTTCAAATATTCTTTAAATGCATGCATGAGTTACCACTGAAAAGCAGCACAAGAGACTGCTTTGTAGCCTCTCCATCCATTAATAGGTTTTGTTCTTCTTGTAAGTCAACATTTAAAACAGATGTTAAGAACACAAGGTGTCATATCCCTGTATTCCTGCAGAGCAGTGTCACGTTCCTGTACATATTCAAGTAGCTGCTTTATTAGGAATAAGAATGTTTCTAAATCCTTGGCCTGCAGAGACAATCCTTCCAACTGAGAGGTGATTCAGCCAGACTGAAGTTCAAGGGATTACTGCCCTATAATTATTAGCATGACTTTTCTGCAGCCAATGGCAAAAGTGACCAGTGACCCACATTAAAATAGGTATTCTTGATTTTTATGCTCTCTAGGTATATAAAAGGAAATGGAGAAGGGAAAGACACTTCAGATGGCACACAGATACAGTCCTGGGACACTAAGAGAAGTAAAATAATTCATCATTCATTCCACAGCTTCTGACAAGAGCAGGAAGGTAGCTGGAACAACCCACACAGCACAGGTGAATGGCTCAAAAACTAAACTCAGCTTTCTGCTATGAAGTCCCAGAGATGTCACTATGAGCAGCTCAAACCATCCCACCCCATCAAACTCAATGCACTCCAGCAACTCACAAATGAGTTACCCTGACTCGAGTATTTCAGCAACAACCCCCGTGGTGCCCAGATCAGTCCTGCAAGCCAAAGGGCTATGCAGAGGGCCACAAGAGCACAGCACCCAGTGTTGCACAAGTTCAGACACCAGCGCAAAGCAGAACAGGCTGCAGAATCAACCTGATTCCCACTCAACACACCCAGTTCCTCTAAAAATTCATTTATACTTAGCAGTGAGAAGCCACTGCTGGCTGTCCCACAGCCAGCCGCAACCACACAGCTGTTAACACACAGCTGTGGAGCCCCAAGTCCCCTATTTTATTCAGTCTCAAAATTTAGGGTTTTTTTTACTAGCCTGCTGAAACCCATGGGGGTATTACAGCTTATACAGATGTCATCTGACAAACTCCTCAAAGCATAAGACAACACTGCTGTGTTTTAGATGCCCGAGTGTCACCTGCGTGCTGTGACAAGCAGGCAGAACCATGATGCTTACTTCGTTTTTTTTTATTCTCTTCAATACTTGAGGAAGTATCATCAGGATCTCTGCCCCTCGAATCCAACCCAGAACCTCCCATCTGCACAGTAACCAATGGCTGCTGATCTACAGCCCCTCTGGAACATTTTACCTCAACACCCTGTTGCAGGCCCACAACATTTCCTCACAGCCACTCCAGGGTAAAGGCTGCAGCTCCCCACAGACCTGACACAGAAGCAGACAGCACAACCGAAATTCAAACTGCACCAAGAAAAGGGGAGGAGGGAGGGGGAGAAAAAAAAAAAAAACAAACAACAAACCAAAAGCCAGTAAAATAAGAAAAATAAGCCCCCACAGGTTCAAGTGTTTGCTGCATGCACCCCCTCAAGGCAGCAGATTCCCGGCTCAGGGCCCTCATGCACCGAACAGCTGCATGGCCACGCTGCCGTCATCCCGAGCTTCTGAGGAGCATGCAAGAGTAATGAAATGATTTCATAAACATTTCAGAAGTCACAAACAACAGCAGAAATCACCATGGTTTTTAGGGGAGGCTGGAGTGATGTAAGCCTACCTGCAGGGGCTGAATGGATCATCCATGACTATGACAGGCTCTTGTGGGCTTAGATGTACTCCTCAACCCTCTTACTTAACAGCTAAAACTCTGCCTTTTCCACTCTACCAACTCAAAATGGAGGCACATGCAGTCTGAGAGACCTCGGAGGAGCTTTCACTGAGCTTGTGCTATGACCTAAGCCTGCACGCAGAACGCAGAAACTTCGCCCTCGGACTGACAGGACTGAGCATGTGCTGTGACCCTCCCCTCATCCACACACCGGCTCCCAACGCAATCAATCTCAAGCCCGCGGTTTCCGTCAACACCGCGGCTGAGCTGCAGCCTCCCGGCAGCTCCCGCGTTCCGAGCCCGCCCGCAGCCGCTGGGGCCATGGCGGGGGGAACCGGGACACCCAACGCTCAACCCCCTATGCCTGCTCCACCGCTTCCCACATCTCCTCCAGCTCATAGACACACCGTTTTTTATTTTTTTAAAAAAAAGCTGAGAGATTTTTGCGGGTTTTTTTATTATTTTCGCCTTCCGGGCTCGCGATTGGCTTTCAAAAAATGACACTAAAACGGCGCAGGGGTTTTCACAGCGACAGGAGCCTCGCGTTTTCATCCCCCGCCTGTTTTGTCAGGAAATGAAGCAGCAAGCTGGCTGACTAAATGCTTAGTTCTACCTGTCAGTAAGGCAATATCCGAGGAAACTTGGGAGAACAGGAATTCTCAGCGCCAATGCTGCTGCATTTCCAAGCCGGTGTGAACACAGGGTGAGCCCCAGACCTGCCTCAACTTCCTTCAGCACCCTGGCTTTGTGGTGCTCCTGTTTATTAATGGAATTTCCAAATAAATCCTTTGTTGTGCATTTATATGTATATTTATAATATCCCTTTCCCCTACAGGATGAAATGCTGTAATTCTTATACCTGCCTCTGTTTCAGAGCACCTGAGAAGCACAAATGTAGGGCACAGCTAGAAAAGGATTAAAAGTTTCTCAAATTATAAATTTTAAAACACAGAAACAGACTTGGCAAAACAGATCAGGCAACAGAACAATCCAAACTTTTCACTCCTTTAGAATAATCCAGTGAGAAATTTTTATTTTACCCACATAGGTGGAATACACCTTTTTTGCTGTCGAGGTAACATTATCCACCCCCCTTTCTTTGGGACCTACACCTACATAGTCTGACTCCTTCTATTCCTCAAATAAACCTGCACTAGTAATTTATAATTTAAACATCCTTATGATTAATGGTCTTTTTGTTTTGTTTTTTAATAGTAAGCTACGCCAAGGTATGCATTTAAAACTTTAATAAACACAATGAAGTTTTATAAAGTGATGTATAAAATGAAATCCACTGTAACATTCTAACACCCAACTCCTGCTATAAAAATTTTATAGGCGGCAACACTTTTTGAACAAGACTGAACAAATTTTTTGAGTGCAGATTAAGAAAGGTAAGTGGTCCAAATACGTTGCACAGTCTTTGCCAGCTGACCTACTGATATGCAGTGCTGGTGCTCAGCACCTTCCATAATTCTTTCACAGGAATATTAGGCAAGAGTGATACAAAACTAATTCAGTAAGACATACAGAAGCCATCTGTTTCACATCACATGGGCATACCATACAAACAGTCCCTGATTTCCCTGAACAGGAGGACTCCTGATTGTATTTAAAATTGCTAAACCTATTAAAAAAAATGGATTACAATATGCTGTAGGAATTGTCTTACTAAGTCTGCCACAAACTGTGAGTGTTCTATTAAGTATAAAACCTCATTTTAAGGCTCTGATTTGAGACATACAGATGGATACAATTAAAATCCCTGATGATCATTTCACCCTCTATCACTGCTCCAGGCATTACAATAAGCATAGAATCAAAATACTCTGACAGCTAAAAATTAACCAGACAAAAGGAATCAAAACAGCCAAACAGAGCTCTGCAGTCCTCTTTACCCCCCCTTAGTTCATATTTTAGCTGTAGATACCAATTTATCATTCCAACACATCTTTTTCTGAAGGGCAATATTAAGAGGAAGCTTTGAAAATCCTGCTAACACGCAGCTCCACAAAGTGTTATTATTATTACTATTTTTACTGGTTTTAGAACTGAAAATTGTACTTCACTGACTATGTTTTCCATTTAAGGAGATTATATAAAATAATTGAAAAAAATTTATTAAGAATTTTAAAAAAATTGATTCAGATTCAGGTCACCCTCATTTTCACTCTTGGGAACGTTTCCCTCAGATATGCACCAATACTCATTTAGCTGGCAACATCACCAAACAACACTTCAGAAGAAAATCATTAAAAATAAAGGAAAAGCAAATGTGGTGGAATATAAACACCAACAAGATCCTGGTCTTCTCAAAACATCTAATTTGGAAAATTCCCCAATGGCTTGAGTGTATGGTATTATTTTATCCTACAGTGCAAAACAATGCTGTGGAGGAGTAATTTTGATTCATGGCCATGGAAACTGTTTATAGCATAATATCTGATTATTACTAGTTCCAAGTGAAAACTCAGTAACATTTAAATCTACATATATTTATGTCAGTGTCAGACAAAACTTCATAATGTATTTATCTATTCCTGGGATGGAAGAACTGCAGCCAGTACCTGCAGGAACAGGCCAAGACCAACAGTGGCATTTGGCATGTCTGCATCCTTGAACAAGGGAGTTCAAAGTCGCTCCTGGAAGTCCACATTTGATGTCAGAGTCCAAAGAGAAAGACTGGAGGAAGTTCTTGCCTGAATCACTTACATCTGGCACTATACCACAGGGTAAGAATTAGAGTTGTAGTGAATGAGTGGCATGATGAGAGATGAAAACTGTATGAGCTAAATGTGTTATGCTAAACACAAAATAAAAAAACACTCAAAAAAAATTATCTTTGTAAATGTAATCCACAGCTCAAATTGGTTTGATCTAAAACCACACACTATCACCCATTTCTCTACCAGTCATTGAGGGGGTCACCCTGCACTATTCTGCATGTTCTCAACAACATAAACACTGCTTTTCTAAAACCAAACTGACTTCAAGACAAAGTTTTGGGTTTTATAGACAAACCACTAACAGGTTATCCTGAAATGTGCAGTGCAATACTTTTACTTCTTAAATAAATCTAGAATTAGGTATTCAAAGAAGCAGTAGCAAACACACAGGTCAAAAACAATCAAGCAACTCAGGCTCAGATCCTTTTTCTAAACCTCCCCCGCATTCCAAAAGAAAATACAGAATTGAAGAGCTAGAATTAAAAAACTGAAAAAAACCCAAAAAAAACAACAAAGCCCCACAACCCTGACTTTAACCAAAGGAAGAAAATCCTACACTTTGAGCACTGGCTGATCTGAGTAATTAGCTGATAACTAAGTGCTATGCTTTGTCATTTCATTGATCTTCTCAGGCTCACTTATTTTCTAATAGCTAAAAGAATTAACAGCTACTTCTACACAGCAAGTGGCTTTAAAACTGCACTGACAACTCACATAAAGGGCATTTCATAGGAGAAACATCAATTATACTCAGAACTTGAACACTGATACAAATAGTTCATTTAGCATTCAGACCCTCAAAACCAAAATGCATTAAGTGACACAATTAAATACAGAGGTCAAGCATAGTGCCAAATATCAGAGAGGTAACAAACTTCAGTAAATACCTCACCTTGTGAAACTGCTCCAAAAACATACACAAATGTTACAAAACCTAAAATATTGTATTTTAAAATATTAGAGGGTTTCATGCTCTTTTCCCAGAGCTCAGCACCACACAGTTGAACTTAAACTGACAACTGACTATGGATGTAAACTGAACTGATGAAGGGAGTTTACCCCATCCAGTCCCCTATCTCTCACTTAAAAACAGTTTAAAACACTTCAGAATAAGTTACAGGAAGCCTCATAAATAGGCAAATGCATAACTATGCACACACAGGGAGTTTCTTTCTAACTGCAAACAGTTAGGAAGAAAAGGATGTGGTTGGCTATGCCCTGAAGCATAGAGATTCCTATCTGCATTAAAAACAGTGAATCTACAGTATAACAATTCAAGTATTTATTATTTATATGCCTAATTCCCACTTAAAATAACACTTTTCTCAACGATATCTCCAGCAATCAAGGTCCACAAGCTAATTATGTTTTCTGCATTGAAGGAAACAATACAGCTTTCAGTCAGCACAGACCTTGCTGAGCCCTGTTACACATTATTAATCTTCTACTCAAGTGCTCACAGAAATAAGCCCCTAGACAACCAACTCTTTGAGGATGGTATTTGCAAGGCTTTCTCTGGGTTTACGAAACTACAGAAATGAAAAAGGAAGAGTTAGGATTTGGACCTGGAAAATAATGAAGGTACTGTCTAGTGTCAGCTTTGCTTTCCAACAGCTGATAAAGATTAGTTGGACATCAGCCAGGCAGACTGAAAGAACTGTGAAATAAAAGATACCTTCTTCAAATACGTGTTGATTTCCTCCCCCCAAAACCCCCCAAACTAACTCTTTCTATACCTTCCATTTGCTTCTGGCCAGTGAAGCATAATTGAGGAACTGCTGATACAGGACCCTATATGAGCATTAACACTTGAAAGCATGAATCCCCATGTTTAAAAACTTTCAAACTAATTTCTTCTGAGAGTGCAAATTCCAACATTACTTCCTAAAAGATTAATGGATGTGCATGTATTCTTGAAAATGTTTTCAGGGGTCTGCATTTAGCCCATGAGACAGCTAAGAATTCCTGCTAATGTCTGCAACCTTTAAAAAATTTCACAGTTCTAAAAACCTGTTCTGAAGCACTAAGTTATTTACCCAGAGATGCAACCAGATACCATGACTTATTGCACAATTATATTCTCTACTGATAGTTTTTCTCCTATAGATGCACTAAGCAGGAAGAGGTAGCTTCCTCCCTCTCACTTTTCCATTCTACCTTCCTATCAGCATCATACTTCATTTTAACTCTTCTTCCCCTGAGTAGTTTTCCTGTTCCTACAGGCTCTGATCAGTAGTAAAGTTTGCCTGAAAAGTCACTTCACTTACCTTGTCTCTGGATTATAGCCCAGTATGTAAAAAAATGAATCCACTCGGGCTTTAAACTCTCTAGCAGCAAATATGTCAGAGAAATGGGAGATATTACACTTCCCTCTGAAAGAAAGAGGGAAAATGGTATTAGAATTCTAACTTGATTTAACAGATATTTTCATTAACTGCAACAGCAATCTGTGTGTAAGTCACTGACATCCTTGAGTTAGATGTCTAAAACTTTACAAACAACAAATAACCATGCAGATTCTTCCCATGCTGGAAAGGGAAAAAAATTCAGTTAGTGTCTCAGATGATGTTGTACAAACATTCACTGATTCTCATTCCAGCAGCACACAGTCCCCCACATTAATCAGACTAGTGAACAACATCCACCCTAGAAATACAATCCTGAAATCATCTTATTTTCAAAGTTTTTGAAGTCCTATTACCCTTAAATCTTTAAGGAAGCTTAGAAAATTCTACTATTCATGTTACCTGGGAAGTCAGCTTTTTATTTAGAAAACTAAGTAAAATTTCAGCTTAATAATACTTCCAAAGAAAAATCAAAGCTAATCTGCTTTAGCAAGACTGCAATCCTAACAATGCAAATTCCAAAACACACAGAATTTACTTCTTTTTACTTGCATATATGAGAATAAAACACATAAAGGCATTTTTACTATTAAAAAAAAAAGACAAAATACAAAAGAGGAATTATTAGCTTGTTCTACAACGGATTGCTAATATTTCTGTTTAATATAGCTTGTTGAAGTCATTATCCTTAAGGATGAGCATGAAGCCTGGCTGTAAGGAGCTGCATCTCATTTCCTCAAGGGTTTGTTGGGCTGTTAATGCTCAACAGCTGCTCCTGGTTTGTCATGCAGTGCATGCTGCAGTTCACTGCCACCAAATCAATCAGATCAGAAGCTGGCAGAGACAAACAGGGCAGACAGCAGAGGAGTTGGTGCTTTTTATCTAACCCTGATTCCATGCAATAAGCAAAGCACAGGATTTTGCTCTTTTTCAGTCTGTCAAGCTTTCCAGTATTAGAAAGCATCTCTTTTCTCATGTATTTACTGAACAGTATCTGCTATTATAAATAAGCTGTGTTAAGCCTTATTTAACATTGCAAAAAGGTTTTCCAGTCTTGCTTAAAATTGAATGCAAAGTGCTATTGCCACCAGTACACCACAATGAGTAATTATTTGGCCTGTAGTAATACTGGATCTGGTATTTTTGTACTGGATCTGGTGGCCCTACTCTTCTCATCAAGGCTCAGAAGCACTGCATATTTGAAAAACTACACTAGAAAGAGGAAACGTGAAGCTTGCTTCCCTCTCTCATCTTTTCATGGTAAAACACTTCAAATGCAAAGCCACTGACAACTCTGCCTTGTGACATCTGCTCTCCCAACATCAGCTGCTACAGGTGAGGAAAAAAAAACACAGCAGAGGGATGAAGGATAAATACAGTTGGGACTGTCCTAAAACAAAACCAGTATGGCTATCCTGGAATCTGTCCCCATGATTGCCTTATTCTCAGCCAATTGCCCTTCTGGCAAAGGACAAAGCAACACTGGATTTTGCACAGGTCATGCCAGGTTGTAATCGACATTAACAAGGCTGCTAATTGAGACATCAGACAGAAATACTGAAAGACATACTTGTTCACTAATATTTATTTTATCCCTGGTGGCTGAAGCTGGTTTACTGGTTTAGTCATTTGGAAAGAAAATGAGAGGGGTGGGAGCAGGAGATTGGTAGTTACAATCACTGGTTTTATTTCCCAGTTTGTCATCAGTTCATTGTGTGTCCATTTGCTTGCAGAGGGCAAAGAAATAATCCCATAGTATAGTAAATTAGAATTTGATGTTAACCCTCCTTTCATGCATCACAATACATTCTGCCTACTTTATGTTCTCATGGTAAGAACACCATGTGCAATTACCCTTATCTTAGTCTTGTGCAATGAAAATTACTGACGTGTATTAATCACCATTTGCTAAAAAAGAATCAGCAAAAATCTTTATTCTGCAAAACTATATTCCCTTAATTATCACCACCTTTAGATAACATCTACAAACCTGTAAGAGTTATGAGGATGGTAACAATCCAGAACACAACAAAACACCAGTGGAACCATATGCCAAGGTGATCTGAAAGGTGCCAGTGGAATGTATTTTCAAGCAACAAGACAACAGATAAAAACCCAAGACAGGTTGAGAAAGTGATTGGTTTGGTCTTTCAGCAGCCCCCAGTCTTTTTGGAAAAGGGAGCAGGTTATTTTTCATGGGTTTTTTGCTATACAAATATATTCCATTTGGATCTTTTCTTTAAAGACGACAACAAAGGATGTAGTAGAGACTTCAAATACTCCCAGGGGAAAATTCCACACACGTAGTTCAGTTTCTTTCTGTTTAAGCAGTTACATTTCCAAGACTGTTTCCAACAAGACAACCAACCTCCTGATACCCTGTTTCTAAGCATGAGAGTTTAAAACTGGAAGGTGTCCTTCTGTAACTCAGAAAAGGCACTGTGGAACTTCACAGGATTCTAGAACACCAGTGGAATCTTCTGAATTTATGAGGAAGTCTAATATATTAATCAAAGACTTCTTCCTACTGTTATAACTGAGGTTGCAGCTAGTTAGTCTGAAGTAAGTGGCTTCAGCAAAGGGACTCTGAGCAAAAAATGTCTCCAGATGGTTCGAGTGAAACACCATCTGAGCATTATTTTCAGGGAGATTATTCAATTTGCATTTGACAATATCCAAGCACATTTAGCTTGCTGAAAATCTGTTGAAAAAAAAAAAAAAAGCCTTGCTGTTCCTATTTGAAAACATTTTTAAGCAAGTGTGTATGCCCTGAACCTAGGCAGAGGTTTGGCACTCAAAAAACTGCTGGATAAAGAGGGCAGCAACCTCCAGGAAAGGGCAGAGAGTACAGAGAACAATACAGGGGTCCATTACCTCCTGTCTGTACAGTGAGTTTTTAATAGAGCTCTTAGCTGAGCTGCAACAATGACAAGTGCCTCCCAGCAAAAGCCTTTAACACAATTTAATCAGGGCAACACACTAACAGTCACTTCACCAGGAGACACTGCTGTTAACAGCCAAATCAAACAGGGAGGAGGGAAAGGGAGCCTTTCTGCAGGAACTAGCAATAACCTAAATTGGCAATGATGGGAAACAATATCTTCTGAGCAACATTGATTAACTGAGATGAAAACGAGGCTGGAGAATTACAGCTTCTTTTTGAGGGAGAACAGATAACACAAGTTAATTACTGTAGGAGACGAGCAGAAAGCTGAGCAGTATGTTAATGATCCCCACACAAAACCAGGAACAGCATCTCACTCCATCAGGTTTTGGTTTTTTTCTCCTCCACCTCAGACATGGAACCACATCCCCTGGACCTTACCTGAGGGCAGCAGCATGGTAAGTGTCAACATAATCTGAAATGAAGAGCTCTCGATTCTTGATAACTGGGTCTGTAATAACAAGCTCTCGTCCAGAGTCTGCCAGAAAACAAAAACACAAACAGTAGTAATAAAAAACAAACAAACAAAACCCACCAACACATTAGCTGGAGTCTGAAAGCATCTCTCCCATTGCCATTCTGCAGGCATCTTCTACAGGTCAAAGTCTGAGGATATTTCTTAGGCAGTCCTCAGGGTTAAGATGACAAACATTCAGATTGCTTACATGGCCTGTCAGGTATGGAAATAACACAATCACCATTTCTAAATGTGAATTCTTCCTTGCCATGTCTTAAGAACTGCTGGAGGGAAATAGATTTTAGGGGTCCTGAATAACACATCACCCACCAGCCATCAGAAGTGGTCACTCCTAGCTGACATATTTTATCACTGACTTGGATTCCAGGTTATGGTTTTGGTTGTTTAGCATACTTCATCTCCAGGCCTCAAGAAAATTTTGACAGCAATACCTGCTTAGTGCTCTGGCTTTGAGATAAATACTGATATCCATATTCAAACACTGAAAAATCTCTGTATTAATGAAAAACTGGAGGACAACTTTTTCCATTATTTCTTTGTAACACCTTTGAAGAACACACAGGAACACTTGTCCTCATGCACAAGAGTGGGACATAAAAAAGCAGCCATGCTATCAAACTGTAGTTTCTTCTGCTTCTATTAAACCCAAAATTGTGCTTGTTTTTGCAGAGAAAAGGGGCAACTCAGCTATGAGTGCTTCACTTACATCACTTACTACAGTACTAACCAGTGAGTACTCATAAGAGTACTATTGTGAAGCTAAAATTTAGTTCTAGTGACACTGTGCCAGTGACACACACACAAACAAGAGATTCATAGTTTCTTCAAGCTGGTCGTTAGCCAGCTAGGTATCAGCACTCTGTTTATAAGGCTGACAAAGGATCAAATTATTTTTGTATTTCAACCATACCTGAAAGACTTATGGCAATAGTTATGGGACATCCACTGGTTAGAACAAACAAAGCAAATCACCCATCATCTAAAGTGTTATTTTCACCTTGCTTCATTCCCCTATGAAAAGTGATCTTGCTTTCCAGACTGTTAGAACTTAAAAATTGAGAGTACATTAACAAAAACAAAACAAAACCTTACTCTCCAGAGCCTAACTTACCATTCTCATTGTGTCTGTCCTGAACCAAATGCTGATAGACTGAATCTGGGACTTCAGACTGGCGATAGTACCATTTGACATTCATAAGGAGGTGGTCCCGTTTACTCTGAAAAAGAAGGTCTAAAGGCATTACTAAAAAAGAAATCAGACCCCATCTGACATCATTTTCTAAAGTATCAGGTTTGTTTTCACACTGAAGGAAACCTGAGGGAAGACCCAAAAGGGATGAAAACATTTCTAGGACAATGAAACAAGGGCAATGTGCTAAGGATTGACTTTCAGATGAGACAAAGGCAACATAAAGCTCCTGCATCATCATGCAGCTGTATCTCTACCTATCTGACCAGCAAATACTAATGTATTCACGCAGAAAAAACTAACACAAGGAATGAAAAGGATCAGAAAAGGACTGGAATTTTTGGCCTCATGCAAAATGATCTTATTCTGCTAATTTCTAAAAAAAAAAAAAAAAACAGCAGCTAAACACGGAAGAACAGAATAACAGAATACCAAGAGCATCGTGATTGAATGTTACCATTCTTAACAGTTGTAAAATAAAGATTGATTTTTCTTTTCCCGAGGACAGCTGGATTCAGACATAAGCATACATGTTCTTTATAACAATCCTTTACTCAAAATAATAGGATGCTGCACTTCAGCCCTATTAATTATAGGTTCTGGCAGCTCACATACCTCACAAAGCCAACAGCAAAATTTACACAAAACTATCTTCCTCATGTGCTCCTTTGTCACTGGGGAATCCATCTACCACTTAGTTCCTTCTTAGATGGAAACTGAAGCATAAATACCACTTAAAAGAATTTTTAGATCAAGTTGCTTCATCTCTGCTTCAGTTGAACTTTGAAGCCCTTGGTAGTCAATTTTTTTTACTGCTCCAAAACACTTGAAGAAACAGAAGAAGGCCTAAAGGGAAATGAACATTCCTTTGGAATGAAGCAGCTGCAAGCACTGTTCCTTTTTCTGAGCTCCAGTTCTCCAGACCCTTCTCAGACACTTCTCAAACACTGACATTTAAAAGCTAAATCACAGGTTACTGGACCAGAAAGTTCTTATCATCTCTCCTGTTCACCTCAGCCTACTTGTTCCAGCAGTTTCCATCCTTTCTACTTAATAAACAACCTCAAAATCTTTCCATTAAATGCATTTCTCATAGCCTTTGATCGAAACCCCATGTAATACCACCAAAAAAACTGCTAGTGGCAGCATTGTGCCAGAAAAAAAGTTTAAATACTCGAGCACAAGTGCTCAATGTCCTGAACGCCTCAAAAAAACCATTCAAGACCATGCTAAGCATATTTTGCTGTAGAAAACTGAACCTACTTTTTTTTATTTGTTTCAGATCACACATCTGCAATCAAAGACAACAAGCTTAAAATACAAACAAACCAAACCAACCTAACACAACCAAAAAACAAAACCCCAACAAATATTAAAAAACTAAACAAAAGGACAAAAGTCTGAGAGGCAACACTGAGCTTTGCAGGAAGACCTCCAGAAGGGTACAAATTTTGTGGGAAATAGTGTGTCCTTCATGTACGTGTACATTGAGATTACACTGCAACAAAAAGGGAGGGCTTAAAACTGCCAAATGCTTTCATTGCTTTGGCACCCCAGAGCTGGGAGTTGGCAGGTCACAGCTTTATTCTGAATTAGGCCAAGGCTGTAAAGGAGGCAATGATGCAACCACTCAACTTCCCTGTCTCAGTTTCTTATTATATCACTGAACAGCACAGGGCTTTAGCAGAACAGTGATGAAGCTAAGGTCAACATTTAAAAAGCATTCTTTTGCTCTGACAGAAGAAATTCGTGGTTGCAAGTGAGATTTTTCATCCTGCTTCCATGAAGGGTGACCACAATCCCTCTCTCCCCAAACCCAAAGACCCTCCTGGGTTTAGCATTCAGTCAATGGAAAGGGAAGATTTGCTCACTGCTGTCTCCTGTAAGCTTCACTATTGACATCCAAGTTGCCCAAAATGTGTTTTAAAAAATGGGATAGCAGAGGATTACCTAAGAGCTTACTAGGAATATTCACATATTAACACAAGGAAGGCAGGCAGAGGATCTGCTGCATTTTGCAGTATTCTGTCATCTCATCATTAAAAAATCACCACCTCAGAGAAGCCATTAATATCTACAGTCTGAAGCTTTTTGGTAGTTCAAGCATTCAAATTTGATGGGAAGGGGCTCGTTTCCCACTGGAAACTTTCTTCTCAGACTCACAGAAGGGCTCAGTTCTTCCCTGCCCCTCACTCCAGAGGTTTCTGGTGACTGCACAGTGAGAACATCAGCATCTCCTCCCCTGAAACCAGATTCACAATCAGGAGAAGACAGGGAATTTGACTGAATTGTAGGAGGATGCTTGAAACTAACAACTTTCCAGGGAAATGATGAATTGCCCTACCGTTGCAACCTGCAAAAACAAATGGGACTAAGTTGGGTGTAGTTTTGAGGCATCGCCAGAGGGGAAGATGACACAGAAAAAGAAATTACAGGGGTTTTCATAAACAGGAAAGATGTGCTTTTCTTTCACTACACATCAGAAACAAAAATAATCTTTAGAAACTATGCAGAAAAAGAAAAGAAAAAGGATGAAGGTAGATTTAGAACCAGAACAAATAATGAAACCAGTAGCCAAAATGGTGAATATAGGCACAGATTTGAAGCCCTGGCATACACCAAATTTCTATGCTTTTAACATCTAAAAACTAAATTTTATGAAACAGGCATTTTGGAATTATTCACACATGACAGGGAAAGATGAGCATGGCCAATATACATATCTTTAAAAATTATCAGACTCATTCTTTAGCTTTCAAAACAGAAAGCAGCCCATGCTCCACAGTGCTGATTGCTCTTCAGCATTTGAATCTCAGAACACACATGGCTCAACTCAGTGTCTCCACACACACAAGGAATGCAGTGACAAGATGTAGGTGTGTAAGTAACTTTTTACATAGGATTCTGGACAATAATGCAACTAAAAATATGCTGACTTACCAAAAAGCTGCTATTGCTGCCCTGCTGAGAGCAGTAGGGTTTGGGTTCTGGGTTGTTCAGCTGGACTTTGGCTTTTTAGGGTTCTTTGAGAGGACTGTGATCTAATCTCCTTCCTAAATACCTCCTTTTACCATGATGGCTTCTTCTTAATTTCAAAACTTCATTTTGAGAAGTATTTTCTGTACCTACTCTCCAACATGAACGATTCTGGGAGTTTTAACCTGAACTTTCAATCTCCTGAAAAATCTAAAACGTCTGTCAGAACCTTGTTTTACACATTTACATCCCTCATTGCAAAGAATTTCCTAGACATGCTATTTTATCAGCCAAGTTTTCTAAATATGTCTGTCATTTACAATGCAGACTACACTTAGAGGTGTCAAGGCACCAGCTTCTGTGGTAGACTATTTATTTTAGAATCGTGTACACACAAAAGAAGTTCATAAAGTGCTACTTTTTTTTTTTTTAGCACCTTTACATAGGAAAAGCTGTGGATATTCAGATGCCAAATTCAGACTTGGAGAAATCATGCAATGGCAAATGCTTTAGAGTGTCTGTCAGCTCAAAATGATGCCTTGTGCTATAAAACTCCATTTTCCCCTTAAAATAAATTATTGACTATTATGGCCGTTCTCAAAAAGTCCTGACTTGAGGGTAATTGTTGCTGCTGCTGGTTTGTTTTTTGTCCCTTTTAAAAAACATGAATCAGGTTTGGACTTACAAGAATCAGATAAAATCTGTAAACGGATTAAAGCATCCCAGTTGACAAGCATCTGGTCCACTTCTGTTTAAAAACCAGCCTCTCCCTTAAAAGGGGAAAAAATGATCTTGCAGGTTCTCTTTCAAAGTATCAGTGTACTGATTTCCACAGCATACAGCCATACCAAGGTGTCAGTTTTCTTTTAGAACACACTTGAAAATGGAATTACTGCACATTACAATTTGTATCTTGAAGAGCTTCCACATTCTCCTCCCCGGGTTCTGTCTAACCAAATTGTGCAAATGATCACAGATGTCCTGCAGATTCTCTCAGAGGGATTTAAGCAGTATCCTTCATTACTTGCCCTATTTAGATAGCATGTTAAATCACAACTAGCTTTGGAAACAATATACCAAATGCTGGAGATGACAGATGGGCATGCTGGAGTCAGTGAATAGCAGTTAGTTCAAAGAAACAAACAGCAAAATAGAAACAAGGGAAAGAACATATTTCCTTCCAAACATGTTTCCAACAATGAAATTTTTCTATTAAAAAAAAAGTCATTAACTCTAAGCTATCAAATTCTTTGTTCTATTTTATCAACACACTAAATGTTTTATCAGTCACTCCATTGTTCAAAATAAACATTTGTGCATTGCAGAAGAGAAGCTCTGGCCTCACAAAGCCAGTTTTTAAGTGGATATTATATATTTTTATTTTTTTTAAACACTGCAAATTAACCCACTCCTTTGGGGTGCTGTTTATCTCCAAAATGATTACTTCATTTCACACAGACATTTCTCATTATGCTCCATGACACAGTATTATCCTGATTCCAATACAAGCAGAGATTTGACTTGTTCCACATGCTGTGCCCCCCTCCCTCTCCTGCTGAATTGCTACCCATATTTCTACTCCTACTGTAGAAATATTTTTGCACTTACTCAATTTTGACATTTACTAATATTTAAAGGGGAGGAAAAAAATAAGCTACCCACACCAGATGCCCTAGGGGTGAAAAAAAAAAAAAAAAGCTAAAGGGGCACAAAAATAAAACTCTTTAGAAATCAGGAGCTAAACAGATACAGCAAGGATGTTTTTTTTTCCTCACTCTGCAAAGCAGTTCTCAGGGTATCTTTCTGTAGACTGTTTTTTAATTAAATAAGAAACCTGATCAACTGTTTGTAAGCCAAGAAAACCTACCCTGGAAATAGAGAGGTTATTACTCCAAATGAACGCTATCTTTGCAGCTTGATTATTTAATTGAGATGCATGTGTATTAACACACAATTACTTCTTCCAAACACAGCAGCACTGTCAAACGTGAGAGCTATCAGGATTCAGCAAGAAATCAAACTGTACATTAAGAGCACTAAACCTGGCAATGTACAATTTCAGTGCCCCTCCAACACAACCACCCATGGCAGCAGCCCTTTTGCTTCCTGTCCTCTTACCCTGAGCCAACACAAAGACTGCAACCTTTAAACCTGTTAGTGTTATCTAATGACTATTCCATCTACAAGAGCTTTGCTAATAGAAACATGCCTTGATGGCTTATCTGGCTGCACAAGGCAGGCCACAGAGAAGCAGCAGCTTGATTGAGCGCAGTAATGGAAGGCAGGAAATGAGAAGGTTTGGTTAAGCCGCGGATAATCGATCAGTGTATTCAGTGAAGTGTGAGCTGAGCTGGGAATAAGCTGCCTGGGGTATCAACTATTGCTGTTTCCAGGGTGAAGTCCCATTTCTCTGATCTATGTAGGAGAAAGCATAATTTATTGACAAAACAATACGGGATTTTCTTGCCTCGCTTTGCTCTTGACATTTTGTGGTTGTTTACAGAACGAATTTCTCTTGTGCCCCTTTTATTCACAAGTTAAACAAATGGAACTCCTTTTGGAATGCAGGGAGGCACCTCAACATGCTGGAAATTAATTTAGTCTCATGTCCAAATAACTCAGAAATGTAAAACAAGCACAGCACTCACCTTCCCTTGAATTTCAAACTTTCCCACTCAGACACCTATCACATGAAGGCTCAGACACCTTCAGGGATGTCCCTGTCCTGGAGACTGTGCAAGAAACCCTATCCTGCTGCTCAGAGCCACCCTGCTTTGTTGAGAGCATCATTTGTCCTGTATCTCTATAGCAAAGTTCAAGCAAAACTGTTTGCAAACAAACATTACAGACTGCAGGCAGGTTATTTGCAGGCAGAGTTGCTTCCTCCATATGGATACAAGTCCCATAAATATACCTGTAAACCTCAGCCTACATACCTACTGCTAAACAGACATGCAAGCAATTAAACAATCTGTTTGCCTACACTTGGAACATTTGCAAACTATGGTCAAAATTAGTCTGAGATCATGACTTGTTTTCTGCAAGGTTGTGTTTTCTGCCTTGCAAGGAGATGGCCACGTAGCCAAAACCTCTGAATCCAGCTATCAAGGCTCAAGCCTTTTTAAACACACCAAGAGATATGTTACTTCTCTGCAGGTTAATTCATAGTAGCTGCCATATGTTGTCTCCTAGTGTAGGCGGTTTGGCATTATAGTTGCTAGACTGCCTTAAAAAAAAAAAATAAAAAAAAAATACAGACTTAAGCTTACCAGAACTGTACTATCAAAACTTCCTATACTGCCATTTGATGAACAGGAGATGTTCTGGTGGGATAGCTATTAAAGTCACAGGCAAGAACTCTATAGCATATCTGACAGACAAAGAAGAAATATGCTTACTGAGAAGAAAGGAAAGATCCCTCAGAAACTGTCAAGAAATAGCAATAAAAGACTGAATGGACATCAGTGATTTCACTGGTCAAGTCTGCCTGGCAAGGCTACAGCTTAGCACTGAATTTCCTTGTGCTTCAACTACATGCACTTCTAACGCAAAGCTCAATTTGAGCTACCCAAAAGATGTAATAATTCCCAGCTAGAATCACATTTGGTGGCCAAACTCTTTCAGACACCTACGTTCCCTTCTTCTATTTTCTCACTGTTTTCAAAACAATGTCCTCTAATTATTTGCTTCCAAATGAACTGCCGTGGGGTGCATGGCAGTAATTCCCCTTGACATGGAAAGGTTGACATTGATTATGCAGAATGCCAACAACAGGAAAGCAATCTGTGTATTAGGCACCACATGAAAGGAAAAGGAAACACAAGGAACAAATAAAAATACCATTAGGCAAACAGCCATTCTTTTCCAGGGCCTCAGCCCCTATGGAACAATAGCTTTAATAAGATACTTGCCACAAGCCAAATAAAAATTAAGCCCATCTTTTTTCAATCTTGGAAAAAAAAATTTCTAAAAATCAACTGTGAAATATCCAATTGAAACGGAGTCACCACTTGTGTTCTATTAAAGATCTTGTTGACAATGTTTCTTAAAGGTACAGGGCCAGTAAAAGTTAACATGAAGTCTCCTGCTTTCCACTCAGAGAGAAGAAAAGAAGTATTTTTTAATTAACACTACTGTATAAATTACTGGCTTAAGTTAGGTAAGTTACTTACAGAATACCATACTTTTATGTGTGCTAAAGAGCACAGGTAATTATACAAAAACAAGTGCAAACTAGAGCTAATCAAAATGAATACCTGGTGCCTCAAATGAAGCTACAAGGACCCTGGTAACTGTCAGAGCAGAACAGTTTTCAACATCCTCAACTTCTAACCACCCTTTTGTACCCAGGTTCCATGCACTCTTTACATCTTAAAAAAAAGCCTCCCTCTTTTCTCACTCCCCTGGAATTCCACTCATACTCACACCCCAGAAAATATGATCAAATCAGCAGCTGACACATCATCTTCTCTGCTTTTCAGAAGATGACAAGAAGACAATTAGGACCAAATGAAAAAAAATCACTCTCTTGGGCAGTTTTTGCCCAAGATATTTGTGTTTTCTACCTAAATTCTTGAGGCAATTTCTTTCTTAATCAAAACACTCAGTTAATGCCATCTTCCCTACTTTCAGCTTGTGGTGACACAGAAACAGAGGATCAGAAACAGCACACTCCCAACTCATGTTATATCAAGAATCAGATACTAAACACATTGATTCATAGGCTTTCAACTTTTGAGCAATCCAGAAAGCTGATTTCAACACAGCCTCATTCAGGCTTTCAAGGAGAAAAACAACATTACTCATTTCAGGTAATGACCATGAAAGACTCCTGTGTTTAAAACAAACAACAGTATTTATTTCAACAACTTTTCAGCTTTACCAGAAACAAAGCTTCTTCCTGTGCCAAGATGTAGCAAGTCCCCTGCTTTCCTATCAGTAAAAAACACTTAAAAACAATACTCTTAAAATTTCAGTGCAATTCTCTATGGCAAAAGATCATCTCATCTTGTAAAAAAAAAATTTAAAAAGCAGTTATGCTTAAAAACCAGCTGATTTAAAATAAAACTATCATAAGATCTTTCATGAAGGTTATGGGTCATTGCTTACTACCTCCTTTAATCCCTTTGTGGTATCTTTCTGCTCCGTTTCCCTTTGATGTTCTTTGAATCCCAGCTGTGGTTCATGGTGTCAGTTATGCTGAGCAAAAGCATAAAGTAACCAGAGGATTCCAGCCTGCAAGTCCCCACGAGTGAGCATCTTTAATTGCAGCTGGCAGGGCTGTGTGTCCACCCACCTCCCCTCCATGAAAGCTTCTGCAGCACAAAAAAAAAAAAAAAACCAAAAAAGCAGCTTTTCCCCAATGGACTGCTCCCTTCTCAGGGAAAACAAGCAGCAGATCCCCATCAGGTGTCTGATGAAACCCATGCAGGTGAACTTGGTGCTGTCCCCAGAGGAGGAGGGCAGGGGAGAGATGCCCACCCCAGGTCTGGGCAGGCATTTGGGGCAATCCAGGATGGACTTTTGGTTTTAGAAACCACCTCACCCCCACCAAGCCTCACACACACTGTGCTTGTGCTGAAGATTCTTCAGGAGGCACAAAGTCACTGCAGCAGTTCTGGATGTGTGTGTAGAATACTCACAGCTCCAGGGAGCAAAAATCACAGCCCCAGGAGTGGAGATCCCACACCCTGGCTGTTATTTCTCTGAATTCAGAAATGGGCTGCAATTAAAAAAAAAAAAAAAAATCACAGAGAAAGCAAGGAGCACTATTTTTGATCACAGGATCTCTTGCTCACGTTTGCTGCTTCTAGGAACTCTGATTACAGCTTCTGCCTTCCCCACAGCAGCAAATTTGGCAGCAAGCTGCTGACACAGTATTGATAGCAGCACAGCCTTCCTTCACACCCTCCTGATTAGCATTTCTATTGCTGCACTGCCTCCCATACACATTGTACATCAAATACACCCTGTGTCAAGCATAATAAGCAAACAGTTACCTAACAACTAATGGTATTACAAACGCATTTAACTAATCATTGAATATATGCTCTGGTAATTCCATTAAGGTTTTTTAAGCATTATCCCAAAGAAACACAACACAGAAATTAAGGTACCATTCAGACTGTGCCTGACATTTGCCATTAAATGTCATTTGTAGTAGATAGCTCAAATCTAATTGCTGAGCACCACCAGCCACAGTATTTATCACTTGTATTAAAACAAGCAGCACACAGCAAAGGGGCTATTTGAAGCCATCATATATGGTTTAAACAGATTTCTCACCTTTTAAATATCAAGAGGCCACATTTTCTTAAACATCTCACTAAGGGGTTTACCTTTTAACAAAGACATACCAAGAGCTAAAGGATAAAACAATCAGGAGAGGTTTGCTCTGCAAACCCAGCTCTGAGTTTTAACAGTCTGACTGTTAAAACATCGCCTGACAGTCAGGGGAATTTTCTGACAGGAAAAATTAAAGCACCTCTGCAAACTGGCCTGCTTTGCTAGCAAGCTGGGGCTTAGAATTATAAAAAAGAAAAGGGAAAAAAAATAAAGACTGATCAGCCAGATGCTGTGACTTGGCTATTTCACCCCACAAGCAAATGCTGTTCCTATGAGGAAACAAAGTGCACTTGGAAAAATATCCCTGGGAAGTGAATGTTTCCTTGTGCAGCTTCTCAGAGGATGTAAGCCTTTGCTTATGGGACAGAGTTACTTAAATGCTTTCATCTTCTATGAAACTACACCTAACATGCTGTGTTATAGAAAAGCTAACATTTTAAACCAGAAAAAAAAAAAAACATTTTCTGCACATGTGCTTCATATATTAGTACCTGAAGACACTGGCAAGTAAACAGGGTCACGACAGAGCCTTAATAAAAGTAATGTTGTCAGTAATTAGTGTGAAACAAAGCAGGACAGCTAATCCAGCAATAAAGATCCAGCAGTCTTAAAAAACATGTCTAATTGTGGAAGATATGACTGTATCTTCCCATACAGGGAATTTCTAACAATGCTGATTGCTGCTGCCTGCTGTGGTATCAATGGCTAGAATTAGCAGTGCTAGACCTTCTATCTTTATTTTGTATTTATATGAAAATCAGTACTACCTAAGTATATCCAAAACTAGGCCCATAGTTTGCAATCTAATCTAAACCTGTGGAGTGGAAAGATGGCCCCATGGCCCCATGGAAATGCTAAAATCAGAAATAACTACACTGGAGTATAAAATGCATGCATTTACCTGCTTTAGAAGAAGAAGAACAACAAAAAAGCCTATTGTCAGGTGCTGAAAGTCATCTGTGAGCATACAAACAAGATGAAGCACAAGAAAAAGTGTTCTGAAACAGGTATCTGTTTTTTAACCACACTGTGGATGTACCAGAGACACCATCTGCACTGCACTCATTTGAATCAAGATTCAAGTGAATACAGACAGAGAAGCTAACATCCAGTTCTAAGGCTCATCATTTGTCTTGGGCAATATAATCCTCACAGAACTGCAGCTTTAACAGCTATTGATAGCTTCCATTTTAAAAAGTCAAGGTGCTAATTCAATCAGATGCAGAAGTAGACTGCTTTGAGACCAGCTAGTAGTTCTATAAACCATTCAGTCCTCCTGTAGAAATAAAATTAATATACTTTATTACTAGAGGCACTGCATGGAACCCATCTTTGCCAGATTCAAACACTCTTGACTCAGAAATCATCATATATTGATACAGAAAGTTTACACCTTTGCCACTGTTCTGGGCACAAGGATTCACACGATGTCATCACAGCCAATTTTTTACAGACATATTGAAAACAACAGGACACCTGATTAAGAATTCTGTGTGCAACCATCACCTGCAATTGCAGAAACTGGCAGATTACTTAAAAAAAAAACAACTTATCAAAGCAAACTAAAGACACCCTTAACCAAGTGCTGCTGCAACCTATTACAGAGATTTGTGTAGAACCTTATTTGACTGCTTTAGACATAGCTCATTGTTTAGATTAGTTTCCTTTAGCAAATACTATCTTCTCTACATGACTTGAAAATTGTTTTTAACATCCCATTGAGCTTAGTTCTGCAAAGTGCTTACCAAGAGACTCACTTGGAAAAGAAAAAAGTGTTAGAGATGACATAGTAAACCTAGGTGCTCTCCCTCTCTTTAATGCAAATGTCAGGGGGAAAAGCCCACCTGAACCTCTATTTTTGCACATATTTGTGAGGCTTGGGCAGCTGTCTGCAGTCCTGGCCGTTCCATCTCTCTGACTTGTGCTAGTTGAAGTGACACCAACAAATGCATTTTCCAACATTTATCTAATGTAAACTATGGCATTGTCCTACAAGTGAGTACAGTAATAAATGAGTATTTCATATAGTGCAATATTAAGTCAGATGTACATTTTTATTACAGATTTAGTGTATTTCAGATGTACTATATTTCAGATACTCACCTAGCTGTTTATTTTCCTGGCCCAATCTCTGTGCTGACAAATTGCATCCCTGGTTTAATCACCTCTCATCATTCAGCATCAAAAGGCAAGGATTAAACACCAACTAAAAGCACTGTGTTAGTGCTCTGCCACCAAGGGCAGTCACCACATGGGGAACTGAGCACATTTAAAGGATGTGCCCTTCCTACCCAGAGCTGAAGATGATGCAGTAGCCAGGATGACACCAAGTGGCAGGTTACCCCAGAAGACTGCAGAGAGCATCACACCAGCTGCAGTTTCTGGATGAAAGCTTTATGATGATGTTTTACCACAGTTTGGAGAATTTCACACTTCAGAATATGAAGCTTTTAGCTTAAAGGCCCAAACTACTTCAAAACTCAAACAGCTTATATTGAATGAATGTTCTGTGGGCTCAGAAAAGCACTCAGGAACAGCCTCTGAAATGGATAAGCAATTTTCAGATATTTCCTTACAAATTTGCCTCAGCTATTGCAGGGAAGCACTCAATCACAGCCCATATTGGTGATAATCTTCTTTGATCAGAAGCACAGCACGGGGAGCAAGAATTCCTAGGTTTATGAACAATTTTGTAATACAAATATGCAAAACAGTATAACAGATTAGAACCAGAAAACCACCACCAAAGAGCTCCCTTTTTTGAAATCATTTCTCCATCTTTTCAGCAACAGAAAAAATGAAAAGCATCCAAGGGAATACCCTTCTGCAGATTTCTTGCCATACATTGAGTGCATTGTGTGATATTATATATCATGCACTTTCTGCTTTACTAGGTCCTGAGGTTCAGGCATATCAAAGCACCCAATTGCCTTTTTCTTTTTTTTTTTTTTCCTTTCTTGCTTTTAACATGAAGAATATGAAAGCACACACTGAAGCTGGTCCTTGTTAGCAGGCCCATTTTCATCTCTTGAAACTCAAAGAGAGCAATTCCCTTGAAAACTGTCACAGCATTTTTGCAATCCATAAAGAGGAAGTTCAACAGCCTTAGGTCACTAATCATAGCTACAGTAGATACAGAGCATAAATTATGTCTTTCTATTTCACAGCAGTGAATCATGTATATTCTTTTATCTTAATTACTTGATTCTTTCCACAAATCGAATATTGCAGGCATGTTTGCAGCCAGGAGGGTGTAAACAGCTGCAACTCCTTTCTCCAAAGTAATATTCCTCACATTAATATTCTTTTTTCTTTCCTGCAAGGTTCTGTGCAAACCTCATCTCAACCTCCCATTTTCTTTTTCTATACAATTAACATACAGATGCAACATTTATTGCTGTTTCCACTGCAATTACTCACAAGCTAAAGCTGTCAAGTGGCCTTAACTCTAATCAAGAATCTTCTCCATTTATGAAAGAACTGATTTGAAGCCCAAGTTGCAAATATTTTGGACAGTGGCTACTCTTGCATTTCTTATTCACTTAACACAGTCCATGAAGTCATTACATGGAGTCACACAGACTTCCTAGGATCTTCATTCACTGGAAAGCCTTAGCTTTCCCAGTGTCATTAGGATATGGAGCAGAAAAGAGCAAAGTGCAAGGACCTGGGTGGTGTTAGGCTGTTTGAAAAAAGCCCTTCTGCTTCAGACACCCCCAGGAATTCTTCCAGCTCCAAGCCACAGCAGAGGAGGTGAATCTTTTCCCCCCGTTGTCATCAGTATGAAACAGGGCCAGCAGCAGCACCTTTAAAATTCAGTGTTGTATGGAACTAAATTGATTTTTCGACCTGCCAAAATCCTCAGACTGAGTGGGACTAGTAATGAATCCACTTCAGGGAAATCTCAACCCTAAAAGAAAACATTCAGCTTTGCACAAATACTTAGCTGTGAAATCTGGACATGCAAGACCCAGAAGTTCAACAACACTAGAGTTATGTCTGATATAAGAAGAAAGGAATTTGTAAGTAGAATAACCTTCTTTATAGCTTGTCAAACCTGATTTACCATGCCTTAGACTGGAGATTGCTGCATTGCTCATAGGCTGATTCCAACACTTGTCCCAGCAAAAATCCTCTGTGCATCCTAAGATGGAGACATCACCTTTACCCAGGGTTCTACAGTAAAACTACAACTGCTGTATTCTTTGGTAAAGCTCCCAAGAACTTCCAAAGAGCTCCATGACATTAGGTTCAATTATTATTCTTGTTCACCTCTCTCCACTCCTCTGATTTCTAAGATGTTTACTGACCTAAAAGAGGAAAAAATTCAGCCAGAGCTGGGAACAGCCACTTATCCAGACAATTACAAAGTGGATTAAGGCAGTGACAGAAAACATTCTGATAACCAGGAGTGATGGAACAGGACAACAAAATGGGACAAGAATCACTTTTCAAGAACAATACAGCCTGTATATTTTCAAAAGTTTAAGATTTGCTTAGCACAAGTTTAATATTTTGTGTTGCTTTTAACCTGAAAAGGTGCCAAGAAACAAAACACTGGAAGGTCTAAGATTTACAAAAAAAAAAAAAAAAAAAAAAACAACAAACCAAAACCAGAAGTTCTGCTAAGAAAGCAGAGCAGGATACTTATGCACTACTAATTTAATTAAAGAGTTATTTTCTTTTTAAATTCCCTCTAATGGCCCAAAACGAACTCAGCCTGATTTAAAATCAATCACTTTAATCAAAATTACAAGTTCAAATTCTCCATGGATTAGTGTTCAGCGACTAGAGCGTCAAAACCACACATCCATCACATCCCTACTTTTCACTTGTTTCAAGTCCCAAGCAGGGAAAAGCAGCAGTTACCTCATTTCCACCATGCACACCATGCAATCTCTGGATCAGGCAGCCAGCCCTGAGCCCCAATTCTGCTCTAACACCCACCCCCTGCCTGCCTTCTGTACAGAAGAAAAAGAGAATTTGCAAAAGATTTGAAGCTGTCTTAGACAGACATGAGGTGGAGCTGATTTGGAGCATTTTCCCAAGTGGCTCATCCAGGCCCTGCTGTATCCAAAGGGAGATACATCACCTTCCCTGCCCCAGAACACATCCCAGGTATCCAAAGAGCATCCATGCTATTTCCTCTTCCCTTGGACAACTGCTAGTGAGATGTTCATTATGTCCTACACCTCTACACTGAGCATTTTATTGCCACAAAAAACCCCAACTGCCTTGAAGTGCAATAGAAAGCCCATCAGTAAGGTTGCCCTTTCCCTGGAAAAGGCAAGCAAGGAAATGGGGAGGGATTGGGCACATACTAAAACTGAGTGACCACAGTGACATTTCACATCTGTAAGGAAAACCATTTTCAAAGCTGGAAAACAAATTTCTTTAATGAATTATCTTCACTGCTTATGAAGCATAACAATGTATCTTTGGAGCCTTAGCACAGACACAAGAAATCTGACAGTGCTCAAGTACCCCCAAATGACCAGAGAGAAAATTTCAACTTCAATAATCCTAAAGGTCAGAAACATTATTAAACATGACAGATGCCCTCACTATTCAACACTAGAGGACATGGCTAAATTTATTCTAACTCCATTTTCTCTTGCTACATGTAAAGCAGCTAATGTACCATTAAATATTTTTTTTTCCCTAAAAGCTAGAAATAACAATCTCTTTTCTCCACATTGAAGTTGACACTTACTGATTTATTTAGCAGTCAATTATCTCAGCACCAGGTGCAGGAAACAGCTAAGTTTACTTCGGGTAAGTAGGAGGAAACAAGAAAGTAGAAAAGTTTAAAAAAACCCAAAGTTGCTGGAAGGAAAAAAAAAACTAAAAATATGTCCGTGTCAAATATGAAGAGGGATGCTAATAAATTCTATGGTTCCTGTATCTACAGTCAAGCTCTTGCTATTAAAGGTGTCCTCATGTACAACTGACACACCTCCCTCTTGATAACACAGAATGGGAATCCCTATTTTACTCTGCAGCCATGGGTAGTATATTCCTGCTTTTCCTCATTTTCTCAATATCTGGGTTTGTCCTTGGCTCACAGTCAGATTGCAGGCTTGGTAATGGAATTTGCATCAACTGCTTCCTGCTTTCCCTTTTAAAAAATTAGGAGAAACAACACAACAGTAATTTTGCAAAAGGAGCATGGGATGTCACATTCTGTCCTATTTTTGTCCCCCCTGCAATTTTTAGAATTCCCTTTTCCGTTTCTGACAGAAGCTGCCTCTCAAAATAAAACAGCTTCACAATGCATGGGAGCAATTTTCTGATTTCAAAGGAGTTGACAAACAGCAGCAGCTCCTGGTCAGGCACTGCCCACCACGTTCTGTCCTTTGGACCCTGTGTCTAAGGGGCTGCACAGAGCTGAGCATCTCAGCACCACTCCCTGTCCCAACAGCTCTGCTGGCCCAGGGGAGGGCTCTTTGGAGGTGGTAAATCCTCAACAGCCTCCCAAACAAGCTTTCATTTTTCACCTGGCAAGAAGCCAGCAGTGAAAATTCCAATTCCTGGCTTTCTGAATCCCCAGTGGTGCAAAAACCAACGGGGTCATTGGATGAGAATAATAAGCAGAAAAAAAAAAAAGAAAAAAAAAAAAGAAGAAAAAGAAACCAAACCACAACACAAAAAAACCCCACCAAAAACCAAAACACAACAAACCAAAACAAGTGTATTATTCTGTGGTTTGGTTGGTCTTTATTCCAATTGTAAAGATCTAGGCCATATGGAGGGGAATGCAGGAAAAGCTAGAGTTCAGCCTTAAAATACATGAAGATTAATTTACAGCCATTTCATCCTTATTCTTAACAATGTTATCCATTTGTTTTAACCCCACCCATCAATATCCTCACGCTTTCCAAAAGATAATGATGTAATTGTGACAAAACATTGTAGCTCTGTGTAAATCAATTTAGTTGCAGTGGTGCATTATCAAAGCTTCTCAGAGAAGGAAAACCAAAAAGCCCACAAAAATGCTAAACATTCTTTACTTGACAAAATGATGCCAGTGATGAAGTTAGAGAACTCTTCCAGCATCCACTAGGTCTGCTGACAATGTCTTTCCACAGCCCTGTGCACTCCAGGAATGCCAGATATGCTGCTTTAGCTACTCCAGAATGGATGGTTTCTGCTCCTGCCTTCAGAAGATATACAAAATAAAAGGAATGTTGCTTTGTTTTCCCACCCAATTCAGTCAAACTCCACTCCTGTAAATCCAGAGAGCAGCCTCATTCCTCTTTTCTTCAGTTCTGAACTCTCATCTGCAATACCTTGCTAATTTAACACACCAAAAGCAGGCAAATCAACTCAGTCTGTTGCTACAAAAAGAAATTCTTTTGTACATGTATGCGACAAGACTAAACCCTGCTGTGGACCACAGCTCAGCATCTCTGAAAATTCGAAGTGTCACCTGGGGAAAAGTAAACAAGCAAACAAACAAACAAAAAAAATCTACAAAGCAGCATTGTAAAAAGGAAGAGACTTATAAAAAAGGATTCATATGCATCTACAATGATTTTAATACAAAATGCCCAGCAAATCTCCCTGCACTGCTGACAAATCACCAGCTGAGGTAAATCCCAGATAATGAAACATTGTAAGAAAGGCTCTATTTAATAATTTAGCCCCTGTCAAGGAGTTTGTATTGATTCTTGTTTTCAGCACAGGGAGAGAATGTTATCTTCAGCCTTACGGCTCAATGACAGCATCAGTGAATTTAATCACTGTGCAGCTCCTGCCATGCAATCCTTAAACTGTCACCTCTGATTCCTCATCACTCCTTGCCACCACTTTGTTCAAAGCCCCCTATCCCCACATTTTCACACTCATCTCCCACCCCACACGTGCCCCACTGTAATCAGAGGCATTTCAATCTGCTTCACATTAGACACGAAAGCCAATCTCATTTGCAGACTAAATTTTTTACTTTAAATTATTCAGTACTCCTTCAAATGTCTCCTTTGTCTCTCTCTTATTAGCAAGTCTGCTCCCTACCTTAGGAGTGAGCTAAACCTTGCTGAAGGGAACATTGAGCAATCAGGGGACAGCAGTCCTAGCAAAGGTTTTGAGTAGAAAGAAAACCTTTCAGTCTTTTCCTGGCTGTAAAAAGGGAGATGAATCTGGAGAAGCAAGAATCTATATTAATCAGCATTTTTTTCCACACAAAAAAGGAAAAGGTCATGCTGCTTCATAACTGGCCAGGAAAAATCAGCCATCAATTAATTCAGCTGCAGTTCAGGAACAGAACATCAATTCACATACAAACAGAATGAGGCTTTTAAATACATAAATGCTTCTGGCTACAAAAACCTCACCCAGACATTTGCATTCAAAAACACTACCTCCTGTAAAAGTGAAGAGAATAGCAGATGTAATTTTAACACATTGGTAAAATGCAAGGCCATATGCAGGAAGACTGCAAAGGAGAGGAAGCATATAGTGCTTCATTTAGAAAAACATGCTTCTTTTCATTTTTCCTTTTTTTTCCAGGTGAGATGCAATACTTTCCATTTTATAATCCTTTGGATCACAGTAAAATGATCCCACAGGCCCATACAGACAAGGTCATCATACAGAGATTTTCTATTACAGGGCACTAGTGGCATTTCACAACTGTCTTTTTATGCACTTCTGCCTTTCCATCCAGACTATAAATTGTTACAAGGCCCTGGGGCAATCCAGCTGTACACTCCATTCAAATCAGGCTTCAAGGAGAAAGCACCACAGTCGAGATGCTTCAATCAAGTAAACATCCAGGCACAAAGGGCAACTGCATCACAATTCATAATGTTTTCTTTTGTACAGGAAATTCCCCATTTTTCTGTTTTAAAGTTTCCTCTCTCATGTTCAGATTCAAAGGGAAACCTATTAGCATTTTAAAAGCGACATCAAATTAAATCAAAACATGATAAATCAGGAGCATGCTGCTGAAACTCATTTGCTGGTTGGGTTCTGTCTCCGGAAAAAAAAAAAAACCAACACAAAAAACCCAAACCAAAACAAAAAAAATCCCCAAACTTAAGAAGGGAATTTGAATTAATTTATCAAACACTGGAAATTCATACCAAGACAGGTCTAACTGATAGGATTAGAGGGCAGCTTTGCAAGATGTGCTGTATTTGTATAAATTAACTTGTATTATGGTATTATGGTCAGAGATATCCTGGTATTACCAACAGTTGCCCTCAATGCTTGGGAACCAAATCTTCAGCTTGCCCTAATACAAGAACTAAAATAACTCATAAAGGGAATGACCAAGGTCTGGAGCACCACAGCAAAAAAACACAGGACAGCACCAGAAACAGGTTGTAAAGACATGAACAGAAAGCTTCACCACTAGGATGTTTTATGGCCATGGGTGAAGTGCAGTTGTTGGTCAGGGAAGCAGAAGAGCTGCTCCTCTAACATAATTTTTAGTAGAACTGATTTATCTTAATGTCAGGGGACATTCATGATGGAAGTACAAGCTTATGAAACAAAAAGCACCATTCCAGCTGCCCTAATTGCTGGAACTGCAGAGGACATGCCTAGGGAAACAATAACTGCTTTCTCCAAGTCACAAGATCTGGACACTAAAACACAAAGCTGCACTGAAATTGCTTGTCACATCTGCTTGTGGAGTAGTTTGGCTTCAACAAGATTTTAAGACCTTACTGGGAAAAGGAAGGTAAACTTCAGTTTTCTCTAAGATGACAGAATCCTTCTCAAAGCCTCAGCCCCAGAATGACCCTCAGTACCTTTCACTCTGCAAGGCAGCACCTGTCCAGACATCATTTACCTTGGCATTTTAAACTTTTTTCTTTTTAAAAAAAGCAAGCTTGCATTTCTTTTCAGTAAAAATCCCACCAACTCCTACACCTGAACTGCACCTAGAACAACAGAAGTAGAGGGCAAGGCTCACATTCAGCCAAAACCTTTTAGTTTATGACAACCAGCATGATAATGTACTTTATTAGCAGGAGACATTTCAAAGCTGCTGAATTTAACTTCCCTGCTTCACTTGACAGATTTAGCTGAAGGCAAAACAAGACTGTTTTCCTGTTGGTATCTCACACTAGAAAAGAAATCAAGTGTCCTTTCCACTGTACAGCTTTCCTTTCCCAAAACAGTAAAATCAACAGTGACAAACACTGAAGATTCATTTTTCCAGTATGATCAGCATCAAGGAGTTTAGTTTGTAATTTTTACAGATTCCTACCTATGCATTATATCAGTGAGAAAAAAAAATCTAAGTGCAATTAACTAACTCAAAGCAAAGGTAAACATAAAGCAATGTCACTATTTTCATGTGACAAATTGCCAGCAACCCTGATGTCCTGTCCTCTATCAGTTGAAAATGTAAGAGATACCACTTAAAAAAAAAATTGTAAAGGTATTAAAACATACTGCAATACACTTCCCACATAGTTTGCAAACAGCTTTAATGTGTTGTAGGAGACCAATGCTGACACCAGAAGCTTCAGCTTTTGTTGGTAATACCCTGAGCAATTAATGTAACTCAGCAGGAAGGGATTGCCCAGAATGGCAAGGATGCCATTGTCATTCCAGTCAGCCACAAAAGCACCTGCTAGTGGGCCAGAGCAGCACAACTGTGGCTTAACCCACTGCTAGAACCTGTTAACTACAAACCCAAATTGAAAATAAATAAAGTGAATGAATGAATAAATGAATAAATAGGAGGGAAGGGAAAGAGAGCACATGTGCTCAGGAGTGCCAAGCACTACCATGGACACCAAACCTGAAAGAAGTCTACACATTCTCCCTGACTGTGGGCTCACAAAACCAACTTCTAAGGAGTAAAATGCAAGACTTGAATAAAACTTGGAAGATAGATATTCTGAGAGGAAGAGACAGTGGGTGATTTATGCTTGCGGACTATACAAAGGAGGATGGTTTATGACATGTGCAAAACTTCCATAAAGCAACAACAGGGAGATTCCATAAACCAACAGTGAGATTCCATAAACTAACAACAGGGAGATGATCAGCAGTAACAGTCACCTTTGCCAAATATCCTGCTCATTCTACCCAAAGCCCTGCAAAGCCCAAAGCAAGCCCAGGCATCCCTTGGGTCAGGGACAGGAGGTTCCTGCCCTGTGCTGAACCAGAACCAAGTGGCTCCTGTCCAGCTACAGCACCCTGGGAAGGGGCAGGGTTTGAGTCAAGTACTAAAGCACTCCTGAATGTTCTTTTGTGTTTTTCCAAATCAATACAGACTTGTCAGGGTGCTCTTTGCATCTCCAGCTGTCACACAGTCACACAGCTATGCTACAGAGAGCCAGAGGTGAAGGCAAAGCCAAAATGAACTTTCCAGGAAAAACTTCACTTACCAAGCCACAACTTCCCCAAAACCACTCAACCCAAAGTGACTTTCTGTGGATCACAAAACTGGATGATGCAGACAGACCAGCCCTGTAACTAAGTCTAAACCAAAAGACAGATCCCTGTCTGAGCAGCAAACCAGAAACTACGGTTCAGAAGCTGAAGATTTACTCAGAAGGAGCAAGGAGCTACAAAAGAATACAGACTAAGGAATATTGCCATCTCACCGGAGAGCAGGACAGGGAAAAGGAGGAGATGTGAAAATTTTCCTTACCAGTTTGAAGTCTTGAATGCTGCAGATGAAATACGGGGTATTCGGCCGGCGACTTTCAATATATACGCAATCTTGAAAAAAACAAGATTTTACAATAATGGAGATTAACTTCTGTACCTCCAAGAAATAACATGAAAACAGGATAAATCAAAACAGCTGAAGCTTAGAAAAAGCCACCATTTCATTTGCATATCATGTAATTTATTCCAAGTGTTGTGTAAAACTAGAAGTGAGATGCTTTATGATTTTAACAAGTGAATTAACTGGATCAAAAATAACTTTTAATTGAAAAGACATTTTGCTGGAAAAACAAAAGGAAGTCATACAAGACCTTTCAAAATTTAGTTAATAAAAATGACCAGGTCACAACCTATGAACCAGATCAAAATAAGAGACAGGAAACTAATCTTTTGGTTTTAGTTTGCTAATAAGAGCCTAGCACTGACTTTTCTCTTCTAATTGTGAAGAAAAAACAATTATAGATGAAATGCAGCAAACTAAATCAGATTTACCTCTTAGATGGAATGGGCTTTTTCAAATTACATTTGGCATAATACAGAGTAATTATTTTTTGTTTGCTTTGGACAACTGGTCTCAACAAGGTTGCTACAAAATAAGGTCTGTTGTATTAAAAACAGTCTTGCCAGTACCCACAACAAAAGCAACAGAATTACAGCAAGGATGGGGCCTGATTAATGATAATGACCTTAGAAATTAAAAAATTCACACACAGCTTGCTAGAAGGCAGAGATTCTACTCCCAAAGGAAAACAAATATTTAAAGTACAGTCATTGTGTTCTTTTATATTCAGATAGTAACTGCTATTCAAAAGACAGAAGACACAAAGAACATCATCTACTTTATGAATGATTCTCCATGGACCTATTTTTATTGCTAGAGAAAAATTTGGAAGTTTTGTAAGACATGTTTCAGTACACAACTAACACCCTGCTTCATCTCTTGTAAAATCTGCAAGTTCTTCAAGGCAATCATTCACTAGCTCTTGTTCCTAAGGAAGCATTGCCACTGTTTACAGAAATAAAACATCTTCCTCATAAAAGGAGAAAAAAAAAAACCCAAACCCTTCATTAATCATTTGAAATGCAACCTGTCCTCTGGAATTACCTCACCTCTGAGAGTTTACTCAAAGATTATTTAAAAGAAAGAAACAGCAGCTAATTAGCAGGAATTCCTTAGGACTATCAAAAGTGCAGCAAGAGGCAGAGTAGTTACATCAACCAAGCTGAAAAAAAGCTCAAGCATTTCAAATCTGTACCACTTCAGTGATAATATGCCAGAATTACATGGTTGTGCATCCGATTTTAAATGTGGCAGCAGCATTTATGCTGTTCTAACAAGAGACAGAGGCACAGCATCCACCTTCATTCAGTTCAGGTAACTGATGCTCTACCAGCACCAAAGCAACTCTGGGGTAATCCCAGCTTTAGATGCACTGAGAACCTCTCCCCAAATTCTGCACTGCTTCTTGCAGCCATGCAGGTCAGGGAGTGCTCTTTTGGCTACAACATGGTTGGTCATAGTAGTTACCACCAGGTCTTGCTAGTATTCTACTAAAACACCACTATCTTTTTAGATAGATTTTAGAGGCAAGAAAGCATAGCCTGAACTAAGATAATGGGCCAGGATTTCAGAGAGTTTAATTAACCTATTTAACCATATCAAAATATTCCTGCCTCATTTTGTTACCCCAGACTTCCTTGGCTCATCTTTCCATTTACTCAGCCCTTTACTCACTCAAACCACTTGCTGAGTATCCCAGGTGAATCATCCACATTCCACTCCTTCCTGGGAAGTTTTTCAGGATTCACTGGGGTACAAGACTTCAGCTACAGGAAACCACCAGAACTTCCAAGTCAGATTTTTAAATACCTCTTTTGCAAGCCTTACTTTCAGAGCACTACCAGGCAGCAGAGAATAAACAGCTAAACCTCCCTCTGAAATGGTTGACACAAAGAAAGAGAATCTCACATCTACTATGGATAAAGCAAACATGTTGACTCTCTAGGATATAGCATTTAAGTAAGGCACTGCTGGCTGCCTGCCAAGATTTAAAACAAAGATGACATCCAGTTAAGATGTCTCCAAAGCAGTCGAGGCCACACAGATAAGAAAACAAGTTTATCCATGCACAAAGCAATGTCATGAATGCTAGGAACTGGAAAAATGCCAAAAGGAGAACATTTACGGATGTATCCAACATCAGTCACTCAAAACTCACCATAAAAAGCAATTACTTTCCTTTACCAGGAACTCAGAAGACCAATCCATTATTCTGAAGAACAGCTTCAACGTGGACCCAAGCAATAAAGAAAAAATAGGTATCTTTTTTTTGTTGTTGCGATGCAACAAACCTGAGTGGGTAAGATTTACACCCATAAAAAAATACAGAATTGCCCCTCTTCATCCTTAGCACGCTGCAATGTGCTTGTTGCACCCTTTTTTTTCCACTGATCTCATACTTCTGGATCTCTTTTATCTCTGTAAGGCTGCAGAGAATTTCTGCCTTGGCTTTGACAACCTGGGCCAATTCTCCTCACTACTGCTCAGGCTGTGTCCAAGCACCTATAGCCACAACTATAAAAAGCAGCACCATTTGTCATAAAGAAACAGCTAAAAAAACCCTTAAAAATAAAGATGCTTCTCACACAGACAAGTTTCCTTGCTTCTGAATTCTTTCCCTGATCAGCAGGTTTATATAAACAGAATGACATGTACTCTCTTCATGTTAAATGAAGTCTGAAGCCTGAGGCTGTTTGTCAGCCTCAAACACAATGAACCCCCTCGCCCTTCAGACACCTGAAAGAAATTCTGGTCAGTTCTCCATCTATTATTCTAGAAAGGAATTCACAACCCAGGCATGTTTCAGACATCTATTTGCTCCTGCAATTTTAATATTCATTTCTACTAACCTTAACGTTCAATTCTTTCCACTCAAAAAGCCCAACATAAAAAAGAAAATAAAATTAACTGTAAATTTCCTATTTTAGCCATGTCAGCACTAGAATGGGCTCAGTGACACAATCCTCTGAACTTGCTCTGTGGTGATGCAATTCCTAACCCCCTGGTTTTCAAATAAATACTGTCCAAAACTCAAAATGTTACTCATCTCACTACTGGGAATTATGGACTGAAAATAGAGCAAGGAGAAATTGTTGCTCTGAATGTCCTTTCACACTTAACAAAGAGTAAGTTGATTTCTTTTACTGAAGGACAGTCACCCTCACATCATCCTGCTTTGACAAGTAAGAAAGAGCAAGAAAACAAGTAACCACACAGGAAACAGGGGTGCTATAAATTCACACTCTGGCTTTCTCCACAGCAAGATAACACCCACGTGTCAACTTCCATGGGCTACCTCAGACACATGAACCATCTGATCTGTTACACCACAGAGTTTACTGGTGACAAACCAGCAAACTCACCAATGGAAGAAATAAAACCTAAATAAAAGAGCTTTCCATAACCTTTGCCACTAGGGTGGTACAACAGAGCACAGAAATCTGAAGTTCCCTGCACAGCTGAGTGGAAGCCAGTGCCAGCCTCCAGCCAGAGCCTTTGCTTACTTTCCTATTTCGTGTAAAAAGTCCCACTGGAGATGAAGTATTTCTATGACACATGGTACAGAGTCATTATGCCTTTGGGCCTGTGATATGCACCAGATGTGCCCTAGTTCTGAAGGGTTACATTAATATTCCCACAGTGAAAGCTGCTTTTAAAACTAAAGCTTCAATACACGGACTTAAAGACCTTTTAGTTAAAAAAAAAAACAAACAAAACACTTCACTTTTCCAAACACAAGAACCTTTATCAGCTAAAAACCTGTGATTTATGTAGAAACCATCTTCCCTATTAAAAGACATAACTTCACTTTTATGTTTCACCTAATGTGTCAACACTTGCATCACCCAAGCAGCAAAGCTGGAGGCTCTCTGCACAGCACCACACTGCCACAGGAATGCTATTCCTTGAAAGCTGGTGTCAAGGATTTGTCTACAACCCCCTGCTATCATTCCAACAGTCCCCAGCTCAGACCTCACAGTGCAGCTGGAAGCAGCCACAGTTCCAACACACACACACACACTGCCCAGTTTTGACATCCCAGCATCTTACTGGCTTATAGATCCTTTCCCTCATTTTGCAAAAAACACACACCAACATTTGGGGGTTTTTTTGTTTGGTTATTTTGTTTGTGTGGGGGGGTTTTTTGGCTTTTTTGTTGTTGTTTTTTTTCCCCTAAAAAACCCCCACACCAACCACTTCTTAACTATTTAAGTATAATTTCGGGAAGCTCAGACTCCAGGTTTGAATAGCCCATCCACCCACTCTTCCATTCTCCCAACCAACCAGACCCATCACCAGGGTGCTGTAAATCAGCAATAACACATGCTCTGTATTCAACCAGTCAATCAGTGTGCTAAAACCCCTGCCTCAGGTATACTTCTCCCTGCAGCAGACATGTTCACTCCTCTTCCACATCCACCACTTCAAACTTCAAGCAGAGAGACAGCCCTTCTCCCAAGACTCTCATTAAGTCTAAAGATTCCGTTGCACCTCAGTAGAAATCCACCTGATGAAGATGAATCTTGTTTTCATATCCATATGATTAAAAAATTGTAAAAGAAACAGAGTCCCTAGAAGCCCTGTGAAATAGGTTTGTTTCATCAGAACCATCCTGGACTTCAAAAAAAGGGAAAGAAAAAACAAATCCAGCTGTTTACTGAGGCAGAGCCAATTCTTTGGGAGGCAGTTTTATTTATAGATTTTACAGAGAATATAAATAAGGACATAAGAGACACTCTCTCCACCTGTGTGTATATATATTAATATATCCTGAATACAAGTTGTGGAATAGGCAAATAATTGAAGGATATTTACAACCCAGAACTAAAAAGCTATTTACATTCCTCCATTCCACGGTCTAAAATTAAAAGGCTTTGTTGTCCCAGTGCCCTCTGCCAGGCAGTGAAGAAGCAGCACAATCAGGCAATTCTGAACTGTTCTCCAGAAATATCTCTTTCCAAGCCAAAACCAGTGGGAGCCCCAAGCAGCAGGCTCTTCATTTCAGTGTCTCGGGTACTTAAAATTAAATACCACAATCCTTCACCACCACCACCACCCAGAAGAGTTCCGTGATTAAGAGCATGATATTAGCAGTTCCAGATCATTAGTAACCAAGTGGTGCCTTTTAAAGGATCAGAAAAATATTTGCAACGTTCCGTGAATTCTAAACGTTGAAATTTGAATTCCTGTGTTGCAAAGAGAGGAAAAAAATCACCAAACCCTTGCAAACAAAGGTCAATAATAGGAACAGAGCTCTACCTACAGCAATACATTTGGCATGATGGTTTAGTACAAATGTAGAAACACAGGGAGGAATGCACTGGGAATGACAAACACATGGTTTTAACTAGAAAAATATTACCACTGACAGGTAGGGAGCTACACAGTTGCCTCTTCCCCCCATATGGCTGACAACAAACAAATTGCCAGTCTGATCTTTTAGTGTCGCTTCCTGCTGAGCAGATTTCAAGCAACACTGCTGGCTCCTTGTCAGAAAACAATGTGCTAGAGCCCTGCTCTGCAATAAACGGTTCAACCAATTTACTGTGTTCATTTGAAACTCACAGGAGTATTCCCAGTGCCTGGACTATAGTTCTTATTTGGCAAATGATTTTATTATAAACTGGTATCATAGCGAATCCATTTTCTTTAAGGGGCTTTGCTGCTGTTTAATGGACTGTCAGGATAATTTAGATTTCATCTATTTAAACTCATTCAAGCCTGGCTCCTGATTGTACAATAAATGGAACATATTTCTATTCAACAAAATTAATGACAGCTAATTGTAGTCCGCAGTTCTCAATTTTATAAAAGCAACTGTTCTGCACTTCAGGCACCCAGCTACACCATTTCCCACCCCAATTATTGTTCTGCACTTTTCATGCATGTCCACAACAAACACTCCAGAGTTGTTCTTTGCCAGCTACATCCAGAAATACTCCTGCTAACAATTTTGGTACAAACCAAACAGTTTCTTACAGAAAGCAGTGCTACAAACTTCTGCTAGAGATGCAGCAATTGCTGGAAATGCTTCTCACCAATATTTTACAAATGCCCACACGGTCACTGGTCACTCAAGCCTGAGCTGGATGCATTTCAATAGCTCTGCATGGACTTAATTTCTGAAGTTCAGTGGCTGACAGGCACCACCAGATACCACATCACTACCTCACCTCACTTCTTAAGATAGCCTTAGTTCTTTTCCATTCAAAAAACCTAGTATGGAAATTGCAGAACACCAGGCAGAGGCTTAATACCTTCAATACCAGCATTAATAATAAGCCTTAAGAAATCAATAGAAGATTTTCTCACAGCCTACATAAAATCAACTATCTCTGCAACATCCTCTGAATATAAGTGCATGCAGTTGGCCAAGACACAAAAAACCTGAAGACATTTAGGGATCAGGAGTCTGGATCCAGTTGAGATACACTGAATCTTTCTTCTCATGCACTTCCAACAGCTCTGTTTCCCAGGTTTTGGTAAGGACTCAGTGGTGATATGAGGAACACTGAAACTGGCATTTGTAGGATTTGAACTTCTATTGGACCATGCATAATTATAACTCCATGCTCTAAGAGGCAAAACAAGCACACCAAAAGGACTTGGAGGAGAAAACTTTTCTCTTCCCAAGCCCATTACAAATACCAAATGGTTGCTTAACTCCTCTCCCTTAGCTACCCTTTTGGTAATTCAAGTGCAACACATAACTGCCTCACCAAAATATGGATGTGCTTTACTTGTGTAGACCTCAACTAGAGAAAGAAATAACAGCCAGTACCATTTCCCCAGTAACTGGCCCATCACTTCATCTGCCACATTAGACAACAGGCTCATGAGTAACCCACTTTGTAAGATATCTGTGCAACCCTGAACAGAAACACATTCAGAAGGGGAAAACTATGTGTCACCTGGGTGAGGACAATTTTCACCCAATGCTGTATTTCAAGTACTGCAGTGTGTTGCCTTAGAGCCTGCTGGGTTGCCAATACAGACACTCCCACCAAGTAAACTCATGGGATTTTCTCCTTGTTGTCTGCTAGACTGATATTTGCCTACCTAAAAATACCCAGCAGCACTGAAAAATTCCCTGTATTTTAAAGAAAAAAAAAAAACAAGAAACAAAGTGTTTATGAAACAAAATATTTTCCTATTATTCTTATAGGTATATTCTTTATACCTATTACCAGTGGTTATCCTGAATTTTCAGCTATAGCTGTTGTAGACACACCAAAAAAAAAAAAAATCATGTCAACAAGCTGTTCATGTAAAATTACTCATTCATCCTACAACAGCTCCAAACCCTCACAGCTTTACAAGGTATTTTTATTTTGCATGCCAAGCTCCTCAGAGGTGATGTTAGGAAGTCCACTTAATACACAGCATACGTTCATTACTTTTATTAATGCCTCTTTAGAGCAGTCAGTGGTAGTCCATCTTTTTTTAGTGATCCCCATTTTGTTCGGAAGGAACACAGAGGGATGACTCACAGATAAAATATTAACAATAACCTTAGAAAGCCTTATCTACAATTCTCCACTTGCACAACTCATCTGTTTGCAAAACACATCCCAGCTGCATGCACTAATAGGGATAAATACCAGTTAGCCCAGCCCTGGCTAAGCAATATCCCCAGGCCCAGACATCTGACCCCCACCTCATGGCACACTCACCTCCAGGATTTATACACAACAAAGCCAGAGGAATCCATTTGCTGTATCAACCTTGATCTGCACTTAAGATTCCATCTGTCAAGCCCCAGCAGCTGTCCCCATGCAGAGCAATGCTTGCCATGGTAAAGAGTAAACATGAACTCAGTAAATGCAGTGGGGTTTTTTCCCCCCCCCGTTATCTCATGCTTTCTGTTTATGTGAACAGCACACACACAGAAAATTAGCTACCTGCAGGTAAGCAGTCAATACACTGTCATGTAATCTGATTTCTTTGACACAATATTACCTACCCACCAGATCTTTCCAAACCACACTTTCAGTAAAATTTTAAATGTGAAGAATAAAAACTAATTACAGTTGCTGTTATATCCCACAGTACAGAACAATAACAAGAAAAGTGTCAGCTGCACACAGAAAGAGTTCTCCAGACTTCAATCAACTTCAAAGAAATCCTTCTGCGATGCTTTTTTTCTTTTTTTTTTTTTTTCGTTTTTTGCATTTTTAAATACTTCTATGTATTTTGTTAATCCTCAGTACATGTTTTAAGAGTCACGTCTAATACAAGCCTTCTCTGGGATTATTTTTTTTCCCCTTTGCTTTAATTACTAAAGGAGGAAAGGGTAAAAGTATTTATTTTCATTGAAATAAGTCTTTAAAAAAACTCTTCTGAAAACAAGATTGTTCAAAGTTTTTCTCACCACTATCCACACGTGCACAAAGGTTGAATACAGCAGTGGGAAGTGTGAAAAATAAGAAAACTCTTCTCAGTAGGTGAAGCAGCAGAGTTCTTGAGGTTATTCCTTTTCACAGCAGCCAAAGGTCTACCACTATCTGATGATTCCAGTGATGCAGTGTCAGGGTGGTACCAGGCTTTCAAATGAAGATGGAACACCAAGTGCATCATTTTAGAGCACACCCTTCTTTCAGCTACAAGCTTCTGAGGGAGGAGGCCACACATGTGAAAATCCCCATCTTTGTGACAAACTCAGGCAACCCACACAACGTGGGCCTGTCCAAAGACCTCTGAAAATTCACACACACGGCTGAAAAAATTATTTCATTGCATTTCTTCCTTCTGCCCAAGCAAAAAAATTCAAATTTTAAAACTTCTCAGAACAGAATTAACTTTTTTTTCCCCCCCCCAAAAAATGACTCCTCAACAGCCTGAAAAACACTTGCCAGAACTTCAAGTTTTAGGGGAAAAAGAAAATTATGCTTATATTGTATGTATTTTTATACTTAATTCTGGCAAGGCCAGCTTTCTCAGCTGGTAAAGCTGTCAGAATAAATAGAAGGCAGCAGCTAGAGGAATGACAAGCACATGGGTCACATCAAACACAAGCCAATCACTGTCAGATTGGGAGCCAGATTCCTGCATTTCAATTTCCCCAACATTCAACCCAAATACCAGTGTACCACTGATTAACTATGTGAATGAAAGGAGGAAGCAGTTTTTGTTTATTTATGTGGGTTTTGTACAGCTGATGGAGGCTTCTAGATTAAAACAACCATTCCAGCTATTTTCTCAGTTACAACAAGGTGTTGGCATACTTCTAATACAGGCAACATTTAACAACTAATTATACCAGCAAAAACTAAAGCTTAGAAATGTAGGAGCCCTAATCCTTGCTTGCTAAACCAAACTGACTGTGGATTTTAAGACAGCTAAAAGGAACCACAGTCTGTCTAGATTTTAGGGAAATATAATTCCAGTTCTGCTGTGATGGGAACTCCACCTTTGCTATCAGCCCTGCAGATGCACACAAAGACACCCCACAATTTTCTGCTATTTGCTCATTGTGACGCTGCAACAACCCAACACCTCCAGTTTCAAACCTGAGCCACTGAAGGCTGCAAACTCTTTCAGAGCTTCTGAAGTGCTCCCTTTGAAAAATGGCCACATACTCCATAATCCCAGAATGGATCAAAGTGAAATGTATGTAAGATCTCTCTTTGATACGTTTGGTGACCACTGAGCAGCAGTATTTCACAACAGTGCAGCTGACCTGCAAATTCAGTCTCTCTCCTTCTCTGATGCATGTCCAGATAATAGCTTATGGGGTCATGGTACCCCCTAAACAGCACTCGGGGACAGAAATCTAACAAAATTTTAAAGGGACATCAACCTATAAATCCAGAAAAGTTATTTCTCAACTCCAGTTCCATTTTCCAATAGCAATATCTCACTTTCATTCTAGTGGCATTGATTTCCCATACCTTAATAGAAGAAAAAAGCACAACTAAACCAAAAAGTCCAGCAACTCCCCCCAACAGTGATTTCCTGAAACATCACTAAGTGGCAAAAGAATCACATGCCTATTTTGCTGTACATTAAGCCAGATGTTCCAGCATCCACATAAAGCAAACTCTGCCTCTTTCCCTGCACAGGATCAAACTGCACTTCCCATACCTAACACGTCATCTCCTCTTCCAGCTTCACGCAGATCTTAAAACACCAAAGAGCCTCTCATGTAAGCTATTCCAAAGCAATTTGCTGGAAAATGATGGAGTCCTATAATGCCCTGCTCTCCCTGCAGAAGCATTTCACCTTGTGTCACCTCATGTTGATTGCTCTTGCTGATGTGCTGTTTATATAGCTACTGATGTCACTGTAGAAACAGATCCTCATAAATCCTTTTAATTCCTGCAGATCCTTTTAAATGTTTCTACACAGGCAGCACAAACAACATTGTCCTCATCTCCAGGTGATCTATCACATTTTCCTAAGGCTCCAGATCAACTTACACTTCATCCACCAAATGTTTTTTTTGATCCAACACTCGAGGTGCCACAGTGATGACATTACAGCACTCTGCTCAGCAGCAACACCACACTCAGTATTAAGTTCTGTGCCTCTAATATAGTAATATCCCTTCCTGACAGGCTGACAGGCTGAGGGTGAGAGGACAGGGACCACACAGCTTCCTCCAGCACCAAAGGTCTGCAAGAATTCAGTGACCAAGGCAGAGGGAAATGAAAGCATTCACAGACCCAACTATTATTTTGAGGCAGTTATTCTCACCACATACTCTTTCTGGACTCTTAATACATTTACTAAGATGCTGAAAAGAAAATCTCCATGTTCAAGGACAAGCTGTGTACACACACGTAAAATATCTCCCTAGGTCAGATCTTGGTAAGACCTGAGCCATGTTGTTGCCCTTTTTCATCTTTAATTACATTGGGCAGAAATCTAAGTTACAACAGCACTGTTTGTTTTCCATCCCATAGCTGCCTCTTCCAGGTAAGTCATACTCTCAACCAAGTATTAAAAGTAGGACCTACACAAAAGCTGCTGTTACTCAACAGTGTTTGGAGTAGCAGAGCACTTGGAAAAAACCTGGGCAGCTGTTCCAAAAGCACCTTGGCTCAGGACAATACACTGACAGCCCTTTGACTGACAGGAGGGTCTTCTGTACAGAAAACCCCACACAGAGACCAATTGTCTAACCCAAACAACAGATGTAGTTACAAAGTCTGGTTTGCACAGCAGAGTATCAAAGTATTCAAATTGACTTATAGTCTGACAATCAAAAAGAAAAAAAAAAAAGGCAGAGATGCAAAAAAACATACTACAAAACAAGACCACCAGTTTGAGAGCACACCCAATTAGGAGACATGTGTTCAGCATATTGCATGTGCACACAAATTGTATGGGAAATCAAGGCTTTCAACAAACCTGCTCTATTTTGGCAAAAGCCAGCAGGATAGAAGGGCCTCAATCTGCACTAGAAATGAAAGTCAATGTTAAATAATTAAAGACTAAAAGGAAATTTTAAAAAATCTGTCTTCATATAAATATCTTCTACTATCATTATGTTATGCTAAGGAATCTATAAGCAAATCTGAAGAGACCTTGTACAAGAAAAATTAGCTAGCCGTGGTCATTATTTTGACAAAAGCAAGATAAGAAGTCCAGGGGAAAAAAAGGAAGGAAAAACCAAACCAAATCAGATTACACTTGGAAGGCAATGGGAGGGAGGTTGTGGAAACTGAGAGGACAGATGGGGACATGGGCCAACAAGCTTTTAGGGTAAGCCTGTGTGATTTCCAAGATAGCAGAGAAGATTAATTGTACAGCATTGTCTGAGCTTTACTCAAATTTTAATAAATGGTTTAAAGCTCTGCACACATTCATTGTATCAATGCAAATTAAGACCAGTATTTATATAGGAACAATATAGAGTAACATTTCATTTGAAAAAAATAGCTGGCAGTAGCCACAGTTTAGATCTTGAAACCTTACATGAGACCCTAAAAGCCTTTTATGAGTTTGGCAGTAATTTAGTGGCACATCCAAGACATCCAGAGTTCATGGCAAGCTTCTGCTTCTGCCCCTGAAATATCTTGAGATTCTTGCTGATACCAGCACTGATATGGACAAGTAGCTAAGCTGCCAGGCTTAGGCAATAGCTATTAATTACAGGTGTGAAATCAATGGCATAATAGGTCTGAGACTTACAGTCATCTGAATTATATTTCACAAACAGAAGAAAGGAGAGGAGCTCTATAAAAAAAAAAACCATATATTCACATAAAAAGCTGCCAGAAAGGTTGGAAAATTTCTTCATGCCACCGAGAGATATCTCTGGCTGGGATTAGGTCTCATTTTGAAGCTGGAACTAAGTGCTCAGTGCTTTATCCAATCTAGTTTTGAAGTTCCCAGGGACAGAGATTCCATAGGATACAGAAAATTTGTACAGTAGAAAGAAAAAAAGGTAAGTTGTTTTGGGTTTTTTTCTCTTTTCAAAAGAGGAGCTAAGTTCATTCCAGCAAACAAGGTATCACCAGATAGAGTCAATGGCTTTTGCACACATATCTCTATTTGTCTGCAGCTGAAATGTGGTGATCTGCCCCTAGGACAAGGATCATTTAAATTAGCAGAGAGAAAATTGTGCCCTCTGCTTAGATAACTTTGATGCACAACTGTTTTCAAAGGAAACAGAAGGATTTCTTACCTCCAGGCCTGTACACAACATCATCCTCAGTGATGAAGGACGTTATCTCCCCGTTGTCTGTTCTCTCATAACGGGATTTCTTCTTGGGTGGTTTCTTTTTGCTTTTCTTGGTGGACTCCTCCGTGGTGGCACTGTTGTTGTCATTGTCCTCATCTTCACTGTGGTCACTCTCTGCATAATTCTTGGCACCTCCTTCCAAGGTACAGCTCCGGCGAGGACGGGAGTTCTCACTCTCCCTCACCTTCTCTCTCTTGTCTCGCTCCTTATCCCGGTCTCTATCCCTGTCCTTCTCTTTGTCTTTGTCTTTTTCTTTGTCTGCTGTCATGATTCGCCAGGTGCCTTCTTCTGTCCTCTCACGGCTGGGCCTCCGTGAAAGGTAGACAGTGAGCCTGGGCTTCAGTCTTCTGAATTTCTCACTCAAATCCAGGAAAAATTCAACCACTCAACAACCCCAGCGTTTTAAAAAGGTTCTTGAAGGAGGGGAGGAAGGGAGAAAGAAGGGAAAAAAAAAAGCCATGTTAATATGCAAAATTCTTTCCATTTCTCAAAATACAGATTACAACCAAAGAAAACCCCACATCCTAAAGCACTGCAGCATGGAAAATGCAAGGCAGCAAAATGCAAGGCAGGCTCTTGAAGCATTTGTAGAAGTGGTCACTTATGAAGTGACTCTGAAATGTTTGCAGCTACCTCCCATCCTCCAAAAGATCTCAACTCCTTAAAAAAAAAATCTTTTCTTCACTACAGAACTAGAACAACTTCTTAAATAGGAAGTGCTCACTGAGAAGATACATCACTTAAACCTGACACTGAATAGGAAGCATGCAAGTGAAACAAAAACATCTGGGAAGGGAGAAGTCCAAGACAGAAGAGACTACAACCTTTTTTCTTGAAGCACATTTAGAAGTTCAACAAAGGCTGTACTGTTTTACATCTCAACACCACCAGTAAGTGATGTCCTACAAAGATGGTACAGAGTAAAGAAAGCCATCTGCCACCTCCAGGGCAATCTGTCAGGAAGTCTTCTCCTACCCAGCTTTTCCGAAAATAGAGCTAACCTGTAATCCAGAGATTACAGGAACCAATTAACTGAAACCAAACCACAGTGGCTACACATGCACTAACAAATTCTGCTTCTCCATGTAGATTTAAAAAAAAAAAAGAGACCTTTCACGCATGCTTTATCAATAACAGAGCACAAGGAGATGGATTTTATTACTCATCACCTTCACACATTCAGTTTCCTGCTGGGGAACAGGAAGGGAAGAGAGAATCCCGTGGTTTTATGTCCCCAATCATTTCATCAATACAATTAACACGAACTGTATCTTTTTCTTCCTTCAATGCAAGTTTATATTCTAAAAACTGAACTTGAGTGTTACAAGAGTATTTGCAAGCTTGGACCTATAGGTCAGGACCCTCAAATCACAACCAAGTGCAGAGACCAGTTGCTGCTGTCATGGTCTAACCCTGAGGGCAGCCCCAGCATCATTCAGCTCCTCATTAACACTCCTCCAGCACCCAACAACTGGATTGAGGCCCCACGACTTCATCAGTTCAGGATAAAGCTGAATTTCCCCACACCTAAGTTCCTAAGTTTTCAGAATGCTATTATATGGTGCAAGTTGAAATTAGTCCACTGTGTAAAATGCTATAGAGTGGAAGTCAGGGACCCAAAAAGATTGAATGTTCACACATAAAACATCTGAAAACACATTAGAGAAGGAAAAAGGCTTTTTTGATTTTTAAGAACTCAGTTGAGAAGTCAGTGATCATGTATGAAATTTCTTCACTCTTACATGAATCTCAGGCACTGATATTCTTGTCAATGTTGACTACTATTCCCAGCAATGGAAATAATGGAAATAACCAGAGAGAGACAAATTGCTTTTGCTGATACAATTCAGGCTGTGGCTTGAATCTCTCAGGCATTTCCCGAATGAACCAATCAGCCAGGTAGGAAATAATTCTATTTTCTTTCCCCCTTATTGCAGCTGCCATCATTCTGATAACACACCAGGGGAACCCAATGGAACTCCAGTAGAGACCATTACAATGAACCTGTCAGTCACCAGAGAAGTTGCAGATAACAGGGACAGCAGTGGTCTACAGGGACTCAACCAGAAAGGTCTGAAATGTCTAGAGGCCACAAAATTCCCCAGGAGCAAGCTGGAAGGTTTGTCCTGTTGTTCTTGATACAAAATTGACTTTAGAGAGTAAATAATCTATACATTTTAAATGAAAACTGATTATTTTCCATGGGCAATCTAAAAATTACAGGTCATGGTGTTTTAACTTACGTACAGGAGATGATAACATGCTCTTTAGAGACCAGGAACTAAAGTGTACAGGATAAAACTAAAAATGCTACTCAATGCCCTCCATGGAGAGATAAAATCCAGGCACTTCTGACTATTCTCACCTCCCATCCTCAGTTCTCAAACGCAGTTTTTGAGTTAGGTACAAAAAAACAAAAAACAACAAACATTTCCATTGCTTTCCATCTTAGTTGTAGTGTATCAGTACCCTCTCCTGCTTGTTAAAACCTGAATGTTGTTTCCAAATTGATTTTGGAGACCTTTAGAAAGAAATAAGCCAGGGAGCAAGCCTTCCAGTGTTGTTTTCAGACATCACAAGCACTATTCAACTGTCTGAAACATATTTCCAAGCGCATATTACTAAAAAAATAACCCATTTCAAAAATATTGCAGGATTAAACCAACATGATGAAACAATGATTACTTTTGCCTTTCTAAAAATAAAGTAGTCACACAACCTTAAAGTAGCTGCACCACAGCTATGGGGGAAAAAACCAAAACAAACCAGTGGAAAAATATTCCTGTTTGACCTCAGCTGTGTAGCACTGACACAGGACTACCAGAAAAGCAAAGAAAAAAATGTTTTATCAGCAACCACCTAATTAAGGTTAAACAATTGCTACCACATGGAAGTATTTTATAAATAAGCTTTATTAGTTAAGCAATGATCCAAGCTGCTTTTAAACATTTCCAAGATATATTTCACCTCTACAGGGAAAAACACTTCCCCATGCTGCCTCCCCAGTTTTATTTAGCAAGCCCAAAACCAAAAAGCAAATAGTCATTTATAAATTAAAGCCCAGTGTTTGGAAGGATCTCTTCAACCATCAAAGGAGAAAGTATCTCGTAACTGAAATATCACATCATCTGAACTTAAGTATTTGCATTCCCCCTCACATTTTTACTTCACCCACCAACCACCCTGGGATGGCAGAATACTAACTCCATATTCAAAAGCTCTACTGCTGCCTAATTACTCTTGACCAGAATGTAAATACTGTGAAAACATAGCTGCTAACTCAACATTATTCATCAGTTACAGATGTTGGAGTGAGTTAAGCACTTCAATCACTCTATACAGAATTATGCACGAATATGGACTACATAAAACCAACACCATCAGAAACATTACAAAAATATTGCAAGCCTTCTTTTTTGTTCTCTCAAGTAAACTAGGATAATACATCATCCTCACTGGCAAACACAGCGATCACACAGATGTTTAAATCTGGTTTAGGGCAGTAGAAGCAAATACATTGAAAATCTTAAGTGGTTTCTGGCAAGCTCTGTAGCTTGAGTTTCCAGTAATTTTACTCCCTGGCAGCCCCTCATTCTCACTGTACCAAAAAAAAACCACCAAAGCAGCTGCTTCTGTCATCATACTACAAAAAAGAAATTCCAGTTACAGCACCACAGGTTGAAGAGTATTAACTGCCTTTGATACTGGTTTACTGCTCCTTCCACAGGGAATTTTTTAAAGATTAATATCAGGAAAGAAGTCATTTAAGCTAAAAGGGGAACATGCACTTTGCAGTGACTGAGCCCAGTACACAAAGGAGTGGAAGAAATAGCTTCCAGCCATTATTTGCTCAATGCAAGTTGAAAAACCTGAGGAAAAACGTTAGCTTCACTACAGTCCCACTCTAAGATTTTGTTTATTGGTTATTTTTTAACTAGAGCCTCAGGGTATGTCCATTTAGCCAAGTTCATTATGACCAGCATGGGCTAACTCTTTTCTCCATCCAATATGCCCCCAAAGAGGAAAGGTTCTCCTTATCTTCCACTGTTTAAAAGTCAAACATAAGCCAGAAATGTGTTTGCAGAGCTACTTGATGCTTTTCTGTCCTCAGAAAACACAGATACCCACAGCCTCAAATTGTATTCCAAAGCCCTTATTCCTGTAGAAATGTTCATGCTTTCCAAGAGGAAGAAACAGAGGAAACCAGAAATCTGGAGACAGGAACCTTCCCTTAGGAGTCTGAGCCAGCCAGGATGGAGGCAAATAGGCAATAAGTGTCCCTGATAAAGAGATGTCTGATCACCACCTCAGAACATTGCCCCTACAGAATTCTGCCACTTCATGTGCTTGGGATGCCCTGCTAAGCACCTCTAGACTATTTCTGGAGAGAAAAGGTGTTGAACATTGTGCAAGGTTCTCGCACCCAATAAATCCCAACAGCCAGGTCTCAGGGGTGACTCCTCTGCTCACAAGAAGTTCCTGAGGAACACTCCCTGCAAATCAATTTGGGAAGAAAAGCCCTGAAGTGACAAATCCAACACTCCTGAAATGGTGTTTTCTATCTTTCTCCTATTTGGTGGGATACTTGAGAGACTTGAGACTCCAGAAAGGAGCACACACAAGTCCCAGCCACCTTTCAGGACACAGGATACACCCCCCCTTATTACTGCTCCTTCTCTCATCAAACCCAACAGCAGCCTGGGGTTCAACTGGACTCCCACTGAGCCCTCCTTCAGTTCTATTCCCAAAGACAGAGAAAACAAGAGGTCATCATGGATAGGATTAGATCTGCCTAGGGATTTTCAAATACAAACATCTAACCAAATATTACTGCCAGAATAGCTTACAAGAAATCAAGCAGGCCTGATGTAACCTTTAAAATTAATTTTAAACAATTAAGTGTGGAAGTTCATAATCATTATTTTCAAGTGATCATCACCCCACACTGAGGTTGAGGTTTTTTTCCCCAGCATTTTAAATCTAGTCTGAATTAAAGTTGTATCATTTATTCAGAAAAAGCTTCACATCCTCCCACCCAAGTCAAGACAAGCAGGATAAGACTTCTCCCACAAGAACAAATTAAGACTCAGATCTGGGCATCATGAGCTCTTAAAGATGCCCAAACTGCAGCTCCCCATTACACACAGCTCTGCAGTTATTTGATCTACAGACCTGCAAATGATTAGCAGAGGAACAGGCACATGTCCCACCTCTCTGCACATTAAACACTTAAACCTCTTAACTTGTATTAAAAAGTCAGCTTTTAAAGCTAATGTGAAAAAAATTCCACCAGAACTGCTGAGACTGAACCAGGAAGGCATCGAAGTACAGAGAGGAACTAAAATTATGGAGAAGAGCTTTTTCTCTTCTTTAAGGCAGACAGATAAATCTGTTCACAAGGTCTGGTCATGTGTTAGCAGTCTCAACACACACAACAGGACCATTCTTCTGTGAGCTGCTGGTCTCATACTGCAAGATAAAAAGGCACTGTTTCCAGTAAATGCCAGATTAAAGGAAGTATGTGCTGAAACTGCTGGAGTTTCTTCCATGGAGGTTTTCTAATTTTGATGCCAAAGAAGAATTTTAACTTAGTTTTAATGCAAGAAATAAAATTATTTTTTAAAAACCAAAGAAATGACACAACCCATGAAGATTCTCCAATTTACTCCTAAGGTTTAAAGAACCACTTTAAGGAAACTTTAAAAGATAATTTGTGAAAAACAACTGATAAGACAACATCCGTTATCAACTTTCTCCCACATTCTTCCCCTAAATTCCATTTGTTCTTGAAAATGTGAGCTGTAGATATTCAGACTAACAAAGTTAATTCAGGATAACCCTCAGAATCTTCTCCATCCCCTCAATCCACCCATCCATCCCTCCTGCCAAACTGAAGCAGAGCTACCAGCCTCATGCCAGCACCCATCCCCTGCAAACTTAAGTCAAATGAGAAGCCAAGTATAGGAGGGAAAACAAGGAAAGAAAGACAAGAAGAAAAAAAAAAAAACAAAAACAAACAAAAAAGAACAAAGGATAAGAGCAAGAGCTTTATACCATGACATTGGGACAGTGTTACACACAGTTCAGAGTGAGACTTTTCTTAAGATACTTGCCACAATTTTGGGGACCAGATCCTGCTGAGTTGACCCACAGTATTTTAAAATCAGCTGCCACAGACAGAGCCTAAATTCAGATCCCTCTGGGCCCGTAGCAAGACAAGGAAAATGAGCCCAGCTCCCAAAGGCTGCAGAGCCCAATCCTACCTGGCAGCATGGACTGCAAGCCTGGCAATACCAGAACTTCATAGACAGTACCAGGCATTCTGTTCCTTTAGATTTTGTCTTTCAACACTACCCAAGACTCAGGTCACATCCCACCAGACTACTCCACAATACTTGATAGGTTCCAAAAGAGCCCAGATCCATGCAGCCTTTCCCACTCCTGATCTACCTGGTGTGCTGTGCTCTAACCCTGCATTTAATTTTGCTATTCCTGCATGAGAGCAAAAGCTTGGCAGGGGCAGAACTGAGAAAAGATTATTTCAAATGAAAATGTTTCTGATGTGCTGCACAGTGACTTTGGGTTGGGTTTCTTGGAATGCTGGGGGAGGTGGGGGTGTCAGTCCAACATCTATCAGACCTAACAACTCCCTGCAGCAGTACCTGTTGCATTTGAACAGCTGTAAAGCTTCGAGATCTCTGAGTAAAGCAAGATAAATGTGATGAGCTTTTATTACTTGAGGATTCCTTCACCAAGTTCACTGCATGCTCCAGAGGATAACTGGCTTCCCAAGTTCTCACATCTATACACACAGACACTCATGAATTTCTCTACAACAGGAATGCACTGGGAAGCAAAACCTCATTTTCTTTCTCTGGGCACCATGAGCTTCCTCTGAGGACTTGTGCCAACCTGGAGCCTCAGCAGCTTTACAGCTGAGTGGGTGTTGAAGGAATCCAGTGCCTGTTCCTGGATGCTCATGGGCCTGGCCTGTGACCCTCCTGCCAGCAGGTTTGCTGAAAGACTTTTAAAAAGCTCTTCGAGAGTCTCTCTGCATTGAGTGATGTGTCCCTTATCAGTTGTCTGCCTTATCTCCTGCACTGGCATTTGGAGTTTATAACACAAATATAGTGCTGGAACACTTTGGCCAGGGCTGGCCATTAGGAGTTACACATTTACAGTCCCTACCTCTTGTTAGCCCCCTAAGTGCATGCAATTAAGAGAGTGTTTTGTTCACTTGGAGCTGCTCTCTCCTAATCATCCCCAAATGGTTTGGTGTGCAGAGACAGCAGGGAAGAGGCACTGACTTCAGCAGCATCCCTCACAGCCGAGAAATCATCACCCAAATAAAAGCAGACAATTCAAGGTGTTTCCCATGACAGACAATGACCTTTTTTCCCCCTTGATATTTACCCAACCTGACCTAAGAAAAACAAGAGCTCTCCTATTTCTGAGCCATGCTTTGCACCAGCTCTGCTCAGAGCTGTCAGTTTTTAAATCCCAGCCTGTGTGATGCTGCCTATCAGCCCTCTCCCACTGCACATTCCACCTCCACACTGATACACTCTGACTTGGGATATTATGGCATCATTCTGAAATCCAGGTCGAGGGGCTGTTTGACAGGCAAGCTATGCAGGATGACAGCTTAGATAAGATCATAATTCCCTCTCTTCAACACAATGTTGATGCTGTGAAACTTAAAGGAACAGGAGGAAAAGAATGAAGGAGATTCCTCAGAAAAGCAAAGCAGGATTTCACATGGAAAAAAAATTAATTACTGCTGCATTTATCAACAAAAAATGACAGGCTATGTCTCCAGTTATATTTCCAGTGGAGGAAAACGTTTCATTTTACTCCAGAATGTTCAAAGTATCTTTTCTCAGAAAGCAGCCAGGTTTCCCCAGAAAATGTGAGGATTTTTAAAAACTGGAATGATAAGGATCTGAAAGAGAAGTTGCATTGCACTTCATTTGTGGTCTTGTAATTGGCACAGAACAGGACCTATCTGCAAGAGGTCATGAATTCAGGAAGGACTAAGGACAACATTGTACAAGATCATCAGCTTTGGCTGCAGAGACTGAAGGACCAGGGATAATACTGGGGGTGAATGCATCAGCTCCTGCCTCTTCTGAAAATAGTTGGGCAATTTATGTACCAGATTCACAACAGTGATCCCAGAAAAGCTTTGAGAACACCTCCTTCTATACACTTTTACATACCAGTACTGCAATTACATCCCAATAATTTAATTCCAAGAGCAGCGACATAAAATGAATACAGTATAAGAAAGTTTCTGTACTTCCAGGAAGGTTTCCCAATCTTCCCAGATAAATCAGCCTGACTTTCTGTTCTGTTTGGTGAGGGATGGAAAAAGCAGCAGGGACACTGGAGCTGTCTGCAGACTCCTTTTGATACCAAGAAGAGCTCTTCAGTTTGCTCACCAGCTGAAGCCTTCAGCCCTCATTTACCACGCTGGGATACACAAAACATTGAAGACAGTCCCTGCAAACCCTGTGCCCTTTTCACCTCTCACACATACCAAGAAGTTTAAGGGCTGAGTGGTTAGGTGGCCACTTCAAAACCATTTTAACTCAGAGTTAGGACTGGAGTACCAAATCTCAGATCCCAGCCCCCTGAATAGATAGATCCCTTCTGAAGGACAATGCTTAGAACTCCTCTAAGCACTTCCAAAGGTGATTTTATGACCAAAATAGATGTGGTCAAAATATATGGGAACAAATAACAAGCCACAGACAATAAATATGAAGCCATCTCTTTACAACTTTTTCTCTGAAGTCATTCACACTAATGGAAGTTATTACTACGAATACGGGGTGTCATCCCCTAACACCATTAAAAAATAGGACTTTTTAAGGTGTCCATATAATGCAATATTGTTCCCTCACTTTAAAACGCTGTTAGGGGAGAAAAGGCTCAATGGACCTCTAAAGAGCTGTTATTGTAACAACTATTATCCAGGGAATTTAGTGTCATTTGGAGCTAAGAAAACATCTTCATTATAATGCTGCTTAAACACGGTTAAAATAGAAAAAAAAAGTTAAAACAAGAATTTTATTATATACAGCAGATCATTTTGAACATACTACCAGCCACAATTACTCTGCTTTCCTTCCAGCAATCCTATCAAGCCAGAACTGGATTTACAGGATAACTCTTCAGCCAACAAAACACAAGAGAGACAAAAAGTGAGATGAGGGTGGAGAACCTAAAACCATGGCAATGGTTAGCATCCCACCATCAACAGACCAACCATAAGACCATTCACACACCAATAAAAAAAAATTACACTTTCTGCTGATAAATCATCAAGTATTTTTTAAAAAACTGGTTCAGAAAAAGATGACAGACTTTCAGATACAAAAAGGGTAAACCTTGAAAGCATGCATATGGACTTCTTGACAGGCAAGCCTGTGGAAAAGAAATCTGTAGTGTGTTTACTAAAATAGGTAAAATATAAACATTCACAGATGCTGCAAATTCAGACCAGAGAACACCAACAAAGAAATCAAAGCACAAAGAGAAATCCCTGGTACACAACAGTAACCAAGCTAAGGGCAATGCTAAATCCATCCATGAAACAGAAACATGCATTCATTTTGCAATAGTTCTAGTTGTAGGACCTATCAAAGTTACATCACATACCCAGATCTTCCTGTGAAGTCACCAATTTTAAGACAGAAATGAGGTTTGCATTAATCTGAAGACATTCATCTATGTATTTATTAGAATGAGACCATTGCTGCTTTGCAAATGCATCTCCATCTACAACTCTACCCACTGATTTCAATTTCCATTCCAAATCTTATTTTGGTGCCTCCATCTCTGCAACATGCCTACAAATATCTACCAAACTGTCACTCCCTGTATGTACACTGCTATGTTTTGCTCCACTGGCTGCTTCACTTTTATATCCTTGAACCCTCAGCTGCCCTCTTGCAAACCTCCCATCTTCTGAAAAGCCTCCAAATTATATTCATTTAAACCACCCATACAAAAACTAGACCAGGTTATTTTTGGAAAACCCTTTGGAGCAGCAAAGGAAAACCTCTGGTCTTTAGCCACATGAAGTGTTTCCTTTAGCTCCATCCAACTCCCTGTGTATTTGAGCTACTCAAAATGGAAGGATAAGTGCAGGGTGGGCTCCTGTGATGAGCTGACTGACCAGACATTTCCACTGAAATATGGCTATAATTAAAGCATTTTCTCTCTAAAGAAAGCAGCATCCTAAGAGTCAAAGAGACCATCTACAAGACTAACTAAAGCTATACCACTTAAGTGCTCCATAAAATTTCACAGCAGTGGAAACAAAGAAATTCTGTTCTTTCAATCCTGTGACAAAGGGAAGGGGAGGGGGGGGAGGAAGACATGTACAATGGTATCAGAATGAGCAACAGACAGTAATAGGACACACATTTTGTTGTCCAGGGTTTTAAAATACTTTTTACATGAGTAGTAAGACAAAAGATATTTCTGTCTGGCAAAACAGTCTTTAAATTCAGACAGTCAGCTCATTTTCTCTGAGGAGCAGCTTATTTTGGTTAATGACAGAGCAGATGTCAGAATTTTCTTTCCTCCAAAGCCTCTCTTCTCAGTACAGAAGCACTGTTGTAATCATGAGATTCAGTGTGCTTATTCATGTGTGAAATGCAGGTTTGATCTGTCTCATATTATAGACTGCCAACGGTCAGCATATTCTTCATAATTTCACAATACTTAACAAGGAAAATGGATTAAATTATGTCTCACTTCCTTTATTGCATTTACAGACAACAGCAACAAATACTTAGTATTTCAAGCAGTTAAACCTTACTAAAAGAAGAATGACCTTTGATCTTCACTCTCCAGACACACAAGCATGTTCTGAGCAGCAGGAATAGCATTCAAAAAGCAAACATACACAATTGTGTGTGCAAGAAAGAGCAAGGGCAAGCACAGCAAGCTGGGGGAGATGGGTGTACTGTCCCAGAATGTTTCTCTGTAGCAAACTGACACTGCAGCTCATTATCATTCTTTATTCTTGCCAAGGATTTCAAAACACACATTAAAGCATTCACAAAGAGGGTCTGTATTTCAAGAAATTATATGATCCTGTGTATGACCTTGAGTGATAAAAAAAAAAAAAATCAAAGCTGATAAGACTGGCATTAAGTTACCAATGTATTTTCATTTAAAAAAATAATAGTTAGGTGTCTTCTAGACATCCATGAATACATCCAACTTGCCCAAGGTCCCAGTGAATCCCTGGGAGACCTGCAATCACCTGTCTCCAGACTATACCCATAGGACTCATTATAGATTAGCACATAAAATCAGGATGCACAAGAAATTAACAAACAAAAAAACATTACCAACAGTGATTTTGGGATTATTCTTTGTAAATCAAGGAGGCTGTTAACATTTCCTTCAGCATTAACTCCTAGTACAACCCAACAAGTTCCAGTCAACGCATTGTACAGAACATGAATCTTCACAGGTTGGACATCACTCACCACTGACACCAGAATGAGCCTTTATTTTGTAATTCAAGACAGACCACAATCACGTCATTTTAATTATATTCATAAAACATTAAAATGTACACAAGCAGGCTATTCTGAAATTTCAAAGCCTCGAGATTAACTCACTCAATTCAGAATAGTCCAGAGACACAGATGTTAGCAGAAATACCCCATGCAACTACAGACTCAGGAGGTTTGAAGCAGGATTTTTGAAGAAAGGACCAGTTCACAGGTGGCACACACATATCAGGTATTCCAACACCATATGTAAAGGGACTTCAGAACTGGCTGTGTCTTTCAGGAGAAGAGGAAGAAAACCTGAAGAAATGCTCCAAGTGATTAGGCTGCTTCTAATCTAAGGCAAGAAGATGTATTTTAATGCTGCATGAAATAACTTCTGACTTTGGTCACACTTTAGACACAAATCTAATTTCTATTTCCAGTACTTTCAGTAGATACTCTTTACATTATGAGGAACCTCGTGGAATCTCATGTAACATGAGGCAATAGAGTATTAAAGTCTTTAGCCCTGATTGTATAAGCTGCTGAGAACAACTTTGCAAAATGAGACCATAAACCCTTAAGCATAGAAAAACCAATGCAACCCATGATTAATCCACACATGAAATCTGTGGGTCCCACTCACACTGCAGTTCCCCCCCCACTGCATCATTTGCCACCAGAAAGATTCAGGAGGTGGCAGAGGGCACAGAATCAAATTTTTGCCACAGTGCCTGTGCCTCCTCCAATCCAGGACTCATCCTTTGTGTCCTGAATGACCCACTCACAAAAAGAAAGAGACTTGAAGCATTTAAATAAAACAGTAAGTACCTTATTTAATTAAAAATAAAGGAAAAATCATCCTAGCTTTCATAATTACATCTTTATACCCCATGACATGCAAATTAAGACCACACACCCCATGCATCATACTGAAAATACCTCCAAAAAGGAAGTCGCCCTCCCTTAACGGAAGCAGTATGAAATTCCTCACTTTAAAATAAAGGTAAATTTTTAAGGTTAGACACCAAGAACAGCTCTTACACCACAGTAAAAAACTACTAAAACTATGTGCAGACTGTAGTGGATATTAGGCTAAGCACAGCACCACAAACTGTTCATAGCAGTGTTCACAGATGTGTCAGGCACATCTTTTAAGACCTTTTTTATTCCCACAATAACTAAAATAACCCTGGTTTGCTTTTTCTTTCAGAAAAAAACACACAAAACCCTACAAAAACAAACAAACAGAAACAAAACACACACAGAGAAAAACCCACCAACACAGAAACTTGGGGAGATCCTTTAGCAACCCCAGACAGCAAACCAAATTACACTGTTTATTGTAAATATGATGCAATAAAGTTGTACTTGTAAAAGCACACCTCTGAAGATCCCCTCCTATGAAATTTCCCTCCTCTACTGCACATGAGCATTCAACAACTCTACAAGCAGGAGTCTGGAAAGATGCCAGGTCACCAAGTTTTTTTCCTGAAGCACTAACCTAATCAGGACCTGACTTACGAGCTACTTTCAAAATACTACACAAGAAAATTTACCAAGCACCAGTTACCCAAGCAACTGGGACCTAATTAAATCTATCCAACACTTGAGGGATTAGCCTGTTTTCTCCTGCAGTCTTGTAGCCTCTCCCATGAGATAACATATACAGCAACTCTGAGATTTATTACTTGCTGACTAGTTCTTAACATACACTGAATGATGACCTGGCCTGTGCATCAGAATTAACTTTGGTATAAGTGACCTTTCCAAACTTTTTAAATTCAGAAAATGAAATAAACTTTCATGTGTAATATTTTCTCTATCTGCATACATACACTTTATATACATGGCATTTGATTTATAGGCAAAATCTCGTATTTTCAGTGGATATTTCAGCTGCATCAGCTGTCTTTAGGAAACCTGACAAAGCTGCAGGAGCACAGGGAAGCCAGCTGCCCGTGGTGTGGACTCAGAGCCTTCAGGAGGGTAACTGAGGGATTCTGCTGAAGCAGCCTGCTGAGGACTTGATTTTTCAAGTAGGAACAAAAGCCTAGAGAGAAACCCAACATAGGAGCTTAGCTCCTATGGCCCTGGCACACCATGGCACTTGACCACAGCTCACAAAGCTTTGCAGGAGCAGAGGCTCCTGACCTGTGCCAAGCTCCCACTCCTGCCATGCCATAGGGCTCTGCATTCCAATTCCAATTCCAAAATCCCAACTAAAAAGCTGATACTGGTGCCCCCCCCAAGCTCTCCTGAGAGCCCAAAGTCAACCTCACCCATGCCTTATGGCATCAGCTTCAGTTCTGCCTGAACTCAGAATTGTATGAATGGCAGAGTGCTTCTCATTTACCTCCACCAACACTTCTCTCCTTGTGAAATGAGCTGAGAGGTGTGTGCTAAGGAAAGATTTAGCTGCCAGAAATTCTTCAGTGCTCCTGAAATCCCAAGCCACTGCTCAACTCCCAACGTGAATGCAGCAGAACAAGATGGTTATGTTTCCCTTTGGCATCTCAGACACCACAGTGTGTCCTCAGCAGAGAAGCACTGAGCCAAAAGCATGGATTCAATAAGACTTGATGCCAAAATATAACTGTATACAGCAGCATTTGTTAAAGAAAGTCGAGCTCAGATCAGCACACACACCTAAAGCTTCATTCTAATTTATATTACTGACTCTGTGCTTTAAAAATCCACAATAATTTCTTTTATCAACTATGTTGAGTTTACACATCCTGCTAAGAAAAACTCCAGAGCCTCTGACTCCCAAGGCCTTGCAGACAAAAGTAACACAACACAGGACCACTGTATTACCCCTGTCACCTCTGGCACCTGGACTCTGCTAACACCCAGGAAATCACAACTGCCTCACAAGCAGCTAAACCACCCATCCAGAAGGGAGTGGATTTATTAAAGACAGAAAAAAAAAAAAAACCAAACCAAAAAAAAACCAAGCTCGAGATAAAAAATTTTTTTTAAATCTTAGACATTCACAATATTCCTGATGTATCAGAACATTTGATCGGGTGCTACTTGAGTTCAAATTAGAATGCCATGACTGTTCCTTTCCAAACACCACCTTTTCTTATGTCAGGGCAGAACAAAAAATACCCTTTCAACAGATGCAGTTGCAACAACCCTGCCCAGTTGCAACCACAACATCCATTCATGAAAATTCTTTCAGTTTAGACCACCAGAACACACTTCAAATTCCCTTAGCAGCCCTGGCATGCATTATTGGGAAGGGAAAGGTGAAACCCAAGATGAAATATTATCAAAAATTTAAAACCTTCCCAGACAACCTATATAAGCAGATGGCATAATTTGTTGTTTGTTTGGGTTTTTGGGTTTTTTTGTTGTTTTTTTTTTTAATGCCACTTAGCATTTACAGCTGGAAGTGGCAAATATCTAACATGCTTTGAATATGCAAATTGTAAGATCAACACAAAAGAGGACAATGCAATTTCTTTTAAAGACAGGCAGTCATAATGTTGAAACAGACTGCAACCAATTTTCATACACTATTCATAATTACTTTATTACACTGTGAAAGGGTAATCAGTTTCCAAATGATCTAATAACCTTGGGCTGCTCTTAACTCTTTTCTTCCAGGCTTAACAAGCACAGGCTACATCTCCAACTTTAAGCCAATTACAATAGTCTAATAGTCTTATATTAAACAGGCAGGTTGGATGTGCTCTTCCTCACATATTCTCACACAAACCAGAATATCAGGTTACCTAACAGCATGCAATTAATAAGCAGGAACTACTGCTATACAAAAATCATCCATTTCCTGGTCTATTCCCAAAGAAAGAGTTTTATTATCAAAGGGAAATCTGATTTTTGGCTCCTCTTTGATAGGAAATGGGGCAAATACAATATGTTTTGACTGCTTGGAAGAGTAAATTCTACAGGGACCTGTTACTATGCCAAATTTACAGTAAGAAAAAATGTCCCCAACCTTAAGTGCTTGAGTTGTCTTGACTCTTCTTTTATGGCTCAGCCATTTTCATACTGCCTTGTAATTTAATTACCTGCTGAGGCCATTTTTAGTCATCAGTCAATGACTTCATTCAAGAAACTTCACAACATGAAACAAAACAAACAAATAAATTCCCAGGTCCAACTTGTACTCAAGTTAAAATATTGACTGCTTTCTGCTGGATTTCTACATTTTCCAAGCAATATGTGGGGCAGGGAGGGGGGCACTGGCAAGATAATCAAGGCTGTGGCCCTCAGAGGCAGTCAGATATTGCTCCTGTTCAGGTAAACACTTTGATTTTGTAGAATAATGGGTTGAGACATCCAAGTAAAAAAAAAAAAAAAAGGCCATAAAGCAAGAATTTTTAAGTTTTAAACTTTTTACTGCCCTAACTTAATGGCTGAATGAGCAAGAAGAGAGGTTACAGAATATATATATATATCATATATATATATGATGTATATATGTGTGTATATATGGAGTATATATACATATATAGATATATACACACACACAGACTGAAATATACAATGCAATGGGTAAAGTCTGCAAAGGTTCCAACAGTGGTGATCAAAACAAAGAAACTGATCTTCTAAAGCCAGATTAACACACAAAACCTGACAATAACATTCCAGATACTAAATGCTTTTATTTTAAACATTTTTTTAAATAGAACAGCATCTTAGACTCCAGATGCTGCTGAAACCCTTACTGCCTATTAGCAAAAATCCAGGTTTCTTCAAAAACAAGACATGTTGATCTCCAGAAAATAAGGAAATTCACAAAGAGAACACTGCCAAAACCAAAGCATTTTTTAATTGCTAGTTGCAAGAAAATTCAAATCAGCACTTAAGACAAAATTTATTACATGTAGAAAATTGGTGTTACAGAAGCAGCCAGGTATCTATGCCAAGCCTGTCTGGTTTCAATAAAAGGTTTGCCTATCACTCAGCTTTTAATACCCAGTTACTTTAAAAAATAAAAGAAAATTGGAAAATCTGCAAGTATCTAAGCTTTTTGAAACCAATACTAATGCATTCCAGATTTGTTTTTTCCACTGTGCTATCTTATATGAAAATGGAAGTTATAGTCTAACCAAGGTTTGTTTCAAAATTTGCTGTTACTTCCCAAGAGAAAGTGTACAGTGATGCTGTTAATGCTAAATTTACAGCCACCATTTCTTCTGTGCTTCTGCTAACACTGGAAGTCTGAATTCCAAACCCACCGTTATATAAAAAACATGTGGTTATATGAAAATGTATGCATCACAATCAAACAGTAATTAATTCCAGTAGTAAAACGTTTATCCATTCACCAAGACCTTTCTTGGCAGAAAAAAAAAGTTCCCTGCAGAAGGCCAGCTTGTTTTAATCATTTCCATTTTTCACTCTTTGTTATCACTTTGCATCCAAAGGTCAGAATTGAAACCACCACCTCAGGCAAACTTTGGAATAAATATTATTTCTTGGAAAGAATTTCATCAGTGTTAAGAAAGTTGAAGTACAGAAAAGGGATTTCCCTCCAGTCCTTCTAAAGGTGCTTCAGGATTTTTCGTAAACAGAGAGCTGGCTTATAGGAATTTTTCATGGGTTCTATTCTTATTTAATTTGGTGTGCTAGGAGGTCATTGGTTTTGCTTTCTCCAGTAACAGAGCAATTTGTTCTGTGAGAAATACACATCAACATGAGAAACAGTTAAACAAAGAGCAAGGCTAAGCAAGGTCCTGTTGATGGGAGAGTCTGAACCATGCCAGCTATGATTATGCTTTCCCTGACACAGCCCTTTTGCTCTAAAACACCCCTTCTGAAATCACCTTATTTCATACATAGTGAGGAATATTTGTACATTAATCTCCATGTTATTGGTTAGTAAACTGCTCTAAGAAAAGGCCTGCCCTATTAGTTGGGAATTTCATTACAATCAGTGCTTACAGCCTACTACACCTAGCTCAGTGATGTGGAAGATTAGGAACTGGCAGAACCTTTCCTCCTACACCAAAGCACTTTTGCTCCCCCTTGGACAGACCTATTTCTAAAGCAACTGACTAAAAGCAGAGATTCAGATCGGAGTAGCAGGTAAATTTCTAGTCTAGGGCTCCAGTGATGAAGATACCATTTCTCTTATTCACCCTCAAAATGCAACACAGAGCTACTCAGAGTTCTTAGAAGTGATTCACTGACCTGAGTCTTCTGGTTTAAACACACAAGGTTTGAAAGAAGACAAAAAAAAAGGATTTTAAAGCATGAAGTAGGTATCTTGGCAAAGACATCACAGCTCAGAAAAAAAAACTAATGAAACTAATAAGCAGTCTTACTGACTGGCCCACTCACACATCTGTAAGCCAGCACTCAGCAAAGCAACCCAAGCTAGTCCATAGGCTTCAGGGATAAAAGCTCTGAGCATGTGCTCCACCACCACAGGCTACAGGGAATTCCTGCTTCCTAATGTCTAGAAAACACTCCTAGTTCTATCCAATTTTCTGGATCTGAGCTATGGAGCCAAGTCCCTGACAAGTATCACAGCCCTAAGAACAAACTCTCCAATGCACTTCTGACTTCACTCCTGAACTGCTTTTGTTTGCTGCCTGCTGCATTCAACTAAAGGAGAATTTGTTTGACAAAACACGTCTGGGCTAGCACAGTGGCAGCTCAAAACCAAGTTTCACTCCTGGTTTAGATACTCCTTACCCCTGCTCTGGGGTAATAAGGGCCACCAAAGGATAAGGCCAACAGCTGGGGACTGCAACATCTCCAGTCATTACCTTCTAATCCAGTCATCTGCCAGAGTCCAGGCTAATGCTGCAAAGAAATATCCTTAATTTGAAAAACACTTGGCCAAAACTATTTCATTATAATCTCAACACATGAAATCTATTTCTACATTCTGCTTTACTAATGTTTTTTTTTTTTTTCTTTTACCAGTAATTGGGTCTCAGGTGAAATATCATGTTACCCATATATATATCAACAAATTACAGAAATACTGGTTTCCAGTTTTATAAACTTTTACTTTCAGCATACACAGTATCAGCACAACTTATTTCAGTTGAAAACATCCCAGAACAATCACAGCTTGCTGAATGTTCATTAAATAACACATCTCTGCAAGGGACAAACATCCTAAAAACCTGCAGCACCCCATTATCAAGATGAAAAAACATTATTGGAAGAATGGCTTTTTCTGCCTGTAAACTGCATCCATGCCAAATGTCACCAAGAAGTTAATTTCAGTCCTCTGTATGGGATTTTTGGACTGTGAGCTTCTCATGAAGCTGTACTTGCAGCTGATGTTGAAGCAACTCCACCAAGTTGGTAGAAAACTGAGTATTTTCTTCCACCTGCTGAAATTTGGCTCATGAAATCATAATTTCAGCAGTATGGAGACTCTCCTGGGTGCCAAAAAGGAATGGTGTTGTTTCTATGCTTCTGAAGTGGAGAGGTGTTTTTCCAGAGACTACAATCACCTTTCACAAGTGCTTCACCTCAATCACTGTAGCAGGAACCCATTCACAGTACAAGAGAAAACCATTTAAAATAAATGTATTACTGGCCCTGTAAAATTAGAAACTTCGGGGTTCCTTATGGCTATGCTTAATCAAAACAGTTAAGTAGCATAAAACCCTTCAATCCAAAAACCCAAGGAGATTTAGATTAGTTTAATAATAAATAGCTTATTTTAGTTCCCACACACAAAAATCAAAACAGAGCTCTTGCAGATGAGCCATTAACCACTCACCAGGAAACAAAAGCCCCATCTTGTCACCTTTACATAAATAAAAGTACACAAAAAGAAAGGCTGAGAGAGACACCAAGAGACTCTCTACAACCTGGAGTAAAATTGCAGACATTTGATGCACTCTGACAGAACAGCTGTACACACCATTATGTTAATTAAAATGAAAGTCTCATCTACTTAGCATACAAGCAATTTACTCAAGCTCAGTGACAAAATGAGTTGTGTCCCCCCCCCCCATTTCCTCCAAGGGGCACAATCCAACTTTAAGGAGTTGTCTGCTTATACTGAAGGCAAAAAGGAGATAGAGAAGCATTCAAGCAACAGTCCTGGCTATTTTAAGTTAAACAAAGCCCTATCAACTCTAAAACACACACAAAGGAAGTGGTAGGATACATTACGTCAGCCCTTGCCTCAATTCATAAATCCTAACCGCAATTAAAAAAAAATAAAAAAATAAAAATAAAAAAATAAAAAAAAGACAAAATCTTTTTTTGCCTGAAAGTTTATGTCTTAGAATACACCCCTGCCTCGCTGATGCATCACTTTTAAACAGGCAAGGGGGGGGAAGTGGTGTAACCCGAGTCCCTCCTATGGTGCAGGCAGATCAAATACCACTGCCAGAGTACAATGAGCACTCAAGTGCCTTGGACTCCAAACCACCTTTCACTGGTCCCAGAGATCTTTATAAAATAGTTTAAACACTACTAAATTACAGGGTTGGAAAAACAAATAAAAGCTTTTTAAATGCTGCTCCCACACAATTCTCAACTTGCTGTTAAGCATCTGAAACGTCTGGCTGGTGATACTCAAAAATGTGCTTGCCTGAAAGAAAAAAAAACAAAAAAAACCAAAAAGGGAGAAAAAGGCAGAGTTGGTTGCACGTCTGGAACTAATTGCCTGCAGATTAACGGCTTTACATTGGAATAGTGTTCGTCTGTAGGGTTTTAAATCCAGTTTACTTTAAACCGAGTTCCCAGAAGAAACATATTGGTGAAGCATCTGAAACAACACTTCCCTGCATTTCTATTCTCTAGTTTCCTCTACTTCACGCCTAACATTCACGTCGTGGTTTGGAGGGGTTTTTTTTTTGGTTTTTTTGTTCCAATATGTTATTAAGTCGCCTTGTCAACTACCATTCCCATTCCCAGACAAGCAAAGCAGCCCCATATGGCTGGAGGAGCCCATCCAGGCACACAATGCCCCATGCAGAGCCACATGCACTCCAGAGGAGCTTAAAAACCTATTGCAAAACAAAGCAGAGCTGGTTTCTTCCTCAGGAAACAAAGTGGCCAAGCAGGTCTCCTGTCGCTATCTTAAAACACATCGTTAAAAGAGTTAACTCCACAGACAGTACTAATTAGTACTTCAAAGGAATTGCATTTTATCTACTGCAGGGGAAAAAAGTACTTTCTTTCAGGATAAGGAAAATTCAAGCCTTATCTCCTTATCTCATTTCTTTGAAAAAAAGCCCTGAATTAACCACAGCACTCCGGGTAGGTTCCCTGTTTTTATTTAGACACAAGAGGTGAAGAATTTGTTATGGGAAGAAAACCCTGAGGTTCCCAAGCCTTCAGAACTTCCTAGGCCAATAAAAACTGTCGCCTCACCTACCAAGTGGATCCAACTTTTTATTCTGTAAAGAAACGGAGCAGCCAAAAGGAGAAAAGCGAATTATAACTCAAAGCTTGCTTTTTTTTTTTTTTCCTTTCTTTTTTTTTTCCCACCAGCCAGGTGTTTTCTGTGTTATCATTGGCTCGGTAACAATTAAGTCAACTCCAACAGCAACCTGAACGATTTTCCCGGTGGAAACACAACGTGTATGGAGCATAAAGCCCCCAAAGTTACCCAATCCCTCCCTTTTTGGACACTCAGCCCCGTCCCGGGGGGGCTTCACCGACATCCCCGGGGCTGAAGGGCAGGGGGGGGGGCTGCACTCACCCACCGGGCTGGGGGTTCCGGAGCCAAACCCAACTGGGCTCTTACAGCCGAACCGGAGGGAGAGCTGGGTCCGGACCCCGGGTAGAAGAAGAGGAGGGAGCATGGGAGGGGAGGGAGCAGCCGGTGAACAAAAGGAGGCCCCGGCTCTCGCCCTCCCAGCACCTGGACCGGGGTTCCGAGAAAGGGATATCCCCCCCCCCCCCCCATCCAGAACCGACCCAACCCTTCCCCTCCTCAAACAACGCTGCCCACCCGGCTCCGAGAGGCGGGGGAAACCCGGTCCGGCCCCCACCCCCCAGCCGCCCCATAGCCCGAACCTCCCCCCCCGTACCCCCCCGCACCTCACGCACCGGCCCGGCCCGGTTCCGTTTCCCCGCTCCAGACAGCCGGAGAACCGGGCTGGTTCCCCCCGGCGGGCCCGCCTCTGCCTCCTCCCCGCTGAGGCGAGCCGGAACCGGGAGCCCGGTGATTGATGGCAGCTCTTTAATAGCGTGGTCAGCTCGAAAATGCATCTGCAAGCGAGATATTAAGGAGGCAAAGCATCCCCGGAGCTGCAAGGCAGGAATATTAATGCCAACAACCCTCCTCGCCTCTCCAAACGCTGAGCAAAACACACAGGGGGTGGGGAAAATGCAGATAAAATAAGAGGGGTGGAGGGAATCCAGCCACACACGGCATTCATCCCTAAGATGGATAAGAAAGGGATGCCTGGCCAGTGGCACGGTAAAAGAGGCTTCCGCACCAGGGTTTTGTTGCAGGGGATTCAATTAGTAAGCCATTTTGTTGAAAATCCTGTCCACGAAGTCTTCCCTCCCCCCACTGGAAAGAGAAATTCATCTGCTCAGCAGAACACGTTCCTTTTAATTGTACTCAACTGGCAGTTTAAAAAAAAAATAACAAGTATTTATCTTTCTCTGGGTCTTCACCCAAACCTGTAACTTATCTCAGTGTCTTGCACTGCTTTAACACCACAGCCATGACCTTTCAGCTGCTGGTACCAACTTCATTTTTGAGCAAAGCTTTGCTGTTTCCCATGCGGAATAAGATGCAAAACAAGTCATCTATGTAATCCATTACCCAGGGGCAACGCAGACTTTTTCCCTGCCAAGCAAATCCATCTCTGAGCTACACAGAAGTGTTTTACCTATAAAAGAAATCAGGCAGTAAACTAGCTCAGGGATGGTTTTACAAAGCCATGTTAAAAAATCAAAACCAAAAAGAAAAAATAAAGTTCATGGACCCCAGTTAATTAGAGCAACACCCTCAAGTACTGTCTGCCAGTTTATTCTTTCCAGATGCTATTATTTGTAGCTGTACATTTTCCTTCTATTTATCCACAGATATTTTTACTCACACTGGAGTCCTTCAGGAGACAAAGGTCCAACTTGAAAATTTATTCTGTACTGTCTAGAAATAGCTACCTAAAACCACTAACACAGCTGAAGTGGCTGATTAATTCTAATGCCCTTGCAAGACTGCTATGATCAATACCAATTGAAGATGGTGTGTGTGCAGGACAAGCTTTGCTCTTGCAATATTCATGGTACAACAGCTTCAGAACTGGAGCCTCTCTCTGAAAGAACCAGTTCAAAATAAGCTTTGTAACTGAGCAGCCATGTGATGGCTCCAAACCTGCCAGAGCTGAAATTCAATCCTCAAAGTCAGTACAAAGCAACCACATTGCATTTATCCTCACTTCAATTTTCTAATCAAATGTGGCCTGACATCTGGCAAATCATAGAAAGGAACTTACTGCTCCAGTGTGTATTTAAATCAGTGTTTACTTCTAATGACTTCCACAAGAGCTTTCCAGCAGTAAGTTAGTTCAGGCCAAATTCCATTTGTTTGGAAAAGAACCTGCTTGTTGATATTTGTTCAAAAACACCTTGTCCCTTCAGGACAGCTAACCTAGCCAGCTTGGATTACAAATCCTAAAATTAAGTGTATATTGGAAAATTGCACTCAATTTAAAAAAAAGAAAAGAAATGTATCTGTAGAATTATTTTTTTTTATCCCATTAGGATGAAAGCTGTGCAAACAGTGTAGAGTTCAGCATCCAGCAGCAACAGAACTGGAGAGCTTTCTTGAATTTCAGACACTGTCTTGCAAATCAGCTCCAGAATCCAGCTATGTGGTAGATGGCAGTGAAATTATCCCATCTGGTTTTCGAGAGCACATTGGAGATTCCTGAATGAACAGAACAGCTACAGCATTCGATCACTGACATCAGAACCAACTGAACTCTCACTAATTGGATTTCCTATGAGATGGAGAGATCTGCCCCCATTTCATACACTAAAAGGAAATTTTTTAAAAAAAAAAAAAAATTAAAAAAAAAAAACAAAAGCCACAGGCAGAGTACAGCCTAAAGCTCCATTATGCAGTAGGGACTTTATCTTGTCTTTTGGTAATGGATTATAAAAGATTAAAATCTTGGTCATGAATGACACCTTTGCTCACCATAGCACTCTATACTTAGAACAGCATTTCTCCTAATATCACCAAAGGATAAAGGAGGTAAAAGAGATATAGACACACAAACCCCACCAAGCAAAACTACCTCCACAGGAGTTAAATATATCACAGAGAATGAGACCTAGAGCCAGCCTGAATGAAGATTCCCTGAGTGCCAGCTTTGGAAGGATTGGCAACAGCCTTCTCACACCACCTTGTTGTGTGTTCCCCAGTGAAATAAAGCCCAATTCCACTGCCTGCAAAATCCAGCCCAGCTTTCCTGGCAGCCTCCATTTATCAAAACAACCCTGTCATGTTGAGTACCATTAACAGATAATGAACTGAGACAAGGGATGCAGTTACAAGCAAAGCACTCTGCATGCTACAGGCCTAAGCACGCAGCCAAGGGAGCTGCTACCTGGCTTTATAATAAACATTATAATTAAATACAACACCTAGTTGGAGAAACATTAAGGTCGTGACAATAAACAACAGAAGCTGGAAATCTGAAAAAAATAAAGCTTTGACTTGCAGTCAGTAATTCCTGGCATTGCTTAAAGGCACATCCCCCCCAGGTCCATCACCCCTCCTTGCAGCTCAAGACTGGAAAGCACCAGAGCTAACTTGCAGTTTTCAGTCTTCAGCACTTTCCTTGAATACTGTAACATTTTGTATACTGTACCCACGCACTTCAGTTCATGAAAGATTGAGCACTGTGAAGTGACAGACAGTGTATCTTCAAAGGGCTGTAAAATGTGCTGCTTTCTAGACATGCTACTCATAACAAACAGGAATAATTCATAGCTTCGCACAGGAGTCCTGCTGTATTTGAAGAATATGAAATACAGACATCCAAATTTGAAGAATATTAAGTACAGATATACTCCCTCCAAGCCACAGGATCTATCCATCAGCAGCATTCTCCACTTCTGACAGAATTAGCCATTGAGTACACATAAAAATTTCACCCACTAGAAAAACTGCTCGGAAGGAGCAATTTAAGGTCCACCAGGTATGTATACACTTGAAACACACACACTAACCAGAAACAGCCTTAATGAGATTATGCAGATTAAATGCATAATTTCTTCATTTTAAATTTTTTTTTTTAAGATTCCAGGACCAAGAGGTCCCACAAAACTTCTTTTGCAAAGCATGCACAAATACACGGTGTGGCTTGCACAAACTACACAAAAAGAAACTTTAAACTTACTTACAAGAAGCAAAGATATGTGAACATGACAAGTGTTTTTTCAAAGATAATTTAACACTATTTCCCAGCTTAGGCAAGCAACAAGTGTAACACATTAAACCCCTGCTAAGCTGAACCTATTTTTAAAAGAGGACTTAACACTGTCCTCAGAGCTCCATGTAAATCAAGCTCTCCCCTTGGATTTGGCATTGAGTAGGGGGGAAGAGGAAGGGAGTAGGTTCAAGGAGAATGAGCTAACAGCTCACAGCACTGTTTTTCTTAGGCCACTTAATTCCAGTCCTCATCAGAAGATTCTCTTTCAGTGTAGGTGCACATATTCCCAGCCAGAACAACAGTGATACTTCCAGTAAAACCAAAAGCCTGAAGCAGAGGAAGTTCAAGCTAAAAAGGAACTCGAGAATTCCTGAGGCCAACAGTCAACTGAAGATTCCTCAGTAGAGGAGAGGAAAAGCAGGCTGGGTACCAGCAGGAAAGGTCACCTCTGAACTGCTCAGAACCAGAGCACTGAATATTTATTACCCATTTCTGTTTGTTTTCAATTCAACATCAAAGCTTTTAGGCTCTATTCTAAACACAAAACCTTTGGTCAGGTTAGAGGTGACATTTTCTTCCTTTGCAAATAACACACTGTTTTATCAGTAGAAACACAGCTAAGAACAAATTATACTCAGCTCTTGATAAGATAGTTACTACTGTCTACACAAAGTTCTTCAAACCTGCTTGAAGCTGGACAAGTCTTGTCTGCACCTGGGAGTACATGGGAATACACACCCAGAAACCTGAGTCTGAGCACCTTCTTACCACAGCACTAATTCAGCTCCAATGTGCTTCATAATTCTAGCAGGGTGCTTTTCCACACTACTGAAGTATAATTTCCAAGAGGAAATTCAGTGCAATGTTATTATAACTTCAATGTAATCAAAAGGCCATTTCATCCTGTAATTCCAGCCTTCCTAAGGAGACTGTAAACTCTGCACACAGCATCTTGTCCACTCCAGCCTGTTCATCAAGAGTTACTTGAATTTTGTGTTTAACTGCTGGGGTTTGGATCCTCTGCTCATTTCCCTGCCTCTCTCAAATCCCCAGATGGAAACTGCACCCTTTTCAGACAAGGAACCTTCACAGCTTTGGCTTTTTTGTCAGCTTGGCGTTGCTGGGCTTTTTGTTTCGTTTGGAGTGTTGTGGTTTGGTTTTTTTTTTCCCCCCCAAGCATCACAGCATCTAACCTAGAACCTGCTAAACCAAACAACTACCACCACCACCACAGGCTTTGTGATTCCAGAACAACATCTCCTTTTCTGTACTTACACAGTGGTCAGGTGTAGGTGTCAGGAAATTCAAAGTCCTCACAGGTGACTATCAAAATGTGACACCACATCGCTGCTCTGGGAAAGCACAGAAAGGTCAGAGGAATTTCAACCTCATTTTAACCATCCTCAGGCCCAGGAACTCCAGGCACAGCCCCTCCTGCAACTGTCACCAACAACCCTAACGTCTGTCCCTGTGTCACCTCTCCAACAGGTGTCCAGGACAAGGCAACACCTTTGAACCAAACTCCACCTGACAAGAGCTGCACAAGTCTCAAGAGCAACACACAAGCACAAATAAAAACCTTTTCCAAAGAAAATAATTTCATAAATCCCAAGACCTGGGCACCAGTGGTACTTACTGCTTATTAATACAATTGCTTCTTAGGGAAAAAAAAGAACTTAAAAAGCCAGGTTCCCTCTAGTTCCTTCTATTTACAGGTTAAAATTAATGCCAGGACAATGCTCTTAAGTAGCTGCACCTCAAAAAGGGCAAAATTCAGGTAGGAGGCCAGTGTGCCTTATTTGGGAAATAAGATTTTGGGGAAAAGAAACCCAAAACAAAAAACAAACAACAAAAAAGGACTAATAACCTGAGGATTGCATCAACTTGGCAAAATGTTTAAAATAATAGTGGTACATATGTGAGGATGAAGCAGAATAAATCCAGTTGGGATATTGTGAACAAGCTACCAGGGAGCTAATAGTGAGACATGTAACCTGAAACCCAGCTACAGTTTTCATATCCAGAAATCAAACCAACCAGGCAAGAAAACCTGAAGCAAAGAAGTTCATGTCTGTTATTCACAAAAATCACTTTTTTCATTATTTCCTCTTTGGGTTGTTTCCTCTTCTCTGTAGGGACCAATATTTAAATACAAATATGTTTACATAAAATCCCTGCCCTGGGAAACTCCAAATTACAGAATGGAACATTGTAAGCCAAGAAGATTAAAAAAAAATATCCAGTTGTGTTTGCCAGATTGTGTAGTACTTAAAGCAAAACACCAACCTGTTCAGCAGCTTCTTAAATTTAACTACAAGGTGGCAAGGACAATTTTAAGAAGGTATTATCTTAATTTAAAAAAAAAAAAAAAATAAAAAATTTCCAAGTATATGTCAAGGAAAAAAAAGGTCATATTTAAAAGGAAAATTTTACATACTTAAAAATATAATGAAGGGATTTTTTTTAAAAACCACAAGGAACAGTTTGTTTTCAGCTGCATATAAAATAGTAAACATTATAAAACTCTCAACAGGTTTGTGGGGGAGAAGGAAAGGCAAAGCAAGCTAAAGAAAATGAGGGAAGGAAGCAGCAAGCAAATGCACCTTTTGTAACTCTATCAAAGAAACTATAAAACAGAAGTTTTACAACAGAAGTTTGCCTGTTCTTTCCTCTCGTTTCAACTGAAAGTAACTTCAGGAATGGAAAATTTGATACCTCTATCAACAGCCTGTGGTATGTTTAAACTACTCTAAAGCATGCTTATACTCACAATCTGAAGGAAATGACTGTCAAATGCTTCCTTTGCAACCTTCCTTCCAGAATAAGATTCTTTACCAGGAGATTTTGTCAACACACCAAGTACAGCAGAAATTGAAATAACAGATATGTAAAAATTTGCAGTGGATTTCCAGTCTTTTATTGAAATCACAGCAAAGAGAGGAAATGTGACTACAGCTCACAGGTTTTCAGTGTAGTGATCATTTGCACATTCAAAGGCTTCAGAAAATTCAATAGACTTTTTTTTTTTTTTAAAGTGACAATAAGCACAGGATGTGACTATACCTATAATAATCTGTCCCTCCAGACAAAGAGATAAGCTCTAAAAACAGGAAGTTTATACTATAATCTTGAAAATATGTTAACAGTCTGAAACCACATGACTCCAGTTATAGGGGGAAGAAACCCTTGATTTCCCCAAACTGCAGGAAATATTGAGGGTATGAAACTAATTCAGGCACTGTAGCACCACAGCACTCCAGAGTCACCCAAATCATGGAATAATGTGAAGGCACTTAGAATATTCTTCTCCTTTTCCCTCCAGAAATTCATAAGTGTAAGCAAACACTACAGCTTCCTTCTCATATGAAAAAATAGTGGGTTTTGTCAATAATTGGTACTTGTCATCCACACACACTTCTTGAGTGTTAAAAAAAATATACCAGAGTAAGTACTACAACCAAATGGTGGGCATCTATCTGTCCTTGGCCATGCTATTACATACTATCCTTAAACTAGACATTTTATTCTTCTGAAAAAGGGTTTCTTTACATTTTGGAAAACTTTATAAAGAGATAAATTCAAATCTGTACTGCTCAGCGTACAACATGACCTTCCTTAAATCACAGGCAGTTTGTTGGACTCTACTTATCTTGATTTGTTTTTCAAACCAAGAGGGATTTACTGATATAGGAACATATTTCACACAGCAATCTTCAACCACCTACACAGAAGCTTGAAGTGAGCAAAATGGAAGCAGCAGATTTTTTGATAGCTGGTTATCAACCAACTAATGGTCAAAAAGGTCTTCTCAAAATTAGTTTCACAGTATTTCTCACACTGTAGATGAAGAGGTGGCACCAGTCAAGCAAGCTTTACACTGACTTATCACACACACACACAAAAAAAAAATTGCATACTGCAGTATATTTTAACAGAAATCAGTTCTGTGCAGCTTGTCAAGACAATGCAGCATTGAACATAAAAATCACATCAAAGGCTTAATAATCCCATTCACATAACTATATGCTGACTCTCAACTTCCTGCAGAATTTTCAACAGACTGATCTTGACTATGCTGGCCTTGGTTTCATGTGTATTAGAGCAACACACAAATTCACTTCCCAGTTTTAAAAAGGCAACGCTGGCAACAAGTGACAATTTTTCACTCGGGTGACATAGCCAAGCTGCAGGATGCCATCTAGTGTCAGCCTCCTAAAAGAAACTGTATAAACCCCACTCAGCACTAAATTCGAGTTAGCCACAAAGCCCAGGTAGAGACTTGACTTTGCAATTGCAATTTTTAGCCTTTAGATTTCCCCTCAAGGGCTGACAGCAGAGAAAAAAACCCATCATGCACAAACCAGCAGCATCACAAGGAGTTTTTTACTGCCTTTGCTTCCCACTCCAGCTAACAACCCAATTCATGAACCAAAAATCAACAAAACCAATGTGCAAAGTGCACAGAAATCCAGAGGGGCAGAGGCAGCTCCTTTGCCAGGTGATACACAGAACCTCAGAGGTGTTCTTGGTTGTGTCTGGGAGCTGCTGTCCCCTTCTCCTTTGCAGACCCTGGCCAGGGGTTGAGGAGACGATTGTCAGGACCTGCTGAATTTTCATGCTATCAGTAACAGGTCACCTCCCAAGTTCATTCATAACCCACTTATAAGATGTGCAATAAAATCTATTTCTTTGCTTTTCAGGATTGGAATGTGCCAAGGGTAGCACATGAAGAGGTGAAAATATAACTTAAAGGTTATACCCCTATCACAGTCATCATTAAACAGTCACAGCCCACACATTAGGTTATCTATTCTGTTTCAGAATGAAATTTTTCATGGTATTTATAAAAGAGCACACACATATAACCTCATGCTCATAAAACCATACACACAGGCCTACCAGAAAGCTCGGGGAGGGCTTTTCACCTGGGTGTGTAGTGCAAGGACAATGAAAAATGGTTTCAAACTTGAAGAGGGGAGATTTAGATTAAGACATAAGAAATTCTTTAATCTGAGGGTGGTGAGACACTGGCACAGGTTGCCCAAGGAAGATGTGGCTGCCCCATCCCTGGAAGTGTTCAAAGTCAGGTTGGTTGGGGCTTGGGACAACCTGGGCTGCTGGGAGGTGTCCCTGCCCATGCAGAAGGGTAGGAATTGGATGAGCTTTAAGGTCCCTTCCAACCCAAACCATTCAGTGATTCTATGTCTAACTTCCCTGAGGATGCCCCATCCCTTCAGTGTGCAGCTAAAGTCATGGCTGTAAATGGTATTTATCAAGGAATTGTCAGGAATGAACTGATAGGGAAAAAAAAAATTTAAAAATCAAGTGATGTTTAGAAAAGAAGGGGAACTGGCAAGCCAGCTAAACAGAATCAACGCCTGTGTTTTCAGGCTCATTTGCAGAGCACAGTTGTTAACAGCAAATTAAATATTAACAGTGATGCCATTTCAAGACAGCAACATGAAGTGTACTCTGCAGCCTCCTTTTACAGGCATGTAAGCAATGATTACTTCAGCCATTACCCAATTTACAGGGTTACAAAGCCATCAATCCCAACCCCAACACCACCTACACTTTTCCAAAGGAGTGGGCAACAAAATATGTTGTTGTTATTCCCTTTCCTACTTCTTTCTCAATGAAGTCTGCACTTGGGGATACCACGAAGCAGCAAGGCAATAGGTATTTTAAATAAGAGAACCCCACTGGACAAATGAGGTCAAGAACAAGCCCCAGAGTCCTGTCTGATTTAATTTTGGAATGAACAGACCGAGTGTCTTGCTTGGCTTCCCCTATGAAGAAGCCCATGATTATACCTCATTTTTCTTAGTTCAGCCAAAGGCTGGAGATATATACAGTAGGTGATGTTTAAAAGGAAAGGCTTTTAAATCAAGCTCCCAGGAATATCCCTATATCCATTTCAGATAAAAACTTCTGCCACCTTCCCTCCATTAGTCCTACTTAAGGTAGGAAGCACCACGTTTTGCTCATTAGTTCCAGAGCCTGGGTGTTTGGTTTGTTTGTGGGTTTGGGTTTTTGTAAATAACCTTTAAGATGGCTGGCTGTTGATTAAACCATTTTCATCCTTCAATGAGTTTGATTCCTATTAGTTCAGCCTGCAGAGAAGACATTGATTTTTACTACAGTCAGGATCAAGAGAAGTAACAGCTTTTCCAATTAAACAACTGCTCACCACGTTAAGTAGAAAAATATGTCCACAGCAATAATGTGCAAGTGTCCAAAGCACTCTAAAATGCTAACAAAACTCAGAGCCTCTAACCTTTAACTTGAGAAAGGAGGAAAACTGTGTGTATTACAGACAGCTCAGGTCCTGTTAACTCTGCTGATAAGGAGCTGTAACACTGAGAAAAGCTCAAAATTACAGACAACTCATCTTCTAGCTCTGAATTACCATCATTATACCACACAAATCACCACATTGGGCTTCAGCCTACTAAAACAGAAATCACAACCAGAAATGGTCTGGTAGGCATCTGCTGCTTCTCCTCTTAAATGAAGCTTTTATACCAAACAAATCTCTACAGTTCTTCCATTATAGCCTTTCACAGAGTTGCAGTATAAATCAAATATTTTATTCCACAGTCTGCAGCTATTCCCACATTTAATAACTGACATGGGAGACAAGTTTTAATCTCCATCAGGCTGAAACAATTACTATCCTCATAACCACGAGTCAGAGGTACAAGTTATGAGTTTTGTTTTACCTTAGTGTACATCCAGGGGAAGCAGCGGTGCTTTTCCAAGTGAAAAGGGCAAAGCACATTCAGGACCACAAAAAGGGGAGCCCAAACAATCACAGTCCTTAATTTTGTACGGACCAGGATGACCATACACTCCAAGCAGTCAAGACTTCTTTTTTAACTGTACCAGAAATGCATCATTCTTGCCACAGAGCAGCAGAAATAAATCTGAACAGGCACCACACTTGCAGATATAAATATTCTCCTACTGAGAACTTAGGCTACAGCTTTAGGTAAGATCATAAACACTGGGGGGACTTTTTTTTTTTTAGTTATTAGGGAAACAGCTCTCCTGCTCAGAGAAAAATCTATTGCAAAGCTCCCTGGATTAAGTGACCTGGGAGTCTATCTATGCAATGATTGCCAGTGCCATGTTTTCAGGTTTAAAATACTTGTTAAAAGAAGTTCAGCTGTTAATTTAGGAAGTTACTTCAACAGGAAGAGCCATGACAAAGAATAGCAACAGTTTGACTCTCCCTAAAATGCTACTGGCACTTCCAATACTCTGCCTTGGTCCATATGCAGCATGGGATATCTCAGTTGAATTTACACATTACTACATGTTTTACTACCAGTTATTCCTAGCTGCTAGAAAGGAATATTAAAAAATCACAGCAGGTCAAGACACTGACTGATTCTTTCTCTGAATTTATTGAGGAAAAAATTGAGCATTTTACGTCTTGTCCAAGGAAGGAAGAAATTGCCATCCAGTTCAAAGCATTCACTCTTATTTATGCTCTACAAAGGCCTGGAAAGATACTTCACACATCCAAATTATTTAAGTCAGCATGAAGACAACAGGTTAGGATGGTAGAGCTCACAGTGGGGGTTTTTTTGGTTTGGGTTGTTTGGTTTTTTTTTGAAGCCTTGGGAGTGAATCCCTCTGGAGCTAAATTACTGCATCTCCCAGAGTAACTCTCCAGGCCAAACCAATATTCATGTTTCCAATCTACCAAGAGGCCATGTGGTTGGTGAGAAAGACAGAAGGAATGCAGAACAATTTTTATTGCTTTTCTTCAGCTAAATGTCATCTTGGCATCTTAAAGACCAGGAAGGAGAACACTATTGATTTCGAGTGCCCTCTAGAGTCAGCTCCTCAGTAATGACTGATGCCAAACACCAATGCCCTCATTTACTCACAGAATTCATGCCAGTACCTGCAGGACTGCAAAAACCAGTAGTATTTTACACAGAAGCTGATAACAAATCCATTATATATCAGTAAACACAGCAGCTTTTTTTAGCCAAAGATAAATTTTCTAAATGTACATACTCTGTGTATTATTTTTATAGAAGTTACACATCCACTCCAGCCCCAGCTGGGTAGGGGGTGAGATAGAACCAGTGGAGTGGTGTCATATCCCTGAAAATTATCTGCATTTCTATAGATTATCTAAAAAAACAAACAAACAAACAAAAAATTGCTCCTGTTTGGCATCATCTTTTCTACTGACAGATAGAAACATTTCATATTTCTTTACAACAAATGCAGCCTAACACATGCCCCTTTCCGTGCAAATTTCAGCAAGTTAAAAACCTGAAGTGGTTGAATTCTTAGAATAAATTAACTCTAAGTCAATCCTAAACAATGCAACTGTTTCCTGGACTTTGTATCACTTACAGATGCAGGTCCTTCCATCCTTACCAGCCTTAAGGCTCTAATTTTTATCTCCATCTAATATAACATTCTTTACCTAACATCAGTCATGTCTGTAATATTACTTCAGTCATACCAGCTGGAGTTCTTCATTATTACCTGTAAGTGAAATATTTTAAGGCATATATTTCAGTTAATTAAAAGTCCACTTAATTATCAAACTACTATTAAAATATCTATTTCAATCTCATATGAGGATAAGTTACTGCCATGTGGAAATACCTCATTAAATTCTTCCTCAGTGACTATAAACTTTTTGCTTAATGCAGGTAAATGCAAAAGATCATACTGACAAGAAAGGAGCTATGCAGACAGCATCTAATAAGTAACTATTAATCAATTCAATTATTAGTGATTACTTTCATCTAAATCTGAGCCCTTGGGAGGGGAAGGAAAAAAAACCAACAAAAAAACCCCAGACTGCAGAATTTAATGATATCACTTTGTTTTAACCCTCCAAATGAAGCAGACTCACAATTTAAGACTAAGAATAATGAACAACCTGTGTAATCCAAGTCACATCTAGTGAGCCCTGAATTCATCCCAAGTTCTTAACCAAGGAGGAGGAACCCTCACCACCACCACCCACGACTCCTCCATCCTCATTCTCCAGTCTGAGAGCCACATTTGTGTCAGAGAAAAACAAGGAAACATCCAAGGGCATGTTCCTCAGCTTTACTCACATCTCTCCCACTGGAAACCTATCTTCTGTTTCAGAAGATCTATGATTATCCTTCTAATCTTTCTTGAAGAGGATATTCAGCCTTTAACTAAGGGGATTCAGAAAGATCTCTTGAGGACCCTGCTTTTGGAAACAGGCAGGAACTATAACAACTTAATGGCTGTAAGAATTCAGGGCTGTCATAATCCAAACATTTCCTTTGAAGTTAATCATAGAAGAACTGAGGAGGTTAAAATTATTTTTGTTTTCAAACAAGCTCAACATAAAACCAAAGAGGAAAAAGAAAATAAAGTTGTCTCTCCAACACACTAAGTCATTACCAGGAAAATAAACAGTTTGGGGGGGGAAAAAAAAGTTGGAAAATTTTTTTGCAATATGAACAGGCAGAATACAGAAAGGATATAGTATGTTTCCATCACAAATTATCTTCCATAGAGATATCTCTGGCACAAGAAGCATTCTGCTAACAATTGCTTATCAAATACAAGTCAAAACCTCAACTTCACAGCCACCAGTGCTAACAAATCCAGGCCAGGCTACTGAGACTGCAAAAGACATCACTCAGAAATCCTAGCACATTTAGTGCAATTTAAATGTTAAGCCTTTAGTATTTATGGCTTGCTTAAAAAGTCTTTTTTTAAAACTTGGTTTTGATGAATATATCAAAATATCAACCTTTTTACAAACAAAAACATCTGTATGAGTGGCCATGATCTACAAATACAAGCAGTTTCTGTACAGAAGTTAACATCAGGTTCCCATGTTTTAACTACAACCATTCTGAATGTAACCTTCAGCAATACCTTTCAGAAACCAGTGCTTAAATATCTAAAATATTGCTGGATTAATAATACCATTTGCAAGATAGTGGGTCTTGAGCCACAAAAGCTGTCAAAGCACAGCTTTTAAGGTCTAAATTAAGTGTCAGATACAGCTAACATATCCACTGGGCTCCCTGTTCACAGCTCTGTACTTCTACACATACAAAGTCTGCAGTTTTATAACAGCTGCCAGTGTAAGAAGCAATCTGGAGTTTTCAGCCTCTGCCTTCATGTATATTTATTTACTTTTGAACAGCAAAATCAACAAATAATTGAGAACAGTGCCTACAAATAGCATGTATTGAAAGACAAATCTAGAGCCCTATGATAACTACAAATCTTTACTACATCTCTCAATATAGATTCCTTTTCAAAAGGATCAATAGCCTGGCCACTGTTTTAGCATAACCCATTCCTTACTGTAGAATTCCCCACTGCTCAGAATCTGTAAATGAGCAAACTGCTGTGCACATTAAAAAAAAATGTTCCCTGCAATGCAACTGACAGATCAGTAATCTTGGTAGCTTTCCCATCTTTTGCTAAAGAGCATTTCCTCAGACCTCATTTCCCTTTCACTTGACCAAAATAGAAAGATTAAGGTAAGCCATTTACAGCTAGGAAAACTTAAACTTATTACATGTTATTTTTACCAAGCTCCATATGTTTAAAAACCTATTCAGAAATTACACTGTGGCTTTCAGCAGCAACACTTATGCCTCCCACAGCTAAGTCTGTGCATTTTCTCCCTCTCATATATCAGTGTGTTTAGTCAGCCAAAAATTCCATTGGTGTTATGTAACCCAGACAATCTTCTTAAGCATTTTATCATTATCTCACCCCAAATCTAACCCACTGCAGACACACACCTGAACTGCAAGCCTGGTATCTTTGTAGGCTTTGCTGACATACAAGAAAGTGATGTACAATTAACCTAACCCCTTCCCAAACTGAGCAGCCCCCCCTCATACCCTCAGAACTCCCAAAAAACAATGACAGTATCACTGCCCAATGTCTCTTCCTCACAAACACAACTTACCACAACATAAAATAATTGTAACAGTTGTCATTCTTCCTGTAAGAAGAAAAAAATAATCTTAGAAACACAATGTTTGTCAACTGTCTGCTTCCCCTGCATACCGAACGGAATAAATACTATTTGCAGTTATGGCTGTAATTTGACATTAATTCCTTAATCTTCTTAAGTCAGGGCAAGCTTGTGGATCATTAGGAGGTTATTTAGAAGAGCACATTTGAAGTCTTACGTGAAGTGTGTATTTTATTAAGATTCAAGTTTTTTATTTCGTCATCCATAACACCTGAAAATAAATCAATTGCCTTTGGAGAGTAATAAAAGATACACTAGGAACTATTATTGCTATGTAATCCTCTTTCATCTGGTACAGTATCTGCTAACAAGATTGTGTAGCTTTCACATTGGATCAGCAAGAATGTGACCTTTACTGACAGTTGTTCTAATATTAATGCTGGAGAGATGGTCAGTGCAAAAATCCTCCACATTTATGTTCCCCCACACAGAGACCACATGGATTAGCTTCCAGTGCCTGCCCTTTGTTCCTTGCTGGTTTGGGAAATGGAATGAAAATCCTGTTTTTCAAATGTTATTTGCACTTTTGTGTTCACCAAGTGGAAAGAAAGGCATTTCGTTCCCTTTTCCTTCAAAACACCAATAAAAAGACCATACAATGGGGAAAATCTTGCTTCAGGATTTTGCCTAAATATTCAAGACATATAAACAGTTGTTAAAACAAACTCAAAAAACCTGTTTTTGTTGGCAGGGACAACTGGAAGCCAAAAGCAAAGAGCCAGCCAGGCACTCATAAACTTCCTCTCTATAGTATGTAGTTAGAGACAACTTTTATGTTCAGTATCAGGACAGAGCTGAGGCCATGAAACAAGGAACTTTAAAAGAAGGTTTGTTTCTCTAGAAATCATTTTGTTTCTAAAAATAAAAATACAGAATGCCCTAACTATGAGTTATCTGGTATTTCCCCACGAAATTCAGTGGTACCACCAAGGCAGTGGTATTGCATGACCAGATGCCTATAAACCATGTTAGAATTATCACAGCTCAGTTAAAAATGTAATTCTAGTGAGTTAGCAGAGTCTGGCACTGAAACAACCAAAAGAAATCCCTGGCCTTTCCCTGAGTCAGTGACAATTTCAAGATGTGTTACTCATGGAGATAGATTCCACTCCAGGTACAAGCTGGCTTGATGGATGCCAAAAGGGCTGTGTTTGGAGCAAGCAGTAGTATCCATTCCAAAACCAGTTACTTCCCAGCCACTGGAGCCTTAGGTTTGCTGTGTAGTGGTGCTACTGGAATCCTTTAAAACTGAGTCCCTAAAGGAAGGGTCTTGAAATTGGCAGAGAACAAAGTTATACAGGGATATTTATCCAAGTTTCCTTCCCCAAAACAATCCCAGCTACTGTTGAGATAGCAAATAACTCTGGCCAACAATTCATCCACAAAATTTCTGCTTTAAGGGATGAGCAAGCAGTAATCCTAGCTGAGAAAAAGTAATCCTGTTTTAAAGACTGCTTTTAATGCATCTCAGCTCCATGTGACAATTTTGGTTAAGAACCAAATGACTTTGCCCTTTCAGTTGATGAGGCTCTAACCAAGGTGGATTTGCTGCTATTTACATTTCTCAGATTGTCCTAATAAGATCAAGTGAGATCAACACCACCAACCATGAGATTTTCTTTTTCTACCAGACACCACACAAAGCAATCGGAGTTATTAGTTGAGGTAACAACCAAGCCAGCATGTCTCCAGCTGTGGTTATAAGTGACAAACCATTGCTCTCCCCTTCACATGTACACCTCTGCTTTTTCATATTTCCAGCTTTGGCTCACAGCTTAAGTTTTGCAAATAAAAGCAGCTGTGCTCTTGCCAGCAGAGGATCAGTTTTTATTATCCTGGATCACCGTAAAACACCCATTTACCTACATAAATCAGAGGTTTCCACTGCAAGTGTCTCCCCTCAACTGCAGGAGAAATGTTCTTTCTCCCAGCTGCAGACACATGTCGGGGTGGTTGGCACAGATTTGCAGGGCAGAGTTTTCATCTACCACAACAGCTGAGGTTGTGTAGAGACCAAACACAGAGTAAACGTAGCAAACGTTTCTTTTAATAAACTGTCACAGAGAAAGTATGAAAAAAATGATTCCAGCTGAGGACATATTGATGGGTACAAAATCCTGGAGGCATGATGTGGCTCAGGGATCAGTATTATTGCAGGACCAGTAGCCATCAAAGCCAATTACCCCAGGGAGCTTCCTATGGAAGGACTGGATCCTCAGGATGCCTGCTGGAACTGTCAGAGGAGGGAGAGCTGCAAATCTGTCACAGCCAATTACTGCCTGGGTTTTACTGATGTCAGGATACACCTGATCAGTGAACAATAAAACTGTTTTAGAGAAAAGATGATTACAAAAACAGAAGGTAAAATGGCAACAACTGGGAGGAAAAAAAAAATTCACAGCTAGATGAAGAGGGGCACACGTGCTTTCCACCCAGGAACGGGGAAAAGAAAATTCCCAGTGATGAAGGAGTGGCACACAGATTTTTAAGCCTTTGTCTCCAAATGTGGGTTGCTTTCCTTTTTTTTTTTTTTTTTCTTCTTTCAAATGCCCTGACAACAGGCTGACCTGTATATAACTCGTGTCAGAGACAGGAAGATGCAAGTCAATACTCCACAGTGAATTTGAGAAATTTAATTTCACATAGGAGGAAACCAGAGAGAGAAGAGGGGAGTGGAAAACACTGATGCAACATGGAGATAAGGCCACAAGAGCATCTTTTCTGTGCAACACCAACCTTTATTTCCATTGCCCAACTGACAAAAGAAAAAGGTTATCTACAGGGAAAATACAGAAATTTTCACATTCTCCAAGGCTTGAGAACCTGTTTTGCACTTATCTGTCTTCAACTTACAATATACTATCTGCATTTTAAACAGATTAAAGTTTAACTCTGCCCTGTGGCCATGGGACTTAAATAAAACACTGATTATTTTTTTCCTCCCACAGCTATATAATCTGTGCTTGGATTTATTAATGGCAATTTTCAACTCACTAATTTCCAGGAGAGGGCATTGTACCCAACTGCTCTGAATGAACTGATCAGCCTTGTCAGGTGAAAATGCTGTTGGGGAAATGCTTCTGTTAGCAAAATTGCAAAGTTGCATCAGCCACCCAGCTGGGAGGTGGCACTTACCTGGACAATTCTCTTCAATTATTCTGCTGCCTTAAATTCAGCCATCTCCTGATGCTCTCTGATAAAGGATCCATCATCACTCCCTCCCCAAAACCACCCCAGGCACACATGGGGAGGAGATGGGAAGGAGATTTAGTGACTACACCATCCACTGCTCTCCAAATGGGATTTCCATAAAAGTCACCTCTGAAACAACCAACAAGCTGCTTCTGAAGGGTGGACTTTAAGTAGCAGATCTAGCTGAGTGATACTCCCCTGGTTTGTGAAGTACTTTGCAATCTATCAAGAACACCAAGATATATAATAAAAGATTTTTTTTAAACAACACCACCAAAAAAAAGGAGTAACAGTGGGGGAAATGTCCCTGTTACTTATGTTTCTGTGTTGAAAATCACTTGGAATAATCTAATTATCGAATCTGATGCTCTGAAGAGCTGCCACTTCTGTTTACTCTTCAGTTTTAAAGCATACCAGTTCAACCTCGGGCCTTAAAATAACACATGTATATAATTAAAGGAAATTCAACAGACTATTTGTCATACAAAAGGCTCCCATCTCAACAAACACTGCAAATATTTTAAACCTGCTCATCCCGAGGATCCTATTTCACTTACTCTCTGGAACCAGATAGAACCTGAACTACTCTGATTGTTTCACAATCCTGCCAATATTATGCAAGCATTATTTTCAACTCACTTTACAAGAAAGAGTTTGCTGAAAAGCTGACTAACAGGTAAGCCTTGGCAAATCAAAAGACACAGACACAAAGCTGAAGGAGATGAAAAGCCCCCTCACACCAGAAGGTAACAGCATCCCAGCTATCCCACGGCTCCATGTGGCTAAGGAGAATTTCAGGACACCCCAGGTAACATCTTTCTCTCTCCACCTTTCTGCCAGTGGGGAGGTTTGGCTACCCAGAATCATCCCAACCACCCTGAGGATACAGGACACCTTGAAGAGAGAGCACTGCAAAGCTTCACCCAGCTCAGGGTTGCAACAGCCCTTGAAGACACAGCACTTGGCTATGGCCTTCCCTGCAAAACAGACCAGAAAGACTGAAAATGGCATTTCAGACCTGAAATAGAAGTATGAAAGGAATGGCTGTTAGGTGCCAAGCTGAGTATTACATATTTGGATTCTCCCTTCCCTTTCACATGTGGTATATGAAATATTCTTCAAATGGTTGTTTTGTTCACATGCCAGACACTCTGCAAATACAGCTGCAGAACAAGAAAGCATTTGAACACAAAAAAAATACTCTCTAGTTTTGTGTATACTTTGGTATATTTTTAAAAATCTCTGATCGGTGCCTATTAGAAAGAGATGCATAGCTTACTGTTTTAATAGAGCTAAATGAAAGAGGATCAATATTATTTTAATTTTTAAAGGTCTGTTTATGAAATGCAATCATCCTTCATTAAAAATGCAAGCTGTGCTTCACGAGAGGTTAGTGTAAATGATTCATAGTTTGATATCTCTCCAGTATAATCATCCTCTCTCAGGAGGGCTCATTGGATGCTTCATCACACCACTCAAGATGCTATTATTAAAAAGTACTGGCCTGTGTCAAAAAAATAACACTTTAAAAAAAAAAAAAAAAAAAAAAAAAAAAAAAAAAAGAAAAAAAGAAAAAAAACTCTGGCCCACATTCACCTCTGGTCTCCTACCCATGTATTATCAGATGGTTGCCTGTGTGGATTATCTGTGGCTAAAATGGAACAATCAATCCAGCCAGTTTTCCCTTAACTTCCCTTTTCCTATCTTTGAAAAACTCAAACAGGAAAACCCACTACAATAAATCAAGCCCATACACACACATTGTATTTGCAAAACATCTTCTACCTAAAACAAAAACAGCAATCAAAAAAAAAAACAAATACCATTCCACCAGCATCTCAAATTCACAGAATCCCAGAATGGTTTGGGTTGGAAGGGACCTTAAAGATCACCCCTTCCCAACCCCCCTAGCTTGAAGTTTCAGTATGATTTCTGCCTTTCAATAGAATAAAGAGAAAATTTACCTTCAACATTGGACTTCAATAGGTTCTAAAGATTGAAATCTTCAAAGTCAAGTCTGTACAGCACTAAATGCAAGACCCTTCTATTTAAAAACACTAATTGCAGCTAACCATTTCAGAATAGGAGCATCTGGCTAATTAGAACATGAGGTTTTAACTAATAAATTCTTAATTATTAAAACTCCAGCATTCAATTTCCTTCACACAAATAAAACAGCATTATATTATAGCAATTACAAACGCTGGGGATACACCAGTCACACACACAAAAAAAAAATTTAAAAACCAAACCACCTTGCATCATAGAAATCCCTTTTTAAAAGCTCACCAGCTGCCACATTAAAGTGCAGAATACAATGCCTACATTATAACAATGTCTATCCAAGTGTCCTTATGAGCCATTATACACAGATGCATACAGCCTTTATCTGGCTCCCAGATATTTCACCTTACTATCTGTGCATGCATAACACAGCAGTTCTGTTTGTGCCCATTACAAGCCTATCTGCCAATAATTTTCAGCTTTATTCTTTTCTCTCCAAATACACGCCTTTGAATTTAATCTAACTGGTACTACCATCACCCAGCATATTTATGGATGTGATACTGAAAACATATTTAATCAAGGCAATATTACACACTGTCGTGTCTGAGCTCCTCTAGTCCCCCAGAGAATACATCTGGTTTAGGCTTTAATACCTGACAGGGACACCTCTGCCCTAAAAAAAATAAAAAAAATTTTAAAAATCTGAAATATAGCAGATCTAACAGAATATTTTACAATGGAGTTGCACAGTATATGCATTCAATTGCTCCATTTCCCAGAAGATTCATTACAGTTACATTAGAAAGTCAAATCAGGCAATTCTGCAGTCTGGTGAAAGCTAGCATATGAAAGCAGGTTAATACAAAAGAATTTCATTTTAAATAGAGGACATTTAGGACTTTTAAAAGCAACATTATGATAAAAATTTCAGGGTGTTTGTTCTGGCTTCAGAGCATGCTTTTCAAGTCTTGTTTCAATGATGTAGCTGATTTACTAAGGGAAGAGGGAGGGGATGCTGGATCTCTAAGGTTTGCCATCTTAATTACCCTCCTGCTTCCTCAGCCTGCTAAGAACCACACTGCAGAGATGCTCTGGGCCAGGGCCAGGGGAGCCTTGGTATCAACTCTCAGCAGTAAAAATTCCAAATGCATTGGTTAGCATTTGCAGAGCCTGTGTATTAACACTAACAAATCCCTGGGGATTGCATTTTAGACAAAAGGTGTTATTAAGTATAAGATACAACCCATTTGGCTTTTTCTGCTTACCTTCCAGCAAAAGTATTATATGTAATTATTACCATTATAACCCTGCCTCCATTTCAGCAAGTTAAAATGCAGATAGGGAATGTAATTACACATTAAACTAATAATGTAAGAATTGATTGACAGGATGGAGGAAAAAAATGTTCAAAGCAGTATTAACCTTAAGAGTATCAGCTTGTCTGAATGAAGCCAACTAATTTTAAAGCAATTCTTTACTATAAGCAAGACACCCAAAGACACAAACCTTATACACAAACAGTTAAAAGCAGCACCCCCAAAAAATTACCAGAACCACGGAACACAAAATGTAGTTGTCAACAGCTCTGGCATTGGCAGGATTAAAAATTAACTTCAGGCACTCCTTGCATTTAATTTAATATAAAACTATAAAACAGTCAAACACATCTGCTGCATTGCTGATGGTTATCATGAGCAATGAAATTTGGCATTTTTGAGGAACCCACCCTACAGTCTGTGTATACCCCATACCTACCAATGGAAGACCTACATTTGATTCTGATTTTACATTTTTTCATAAAGAAGTGTTTTGTGGATAAATGAGGCATCACGAAAAGGCAGCTGTAAGTATTAGGAACTGCATCTTCTACAGGAGGGGAAAGGCAGCACTTGCTCTCCCTTCCTCTGGCTTACACAGCAGCTACAAATCATTCCATTCCTGTCCCTGGAAGGCAGAGGAAGGTTCCTACACATGGATTCATCTGATCATCTCCACAAGAGGTGACTTTCTAGCATGACAGACTCTCTTCTTTCCTATTTTCTTTCACCACATTTCACATCCTTTCTCACTCATCTCACTCATTTTCAAGAAAAAAAAAAAAATTCAACTCATTGCCCTGCATCCTCAAGCTATTTAAGAGGTCACGTTTTTTTTCTTTTTTTTTTTTCCATTTGCAGTATTATGGCAAACCTGTAAGTTAAGATTATCAAGACAGAAACAAAAAGCAAGCTTTTGCTCAAGTTTAATTCAAGAATACTTATCTACCACAATTGAAAGATAAATTTCTCAGTCAGGCATATAATGCTGTTTCTAACAATGCAGTTAGGTTTAATTTTTTATTATTATTATTTTTGCATGCATATTCACTGTGCTATTTGCATGCATTTGATTAGGTTCATTACATTCACTATCTCTTAAATTATTCTGAGACAAACTAGAGTCCCAGAAGCACTCAGAACTCAGCATGTTTACCAGTTATTGTCTTAATTTGAAGCAGGGGGAGGAACCAAGACTTGTGAGTTTTCCTATCAATCTCCATTTGATCTTGAAAGAAGCAAAAAAAAAACCAAAACAAAAAAAATCAACTCCTACACTGGACTACCAGAAGAATCTGAGCTGATATTCCTGACCACATATGGCATAGGAATCAACTTGCTCAGTGGATCACTAGGAAAATTAAATGAAAAGCATTTTACAGCAGCCACATTACTTTACAGCATGAAGCAGGTACACCAAAACTGGCAAATGAATATTAATTTGACCACAAAAAAAGGCTGAAAAAAACCCCAAGGACCATCCCCTTTCCCAGCCTCTGATGGAGAGGACAAGAATTTAAGAACCACAGACCACATTTCCTTTTTTTTTTTTTTTTTTACCTGCTACTAAACCCAATGCTACTGAAATTCAAGATAATTTTCATAGCATTTAGTGCCATTTGAAAGGCAGAGATCACAAGAAGGGGCAAGATGGATATAGGGTCATGCAGCTCCTAAACACAGGTTAGAAAATGGACTTGCATCTCTGGTTTAGCACTACCATACCAAGGCACCCAAAGAGACCCCATGCAGCCTTTTTACATGTCTGCACCAGATAATGCTCAACATCAGGAATAAATACACTGCAGTCAAACTAAGCCCCATGCTTCCCATTAATTTCTCACATCTTGACTCAAGAGCTGTACAAAAAGTTATTAAAATTAATGCAAACTATCATAACTGTCTTTTTTATTACTGGTAATATTCTTTCTAAAATATTAGTCTCCTTGGCTGAACCAGCATGTCTTTTTGAAAGTTGCCTTTGAAGATCAGAAACTCTTTAGCATAAAAAGTGAAACATGCAATCATGTTAATTTGACAAGGTAAAGGGGGGAGAAAGGGGGAAGATAATTTCAACTTAGTATTTCTGAAACTCAAGCTTTTCTTTCATTTCTAAAAACAAAGCATTTTTCTTCCCTGGTTCCCACTACAGTAATTGAAGTGAGGATGTAACAAAGGCTTTTATAGTCCAAGCATTTCAAAAACAACACAATAAAATATCAAACTTGGCAAGTGACCTAAGTAAACACTTCCCATCTCAAACAAAACTGGGTTACAATAAATTGCTGAGGCACCAGCATCCCAAGCCATCCAGTGAGTACTCATTTTCCTTGTTTGCATAATAAATACCACAGTGTGTGTGTGTATATATATATAAATACATAAATACATCTATATAAAATGCATATATATATATAATGCATATTTATAGATATATGAAGGAGGTGAGAGCAAGAGCATGAGCACACACGTTCCAAAACCAAGAAATTCAAGCTGGAATTTCTCAGTCCTTCTGAAGTTGAAGTGAGCTGCGTGCTCAGTCTGAACACCCCATTATCCAGAACTGTTTTGTCAAAAGCAAAACCTGAGCATCCCCACATTTCAAGCTTTTTTATAAAAGAAAAACATTGCAGTTGAACTTCCCAAGTATCACAGTTTTCCAACATTCAAGTGCAGCATTTCACCTGCTTTGCACCAGGAAGTTTTTAGTTACTGAAAAGCACTTGGAATAGTCCATTTCTCACTCCTCCCATGTAACACTGTGTTCTTACTAAGCAATCCTTGTTCCATTACTCTTCCTAAATATTTATTAATAACTTTACAGTCAATAACAGGCTTTCTGGTCAGACATCTGCAGTATCAATCAGCACTTACTTGGAGAATTGCAAACTTCTCGGAGTTATCCTGTGGGACAATCTAAATGCCAACCTTCAAGCATCAAAAAGATGCTGGGTTTTGATTTTGGTTTTTATTTATTGATTTCTATATTTTGCAGAATTATGCCCTTTGAAACCCAAACTTCTCTCTTACACGTTAAACTTCCTTCATTTACAGACACACAGCTTGGCACACACCAAGTCCAAAGTCACAGAACAAATGCCTAAGCAGAAATCCTCTGAGTGCTAGGACTGCTGATCCTGATGCTTGTTCAAATACTGCATACTCAACCCTGACAAAGGGAACCATTTACAGAAGTGGCAACTAACCTCCTTTTCATAATTGCTCCCTCAATTTTTTAAAAGCACATCCCTCTCCCTTACCGTTAGAATTATTTCAAAAGCAGGAACCCATTAAACATTTGCCTCCATCTGCCCTCAACAATAGCCTCGAGAGAGAAAAATTCTCATTCGTCTCAACAGAGGCCCTATTGATTGTGCTGTCACAGAATATGACTATTTTCCCCCTCATGTGGCCTCAGAACAGAGCATTGTGCCATGGAGCTATAAATTTATTTCCTTCCCTGTCTCTTCACAGCAGCTTTGTAGCAGTGCTCTCACACCTTCCCTACCCAGCAGATCAAGCTGCAGACAAATCCATTCCCCACACACCATCCCCAGCAAACTGAATGCAAACCAGCAGCAAGGGGTGGGCTTTCATCTCCAGGCACTTACAGCCAAACTGGGGGGGAATTTCAAAACTCTCTTCCTTACCCTACGTCTTGTTTCACGCCACCCAGTGAGAACAGCCAAGAATCCAAGATCTTGGAGATGAGCTCTGGAGAGAAACCACCCCCTGCATCCCACAAATGCTTCCATTTATTTAGAAAAAGCAAGTCAGAAGACATATTACTGGCAATTCTGTAAATGTGAAAAGTCTCCAGGCATGATGCTTGGCTGTCACTGTAAAGCTGCCAAGTTTTATTAGAACTGGGGAATATCGACCGTGCTCTGTCCCTTGAATGTCAATGATCCCATCCCTGGAGTTCAGTCAGGAGCAATTTCCATCCTCAGTGCTGCAGTCAGCTGATGGCTTCGTGTCAGGGTTACAGAAGCTCAACAACAGCTGTTTAGGAAAGGCAGTGCTACTTATCACAGCTGGATGTAACCAGAGGTGTCCTTTACTCAGCCTTCAGTAAACATCAAAGATTGGGACTGTCTAGTCCCCACAAATCATTCAAACATGTTGTTTCCCAGGAAGCAAGTACAACAGCAAGAAAAAAAAAAACAAAAACCAACCAACAAAACCCAGCAGCTTTGCAAACAACAAAAACAGGCACCTTCTGATAGACTTTAGATTCTTACTAGATAGAAAGAGAGGCTGTTCTCAGCAAGATCACAACTACGTCTTTCCCTTCACCTCCACAAATACCTGTGTGGTGCCCCACTTCTTTTTTCCTTCTAAAAATCCTCCAAAACCAAACAAGCTATGCACAATGGGGAAAAAAAAATACATTTGAGAGATCTTGCAGAGATCACGACATCTCGAGTCTCTCCACGCTCACCACTACTCAAATGTTCTGCTCTCTCCTTAATACCTCTCCAAAACAGTTGGCCCAGTTCTCCAGAGACATGAAGAGGAGCCAGAAATCCAAATAACAAGATTAAAACCTGCATTCAGCACCACTCTCTCTCACCACCCAGAATTAAAAAAAAAAAAATAAAAAAAAAAAATTTGATTCCTCCCTAGGAAGTAGTAAAATTGTTTTTATGTTCCCCAGATTCCTCAAACACACCACTGGTTTCAGTTTCATTGCTCTATCATTTCTTGGTGGACTCAAGCTCACCACAGATGCTGCATTTCCAAATTAAGCTCTACCTTCCCATTTAGATTTATGCCAATCAAGTGTTTTGCATTCTTCCTTATAAGAGATATTTTGTTTCATTCAATTTATGATTGGTTTTCATGTGAAATACTACAGACACTCAGTTTCCACTCCTGACAGTTTACCACCCAGCAGTATTTACTCATCTTTCTACATTACAAACAAAAAACCAGGAAAGGGAAATTGCAGAAAGACAGATGGGGAAGCCTGCATCAAATTAAAACCAAAAGAAAGCTGTGTGATAGGTACTCTTTGTACAAACTGCTTGCAGAAAGCAAACAAACTAAGCAGAAAGATCAACAGCCACAATTCAGAAGAGATCTCCCTGCTGAGTGGGCTTTTCAGAGTTTGACACTGAAGAGCTAGAACTATTACTTGTTTCCACAAAAAATGAGCCAAGTTTTTAGAACTCCAGGTTTCTAGGGAAACCCCAGGGTGCCACTGTTGTTGTTAAATCTGCATCCCACCTCAGTCCAGTCTACACAGGCAGATAAACCCCTACAAATAAAAAAAAAAAAAGTTTTCAGTATTAATCTTTGGCCTCTAAAAGACCAACTGGCCAATGAAGCTTAAAGGCACCTGAAGTAAACCCTAATTTGAGCTATGTTTCAGGTTCTCTCTGACCCCTGCATTTCCCATGGCAAGATATGGGGTGAGTAGAACAACACACAAAACACCAAGAAAAATTTTCTCAACAGAAGCAATTTCCCAGAGCATTCAATCTAATGCTGCTATAAATCAAAACACACAGAGAATGACTGAAATTCCCTGCAGCTTAGAAATCTTGAACCTTTGACCATCCACTTGGAGATGAAGCTGCAAAAACACACATGCTACATACAAGAAAGGCAAACAATTCATCCTAAGAGAAAGCACTGCACTTTCAGTCATGTTATCTTGGCATATCTTTGTTCAGTATGCAAAAATAGCAAGGCAATACAGCTTAAAATGGGGTAAAAAAAATCAGTTTGCTAATATTTGGGGAAGTATAGACCAGTCTTGAAACATTTCCCATTGATTTAGTTTCTATTTTAATAAGGAATAAAGACATCAACATTTCACAGGCTAAACACTTTACAAGGTTTACAGCTGAACCTAAAAACATTTTCAGGGATCCTCCAATTCCACTGAAGTTATAATGCTGCAGTGTCACCTTTAGCTCACTTGAAAGAGATTCTGGTATTGTGAAATAACAGCTTCTTTGATAGTAAGCAAAGAGCAACTAGTGAAACCATTTCAAAAATACAAGTTGGAAGCCAGATATGAATTATTCAGGGATGGGGTACAGCTAATTCCAAGAGGCAGATGAAGCTGTGCAGTCTCAGAAGCCAACAGTGGCAAATGAGACTGTTCATTACCTTGCCACTGCACTCCCTGACATCAGAGCCAAATGATTTTCTGTAGCAGGCAGCTCTCTGTCCTACTGAAACCAAGTGTTTCCAGTCCTAGCAGAGTATTCTGACAGCCTTATAAATCTCCTCTGAACCTCTCTACTTTCCCAACCCTCAGAAGTCTAAGAACTATTTTCCAGTACCCTGAACAGTTTCAGTGGTACATAACTGGCACTTGAGAGCTAACATATGGCTCAAACAAGCAGCAGATTCTTGCATGGTTTTCATACCAGCCCTTGTAATCCCTGGGTTCTTAACATCTGTCTTCCATTTGTGATATAATTACACGTTTATTTTCCATTTTACTAGTTTATTGTTCACTTGATCTTGGGGATGCTTTTGCTGCAGCCAAAGGACCTCAGACTCCTTCACATGGACACAATGATATTACCAAGTTTACCAAGTTCTGCAGGTCACAAACTGATTCACCCATCTAGAGACAAAAACTGCTCAGACAGTTTCCTGCCTCTAAACTACAAACATCAACTCTTCATACTTCATAAAGATTTACAGGAAAAAATTATAGAAGCTTGACCAGTTCTTCTAGAAGAACACAACTGCAAAAGCTTTAAGAGTGTACTGGAAGGTGAGGAGAAGGAGGTATCAATATTTAATGTATTGATGCTAAAAATGTAGCATCAAAGCTGCATCAGGGTGGCATAATGTTGCAGCTGGTCCCATTTTCATGTTCTTACATTAAGAAACCAGATTTCCCTTTTGCATTATGTATTAAATAGTACATATTTTAGAATCTCAGGAAAAAAATCTCTAAGCCTTTATAATTGAAAAAATTGCATTTAGCATTTTACAGGCTAGACAGGCATGCAATACTGAAGTCAAAGACAGAACTAAAGCTAATTTCTTGATAGTCTCTTGTATATACCCTTTCTCAAACTTGCTACATCTGGAAAACACTGATCAATGTTGCTAATATGCCTAACTTAAAACATGCTTGCATTCTTCATGTTTGAGCAAAGAAAGCTCATACTTTTTTTACTCACACAAATTCCTTTACTGAGAAAATTGCCAGCACGTGGTGACTAGCTATCAAGTATATATTCCCTCTCTGAAAAAACAGGAAAGGCCCCAAGAAGTTACATTTCCAACCACGGTAATGCATCCATCAGAAGCTCTGCAATGACAATCTGCTTTTCCAGCTTGCTCCAGACAGGAATTGTGTTGTCACAGCTCAAAGCTGAGCACCAGGAGTGGTCTCTGCTTTTTAAGTTTTCAAACCTAAATTTGCACGCACCTCTCTCAATACACGGCCTCTAAATACAGCCTCAAAACACAGAAAGTCTTCCTGTAAATTCAGTGCACTAGGCACACATTTAAACTGACAGCAGCATCATCATTGCAGGGCAGAAAGCAAGCTGGATGAAGATAGATTGGACATACTGTTAACAGAACACACTTTTGGCAACCAAAGAGCAATTAAAATTAGAACTCTTAATCATCTCAAACAACTACAAATTAGAGAGAAGTGTATTAGCAGGGGAAGAACTAGTGGTAATGTCAAGTTTCACAGTCATCACCAGTTTGAAACAGGGGCCTTAGCATCAGCACTGCACAAGGCTGCTATCATCTCCCCATACCCAGATAAATCTCCTTTTCCCCTATCCCACCCAAATGCAAAGAACTACAAAGGGAGTTCTTGTTAAAAATGGGAAGGGAAAATTTGTTAGAAGACATCCAGAGCAGAACAGCACAATACATTTCTGGAGCATCACAGAATGCACTGGAAACTGGTCTTACTCTATTCCATTAACAAGTTTTACACTACCCAAAACAATTCACCCCACAGATTTCCTTTCAAAAAATATCAGGTCACATTTCTACACTATATCTGTGCACAGACAGTATAAAAATTTACCAGGTCTTCTCCTGTTTTGGTTTTTTGGTTTTTCCTTAATGTAACTAAAATACCTGCAACTGCAGCTCAAAGTTCTTGAGTATGCCTTCCTGGTATCTATTATTAAAAGCTAAACAGATGTTTACTCAAACTGTAACATCATTGTTTGCAAAGCATATAGGAGCTGTTGCTGTCAGCACAGAATGGATCCCATTTACTCTGCCTGCTCCGGGATGCAGCAGAAAGCAGAACAATGAAAAGCATTCAAGCCCAGCAAAACTTGCTCACAGCAGAGAACCCCCCTGTATTCTTCCTTACTGCTGCCCAGTATTTCACAGTTAATTCTAACCAGATCTAGCTGCACAAAACCACATTAAGCTCTGCATTTATTCATCTAAGTGCAGGGCTCCTCCAGGCCCTTTCCTACACTGACTAACTGCCCATCACAGCAAGGATTTACACAGCCACCAGAGGAGAAGCTGTCTGCCCCTGGACCTGCTCCTCAGTTCTTTATGCTCAGTTATCCTTTAAGTGGCTTCCCATCTTTTAATAAAACACTTTGGTGGTCACACCACTAAGAGTAGCATCAGAGTTACAGCACTGAAATAGTAAAGGAAAAAAAAAAAAACCAAAACAAAAACAACCAACTCTTCCTCCACACAGTATTTCTAAACAACTAGACACACTGCATTAAAAAGATAATCATAAAAAAGACAATCACTCCAAAATACAGCTTAGTTTTGTCAGCTCGTGTCGATTTGAAAATTCAGATGCTTGCATTTTCCTTGTCTGCCATTACTGGCAAATTAAAGCTCTGAACAAATGCTGCGTAGGCAACAACTAATTCTACTAACATGCCAACAATCACTTTAATCTCTTCCACTTAACAACTCATGAACCTTTTATGAACATAATCTTCTAGAAGGTAACTGGTAATGCAAGATAATCCCAGTACAAGTTTAATTAAAAACACAAACTACATATAACTCCATGCTTACCAACTCTTTCATGCTTCAAAAGCAAGAGTGGTTATTATTAATAGCTCTGTCAATCCTGCAAACTGAAGTGCACAGAAAGAAGCTAAAGAAGCATTCAGCAGACCATTTCTCACTGAAAAAATACTTTGCACAAATTATAACTTGCCTCAGCATAAACATTAAAAAAAAACCTGTTTTAAATCACTAAACTGAAGCATGCTGGCAGAGTTATGGATCTGACTTAAAGGAAATCCAGTACAAGGTTATACATTGTTATGTGCCACCATGGAATTAATCCAAAAGAATAAAAGGGTAATTTTCCTTCAAGAAACATACAATTTAAGTCACTTGGCTGTCAGATGGAAGTCAACATAAATTTCATTTGAGTTTTGAATCCCAAGAACCTTATTTGACTGGACGTAAAAGACATTTTCTATTTTTAAACATACCTCATGGAATCACTTAACCAGAGCCCTGTAATTCTAACTGGGGAGCACTTTTCACATTAAAAAGCTGACCAGAGGGCTTTAGAGTTCTGTTGAAGTGGTGGCTGGTTTCCATAAATACGTTTTGCACTTCCAAGCTCCTCTGCTCATCTTCACCCTTCTAAACCCAGTTAGAAATATTTCAAAACTGCCTGAAAGCTCCCAGAAAGATTTTGCTGCTTACCTTGACCTCAGCCACTGCCTCATACCTGTGGCTAGCAGTAACTGGTCCAGCCAGGTCAACACTGGCCACACTCTGGACACTCAATAGGCTGTGACTGGATCCACCTCTTTGCCACGCTGACCAAGAATCAGGAAATCCCAAGTTTGACTTTACCATTTTATGTGGTGCTAACAGGCAAACCTGTGTCCCACACCCTGTTCCTCACCTCAAAAACTTCAGCTGTGTAATGCTGAGCTTTACAGTTATTCAAAGGCACAAACGGAATTCTCTTTTAACACAGAAAAGTCAGTGTAGCTATCACAGACTATTCTGACACATGGATTGAAGTGATGTGTAGGTGAGATGTGACATTCTTCTCATGTAGAAGCACCTTCCCCAAACTGTTCTTATAATCATTCCCTAAATTTTTCTTATAGTTTCCCTTTGGCTTAGACTATGACACGATGCCAGGCACTGCATGGGCTCTTTTCACACTGAGGAAGAAGCAAGAAATTGCATATTGCAGGAGAAAAAAAAAAAACAGTATGTCCAAAAGCAGGAAAAATTAAAACTTGTAATTTAATGCAGATTTCTTTGAACATGTTTCAGCCATGACACTTCACTGAGAATTAAATGCCTGGCAAATACTTTTGTCTCCTACAAGCAAGCATCAAATTTTAGATGCAGCTGAATGAGCTACCACTACCTAGAAATGTGGGTTTCCTCAAGCTCAGGATCAAAAAAGCAAGACAACACAAACCCTTTGTCTTTTCAGGAACATACTCAACTAATCACAGACAAATGTAATTTAGATGGATATTCAGCTCCTAAAGGGATTAGGGAGGGGTGCTTGGGCTCACAGAAGTTCTTTTACATTTGAAACCAACTCCTTCAGCTGTTGCACTGTAAAGAGCCAACATCAGATCCCTCCTCATCTCATTACCCAGGGCTACCCCAAATGTCAGACTTTCTGCACACCCTTGATCTCTAAGCAGCTCCTCACTAATGTGAAAACTTCCAATTCACTGCTTCTGCAGTGCTCAGTCCCCATAATAGAAATTTGTTTTGATACCAGTGGCTTAGGAAAAAAAAAAAATAAAACAACACACTAAAAAATTGTACTGTGCTATAGAGACAACACTTCCAGCTCACCCTGACAGCCAATTTATCTACAGTCTAAATTCATAGCTAATCAAATCACCAGGGCAAGCATATCAGCCACGTACCATGCTCTGCAAGTTCCTTCTGACAAACACTTAACATCTGCAGTCTTTTGAAACAGAAGACATTTTTCCACAGCTACAAGAGTCAAACTGTGCTGTGGATGACTGGCCCCTCAAGTCCTCCTTCTGCAAGCAGGAACTGATGACCTGAGAACTGTTAACATCAAGGAGCTAAGCAGGCAACAATCTCAGAGGGGAGGTTAAGTGATGCTACCCAAATAGGTTCTTTCCACAGAAAAATCCACTCCTTTCAAAATTTAAAAAGCTTCTTTAATCAGGACAAGATTTGCCTGAACTTAACCACCCAAAGACAAGGGTTCTGCTGCTGGAGTGAAGCTGTATATTTAGAAGTACCTTTTCAGTCTGGTATCTTTCTGCTTTCTCCTAGTGTGGACAATGAATGCAGGGGACATTGTACATTCTCTCAGAACAAAAGCAAACTATCAGGGTGGAATAAATCGCATTCAGTGCCTGATACATGCTCACACACATTCCTAAGTCATCTCAGAGAAGTAAACCCTCTTCCCTCCAAGACATGTCTCGCAGTAAATGTATGATTTTATTTTAAAGTTTGAAGAATATTTAGGTTTTTCTCATGCCACCAACTCGCTACAGCCACCACCTTATCTCCTAACCACAAAATAGACAGTAAGGCCACACAGGCTCAAAAGTACACCCAGACAGAGAACAGACCTGATTGGACTTCAAACAGAAACTAAAGATCCCAGAAGGAACAGTCTGTTTTCTGCACTGCATGTATCAAACTCTTTTGCCTAATTTTCTCCTCTGGAGCCCTTCCCTCCTCTCACCTGGGGGAATGAGGGAAGCCAGCTGGAAAGAATATGAATTTTATTTTTCATACACCCACTGAACCACAGACTGATTTTAAAGAACCACATTTCAATGAGGTTCAAATTATATTCCTACTAAGCTAGATTCTAAAGATCATATTCTTATTGAAAGCCAACAGGTACATAGGAAATAACCTCCTGGCTTTCCTTCACTTACTAATGGCTAACGCTCCTGTTTTCCATCTTGGAAGGCTCATTCAACATTTATATCTCCACCTCTGTACACCTGAAAGCCAAATCCCAGCTTCAATCACTTTATTAAGGAGTAGAGAGAATGTTTCTCAGAAGGTATTTCCAGTATTGATTCAGAACTGCCCTGTGAATGAGCAAACAGTCAATTAGGGGGAAGAAGGAGACTAAGTATAGGAGCTCTCCATTAGTAGTATCTAGAGACATCTTGCCATTACAACACATCAAGCCATATATTTTCTGCTAAAAGCACAAACAAGCAAAGCAGGGAGTAAGAAGTTACAGTAATTCCTACAAAGCTCATTTTAAAGGACTTGATTCAGAACAAGAACTACAGTATAAAACAGTTCTGAGAACCATGGTGAATGAACTAGAAATTTTTTCTTAAAATTTAAGAAAACTTAATATATAGTAATTTTGGCAGATAACAGGTGTATGAAAATAAAGAATAATTTCCATTCAATACCAAAGTATTAGGTATCTTCTACAGATGTGGTTATCATAAGATAGCTTTGATGAGGACAATAACCAGTATTAATATATCCAATATAATGGATGAGGACAATATCTATGTGTATGATACACCAAGACAAAACACCAAATGCTATGATACAAAAGAGTTGCCATCAGAGTTAGACTTTGAAGTAAAAGAGCACGTCTAAATTAAAAGATACAGTAAGAAAGTAATGATCTATACCACATAAAACAGAGCTCACTAGTACCTTGATGCAAATATACCACCTTTTATTTATATATTTATAAACCTCCAGAAATCAATAGAGGGAAAAAAAAACCCCAACCACAACACAACATCAATGCCTTAAAAAACAGGAGGGGGGAAAAAAAAAAAAAAAAAAAAAAAAGGAAAACACAAAATAAAAATACCAGAACAACTTCATTCTTCACGAGGAGAAAATGGGTGCAAGTAACCAAAATAAACTGAAAAGAGAACTGCTCATATGGTAGTTTGGAAATGCAGTCACTTCTTCCCCAGTACAACAAGAGGTCCCTTCGAGTTCACCTGTTGTTCCTGGAACCCACTGCTGAGCACAAACTACCATTAAAAAAAAAAAAAAAGTCACCACATATTTCATCATGATTTTATAGCTCACTGGTCCTCTATGCCAACAACATTCCATAGAAAGGAAGGCAAAGCTTTGCCACAGCACAGCTTTTCACAGTTCTGAGCTACCAAGTCCAGAGCTCTCTGTATTCAGGGGGTGGCCAAGCTGGTTTGGGAGGATTTTTAAGGTTGTTTTTAAAGCATTAAAGAGTTATTTCATGTTAACTAAGTTTTTTGATTAGCAAAATAAATGGATATTTAAAAATTAACATTTTCCTATTGTACAACTTCTATAAAAGCTTCAGAGAAGAATGACCAAGTATCATCACACCTATTTCATAAGGAGAAAACATTCCAATGAGTTGTTCAGCTGGAGGTTATTCAACAGGCTGTATTTTAGTTGTCTGAGTTTTGGGGTTTTTTTAAGTGCCTGCAGCACAATCCCAATTTTGTGATACCAATGACATCTAAATTTTTGTTATGAATTAACAACATGCAATCTTTCCAGTCTCTTGTTGTCTACATGTAGCATGACCCTGTATCATCTTCAGGAACTGTATATATGTCCTAATTAAAATATACCTGGGATTTAATACAGGACATATTACATTTCAAACAATGTTATGAACAAGAGGCCTCATTCATTAATAATCCCTCACTGTCTTTGTTTCTATTCCAGAATATCTAACATGTGCATTAGGGCCTTCGAAAAGTCCCAGAAAGGAGAAGTGTGAATATAACTTAAAGACTCAGAAGACTTCACTAAACATACACAAAAGTAATTACTTTCACATCTTAATAAACTTGTACTTTGGGACAAAACCTATGGAAGTAGTTATTTGATGAATAATTAGTGTAGGAAGAGAACAGGGTTCTCATTAATTGCAGCCAGGCAGTGTGGAGAGCAGTGACATACAATGAGAACACAAGTGGAGCCAGTTTCATTTTTCATATATTACAGACATGGAAAGAGAAGCATGCAGTGAGACAATAAAAAGCAACAATAAAAGACTAAGTGTATTCAACATGAAGAGAAGCAGGAAATAAGAATCAAATTCCTTTTTCCAACTAGGAGAAGGAACAGATACACTGTTTACAGAACAGTTGGACAAAGGCAGCCCTGAAGGTAAACCCAGATAGTGAGGGAGACTCACAGAAAAAAAATTCTCAAATGCTCACATTAATCACTGAAAAAGAAGAACAGCAGCTAGAATCCCAAAGTCAACAGCAGGGAAATTGGCATAGTTATGAAAAAATGAGCAGAGGCACAAAAGAAATGTTACAAGCCACACTTCAACTCACCTGCTAAAGGCCATGTGCCATACAACAGTATCTCCTAGCACCCCCTTATCAATTAGGGAAAAAAAAACCAAACAAGGAATCCAAACCTTAACACTACCACATCCACCACTATCTTTTCACCTCCTGCACTCCCACAGTATCTCACAACTCCAATGAAGACATTCAGTCAGCAACCAGAACTCTTCCTGTAGGTCAGGAGGGAACTTGGATTCTCCCAGTCTTTCAAGACCATCTGGTAACAGTCAACTTGGCCCTTTTCTAATCCAAATATTATTCAGACTTTCATCCTCAAGTGTCTGCATTGCAGCCCCCCCCCCCCCTCCTAACACCAAGAGACTGCCTGTCAGGAGGAAAGCCCTACATCCATATTCCCTTGATGCACATCAGGCTGTTTTATTTGCATCTCTGCCCTCAGAGAACTTCCTTCCATCACCATCTCTATCCATGTTTCTTCACAAACACTCACACCTTCACCAAGGTATCTACATTTGCCACTTGTGACTAAATTCCTTCAATTAAAAGCTTAAAGCAAACCCCACTCCAGCTCTGGCTAGCCTTTAACAGCTTTTCTCCTGTCATCAGCTGAAAGCCTTCCACAGCTTCTACCTTGAGTTCAGTTGAATTAAGCAGCAGGGAATATAAAATTTACCATGGAAACTGAGTCACAGAAAACACTATGAACAAGAAAGGGAGAGGAGGTTTCCCTGATTCACCACAAATACAAGGGGCAAATCACAGCAAGTTCTCAAAAAATAAAACAGAATGGGTTTTCCTTCACTAAAAACAGGTCCATTTTGATTTGGTTCCCAGTAATACCAAATTAACTTGCGTGTGAAAGAGATAACAATAAAGCTTTAGTTCAAGTCTTACAAATAAATTACAAATTAAATGCACAGCTCTTCCTAGCTGGCCATTTGACACACAGCAATCTTGAAATTTATGGATACCTTTCCATTCATTCTATCACTGGGTAAATTTTCTCCTCTTAAGGGTTCATGTTAGAAGGCAAGTAGCATAACTCAGTGGTTTAAGGGGCAGTCAGAGGCAGGGCTGTTAAGTTTTGTGACAATGAATGACCTTGGAGACATATATTAGATTTCCTGCATCTCACCCCAGTTTGTACAAATGAGGATTAAGTGTTTAAGTCTCCTGCACTGACCTCATTAGAAGACCTGTAATGGAGACATTGCATCCCTTGTTATATGAGATGTACCAGCCTGGCACAGAGATACCAGGTACCAGAAGAACACACAACTATGGGTGTTTTGTTCACCTGAAGAACCTGTGGTTTTTCCCATTTTTAAATTGACTACAGAACAAGGAGCAAGGCAAAGCTTTCTTGCCAGAATCTTGGATACTAGGTCTCAACCAGGTAAATCCTTAACCTGCCAACTTCACAAAGATAAGTTGGTAATACAGTATTGTGAAGTTTCTTTCCTACTTCAGTTCTAAATCATCCTGAAGCTGATGAACCTAAACAAGAGGTGAAACACCTGCATTAAAGCTATTGCAGACAGAGAGGATGGGACAAAAAGTTGAAAAAGAAATATAAAGGAAGACACACAGAATTCCAAGAGACAGGTTAAGTTGTTTTTCTGAGCAAGAAAAACTTCCAAACAGATGAGCAGCACTATTAAAAAAAAAATTAAAAATACCAAAATCAAACAAACAAAATCACAGAGTGGAAGACAGATATTTAAAAGCAGCTCCCTTCAACTCCCAAGTTTCCCAAGCTCGGAGCTAGTCTTGAATTACAGGCACAGGAAAAAGCATTTGATGTGTGTCCACCCTGCCACTATGAAGAATCCTGCATGCCAAATACTTGCTCTTAATTCAAAGCAAATCTGAAAATCCTGATTGCCTTGGCATTATGCTTTTGTACCCCGTGTAATTTCTTGGAGAAATACAACCCTTAAAGTTTTATGATGTACCAGCACTTTCTTCTCTCATATTCATTAGTTTTCCCATGTTAACATGCACGAGTGGATGAAGATTCCTAAATCAAGGAAAAGACAGAAGCACTTTAGCACCACCACCATGTCCTCCAGTCCCTCGTGGTTGTTGGTATCAGCAAGCTAAAGTCATATACACACTTGTTTAAGATTTATAATCCTTAAGCACCTATTTAATAAATTCTATATTCAGCACAAAGCTTCTGATCCCCTAACACCCTATAATACATAGTTAATTACTAGCTGCATTTGCCATTTTTCTTTAAACTGGCTGCCAAAATAGTAGGCTCTGACAGGAACAATCATATTCTGGTTTAATTCTCTATTCCACCCCACCAATACACTCATGTCTAGATCATCCTGCTTTACACATCAACACAACCACATCATTATCATAAGTGCTCAGGTTGAAAACAAGATTCAGTCTTATGTGCTGCCTCCAGACCATAGTGACTTCAGAAGCAGGAAAGAAAAGACCCCTCTCTGGCATCAAAAGTCTGACTCAATGCCTTTAGCTGCAAATCTAACACTAAATGTCTATTTTTCACTATCCATTTTAGCTCTCTCACAGTCTATACAAGCGTCAAACTGTTTCTCACTTAAAGGAAACAAAGTCTCTCTTCACCACAGCTTCTGCTGCCAACATTACAAATACCTTTTGTTAGAAATGAGAAGATACGAGCTAAAACAAGACAATTTGTCAGTTCATGCAATACACAGGTGGTTCAGGAATGAGCAGTACTGCACAGGCTGCTGACTCAAGGTATAAATGCAGAGATGAGGTCCCATGAGTCCCAGTCAGTAAGTGCCCAGAGCCAGTTACTACAGGAGAGAAGCAAAAAGGGCTGCTTGAAGTTGGGAAAGAAAACTGCCACCTCCCCTCTATCCTGTCACTGGGAGCAAACCCTTCCTGTGTACCTCACATGCAGGAAGGTGCACAGCAGCTTATCCCACACAAACTCATAAATGTGTCCCAACCTCATGTTAATAATATAGATATTTAGCTTGGGTCATGACATGCATGACCAACAACCCCCCCTTCTAAGCAGATCCCCCCCTTGTATTCCCCTGAGCACCTTCAGACCAGCAGGATTCTGTGTCAAACCAAAGAAAAGCTTGGGTCTCCAAAACTTTACCTGTGATTTCTGGTTAAAACGAAACTCTGCTCCTCAGTGCTTTTATGGTTAGCAGAATACACAAAACGAATGTTGCCCCAATGTATTTTACTCATGTTGCCTGCTCCCAGACCAGCTGATCACTAAGAATGTTTCCTAAGAGCTCCAAAGAAAGGAAGATCTGCAGGAAGATGACCCAAGTGCCCAATAACTTGTGTTTCCATCCCAAAACAAGTAGTCACACCAAAAACACAAAGGAGAAACTTAAACAGAAATATTTACCAGCACTCGATGACAGACCTTCCTTTCTCTTTCCTTAACGTGGCTTCTCAGAGAAAACCAGCTTCCAGAATTCACCTCAATTCCCTTTATCCTCTCATTTCATGCCAGTAGCTTCTGGTGCATAATGAGTTTCAAGCCAGCCTGCCATGCCAGCCATCTCAGCAATAACCAACATTCCTGAAAGTTTTGTGCAAACCAGCAGATGGAGAAGGGAAAAAAAAAAACAAAACCAAAACCCAAAAACCAACCAACAACTCTAATTAATTACATCCTCACCAAGGCATGGCCAGACAGAATCCAGCATTTTAAGTTTTGCTTGGCAGACATACCATCCTTAGGCACATCTATGCTACTTGCCCATTATTCTGCAAGGAATGGCAGGGGAAAGGAGGAAGCCATGGGGATGAAGAGGACAAACTGCAGGACTTCCAAGCTCCTCTCCTCAAAAGAACTACTAAAACATCAGCTTCATTAGTATGGCTAGTAATGGAAATAAATTTACACTACAAACTTCAACGCATGCACCAGAAAAGATCACATCCACCATTATAAAACAGGCCAAAACTGATTCTCAGCATCAGGAATTGATACCACCATGATCGCATTTCTTTTCTAATTAAGACAAGTAGATTAAATACATAAATTAACTAAGACCTCAAAATTAATGAGCACTCGTTTTCTTTCACTTATCTTGAATCTTAAAGCAGTGAACTAACCTCTCATTCGTGTTCTGTCAGAAGAACAAAAGACAACCTACATGTTCAAAGCATTACCTGGTTTTCAGGAACTCGGTCATAAAAAATTATTTTTTAATCTATCGAATTTATGGATATCTAGGAGATCTACATTTCCAGAGTTGCACTTTTAACAGAGTGAAGATGCCAAATACAAATGCAACCCTTTATGCCGAAAATTCAGAGAAAGAGCTCTGATACAGTGTATTTCATGCACACATTTCTAGCAATTTCACAGAAAAAGGCCACCATTATCCCCATTAGGCACAGAGGGAAAACTAATGCTTGTATGCAAGCTAGTTTCACTTTTCTCTAGGTCAGTATACCATTTGGGATGTTCAGTGAGCTAAACAGAAATATTAATAATACAACAAAACAAAAAAAAACCAAACAACACCTATTGAGACTGGAATAGTCAGCTAATATTTCAATCTGTTTGTTTTTTTCAGCCACTTAGAGCAATTCCTTGCCCCAGTAGCCTGCTAAATCAAAAGGAGCCAGTGCAGTATTCATATCTTGTTTGTGCCTTTGTTCATACATCAGCCTCTCTGAAAAGAGCAGTTGGGCACAGCTACCAACATTATAAAAGCCTATGGAAAATGCTGCTGGCAAAGCAGCCTGAAGAGCACAATACCCCCTTGTAGATCCTGCTCCCTAACACCTCCTATCACTCCAAGAAGGGGCAAGATTTTCTTCCTAGCAACCTGCTGGAAAGGCTATTTCCAAACTGCCTCTGATCACACTCCCCTCCTCCTGACACCTTCCACCCCACCAATCTCACAAACCTGCAAGAAACCAACTCAACAGCAGTGGAGCACAAGCTTCATTTCAAGAGCTTTGCAAAAGCATGCTAAATAAACAGGCCTCCAATCAATAGGGCTTTTGTTCTGCTTTGGTTCCAAGATAGGTCTTTCTTAAAAATACACCCTATTTTAAGCCTATTGATTTAAATTTAAGCTCTGAGCTAAAGTCAGATACTCTGCATCCCTTTAAGTCAAGCAGGGTAATTTGTTTAGACTTCATGCAACTGAAATAACTGTGATATATTTTCATTGCAAAACCAGGGTGAAAAATAGCTGAACCTTAAAATAGTCTAACCAGGATACCAACCTAAAAAAAACCCCAAAAACACTAAACCACAAAAAACCAAACCAAAACTGTACATTAGAAAGTTAGAGTTGCTTGGGTTTTGGGGGTTTTTTTTGATGGTCAACTCCAACTGTGACCATTCCTTATAAATCTATGTATTTGCTCACACTTTTCAGGATGACATAATAACTGTTTTCCAATTGTCACTAATTTTAAAACTAGATATTAACTACAATTTGAGTACAGTATTTGTATGCCAACAACACAGAGCCTAACACGTTACTGGAGCTTACAGGATCCTCAAATATGGCACGTAATGAAATCAAAGCTACCCTCAGGCAATCTTAATGTACAAAAAGCTCTGCTGAGAGGGTAACACGGGTTCTGCTGTGCCATTACACAGCCAGTAACACATACTTGCAAAATCTATATGCTCATAGAACTCTTTTTTCCTCCCGCTCCCCAAAGTGAAATAACTTCTTTATGGGCAAAACAACTACCTAGTATGGCAAGAACAGAGAGATACATTTTGTAGCTATGATAGTAAATTTACAAATAGCATGTTATTAAAAAAGTCAATTATTAGGCTGCAACATCAGAAGGCCATTTTTCTCACCTGAGGTGTAATCAGGATTAAGAATTACACACACCATCTCTCTTCATTCATGAATGTTGCTAATTATTAGCCTTTTGCTGCAGTAGCATTTAATGTATACACACAATTCCAAAGGATGGGCTTATGCACACCTACAAACCCCCCCCCCAAAAGTAAAACAAACCTCTGGACATAAAGAAATCACTACTGGTTAATTAAGCTATATAATTACTGTTCAAGGCAGGTCTACCTCTCCTAGCTCCACTTACCTTTTCTGCCTGAGAAATGCTTTCCATTTTGCACAGAGATATCAAGAGCTTTGTCCAGATGGAGAGTTACTCCACAGTGCAAATTCACATGCCATAAGAATCATAAAGCCACAGAGAGGCAGCATAAGGATTTCACTGAACCTCTCTGTGAACTCAAATCGTAGCATTCATGCAGACAATAGGCTACAACAGTGTTACAATTACACCTAGCCTCACCAAAGCTATGCAAGTGGTAGAAAAATGAAATTTTTTTTTTTTTTTTTAAATATGCGTTCTCAATCCAGAGGCAATCACCACATTTTCTTCAAGCACAAAAACTGAAGTCATTTAGCTCAGTTATACACTGAAGTTAGCCAAGGACTCAGAAGCAAACCTTAAGAGGTCTCATGATTAACCTGTGACAGTCAGCTATGTACCACAGTGTGACAGTAACCTAGGTACCACAGTGTGACAGTCACCTAGGTACCACAGTGTGACAGTCACCTAGGTACCACAGGGTCTGGCTCACTGGCACCTTCTCCTTAACACCCACGTTATTCTTTTATCCCCCTTCTGATGGTTGAAGCTATCCAGGAGGTAGGATGAGATGTTACCATTCCTCCAGAACCCAACCTACAGACCAGAACAAGCCCTTCTGCATCCAGAAAGGAAACCATGTACCCACCAAACCCAACCCCTGCACACTTGCTTTGCTTTTTGCCATCCTCATGCATTTACCAGGCTTCTCCCTTGGCAGCAGCCTCCAGACCAAACACCCCGAAGCTAACACCCAAATCTGAAGAGGAGAAACTTTGATTTCAAGCCAGACGAGGTTTTGGTGGGGAGGGAGGAGAAGGTAAAAGATGAAAGAAAGTTGAGAGGGGTTCAAAAGAGTGTACTTCCGAGTCTCACCTCATGTGCTCCCTCTCTCTGTGTATATTCGCTTACAGACAGAGAAAGCAGCAGAGCCAGCACTGGGAGGGGAGGAGGAAAGAACACACAGAATGTTTTGGCGCCCTTTAGCTTCTCCTTTACTACCTTGCTTTTTTGCAAGGGTACCCAAAGGCCACCCTGGGGAAGAGAGGGAGAGAATGGGAAATGTTTTCTTTCACTTTGTAAAAGAAAAAACACACAACGGTGGAGCCAGAACACGGTCCCAAAGACAGCAGAGTGTACAGCAAAGAACAATGAGCTCCAAGCCTGGGCATTGTGTGCATCTACCTCCTCTGCTTCCCTCTCGACCTCATCAGCCAAAAAAAAAAACCCTCTAAAATCCCTCTTCATCCACACCATGTCACCAAAGTCAGCCCCGGTTGACAGTTTAGGGTACAAACTCAAGGAATAAAACAAAAATAAGACATATTTACCAGAAATGCTTTTATTATAATGGAAAAGCTTCCACCCCTCTTAACCACCATTGATTTTTCAATTCTAAGGGAGCAGGGTACAAAAAAAACGTGTGCCTGGTAATATTGGAACTAGAAAAAAATCTTACATACTGCACATAAATCAGAAATTTGACACACACCTTTTACAACCAACAACTATTTCTTTAAATATAGTGTTCATTTTTACATGATTAACACCCATATGTAAGAACAGGCACACAGAACTATGTTACTTCAGGTTGGCTCTGAGGAAGCATTTTTACTAAATTGTGACAATGAAAACTAGTGGCTGAGGCTCCTCATTTCTGTCACACTGGTGCACAAGCAAAATTATACCTTTGATTTCAACAATCAGTCAGTGTAACTCAGGAGTAAACAGACATCACCCTGCTGATTGCATCAAAATGTCCTGAGCTTCTAATCTCCAAGAACATTACTGCTTCGAGGAAAAACTCGGCATAACAAGTCAGTAAATCAAAATAACTGCAGCCAGTGTGTAAAAATAAATCTCAGGAAAACGACACTCCAACAATGAATCATATTGTTTTCTTCCCAGTAATTTCTTGAACAGGCAGTTTCTGCAATGAAGCCTCCAGTGTTGTCTACCTCCTACTACTTTTCTGATTCTGGTCATCTTCTTTTCACAGTTTAGAAAGGGAAAAAGAGGGGGGAAGAAGAAAAAAAAAAGAAAAGAAAAGAAAAAAAAAACAACAAAACAAAAAACAACAAACCCACCCCTTCCTATGTTCCTGAAAATGTTCTGATTAAATTCATTTGCATAGAATATTCACTTCACAGTTCCATACCTATCACAGATAGAAATAAGGTAGGAGAAGAAGCCTTTTAAACATCTAAGTCGAATTCTTCTCTGGGTTCCTATTTATGTTAAATATTTCCCAGCCTTACGTTTATTTGGGAGGTTAACAAGTTAAACCTTGCTCTGAGCGCCTTTCCTCTATTGAGCACCAAACAGACCCAACACCCCAGCCACAGAAAAAAAAAAAAAATAATAATAATAATAATAAAACCACAATAGCAACAATTTTCAAATCATCATAAAAACACCCAAACCCAAACAAGACAAACCCCAGCCCCTTGGAGCCGGAGCAGGCAGGAAGGAACAAGCAGAAGTCTGGCAATGAGTTTATCCCCCCCAAACAAACACCCCATGGGTTTCACACCCGCAGCCACCATCACCCCCGGAGCCTTTCCCGCCTCCAGCCCCGGGCGTTCCTCACCCAGCGCCTCCTTTTCTTTTCTCCCGGACTCATTAATCCCCATCAGCACCGGGCACACCGAAGGGAAGGGCCTCACCTCACCCTTCCCCCTTTCTCCGCCACAACAAAACCAAACCCCCGGCCAACCCTTCCCCTTTCTCGGTGCCCACCTACCTCCGCGCTGCCTCACACCATCCACGGCGGCTCCGTTTCGCTGCCGGGACAAAGCGGCGGCAAAAAAAAAAAAAAAAATAAAAAGGCGGAGGTTGAAGGAGAAGCTGCTCCCTTCTTGCCCGGGAGGCGAAGGAACGGCGGGGACCCGCGCGGTTACCTCAGGAACGGCGGCTCAGGGACATTTTAAACAAGGAGAGAGACAAGGAACGGGGCGGCGACCGGGCCCGGAGAAACGTGAGGAGGGGGGGAATGGAGGAGGAGGAGATAGAGGAGGAGGAGGAGGAGGGGCGGCGGGCTGAGGGGTCCGGGCAGCCGGGCGCTGCCTCCGCTCTGCCTTCCCTCACGCACGCACGCAGCGAACGGGCACTCGGCAACGCAGCCAGGCCGGAGGCGCATGGCAGTATCCGGCTTCTGGATTGGAAGGAGAGGAGAACCGCGTGACCCGGCAGCCAGCCGGGACCAATGGGCGGAATGGATGGAAGTGATTTAAAAGAATAGGGGGAAGGCGGAGGGGGGGTGAGGAGGAGGAGGATGGAGGAGGTGGTGCTGCTGCTGGGCCCGCCCGCTGCCACAAAGGGACCCCCGGCATCCCCAGACTCCCCCTCGGGTGTTGTGTCGGGAGGTGCAGGCGGGATGTGGGGGTGGGCTGTAGGGAATGGGCTGTAGGGAATGGGCTGTAGGGAATGGGCTGTAGGGAATTGACTGTAGGGGATAGGCTGTAGGGAATGGGCTGTAGGGAATTGACTATGGGGAATGGGCTGTAGGGAATGGGCTGTAGGGAATGGGCTGTAGGGAATGGGCTGTAGGGAATGGACTGTAGGGAATTAACTGTAGGGGATAGGCTGTAGGGAATTGACTATGGGGAATGGGCTGTAAGGGATGGGCTGTGGGGAGTTGGCTGTAGGGAATTGAATGTAGGGAATGGGCTGTAGGGAACAGGCTGTAGGGAATTGACTAGGGAATGGGCTGTAGGGAATTGACTATGGGGAATGGGCTGTAAGGGATGGGCTGTAGGGAATGGGCTGTAAGGGATGGGCTGTGGGGAATGGGCTGTAGGGAATTGACTGTAGGGGATAGGCTGTGGGCGACTGGCTGTAGGGAATCGGCTGTAGGGAATTGACTGTAGGGAATTGACTATAGGGAATGGGCTGTAAGGGATGGGCTGTGGGGAATGGGCTGTAGGGAATTGACTGTAGGGGATAGGCTGTAGGGAACAGGCTGTAGGGAATTGACTGTAGGGAATTGACTGTAGGAGATGGGCTGTAGGGAACAGGCTGTAGGGGATTGACTATAGGGAATGGGCTGTGGGGAATTGACTACAGGGAACGGGCTGTAGGGAATTGGCTGTAAGGGATGGGCTGTAAGGGAATTGACTACAGGGGACGGGCTGTAGGGAACAGGCTGTAGAGAACAGGCTGTAGGGAACGGGCTGTGAGGAGTTGGGTGTAGGGAATCAGCTGTAGGGAATTGACTATAGGGAATGGGCTGTAGGGAAGAGGCTGTGGGGAGTTGGCTGTAGGGAACGGGCTGTAGGGAACGGGCTGTAGGGAACGGGCTGTAGGGAATGGGCTGTAGGTTGCCTCCAGCCAATGGCTTGCTCAGCAAGAGAAAAAGAACAAGGAGGCTGAGGCCCACGGGCTGTCAGGGCCCCAGCATGGGCCAGGCCCGGTTCCGAGGGGGAGCAGCCCAGCTCTGTGCTGCCTCGTTGTGTCCCTCCCCTCTGAGGCTGTACCTGCCCAACCTCTGCTTTTGGGAGCATTTCTCCCGAGCTGTCTCATTCTCCTCAACAAGGAAGCAGTGACCAGGGCTATGGGGAAACACATTCCATGGGGAGATGAGAAACCATCACTGTTTGGGGCTCTGGCAGAAGCTCTCGGCCATGCTGTGGCTCCAGTCCAACAGATCTTTTAGCCCCACACTCCCTATCAGTCACGTTAAGTCCCTATCTCTGGCCTTGCATAGAAAGTTTATGCATGAAGTGCATTGCTAGATAAAAAGCTGATGATGCTTCTTCCCTGGACGTGTTGAAGGTTGGATGGGACTTGGAGCAACCTGGCCCCATGGGAGGTGTCCCTGCCCATGCAGGGGTTTGGAACAAAATGATCTTTAGGGTCCCTCCCAACCCAAACCATTCTATAATTCTGGGATTCCTCTTGCTCTGTCTGGGGAGGAAGTCATCACAACAGCAGAATGCCAAACAACAGTTAATTAATAAAATATTTGGCCAAATTTTTAAGCAGCTTCATTTCGGATCCAACACGGAGTCAGAAAAGAGAACAGGAAGGTACCAATGCCCAAAATAGAGCAAACCTGTTACTTAGCATTAACCTCACCTTCCATCTGCAGAACACAGGCCAGCAAAATAAATCACATGGCTGTAAAGCAAGTCACACATTCTTCCCAGGGATCTGAGAAATTTCATATGGAATTCAGTCGTCTTCTTTGAAAAAAACACCAGGATACATCAGAACAGATTTTGCCCTCAATTGCACTTGTATAGCCCCAACTGTTTGCTGTCTCTGTAAACTCTCCTCCTGGCTGATCCTAGTAGTATCACAGGTAATAAGTTGGATGCTGTTAACATTATTGCCTTTAGCAGGGGGAAGTGGGAACTGTTTCACTGAAGAGAAAGGCACACCCAAGGAGATCTGAGGTCTGTACATCGGAGGAATTTACTTCTTCACCCTGAATATACAGCACAGATTTGTCCCCAGCCTGGCTTCAGGGACATTGCCACCAGAGGTTGAGACACAGCGTTGATTGTGTTCTAATAACTAATTTAGATAAGTGTCTAAAAAGGCACATCAGTTAAATGTCTGACACAGCCATTTTTGGAGGCTACACTTAAGCTGTCCTTGATAGAGGCTGATTCCATCTCTCCTATTTTCTCTGCTAATTACAATTTCATGTTCCTTGGTCTCTGGATGTGTGCATTAAAAGCTGTACAAGTTGCCAGAGCAGCAGCTTTGCCTTCAGCATTCTCCAGTCACTGTCTCCGTGATGGGAAAATTCTCCCCAGCATCCTCTCTCTGTCTCTTTCTCTCCCTCTTTCTTCTTCTACTAACCTCCTGGTGATCACGTCACCATACAATAATTAGTATTTACTCACAGCATCTTGCTGTAGCTTGTTGTTAAACAAAATAAGCATATTTGGGGGGAATTTCCTCCTGTATTAGTTAACTAACAGCTGTGTACCCCCTGGAATTTGTACAAATTAACCTACAGAAGAAGGTGATTACTCATTTTATTTTTTTTTTTTAAATTTAGGCGAAGGTGCAGCCCTCCTTGTAGACAATAATAAACCAAGATTAAAGCTTATCCTCTAATCTTCCACCAACTTTAGTTACCACAAGGAAGACCCCCATGCTGCAGAGGGAGGTTGTTGCTCCTCTGTCTGGTGACTGCAGATTTTCCAGGGGAGAGGGATTGATGATGAGATGGCTGGGCAAATTTTACATGTACAATGTTTTATATACGTATTGCTTGTCTATATGAGATGGTAGCAGGTCTCTAACAAGGCAGTTTCTGACATCTTTGCAATGTTGAGTGCATCTATCCCTCAGCACTCCTGGGAGGTATAAAATTGCTGATGCAGGGAAAGGCTAATTGGCCAAATCCACAAAGAGACTTAAATTCCAACATGCCACATAAGGTATCTACACACAAAATGTTAATCCTCAAAAATCCTGTTCCTTACCCTTGGATATTTCTAAAGATCTGATGCAGCAATATTTCTGCTATCTGAGTGTTCTGGAACTGAAAATGCTGCTTCTGCTGCCAGCTGGAAGTGCTTCTGTCCTCACCACACACAGGCTCACACCAGGGTCACCTGGCAGGGCTGCCTGTCCCTGCTGCACACATAGGTGTTCATCACAGAGCTCCTTAGCCCCAATTCCCCTTTCAGGTGCTCCAGGAGCCTTGCTGAAGGCTGCAATGTGCCTTGCAGGTAAGCAGAAAACACCCAGCATTGCTCCTGTCTGCTCTCCTACCTTCCCCACTATCACAGCCCTCCTGCTCCAAGCTGCTCTGCCAGCTCCTCTCCTGCTGGTCATACACTGAGGCAAAAGGCATCGTAGAAATATCAAATATTTGTTACAGAGAAGTACAGAAAAATACTCCAAAAAACCCCAAAGAAACAAAACCAATCTGTGGCAAACTGCCACTTAGTGAACAGGAAGCAGGCACTGCTGCAAAAGGAAAATCACTTTTAGACAACATAGGGCATCAGTGAGTGAAGAGTTAAAATATTTCATGACAACTTTGCTGCCAAATCCAGGTAACACTGACACGGGTAGAGACAAATATCTGTAGTGTATCCAGCAAACCTTAGAACACTCTTGAAGCAAATAAATACATTTGCATAATAGGGACATGAAGTGTTTCTGGATTTATTAGTATGATGCAAGAAGAATTCCTACCCTGGGTAGAGGAGGGTCCTGCAGACAGCTTTGGACTCTTTTCAGATGTTGATATCTTTCCTGCATGTGCATCACACTTTTCTGACACTTTTCCTTTTGCTGCAGAGTTTACTGTCAGAGTATTAGAGACCATGAACTTTTCTGCTCAGGCAGTAGCCATGGAGGTTTATTACACAGATAACACACTTCATTCTGGCCTAAATTGTTTTTTCTTTATAGCTTTAGACAAAATTTCTTTTTTTTCTCCCTTTGTTGGTTCTTGCATCTATTGTCTCTGACACCCATATGTCAGGGTATGTGACATATTTAACTTTTAGAAATTCTCTCTCTACAACTGTGTTTTAAAATCATGGCTCTTTGTTTTAATAACTGACACTTTGCCAACTGAATGAAACAAAAATCTGTGAGGGGAAAAAAACCTAACCAGGAACTATAAAGTCAAAAACCATCAATTCTGGGAAGGCTGTGAACATCATTTCAACCCAACTAGTTAAAATAAAGGAGATTTTTTTTTTCCTGATTCTACAGTCATGAAATTACAAACCAGTCATGACCATGACAGATGAGTCAGGTTCTAACCTCAGCAATGCAGTAAAAACCCAGCTCTAATGAAACAGGCAAATGTCAATACAGTGATTAGCTTGCAAGATAATATTCTGAGGCTTTTACAGATGACCTAACTCCACTCACAAAAAAGGATTATATTCTTGCTTTCCCTTTGTAATATCTGAATACCAGCTCTTTAACAGAAGACTGTTTGCTTTGAGGGTTTTTCTGTTTTGTTTGATAAAGAAATCTCAGGAATTCAAAATGTTTCACACGTATTACTACAGAACTTTTTGGAAGGCTCATAGTGCTTGAAGGACTACCCACTGGATGGCTGTGGACTCCACACTGACACAGTTCTGTCTATAGAAAATTGGCTGTGTGGGTTGCAGTGAAACCAAAAGTAATGTAAATGAAATTTAAATCAATTTGAGCATATTCACAGACATTCAGGTTCACACAAAATCACCAGTGGCTGTATGGACTCTGTTAAAAAGAATCATGTTAATTATTAATCTGATGCAACATTTCACAGCCTGGAGAAACAAGTTACCAACAGGGGAGGCTAAAATGAGAATTCACCAGGGATGAGCAGCCTCGTGGTGATGGACTCTTGATGGTTTGCAGAGCCACTGGAAGAGGAAGAAGTGACTGGTAATTTATCACAGGAGGAGAACACAACCACTGCAGAGATCATGGCACCATGATAGCATATTCACACCCAGCTGCCACCTTGGTGGCTTCTTGCAGATTCTTGAACATGAGGCTCCTAAGTCACCTTTGAAGACATTTTCTTTTATCTAAAAAAAGTATCTTGTCTGTATCTTTGCACATGCCTCAATCATTAGATCTTGGCTACGAAGTTTTGAATATATTCATAGCACATAAAACCCTGAAATTTCTGGTTTGAATATTCTAAAACATCCCAGAAATGTAAAGTGTTATAAATTAGACTCCTCAGGAAAAAAAAAAAAAAAAAAAGAAATTTTTTCTTTTTATCTTTTAAAGGCTTTCCATTTCCCTGACTCAGACCATTTCCTAGTGGGTTCTGCATAATGAATATTAGCAGAGGTTGGCTTACCACAGTGTCTAGTGAGACTCATTTATCAAAGCCCAGGATGTGCACCATGCAAAGGTAAAAAAAAAAAAAAAAAAAAAAGTCCCATTGAAAATGAGCAAAAAATTTCATCCCTAACAATTGTTCCTCTCATTTGTGTATACTTGGGAATGTTCCAGTGCATGCAGTGAGGAGACAGAATGGCCATCTGCAGAACATGAAACGTAGCTAACGAGAGATTTGTACACCTTGAAAGTCACCAGTGCTGAAGCTGCAAATGACTAATGACAGCTTTTCCTCATGAGTGGGATTAATTGCAGCACCCCTTGATGCTGCTTTCTGTAGCCCGTTTATAACTGGGGATGGTTACAAGGTAATTCATTCTGTGATTTACTTACCGGATAAAATTAACAAAAAAACCCAAATTTACTTTCAACCCAAACCAGCTTTTGGATAGTAATAAGGTCACAAATGTTTTCATTTAAGTAGAATATTGTAAAAAGGATTCTGAGGCTCAGGGGTCTTTGGATGGGTTTTTTTTCACCAGCTTAGCAGGAAAAGGAACTCTGGAATCACTTATTCTGACAAGGGTCTTGCTAAACCACACCAGTTACCAGCTGAGAACAGGGGTGATGGGGGGAATGGAGATCTTCCCAACACTTACTGATAGCCCTGCTGAGCTGTGAGCAGATTTACCTGCTGCCTGGGGATGCTGAATTCCACCACTCTGGGAAGAACCCCCATTCTTTGGACACAGCTTTTCATCCCTAGGCTGCCAGGGAAGGTTTCAGGGGGAACAAGAAGGTTGCCAGCACAATGGGACCACAAACAAAGGGGGAATCAAAAGGAGATGGGGCATAGGCACCTCTATGCCTTTGATAAAACCCCAGAGCCAAGGCAGTGGGAGGAAGATCAGTCCCCAGAGCTGTCTGATACATCTGAATCTCAAGGCCTACCTGCTTTCTGTTTGTTCAAAGGTTTGCTCTGGTATTTTTGAGCCATCCTCTATGGCTAATGTGGAACACCTCATCTGTGCACTTACTGCATTTCAACTATAAATTCACTGCTTCTCCTTTAGTGCAGAAAGTAGTAAATGGATTTACAAGCTTCTCTTGTCCTCACTGACTGACTACACTTTAAACAGTTATAAATGGCCAAAGCATTCAAAGGAGAGAGATGGATTGATTTCAGATTTGCATTTTTGTCCTTCCCACTGCAAATCTGTTCCTCCAGGAGGAGGTTTCTGGCTCCCACCTCCCCATTGTAGCTGATCTTTCCCCAGTGTTGCAACACTGCTCCCTTTGATGGTACATTTGAATGTACTTTTTTAAAAGGAGATAAAATAAAGTGATGGAAATGGGAAAATTTCCATTTCAAGGACCGTCTCTTTTTTTCCCCCTCAGCACTTGTTATCTTCAAAGCACTGTACAAAATCGACTGATGAATTCTCCCAACCTTGCTGGAAAGTGTCATCCATCCCATGGGACAGGTGAGACAAGTGAGCAATAGAGAAATAGAACAACACATCTGAGGTCTGAAAATAAGGCTGGGGCTGAGGAGAGCTCACAGGCTCCTGGCCCTTGTGTGTACCTGCACTTTTCATCCTGAATACCTGGGCAAGAAGATTTTTTTGTTTTTTTTTTTTAAACAGAGAAATCTATCTGCCTTCCTAAAGACAGAAGGCTTTCCTGTTTAGAGACTGAGAGCAGGTGCAGGCTGTACATGCCTGGAAACATCTGTTTTCTGGATTTTGGTGGGAAAATAGACTTGTAGGCTCTGAAATCAGCTATTCTCACTGTCAGTGATTTTATAACTTCACAGAAGCCACACTATACATCTTTCAATCAATGCTTATTGCAGGAGATGAGAGAAGAACCCGAATACTACAGAGTATAAAACCCAAAGGTTAGGACTTATTTAAAGCAGTGCAGTAAAATGTATCAGTCAATGGAGGATCAGGCCAGCAGCCTGGAGCTTTTCTTTCCCAGCTTTTGTTTGCACACGTAGAGTGCATCAGATCTGATAGCTCTTCAGTCCCTCTTGAGGACTGAGAGAGGGAACACAAATGGATCTCTCCCTCACTGTACAAATGACCAAACCTGGACTTCCCAGGACAGGGAGACAGATGCAGGGAGGGGTGATGTTCCCATGGGCTCAGAGAGGAGGGCTGGCTGCAAGGGTTCTTGCATTTTATTCTCACACCCACCCAGAGCTCATATCTACAAGGAAATCATTTCACTCAGCCATACAAAGGGAACAGTAGTAAAAGCTTTCCAAGGGAGTGGTGGGACTAAGCTGGTGCCTGGCACAGCTCTTCAAATCCTGCTGTGAAAGGGAGCATGAGGCCATTGCCTGAGATGCTGCTGCAGGGCAGGCAGGGCTGGCTGCCTGCCCAGCAGAGATCCTCTCTCCCTGCGTCCCCCATCCACCCTTGTGTCTCCTTGCATTCTACACAGCAGCAGGAAAGCCAAAAATCCTCCTTCCAAGAGGGAAAACACAGCAGCTGCACTCCCTTCATCCTCTCTTACTGGTCCTGGGCAGGGTCAGGGGCTTTTCCCCTCTGGCTGATGAGCCCCTGGCAGCCCATGAGGCTGCTTACAGAACTCTCTACATCTGTGATTGAGCAGAAGGAATGCTCACTCCCACTGCTTTTTCCTCTCCAGAGGCAGGGCGAAGTGGCACGGCTTGCCAAGGTCCCTTCCTGGGGACACCAGAGGGCACAGCAGCCCAGGGGAAGCAGTGCATGCCACTGCCTCCCCTAGGATGGTCAGGGTGGCTGCTGCGTGCACTGAGACAGAAACATTTTATGCAGGGGGTGCTTAGAAATGTCCCTTGAGGCGTGGCCAGGAAAAACAAGCAGGAATAAAAAAAAAACAGCAGTGGGTATAAAATTGTTCTTACCCACTTTACAGGCAGCTAAACCTCCTACCTGGCAAGTCTTAAGGTTTCAGTGAGCTGAGCAGTTCCTGAAAAGAACAGGGCCGACCTGTTCAGTCACTGTTCAGTTGCAGTTTGCTTTCTTTTTAAAATCAATGACCTAAGCAAAAAAAAAAAAAAAAAAAAAAAAATTAATTTATCACATTACTGAATGACATGAAGACTGGGGAACAAAGGTAGACAGGATGAAACATGGACACTGAGGAATCCAGATCATCACCCAAGCCAGCATCACATTCTGGATGCATGTAAAGTCAGGCCTGTGTCCCCAGGGGACAGGGGTGTCCTCTCCAGGTGGGTGATCTGAGAGGGAGCTGCTGACTGCACCAAACAGAACTAGGAAGGCTACTGTACTGCTATATTTGACACAGCTGCTGGAAGACAGGGTCCAATTTTGATGTCCACTATATTAGAAAATAAATGAGCAGGTTCTGCAGGTGGTTCCAAATAACCAAAGGATTGGAAAACATGCCTTGGACTGACAGCTTCAGTTCCTGAGAGTGAGGGTCATGAATGTTGTGCTTACTCCCTACCAGGGGCTAACATCTAGGGAGAAAGGCAAACAGTGAATCATTTGGTTTCTCATTTGTTAGAGAGGAATGGCAACATTCCTTCCTGTCCAGAACAAACTCTGTGAGAGGAAATGAATACCAAGAGCAGGTTGGGCTACAAAGCAGAAAAGTTACCTTTACAAACCTAGAAATAGAGCCAGTGGGTAATGGGAGATCTTTCCCACTCCAGTTCTTTGCATCACTCCATTACATATCCTGTTACCTGAATAGCTCCTGTGCTGCCTGCCTCTCCTCTGCTCATCACTCATCTCTTCTGCCTGCTTCTCACTTCAGATCTGCTTTTAAGGCCGCCTGCTATTCTCAGAATAGCCTCCCAGTTCGTGTTTGCTAAGCTGATGCCTCCTTCTGCTCCAAAGAGTGCCATCCCTGCAAATTATTACAGTAATAAAGACACTGGCTGTGCTCCATTTGCACTGCTATAAAGCACAGCCTTTCGAGCAGGAGCTCCATGGGGACAGTACAGAAAGGTGAGGAGCTGTGCAGCAGGATTCAAGCCCTGATTAAGGAGCAGACACATCTCTCCCCCTATCCAGCACTGCAGGCTTAGGTCTTGATTTTCAGCAATCAAATCTTCTTCCCTATTCGCTTATTCCTCTCACTCCAAACACACACACAGAGTCCCCAGTCATTCACTTTTCTCTAACACACTTTAAATTTTTATCTATAAACCACAGCCCCATATTTCAGCACTTACCCGTTCTGGTCTCCTTTCTTCTTTCACAGGTGACTCCTTTCAATGCTGTAGCCTCATTAGGTAGAGCCTGGATCCTCTGCAGCTGGAAGCACCTTGCTGATCTGGCCCAAATACTCTCTGAGGTTTAACTTAAAAGCTTTCTCTAGCTCTGGTTTGATGAGACAGGTGTGCACAGCATCTGACATTGTGGGATTGACTTACTGGGGTAGGGAGGCATAATACAGTTCAACAAAATCTGACTTTAGGTTCTGATTTTAGAGTCCAAGCAATCATCCTCTAGCCCTACCATTTTTGCATGCAATTCCCTGGTTTAGGTATGACAAACCTGGTAATTGTGTGGGTAACTGTTCATCATGCACTGAGAAAGAGCAAGGTGTGTACAACAATGAATTAATACCTGGACTTCATTTGCAGGATTATTAACCAGCAGAAAGAGAAGGCTCTTTTGTCAGAGCTGGGAATAGGATTTCAGCCCAGGGTACCAGCTTCTTTCCCCTCCCAGGTTTGTGCTGCTGCACTCAGGTCCAGCAGCCCCCGTGCCAGCCCCTATTCATGTCAGTCATTTCATGGCAGCTGGACTGCCATTTAGGGGTTCATTACAATTTCTGGCAACTGGTGACCTGATTTCCCATCTCTTTCTCCTGCCTCTTAAATCCCCAGGTGTAAATACAGAAGGCCAGGTAAGGGGGGTTGAGAATTTGGACTTTGCTTTCTGAAATCCCAGGTGAGAAACAGCTGTGTTATTGCTTTTCTGGCACTGTTCTGCTAAAAAGCTTCCTAAACCTTTTTTCACATATTACAAGCTTGCCTCTTTGACAGAAGAAAAATCCCTTGATAGGATTTGTGTGTAATTAGCTGGTTTATTCATTTAACAGGTCTGATTCAGAGATCAGCTATGTGTGAGAAGTGCACCAGGTTTCCAATCTGGATGAAGCGCAACCAGCTTAGATCAATGCCTTATGAAAGGACAAATATGTGTGCAAGGAGGCATTTACCATGTGCTGAGCTTGGGCTGGTAAATTTTGGAGTCTCATAAGGAGAAACAGTTGCCAGCTGCCCAACAAAGAGTTGTCTTATTGCACTAGTTAGTTTCCATAGTCAGCTGTGCCTGTGTTTGTAGGGTGTTTGTAAGGAGCATTCTTGGTGTTGCAGCTTCTCCAGACTTGAGACAAGATGTTTTGGAAATGCTAACAACAGGTGAGTCTTTTTAGTTAAAAAACATTAATAGACACTAACAAAGCCAGGCTTTGCCATCATCTATCCTCTCTGTGCTTTCACAGCTCTTACTCACACTAGTACTAGGCAGACCTAACATCTCCCAACAGTACTCACACCTCTCCAGTCTGGCTTTACTCCTCACAGGCACTCAGAGCACTGTTGTACAGGTTTCAGAGATGTAACAGTTCTTCCCCCTCAGCATTTCATAGCTCTGTACTTCCTACCAGCAGCTTTCCAAAGAAAATCTGAGTTGGGTTTTTTTCCCAAGCTAGAACTGAAAATATTCCTTAAAACCCGAGGTTTAAGGCAAATAACATGTATCCTGCAGCATCACTGGCTTTAAATGTGCTGTTTCCATCTTGCTAATTTAAAAACTGTAAAGAGAAAAAATTGACTTGCAAGACATGCCATGTCCACAGCGGGGCACTGCTGTGCTCCTCACGGATAATCAACATAGCCACAGGGGATCCTGCAAGGGAAGAGAAAAAACTTGGAGGTCTTCATTTATCACACAGGTAATTCAGCTTTCTGAAGTGAAAGACCAGCACACTGTCATTGAAGTGATTCAGAAATAGTCATTTTTCCTTATCTGCCATTATGGAAAACAAAACAAAAGACCATAAGCAACAAGAACTGGCTTATACCACCCCTTCCTCAATTAACCAATAATTTGCTTTGTCCTGCCTGGTGAGCATTCCAGCTGTTCCCCACTCTCCAGTACTGACAATGCTGCTCTGACACAGAGCAAGAGAACAGCAGCAGTGACAGAACCACTAAACAACCTCTTGGCACATTCCAGGAAGAAGGAACTCTTCTTTCTCATCTCCAAGAACATCAACACTGACTTGAGGGTGACCCATATGCTTCCCTTCTTGGCCAAACTGGCAGTTCTGCAATCCAAACAGAACAAAGGGGTTTGAAAATAAAAATATTTGCTCACGAGCCTTTAGCTTCTGGCCATCTGTTCTCACATAGCTAGAAATCCCCTCAAGTCTTTTTTCCCCCCCCCCAAGGGAAATATGGCACCTCAGTACTAAGAGGGTAAAAATTAAAGTGCAGCTATCAGATCATGTTTCAATTACACCTTATATTAGGGATATTAGGAAGGATAAAACAAATGCAGCAGTTAACAGTTTTGCTTTTAACTGAATACAGCATATCACTTGTACCATGTGACATGAAAGTATCTCTATCACCATCTCCTAGAACTTTCCAAGTGTAGCTTTCCCTTTTTTCTCTTCCATTTCCACAAGTCAGGTCCCATTGAACTCCACCTGCTGCTAGCAACAGCAAATCGAGATGGAGGTTACACATTTACTTTTAACATAGTTAACACCATGTCAGCCTCCTGCTAAATGCCAAGAGTATCACCAGAGTTTTTTCAGCATTACTCTGACAAGACTGACAAGCAGACATCTCTGACAGTGCATGATAAAGGTTAATCACAGCATTTGTCAGCATACACCCCATCTTTGATAAATGAAAAGGCCTCCAAGTTTTTTCTCTTCCCCTGCAGGATCACAACAGGTCTAGGGGCAAGAAAGCTATTCTTAGTACCCCTTCCAAATTACTAAACATATTTTTGAAGCCACCTCTTGATAGCAGGCACATAGATAGAGCTAATTCTTTGTCCATTTGTCACAAAGAATTTAAGTCCTCTCTGTGGCCAGTTACAGCAGCAGAATTTTTGATCCCTAAAGCCAAGCATCAGGATATGGTTATGGAGAGGCAGTATTCCTGCTCCTCAGCCTCCCCCCAAAGGAACTCAAAGCCACACTTTGTCAGGTTGTTTGATGCTTTTATTTGTCACAAGTAATACCACTACTATTTCTGTCTGCAGGTACCTCTTGCTGTGCTGCAATGCACAGAGCTCCAAACATTGAAGACCAGACAAGCAGAGAAAGAAACCAAGGTGTTTATGCTCAAAGTCACAAGGTCATGAGCCCAGAGGGTGGTGTTCAATACACAACCCCCCCTCTCAAGAGGGACTCTTCTACAGAAGCAAAGCATCACAAGTAACAGATCAGAGTTGAACATACTAGGTGAAGTAATCATCTAGAGGGGGAGAGGACCTGCAAACCAGTCTTTCTCCTTCAGCTGCCCTTATCTTACTAGTACAGGTAATTGTTATCTAAGTGGATGACTAACACTTTAAACCAGAACAGGGGTTGGCTGATCCAAACAGCTTATTTGCCACGAGGGTTCCTGAAGTTCCTTCCAGCGAAATGGGCCTTGCTGCCAAGCTCCTCTTCAATTCTGACGGAAAGGGAAGAGAGTACTGGGTGTGAGCAGAGAGTGCATAACTCCCACACCAGCACAGCTGCTGGCATGATGCTAAATCCTCTGATCTACCTGGCACTGGACTTTGCCACCGAGTCACAAACCAGTTCCCACCAAGCAGCTTCAGTTCCATGCACATTCACTGCACCAGCCATCTCATGCAGCTCCACTCAAACACATTAAATGCTTGCCCAAGGGAAGGGCATCGTGCAGACAGAAGGACAATGTCTCATGTCTAGTGTCACAGAACGTTCTGTGTGATATTTCCCTTTAGTGTGGCTGTTATTGTCACCCATCCATCTCCTCCCTCAGCCTACAGACAGCTCTGCAAGCACAGCACCAGCCCAAAGGCCCCTCTGACAGTGTCACTTTATGGCCTTAAGCTGCAGAGTGTTTCTGAGGTACAAAAGACCAATGTGTGCTTCAAATGCATTACTGGAACACTCATTCTGTGTCAGGCTTTGCCCTCTTAACCCTTCTCCCCCCTGAGTCTCACCTCAGCAGCTGGTTGTACTTGGCTAGACGCTCAGACCGGCATGGGGCACCAGTTTTGATCTGAAAGGGAAATCAGAAAGATACTGAAGAACTCCAGCACAAATAAAGCCACAGGTGCCAAGACAATCCTGTTCAACTCTGTTTCAAGGAATAAGCACAATCACAAGCTTTATTTCAGCATCAGACTCTGACAGGATAGGCTTGGGAGCAATAAGCAATGCTCATTTGCTACCAGCTTTAGGATCAGAAAACACTGATACACCCACTGGATTTGGTTTATTTTTTTTAATATTGGAATATTGGTGGTGGAAGTTGAGTTTACACAAGATACAATGTTCCCTAGTCACACTCCCAAGAAAAAATCTGCATGCCTTAGATCAGAACATACCCCACCTACTGAGCAGCACAGCTTCATCACCACATTATCTCAAAAAAGCAAATCTACAGCAGATACCAACCTGACCAGTGCAGAGACCAACTACCAGATCAGCAATGAAGGTATCTTCTGTTTCTCCAGAACGATGGCTCACCATCACACCCCAGCCACTGGACTGGGCAAGCTTGCAGCTAGAAGAGAGAAACAGTAAAGTTCCACACCACTGCCACATGCTCAGCCTTTGCTCTGGTGATGGTGGCTTAGGCAGGCTGGAGCCACTCTTTGGTTCATGTTGGGGCTAGAAGCACATGAAAAAATCGTGATAAAGAGCTGCTTTTACACATGTTTAGACCCAGTGAAGCTGTTTGATGTGCTTTAACCTTCAAGACTTCAAAGCCTTGAAGGTACAGGCTTCCTTGTCAATAGCTTCTATTAGTTACCAATTGTTCTCCCTTCACAGATGCCCAATCAATAGATTTCTGTCCCATTAGCTCCACTCCATACGTTCATCTCCCTCAATTAGAGAATCTCCTTCCCTGGCACAGCTAAGAAGGGAAGAACTTACGCTTGCAGGGACTCTGTGACAGAGCCAATCTGGTTGACCTTAAGCAGGAGGCAGTTGCAGGCTTTCTCCTCCACAGCCTTGGCAATACGCTTGGGATTGGTGACAGTCAGATCATCACCAACCACCTGGATGCCAGCACTGGCAGTGAACTTCTTCCAGGCAGCCCAGTCATCCTGGTCAAATGGGTCTTCAATGGACACCACTGTACAGAGATACAAGGAGCTTTAAGACAATGTTACCCTGAAAGGTCTTCTTTGAAAGCAGTGGTACCAAAATGCTGTAGCCGAGTACTACCAAGCTCAAAGAACATTCCTAAAACTCCTAAAAGGCTACCTGCTTGTCCTGCTCTTGATCCATTTTATAAGAGAGGCTGCACCTGAACCTTTCAGCAATCAAGCTGTGTTCACCACTACCACCACACTTCTTGTTGACACACAACTTACAGGGGTAGTTCTTGACAAAGCCCATGTACAGGTCAGCCAGCTGATCAGGAGTAATGTATCTGCTGGGATTATCAGGGGATTTGAAGTCCAGGTCATACTTTCCATCCCGGTAGAACTCTGAGGCAGCCACATCCATACCAATGACAATCTTTTCAGAGTAGCCAGCCTTGCTGATAGCAGTCTTCAGCAACTCCAAAGCTGAAACACAGTAAAGGCATTTCTTTCTTACCAAAGATCTTAACTCCAAAACTGTCCATTTATCACCAATAGAACTTCACTTGGCAAAGAATCTCCAAATCATCCCAAAGGCTGCAGAGAAAAGGTTCTTAAACTCTCCCATTTTTGAAGTGCCTGAAACAAGGTATTACTTTAATACTGCTTTTAGCTTGTAATACCCTTGGAGACACCATTATGGAATCCATAATCTCTTCAGGCTGGACTGCATGTCAGCCCAGAAAGCTTAATACTAGGTGATACTACATCCTCTTTCAGCTTTATGCATGTGGGCAGGAAGCAGTGACTGCACTTTAATCTCTTTTAGCTCCAGATCAGATGTTGACCATGAAAGTGGTGAGCATCCATCCACACCCTGACAAGGAGGGTGATACACAAGCTGCTTCTGCATAGGGCACCCACTTGGCATACTCCTCATGCACATTTTTGTGCAGAAGAGGGAACAGAACTGCTCAGCAGGAGTCTCTGGATATTACACACTTTGCTACCCCGTTTTGGCAGAGAGGAGCAAGGCTCTCCCAATCAGCCCTCACTCAAAGCCAAGCAGCTGGATCAGCCAGGCTATTTACAGTAGGAAGCTTAATGCTTTTGTTTGGGTTTCCTTATGTGTGTGGTTTTAAGATGATAACGTAGTATAAACTGCAAAAGCAGCAGATGCCAGCAACATATATTCCTTGGAATACAACAGTTATTCAAGGCCATCTTCACTGATGTGTGCCAGGGTACAGACCTAGCAACAGCTGCACGTGACAGCACTCCCAAACAGCCTGATAGCTGCTGCAGTGTCATAAAAACCAACACAGTTCAGAGGCCACCTTCAACAATAATGTAATTAACAGCTTTGAAGCAACAAGCAACTTAAGAGTTCTCATATTCTACTGGAATATCTTATATTCTACTGCCTTATCTTCATGTACTCCTACACATGATCAGGCATAGTTCAAACTGTTTTCCTCCTTTGTTAGCACAAAAACTCCACTAAACTGACTGGTGATTTGAGGGAAACCTGCAATCCATATACACATTCCCACACCACTTTGCAACTGCAAGGAAGTAAGGTCCCCTTAAGCTGCCACAGGAGTGAAACAGCAGTAAGTCATCCAAGTCAAAGTCATTCTCTCAGGCTGCATAAACTGATGTCCACTCATACTAGACAGGTATGGTCTTCACTCTCTGGCTCTCTCATTCACCTCTTCTCACACTTAACTCATTCTTACCTTCTTTATTTTCCAGGATGTTGGGGGCAAAGCCACCCTCATCACCCACGTTGGTTGCATCCTTGCCATATTTCTCCTTGATGACATTCTTAAGGTTGTGATAGACCTCTGCACCGATGCGCATTGCCTCCTTGAAACTGTCAGCACCCACAGGGAGGATCATGAACTCCTGCATAGCCAGCTTATTGCCAGCATGGGAGCCACCATTGATCACATTGAAAGCCTTGGAGTAACAAAAAAAACAACCAAAAAAACCAAACCAAACAAAACAAACAAACAAAAAAAAAAGGAGGCAAGTTAGAATGTCTCAGAGCAAACTGATAACTTAGACTCTCCAGACTCTAAAAAACTTGATCCAAGTCATCATTCAACACTTGCTCAGATCAAGTCACCAGCTAGCCCTATCAAGACTTACTGGAACTGGCAGAATGACTTCTGTATTCCCAGCAAGGTCAGCAATGTGACGGTACAGGGGGACACCCTTCTCAGCAGCACCAGCTTTGCATACAGCCAGAGATACACCCAAGATGGCATTGGCACCAAATTTAGCTGCAATAGGAAGAAATGATTTACAGAAGTGTCAGGAAAAGACTTAGCAATACCTGCACTATCATCTTGGCTATGGGAAGTGCACAGCATGTGCCACTCACTGCCCATTGTTTCTGGAAGAAACCTATACAGCAATCTTCATCTTTTCACACCTCACTGCAACACACAGCCTACTTACATTTGTTCTCTGATCCATCCATTTCCAGCATCAGTTTGTCAATCTTTTCTTGCTCCACAACATTGAGTTTCTGCACAGAGAAGCAAGAAAAACACTGCTTGACCCCAAACATTGCTTGGATAATTCTCACCCACCCACTGCATTTTTATGCAGTCCCTGGCAGGCACCAGTAACTGTCCAAGGGCAAGCTGAAGAGATTAGATCTTATCATTACCAAACTGCAGCATCTTCATGTCCAGCAGACCAAGGCTGACAGATACATATCCCCCAAGATTCCTTCCCAAATTAGACAGCTTGAATAAAAACCCAGTCCCTCCCTGTTATTCAGCCACCCTTTGATGCATAAAGCAGTTTGTATCTTAACTACACACTACTGAAGTTCACAGGTGCTTAGGGATTTCTGCACACTACAACACTTGGATGCTAGAGGTTGTTTTAATTGTTAGATATGCAGTCATTAAGTAAAGCAATTACTGTAGGTCAGTTTGTTCACATGCACTCCCATACACAGGGGAACACCCCTACCATGTAATACAGTTCCTGCAACTAGCAAGAAAACCCATCAGTTTTCTGAGATGACAGAAACACTGGACTGACATTAACTGATGTTAGCAGAAGACATTGCTCCTACCTTGCTAATCAGTGCAGGTGCAATTGTTTTATTGATGTGCTCAACAGCTTTTGAGACACCTGTAAGGAACAAGCAAATCAGACACTGGTCAACCACAGCAGCTCTGCAGGTGTTAATAGATGATCTCAGTAACAACCAAATCTCAGAATACCACCTCATGCTGTTCAAACCCCAATCCAACCTGAGCTTACAGCCGAATCTGAACACTTAACAGAGGTCACCTCAGCTGAATGGACGTTGCATGAAGTAAGGAATGCCTGCTGCAATGTTAGTTTGCAAGACCATGCACTGGAGAAATTCATCCAAGTGACAAGGTTGCACTGAAAGCACATCCATTACCTGTGTACATAATGCTGTCCCCAGGAACTCGTTAACATATTTAACAGCTCTGGATACACCTGACAGAAGCGAAATGGACAAGAGAATCAAGGAAGAGATGAAGACTCACAGCCAAAAACAGAGGCAGTCATGCAAGCAAGAGAAAAGGACACAGACAAGTAAACAGACCTACAAGTTAGCAAGTGTCCAGTACTGAGCAGAACAGCAGAAACAAAAGAGCTCAAAGAGTAGAGGAAACTGCAGCAGCCACTGAGGCTGGATTGCCATACTATACAAACACCTGAGGACCCAAACCTCAAGTGGCTGAACAACAGCCTTTAGGAAAGGCCTTAGGATAGGCTACTCATCCATCCATAGAATGGATGAATAAGGGGAGAGAAAAAAGCTTCCCAGAAGTTAAGCATGCAGTACCTGAGGCATTTCACTATCTGCCACCATCCTGTAACATTGCTAAGCCATCACCTTAGCATGTTTTGCACTTGGTACAATGCTGAAGTACACTGTCTCTGTACCTGGATGCAGGCACAGAAATGGGACTGTCTGCTTTTGCTTTGGGCAAGGAATAAACCAGGAACACAGCACCAGCCTTTTAATATACGTTGACTCACCACTGCATTAACCAGCAGACCTTGCTTCTTCCCCATAAGCAGAGACCATCATTGGCCAACTACCAGTATTAGCCTAAGGAATACTGTCATCCATGTACAGTGTAAGCTTCAGAATAGGTAACTGCTAATTAAGTTGGACATAAGTGTACCCAGAACGACATTAACTGCTTTTCAAATGGTCTAAGTCTGCAAATTGATATTACAACAGACAAACCAGCTATCCACTCTGCAATTCATTCCACTAACATGTTATTTCCCCCAGCTGACAAAAACTTGCAGCTGCAATAGCCTGTTGAGGAAGCTCAGACTACTCTCTGGTTAAGCAGCACAAAGAACTGCCTACAGGATCACATTTAACATGTCTATACACACACATTTAGCACACTGAGGTAAGCACATTTACTCTCCTCAGGGAAAAGTGCCTCAGGTAAACAGCATAAGCTCTTGCAATACACAGACATGTAGGAGTTTATTCTTTGTTAGAGCATAAATCTTGTCAAAGGCTTTCCAAGTTCAGAAGTTACCACAAAGTACTGAGGCACAAAGTATCTGCATTCTTTCACCCAACTGGCAGAAAAGTTTGAAGGCAAGTAACTCTCCCAGCCAAAAGTTAAGTTGATTGCTTTTACTTGGAAGGCATCACTAATGCCTTTACAGCAGCAAGCTAAAAGGAGTACTGACTATCCAAGCTTTCAGAGTACTTGAAAGAATTACTATCAGAATATTTATTAGGTAATGACATGTGGCTATTAATTTTCCCCCATACTTGTTCTCAAGCCACGTTGGTAACTTGCTGTGTTTCCTTTCAGAACAATCAGTCCCCAGACAAATAAAATATCACACCACTAACACAAACTTGCTTATCCTGGCTACCAGTAATAAAAGACAAAAAACTGAGGTAAGCTTTAGCTATTGTGCAGTCCAAAACAAAAGCATCTTCCATGATTACCAGTGTAAATCTGCATGTTAGCTGTTGTCAGCTAACCTCAAGTTTTAACAGGATTTAACATGCTGGGATCTAAGGAGTCTACAGTGCCAAAGCAGGCCCATTTTACAGTTCTTTGAAAATTTGGTCTGTGAAGAGATCTTGTGACAAGCTGCAGTAACACCAAGCCCTTAGGAGCAGGTGGTTGAGATGCTTTTCCAACACAATGCTAAAGCACTCTGGACTCTTAACATGCAGGGCACCAGGAGTGGCATAACACACAATGTCTGGGCATACTGTACTGGAGACATGATCACCTCATTGCCCTGCCTGAGTTCCATGCAGCCACCCATGGCAGTAGAGTCACCTGCAGCACTGCTGGAGGCAGTCCCAGTCCCCACTGTCCCCCGGAACACCCAGCAGGCTGTGCTACACTTCTGCCCCAGCCACACAGCCTACGTGCAGCATGCACTGCTGTCCTCTTGCTGCTCATCTCCACCAAGTTTGCTTTCTTGTGCAGAATATGGATGGCACTATGTGTCCTCTACTACAATCTGGAGTGAACATATGCAGCAACACAGCCACAGTAATGGGCCAAGCTGGGTGTCAGGAGTCAGGTTTACCTTTCCCCAGGTAGCGTGTCTTGTCATTGTCACGAAGCTCCAGAGCTTCATAGATCCCAGTTGAGGCACCACTGGGAACAGCAGCTCTGAACAGACCTGTTTACAACAGAGACAAGAACTGTTTTAGCACATTCCAACCCAGAAAACGTTCTCCATCCATACACAATCCCAACCTACCACGTACTTCCATCCCCAAAGGTAGCAGAATTGATCTCTAAACAGCAGGGATCCTGCAAAATATCTGCTACAAGTGTCCCACTCACTGATAAACAGCAAGCTGACTCCCTCATTCTCTGCCACTATGCATTTCAAGTGTTTAAGTTCAGAAAGTCATCCATTCCTCTTCCAAAAAATGGCTTTATTCACTGAATCTACTTTTGACCTCAGTCTGGATGACAAACTCTTAAATTCTTCTAAGATATGACATACAAAGGACAACTAGGAGGCCTCTTTTGGTAAAGTGAGTTCTGCACTCCTCTGACAACAGGACAGCCACCCAGCCAGCCCATTCTTCCAGCCAAGGATGCTGAAGTTTCTGAGCACTGTTCTGCCTGAGGTTCAAGATGCCAGCTTCAGTCTCCAGTCTTGCCCTTATCCTGCTACAGCAAAGAGCTTAGTAAGGGCAATCTCATTAAATGACTGCATTAATCTTTTGAGGCAGAAAGATCAGCTATTTTGTTAGTTTATTACAGCTATTGAGTTTGCTCATTCCAGCAAACCATACTGCTGTGTGTTTGCACAATGCCTTTGTCAGATCCTATCTGATGTGCAATGAACAACTAACAAACCAAGGGAAAAGTCCTACAATAATTAAAAATAAGATGTTATAAGTAAAAACCCAATTAAGCAAGTTGTTTAGTCATGCCTGCATACTTATGCACAGAAGAACCCATTACCCACTGTTCAACTCTGCAGCAGAAGACTGTTTCATTATATAAAGTGACTGCTAGACAAATAAAAAATTAAGTGCAGTCACACAGAGCTCAGGGAACACTGAAAACTAAGGTGTGATTAGTGACCACTAAAGGACAGGAACTTGGCTTTGGTAACTCAGAGTTTGCAAATGCCATCCCAGTTTATGGGCAGGGAAGGCAGACTTGGATTAACACTTGCACAATTTAGACTGTGAGAAATCACACTTCAAAAAAACTCTTCATTGTCCAGGCCAGTATCTTGAGCTCAGCAAATTCATCCCATTAGAGCAGGGTAGAGGTTTTCCTGCAAGTCCAATAGCAAGCTCAGCAACATGTTGTATGCTTGGAGGAAAGACTAAGCATAGTCCCACTGCAGGAAAAGGAAAACTGGTATTCTTTTGGCTGCCTCTTCAGTACTATCAGATACAAAACAGTAATAAACATCTACAGCTATGGACTCACCTTTGTTGGTATGGAGGTCTACCTCAACAGTGGGGTTCCCACGAGAGTCAAAGATTTCACGGGCCTGGATCTTGAGGATGGACATCTTTAACACCTGCAAAGAAGAATGTAGCATTAATTATAGAATGGTTTGTGTTGAAAGGGATCTTGAAAAATTATCTAGTTCCATCCCTGTGCTATGGTCAGGGACATCTTTCAGTAGGGTTGGGTTGCTCAAAACTCAATCCAACCTGACTCTGAGCAACTCTGGGCATCCACAAATGGATTCTCTGGGGACCCTCTTCCAGTGTCTTATTGCTCTTATGAAATATTTCTTCTCAATATCCAAACTGAAGCTACCCTCTTTCTGTTACTTTCAGTTTGAAACTGTTATCAGTATTATTCAAAACATGGCTATGAGCAATAAGCTTTTTTTAAATTTTTTTTTTAAACCAAAGGGCAACCCACACACCTGCCTGCCCCTCCTGAACAGTTAATAACCATTGACTGCAGCACTCCAGTTCAGTGACTCAGCTCAAGCTTCAGCAACAGCAATTAGATCAGTTTTTAAAAGGAATCTAGCTAGTAGTAGCAAATTGCTGAATTTGAATTGCTTGTCTGCTCTTATTTGGTGAAGTGACACTCCTTTAGATCCCTCCAGAAACAAGGCTTCTGGTTTTTAACTGTTCTTCCCACCTAGATTGGGATGTCCAACTGTTCAACATACAACCCTTGATAAAAGACTACAGAGCAAGAGTTCTTAGTAAGCACAGCTGTTCAGAGCCAAATGTGAGCCATCCTGAAATAGAAACAGTTACACATCTAATTAAGAATTCGCATTGAGAGTTACAACCTGTCTTGAGTATTTACAGGAATAGCTTTTCCTCTTACAAGGAAGAGAAATCACTACAATCTTTTTAATACTCCATTTTTCTCCCTTTTCACAGATCTCTACACTTTTACTTAAGGTAACTGCAGTAAGAAATCCCTTATGTAAGCTCAGCTACATTTTAAAAATCAAGTCATACAAACGCCTGCCTGGCACCAAACCCAGCTCATCTGCAGAGAAGAAAGCTCAGCCTCAGAAGCAGAACTATCTGGAAGCCAGTCTTCTGGCAAGCCAGTGTGGGTGGTAACCCTGTTTACAGAAATGGTCATGAATTCTCTGCAGTTACTGCACAGTTCACAAAAACAAGACCACCTTAAAAATACTCTGTCCCTTCCAGCTGTCCTGCCTCCAAGCAGTATATTGCTTAAGGCAGCTCCAAAATTTTAGTTACTGCCTGCTTTACAGAGACTCACACGCTGACAGATGATATGAGCAACCTAGGAGGCTTGGTTCAAGATGGCCTTCATGCTGCCACTACTTAATCAGTAAATAACACAAGCTAGAAATAAATCCCTGCAACTCACCAGTTATCAGTCCCAGCCCTGCCAAAACTTATCTCCCTGCACAGAGTAGTGCCTAACAGGAAGAATTTCCTATTTATCTAAAAAGGGCATTCAGAGCTGGCACCTGCTATGCTTTACTTTCATTTTCAAGAACCACAGCTTTGTGGCAAAACATTTGGTGCCTCATTCTTTGAAAGCACAGCCAGCTTGGAGGAAACTGTGACTGGTCACCTTCACAAAGGTGACACTTCAGGCAGTGTCTGCCAGGTGTGACATGACTCAAGTGTCCTTGACAAGTGACCTCTCCAGCAGTCTCTCTTTTCTTTAGAGGGAGGCATTTCACAGCACTGCACCATTCCTCAAATTCTTCACACTTTTTTTTTTTTTGGCTCATTTTTCAACCCCTCCCCTCACTCTTGTCTTTAAGAAACAGTTTTCCCACTGATCTATTCCTGAGTAAAAATCTGATGCTGCTTTGCTCACCAAAAGCCACGTATCACATATTTTGAAAGAGAATACATGAAGCATAGAAAGTGAGAGTCACCCCACTCTAGCTGTGGAAATACTGACTGCAAAAGTTCACCAGTAGCACCATCTGCCCCAGACCTTTGTACTCAGTGATAGAGCTATGCAAACACACACAAATGCCAGAGTAGTGCTTAATGCATGCTTTGCCTTAAAGCTTTTTTTATAGTATTATCTGCTGGCAAGGTCAGTGTCACCCTTCAGGAAAGGACTCACTAGATTTCCTGGCCTTCTCAGGAGCACATGTATTATCCAAATCAAGACTAAGTTACTGCCCACTACACCACTGCCAGTCCTGAGTACTAGTTTCATTATCAACTGAAATCCAAGAAATCACACTTATTCCTTGCTCTGACCCTCTGCTCTGCACAGGGAATGCAGTACTCCTAACACTTGAGGACTTCCCCAACTTGAAATTATTTCCAGATATTTTGTTTACAGCCAACTGTATCACCAAAAGCTGTACTTGTGTGAACTATTTTGCAGCCACATTTCTCTCAAGCCAAGACAGAGTGAAGACTTTGCAATGCAAGCATAAGAATAGATCTGGACACAGAAAGAACTATCCCAGTTAGTGCCTTATTACAGAACTGCAAACTTACATTAAAATTAAAGCTTCTGTAAGACTGCAAACCTCATACCATTGCCACTCTGAAAAAAGCTGACTACTCCTTGGTCCTATTGCTGCAGCCCTCCTAAAAATATTGTATCTTACCAATCCTACTGATGAAGCCCTCCTAAAACCAGGACAAACATGGACCAATGAGGGCATCTTCCAGTCCTATTCCTTCCACGTGGTATTCACCTTTATGCTCTGCAACATGATGCAACACGTTTTAAGTAATGCCTAGCAGGGAATAGGTCACAGCCGTGTCGAACTACTTTCTCTTCAGGTTCTCTAAGAAGATGGAGGCCTGAAAATGCATTGCCCCAATCTGTGAGTTTGGATGACGAATTCCACTGCTTCCTGCCAGGCTCAGAAAGTCCCAGTCCTGCCCTGTGACTCAGCAGCCAAGTAACGGAACAGGACAGACCAAGATCCTCTCGGGCAACCCTGCACGAGGTGAACTGGTTAAAAGGCAGTTAAATTGTTTCCACACATTGCCATCCAGAGATGCACGTTAAGCTGCAAGGTGCTACTCCCCTACAAATGCTGCATTGAGATAATAAGTATTAATTAACCCCACTGGAGAAGAGACCTAAGGCTCACAGGTTCGAGTGCTGAAATCAAACGTCAAATATTTGAGATGCAAAGCTGAAGGACATCCACCGCCACTACAGAGGGGAAGGTCCAAATCACGACACGCAATCCCAGAGTGGCTGTTAATGATTAAGAGAGAGACGTTCAATCCTGTCTTTTCAAGAAGCCTTGACCCGCCACGCTCCCAAGGGGATTTTACCCCTTATACACCCCCACCCCCCCCCCACCTCCCACGCCGATGGGGCCTGGTCCAGCGCAGGCCTCCCCCCGCCCCCGCGATGCGGCCGTTAGCACCCCCACAGCGCCCAGCACCCCCTCAGAGACCGCCTGGAGCCGGCCTGGCCCTCAGGCAAGGCCTCTGCAGCCCTAGCTCACGGCTCCATCTCAGGGGGGCGGCAGCGGCTCCAGGGGGAAGAGGCCTTGAGGAGGGAGACGCGAAACCGCGGCTCACCGGGACCTTTCACCCCGCGTACAACTGCGGGAAGGGAAGGCTGAGCCACTAAGGCCCCGCAGGAGCCAGCGAGCCGAAAGTCCCCTCCCGCTACACTCACCTTTGGCCCCGCAGCCCCGAAGCGAACCGAACGGCTCAACGCCTCGCCTCAGACTGGGCTGGAGCAACGGCACAGCCGCCGGGCTATAGCCCGCCCATCCAGATGAACCGCCCACCGCCCGCTCCCCATTGGTCGGCTCAGCCCCTCTCCGCTCTCCCATTGGCCATCCCTGCCCTGCGCCGCCCTCCCATTGGCTGCCGCCGCCTCAGGCCAGAGGCGGCTACGGGTGCGTGCGCTACGTGCCGCGGCGGATCGTTTCGCCTCGTGGAAAAACCCAGCGAGGGAGGGGGCGGAGCTGGAGCCGGAGCCGCTCGTCCCGCCCACGGGCACCGAGGGGAGGGAGGGAGAGGAGGTGGCCATGAGGGGAGCCCGCCCTGAGGGGAGGTGGCCAGGAGAGGAGCCCCTTCCTGAGAGGAGGTGGCCATGAGGGGAGCCCCTTCCTGAGAGGAGGTGGCCATGAGGGGAGCCCCTTCCTGAGGGGAGGTGGCCATGAGGGGAGCCCCTTCCTGAGGGGAGCCCTCTCCTGAGGGGGAGGTGGCCCTGAGGGGATCCCCCCACCCCAGAGGGGAGGTGATGGGAACCCAGGTGTGCAGGAAAACGCTTGCCCGCGCTGAAGAGGTGTTGTGTTTTTTTTTTCCCCTTGTGTGACAAAACCTGTGACATCCGCAGGGCAATTCCACAGGCCTCTTAAGTGCAGCGCAAACGCCTCCTTTCTGACCGAAAAAAATAAAAAATAAAAAAATAAAAAAAAATGGAGGAGCCCAATGCCTAAGCCATGGAATGGAAAACTGTGCCAAAATAGAGTGACTCGCACTTCCTGAAAAGCTCCAGTCCCATTGCGGATCTTGAAAAAGCCATCAATTTATTAATTGATAGTTATTTAGTCTGCTGCATTGTGGTGAGGGATGAACTCTGTGACAGCAAAGCCTCCCTCCCTGGAAAGTCACATTCAGCTTTCTGTGGACTCGGCCACATGCCATAGTGTCTGATAAGAACATGACCACTGACATGAGTTGTCCCCAGTCCTCCTCCTTCTCTTTTCACCTGACACTACAATGCCTGTGGGGCCCTGGCTCTGAAGTATTTCAGGTAAATAACAAGAAAAATCTGAAATTCCCCAAACCTGGAGTTGGAGCCCAGAGGTATGTCAGTGCTCTGTCCATCCACACCATGCCACGTCGCAAAGTTATCTGTGTCTGTGCTTGCCCCAGAACTGCCTCATCCTTCCAAGCCTATGACCCAGCATTTCTTCTGGGCACATTTTTCTTTCCTTCCTGAGCAAATCCCCTCGAGACAAGCTTTAAGTCTAATAAAAAGCAAAAGGGAAATGCATTGAGCTGACTGCCAGCTCGCCATGCTGACACAGTACCCCACCAGCCCCCCCTTGTGACTCCTGGGCTCCTAATAAAGAGACAGTATTTGAAGGCCGAGCTGTTCTGTCACACAGCAATATGGTCACAGCAACACTGCATGCTGGGGGGTTTTGTGCCTTTTCTGCCTTGCTGGAGGCACAAATTCATGTGGGCTGCTCATCCATGAATCAGGTTGAAATGCTGCTGCGTTGCACACAGCTAAGAAATATTGTCCAGGAAAACCGCTTGGAATTAAACTGTCACTTTATAGGCAGGAGATTCTTTGCTGATCCAGCCTCCCCAAAAATCCATGTAGCCCTTATAGCTGTGTCCTTGGCAGTAATTCTTGACTTAGCATGGAGGCAAAGGCATAAGAGGGGAGCATTCCCTGCAAAAACATTCTCCCGAGCAATCAGATGCTGGAAATTATAAAACTGGATTTTTATGCTGGATGATTTCTGGATTAGAGATGCTCCACCATTTTTGCACCACTCGATTGCTATGCGTGGAAAATCACTTAGAGGTGCTGAGTCTTATAATGAGCTAGAGAAGATGGAGCACAAGAAAGCCTAAGGCTGAGGGAAATTCAACCTCGTAGCAGTTGAGCAAAAGACTGAAGTATGGTCAAGTGCTCTTTGGGAACTGAAGACACATTATGAAAGATCATAATTAGCTTGGTGGCAGACAGCAGCAGAGTATAAAGCCAGCCCTCTGGCCTGGGAAGCTGAGCACTGACCCTCTTGCATCTCCACGTTCCTGTTCAACCAAACCAAAGCTCTGAGAGAGGACTGATAGTTGAAGACCACCTTAAACTCTCCCAGTTGTCCCTTGCTTAGGCTCTTCTTTCCTTGTGACCACAAAAACAGTGCAGAGCAAAACATTTCCTCTGCTGCAGTGTGAGCAACAAGCAGTTTGCTGAGAACCTGCATCCCCCAACCTCTGCTTGGGCAGTTCCAAACTCAGGAGGCAGGACTCACCCCCAGGTCTGGTCACAGCCACTGTGCCAGGAGTCATGTCTGCTCCACTGAATCCTGTGTCTGTGAGCCAGGGAGCAACTGAAGACACTGGCACTGTATTGATCAGGCATCCACGAGGACAAGTCTGGCACTGTTCAGGTGTTGCTAAAATTTTTCCTGGATCAGCACATTTAAAATCGCACAGGATCATACATATTAAAATACAAGTCAGAGCTGATATTAACAGTGACACTGCTCAGTCAGGTAGCCTGCCTGATTTTTCTTTTTCTTTAAAGTTGAGCATTCCTAAGGCTATGAAATATCTAGCTGGCATGAGTTTCTGTGGGAATCCAGGCTTGGTAGCAGTTAATCAATTACTCAGTGCACTCTTTGAAAATACCATATTTCTTTCACAGTGTGGGAGGGGGATGTATGGCTAATGGGGTGGGCACTGGGAACAGAGAATTGCAGGAAACATAAAGCTACTGGTAATTCAGTTTGACAGCCCACACAAGTACACTAACACATCAGTGTAACATGCTGCTGGAGCAGATGGAGAAACACACTGACACAGAGCTGGCTCTCAGGCATCCACCACCCAGAAATAGAGAACAATTCTTGTGATCAGAATTCCCTCCTAGTGCAAGGCCTTCTGCTTTACAGGCCTTGGTATAACTACAACCACAATACATGCAAGTTTTCTGATTGCTTGTAACAAGCTCATGAGCACAGAGGCTGACCAGGCCAGCCTCTTCCTTCCCTTTTTTAAGTGATTGGGCAGGAATGTTCAGAGCTTTGCAGAGTGTGAAATCACTGATTGAAACAGCTAAAGGTGCCAAGGCAAGGAGCAGAACCACCACAGATCAGGACTTGTTTGCTGGTGCACTAATGTGCTTCATAATCATTATGCAGTGCAGGATGCATTCCAGGGCGTGAGCTTTTGCAACACCTTGAAAGGACTTCCTGAATCCTCAGGGATTTCTCTTTCTCCCCAGAGCCTCACCAAACACCTGAAGAACATGTGCCTGGCTCACTGGGGATGCACCACTCTGCAACTCTACCTGACAGCTCTGCTAGTGCCAGCCTGTTGATGTTCTGATAGGTTTCTTTTTGAAGAGTAGTCCCACAGCTGAGTGGCCTCATGAATGAAGCTTTCTGACTGTGTTTCTACGTCACCACAGCTGAGGTGAGATCTCCAGAAGACACCCATCAGATGCACAACTCAGTCCCCTCTTGCTCAGATTCCTTCTCCTCGTTGACTCTGCAGATTGGGGTGTTTTTAAGGAACATTCATTGGAAAGGTAATGGCAGAGTTTGACTAATCCTTTTTCTGGGTATCTATTAAAATGACTGAGTGACTGTTTAAGATGTTTTCTTCCAGGCATTCAAAACCTCCCCTAAATTTATGTCCTTCTCTATGCTTCATATGCTTTTCTGTCATGCTTTTGTCTTGCAGCTTAATTCTATGCAATCAAACACTATACAGGTTTTAGCACATGAATAATGACATGACTTGAGAGGACAGACCTGATGACTTTTTAATGCTTGCAGCTTCCACTGCTTCTCTTAATTCTTGTCTTCTTCCAGAATTTTAGACATGAACTGGTTAGTGTCCTGAGAGTTATTTAAAACCCCTAGGTCCCTGCATTTAATAGCCAGCCTGAGATAACTTCAGTACAATGCCTGGGTGTTGGAAGGACTTAGACTAAATTAGATCTTTTATGTCCTCATATAGAAATTCAGAATTACAACACAAAAATGAAACAAAGAATTATGAGGGAGGATCTGCTGGGAGAGCAATAAGCCCTCCATGGTTACAGGGACCTCAGCCTGCTATCTCAGCTGGCACCCTGATTCCGATTTTCTCCAACTCCAGCTGGCTTTAGGAAGTTTGGGATTTGACTTTTCTATGGAAAATGCTGCCCTCAGTTTGCAAGCCAGCAGGGACAGGGCAGGGAGCTTACAAATCTTGGTAATAGAATTTTATGTCTAGCAGTCTATGAAATGGGGGCTCAAAGTTTATGCAGTACTGAAGAGGGATGCTGAAGATACAGGTAACAATAGACTGCTTGTTTTTTGAGGGGTGATGCTCTGAACACAGGTTTGTGTGTAGTTACGAATATGTAGCATGAAGCAATCATAAGCCTACATGAGTATGAGAGCTGAGTACTCATGTACTAGGCAGAATATTTTGAACATGTTTTATTTAAAATGGAACATTACTACACAACAATGATGGCAACAACAAAAAAAGCAGGTAAGATGGCTGAAACAGGAAAAATATGCACTACTTTGCAACTACTAGAAGGGCTAACATACTTATAAAACTACTCCATCAATTCTCAGGTGATGGTGACAGGTTATTTGGATGTGAACCAAGTAACAAATCAGAGTGCTAATACCAAAGAGTGCATTTCCCAGAAGTTAATGATCTGTTATGGTGATTTAAGGTAAAACTGAAAGCTTCTAAACCAGCTGGATAGTTATTGCCAGGAATCGTGCATCCAAAGGCCATAGCTGCTATTTCAAAACCATGACAAAGCCATTAAGTAATCCTCTTTATTGAGGCCAGTGTGCTAGTCCTGCACAGCCTCTTAGAGGGTCTTTGATCTTCCTTGCTGATCAGGTTTTTTCCTCTCACTTTAAAATATATTTTGCTATAAAGGGGAAAGCAAGCTTGGAATCAATTAGCCAGTAAGAAACTATATTTGGTATTTACATTTTTTTTTTTTTAGAATGGAAACCTGAAAAACACAGTATGAGTAAACCAAAAACATCTCATTTGTTTTCATAATGCGTGCACAATACTTATGTAAAGCAGAAGGGTTATCAAGCAGGATTCTCTTGTCACAGAACAGGTACAGCACAGACTGTAGGATTTACATTTCCTTCATGTTGTCCTCCTGCCTTAAAAATTTACCTCATTCCCATGGGAATCACTTTTATCTCCTACCAACCCCCCTGTCTTACACAGGCAGAGTGCAGTGGTGATAAGCTGCTGGGAGAGAAGGGGTTTGGGTGCTTCTGCTCTCCCTCAATATCCCTGCATGGACCTTACCTGCAGCATAAAAGCACTGCAGGTCTCAGCTACCAAACACTGGGGTACAGACAACTTGGGGAAAGCAGAGAATGGTATCTTGATCTCTGAAAACTGAATGCATTTGTTCTTAATTTGGAGCTCTGAATCACACAAGTCTGCTTTTATAATCAAAAGGAAGCAGGCTTGTCTGGATTGGCCTCTAATGTACCCATGTAAGACACAGCATCTGTATCAAGGATGGTTCTCTGCACAGCTGGATGCTTAAACAAATCCCTCAGCACACAACTCAAGCACAGGCAGAGAGCTGAACAACATCTGAAGTGCAGCAGATGCACCAAGTGCTCTCATCAAACCACTGCCAAAGGCTTTAAAACCCACAGCCCCTTCCCATTAGGGTGAAAATCCCATCTTTGAGTCCATTTCTCTCTTTGGGGAACAGATGTTTGCTGGTGTCAGTGTGGGATGCCCTGCTCCATGGGTGAGACCATGCTCCTCTTTTCCACCTATTTGTTTTCTTGGGTTTTTGTATCCTCCAATTTACTTGTCACAACAGGAAACCCTGTTAACTACTGAGATCTCATTTCAGTCACATTTCCTTGATTCTACCACTACATTCACTCCACCACCAATCCATGTTTGTGCCCCCCTTCCCTACCTTCCACATCCATCAAAAAAGTCCTGATATCTTCAGAAAATCACTGCAGAAACCTTCTCCTCTGCCCAGGTCTCTGAAACAGCATCTCCTCCCAAAACACCTCTGCTCCTACTGTGTCTTCTCACGTAGCTTTCCCCATTCCACACCTTGAGCTCTTTTGCTCTTGGGAATAAAAACCCAGCTCCTCCCTTAGGTGTTGCCTCTTCATCAGGTGCTGAATGAGCTGCACCTTTCTCATCCCCTCAGTCTCAGGAGCTGCTCTCTGCAGTGGTGGGTGAAGGTTCTGCACCCTAGCCCCCAGGGCAGGCTCTTCACCTCCCTGGAGAGCTGATTCCCATGCCTGTGGGGAGCTTGGTGAGTGGTTTCCCCTTCTTGAGTACTTCCAGGGTCACTAATTCATGTGCCTCACCGAGCTGTGGAGGGGTTAATGAACTACTGGCTGCACAGCTCTTAGAAGATGAGAAATGCAATGGGAGGGCTCTGTTACTGTAACCATCTATGAAGAGTTCTGTACCAAACCCAGCTTTATTGTATTTGGCCACTGGATGTCACAGCTGCTCAAGGCACAATGCAGCTGAAATAAGGCAGAAGTGCTTACCCAGCAGTGGGCAGCAGCCTCGTTTCCAGAGTCATTCTTTGTTCTCTGAAGAAAGTCTGTTTGCTAGGAGCTTGGGGGCTTCTCCTGTAGTTATGCACTCCTCATATTGATTTTCAGAGAGACTGAGCAGCGAGTGCTTCCTCTGCATCTTGTTCACTGGGGGATCAGGAGCAAAGTGAGTATTTTTTATGGATGGAGGTGCAGATACATACACAATACTACTAACAGTGTCTGAGAAGGCAGACGGGCATTTGCATTCAGTAATTGCATTACTGAATTATTCCTTCTCTATCCCACCACCAGCCAGTCCACAGCACAGAGCCCTACTATGATGAAAACATTTCCCCCAGGGTGTCTCTTGCCAGCACTCCTTCAGTCCTCATGCTCAGGCCATGCTCCTGTGTCCCTCACACTAAATGCAGAGGGAAGGATTGACCTCCTCCTCCCTTCACACTTCACTGAAAATGACTTCAGACTTTGAAAGAAAACAAAATCTGCAGAGCAGACCTATATAGACATTACAAGACCTGTAATTACATTTCCTGGAAATGAAAATGAAGAGGGATTATTTGACCACGTTCTGTTCTTTTTATAGCATCACATTGTCCTTTTTGCCACCTTGGGGAAACACTGAGTAGGAAGGCTGCTTGTGCTTGTGGCACATTGAGGTGATAACCACCCCAGAAGTGATGTGAACATTAAAGAGAGAAACGTATTTTAAGATAATCCAGGGGCTATAGCTGTAACGAAGAGTAATTGGCTGAAACTGAGCAAAAGAAAATTTAGGTTGGCTATGAGCTGCAGGTAGTAATGCTGAGGTCTTTTCGACCATGAAATAGAATTGGCAGAGGAAACCTCTCTGCTTTAAACCAGGCAAAGCCTGCTTTTTGGAACACTAATGTAAGCCTCCAGAGTCTCTGACTGCCTCAAAGCCTGTTTATATCACAAAGCTTGAAGGGAATGAACAAATGTATCTGAATTTACGGCAATAGAAGGTGAATTTAGCCCACGACATCAAAATATTGTATAAGAGGAAGGTGGCCTAAAGGGATTGTGTGAACTGGAGAAATGTATTCCAGCACTTTTCTGCCTTGGATTTCTGTGATCTCTGTAGGTCGTTGAAAGCCAGGGGGCAAAGAAGGGGAAAGCATGGCCAAAATTTCAAAGAAGCAAGGGCCAGTTTTAGAAGGAAGATGTAAAAACACTACAGGAATTATTGAATAAAAGGATGTCGTGTTCCAGTCCACACAGCTATTGCCAGCTTTACTCATGGGTTTGTGCCTATCAGCACTAGCTGCTTTCTGCCATTCTGTAAAATTCATGTAGGCTCTGAATACTTTTGTTTATCTAGCATAGCTTCAGCAGAGAAAGCTCTATTTGAAGAGGTTTTGGACTCACAAATACCTGGTTAGCCTGATTGAAGGCAATCTGTCCATTTCACATCAAACAGTCTCTGTCTGGTCAAATGTTTGCTGGACTTGGGAGTGATACAGCTATTACTGCAACCCCTGATGAAATTCCTGCTGATACAGAGAGAAAGGAGTTAACCCTTTCAAGTTCTGGGTCAAAGGAGCACTGAGGTATTGAGCCAGCTACTTCAATGCAATGACAAGGTTTTAATGTGGCTACCAAGACTCAGAATGGATCTGACAGTGGGACTTGAGCTGAGCTGCAGGCCAGTGAGGACAGAGAGAGTAGCCTGGGAAAAGCAGGTTATGAAAGATGGCAAAGAGTCAGGGAAAAGTGTAGAGATAAAAGAGGAGTGTATGGAAGCCAATGATGTGGGATTAAAGGCTTATTTCCTACTGGAGTTAGGGCAGGAGGGGGGAGGCTGAAGTCTGTGTAACTGTGTGTGAAAGTAGCCTGCCTTTGGGAAGAAATCATGCCAACAATATTAATGGCTGAGCTACAGGACATTAGATTTTTTCAGGACATTAGATTTTTCCCAGTGCCTAAATTTGTGTGCAGAAATTATTCCTGTTAGACCCACAATGTTCTTCACCTTAAAACACCACTTTACTTCAAGTACCATCCTCCTGTGGTATCTGGGGTTCCCAGGCACTACGTTTGTGCTTCTCTCCAGCAATTATATGGAGGAGCAAAACAGATGAGTAATAAAGACAAGCCTCAAGCCAGCCAGGTTTAATACCTGCATATGCACTAAAAAAAGCTGTAGCTCCAAGAACCAATAAGTGACTGTTGACATGTTCAATGCTTTATACAGCTTGTAATTAGAAGCTTAATAATCAAATATATTTAAAGAGTTTAATTAACACTATTGTTCTGTCATAACAGGAAGACAAATTCATATTTAGTGCACTTAGGAAATCCTCTCCCCAGATTGCTGTGCCTCCCAGAGCAGCCACTGATTTGGAGGAAGCGAGCCAACAGATGTATGGAATTTGGATGTGCTGAGCATCCACAGCTCCCAATGATGTCAAGTGGAATGTCACAATTTTAGCATGTTGCAAAAGCTCCATTAAAAATTAATTCACTGTCATCTCCAGTTTCCAGGCATCGGTACACTCACAAATGGGCTTTATTTCAAATCCTTGGTGCAGACTGGGGTAGCTGATCAATAAAGCACAGGCAAGAGAAGCAGCTTGTCCCTAAATGACACCCATCTGAACACTCAACAAGCAGGGTGACAGGAGGGATGCTTTGGTGCAGAGCTGACCTCCTGTTCTTGGCTCTTGTTCATACCCTCATATGATGCTGTGTGGAATTCTGGAGTGTAAACAGGTATAAACCCCACAAATTTCTCCCTCAGCTAATTTCAAAGCCTATTTACCCAACTGGATACCCAAGGATTATAAAGTGCATTGCAGGGCATGTTTGATTTGTTTAGTCTTACACAGTTCAGTGCAACTGTCAGAATAAATAACTTCTTTTATGGAGAGAGGGGAAATGCACATTTGCTTAATCAACTCAATATTCCAGCAGTTCTCAAAGAACTGCACTGCAAAGAACTATTCTGCAAAGAATATGCACTGCACAAAGCAGCAAACCAAGAAAGGCCTTTTAATATTAAAAAATTCACTTGCAAAGAGCAGTTTTGAATAAAAAAAACCTGCTTCTGTTCTTCAGCACAGTCCAAGCCTAGAAACCTAAATTCACATGAAATTAACTCACCTCTGATGAATTGCTGTTACTACATACATTATTGCTGAACAGAATCATTGCAAATGTTATTGCAAACAGCACAGCCATTGTGAACAGAAATGCTGAGATTTCACTGATTTTTTTGCCAAATGTTTAATATTGCTGCCTGCCACCTATAATCAACAGCCAAGTTGTACTGCATGTGGTGGAAGCCTCCTTGGTTCTGAAAGGGGATCCAGGAAGAGAGATGTGGATCACAGCTGTCTCATTCCACTTGCTCCTGGTGCATCTGAGCTGCTCTCACCTCGTGCACTGGACGTACAAAGGTAATGAAAAATGAAGCTGTTTTGGGATTTTTTCTCCTTGCTAAAGATGCTTCCATCCTTTTTGTGCTGCAGGAGCAACGCTCAGCTTGAGCCTCTTTCCATTGACTCTCTTTTCATTAGTGGAAGACCTCTGCAGAGCAGCTAATTTATTCCACTTTATTGATGCCTGTGTGTCTTGAAAGTGATTCTCTTCAATGTCACCCCTCTTTACTCCTTTGTCTGGTTAGCACACGCTGTCAGAGTTGGCAGAGCAATGTGGTTTAAACAATGAGGGTTAATCTTTCAATGTGTTAGAATAAAAGCTGCCCTTTGGATGATCCTGGAAGGAAAAGCTTAAAATACTGCCTGTTTATTACTTTCTTGTCGTATCCCCATTCAGTGCAGATCACTAAGAAGTGCCTATTTATGTTTATATTTAGGGACATTTGATCTGATTTTTGTTTCAGAGTTTTTTTGCAGACCTCATTTCAGTAAACCCTGATCTTTATATATAATGGGCGGGGAATCAAGCTGAAGCAAAGGCTACTGTTAAGTAGATGCAATATTGCAATTAGGACTCTCAGCTATTTGCAGAAGTTCTCTCTGCATTTTCTTTTAGCCAGGCTGTCTGCATCTGCTCAGCTCCTCCCTGTATTTAATCAATGTCAGGAAACAAATACTTGCAAACTGACATTGCTTAAATGAAATAAAAAGAAAAAAATTAGAAAAATCATAAATTATCAGGTATGGCTGTAACTATAATAATTTGAAAATTAGGAAGATGATGAAGTAGCTTTGAAATATTTTCTTTTTAAAACAATCACCTCTCCTTCCAAACCATCTCTGCAGGATTTGAAATTGAAATTCAACTATTACATTATGATTACTCCTTGGCTCTGGTGCTCTCAGACACAACTGATATTGATCAATACATTGCATTGAAGAAGAAAAGGCTTTCTTACTGATTGTCACTAACAGCTATGATAAAGATAGCATCAAAATTTCTACTTATCCTTAAAATCCTAAATACAGCACTGGAGAGAGGGCAAACACCTTGGAAGGGTTCATGTCTTCAAACGTTTCAGCAGCACCCAGACCTCTAGAGGAAAGATTCAAATCAGGGCGAAGAGCCTTGGAGACCTTAGAAAAAGTAGAGCATCCAGCATGCCAGGTCTCCTACACATTTGCTTCCTCTATAGGTGACCACAGGAAATTTTTAGTATTAAATACTTGCAGAGATGATGAGCATGTGCAGGTGAAACTGAGGCCTTTAGTTCTGAGTCCCAGATTTCTGTCTGAGCTAGTGACACTGAGCAGGAAAAGGTATTTTTATCAACATTTAGCATGAGCTTCTGTGGCTGTTAGGGCTGGGATCAATGGAATCCTGAAACTGGGACACTCAAGACCTATTTGACACCAGGTTCTGTCTCCCAAAAGCAGTGAATAATATTGCATTGTTTATTGTGTGTATAAAATGGGGGGACCAGGAAGAGGCATTGCACTGTGCTCAGGAGAGGGTTGGGGTTTGTTAACAAAAACACACCCAGAACATCAACTCCACCCCAGATCACTCCTAGCCCAGAAAACATACATAAGTTTTCACTTATTTAAACCATCTCACTCCTATTCTTCATTTGTTAGGTCTCTCCTTATTTAAAAATAGCAAATTTGCTGCCAGTTCCTGATCCTAAGCAGGTACTTCCCACCTCCTGCCCTGATGCCATTCACTCAGGAGAATCTGATCCCACACCTTTGGCAGTCAAGACCCATTTAAATCCCCTTTCTATAGAAACACTGCTTCTCTTTCAGGGGAGGCTCAGTCTCTAGCAATCAGTAAGCTATTACTGCAATGCAGGTTTCTTATTTTGCAGCACAATTGTCCTGCAGACAGAATAATGTGTATTTTCACTCCAGGGAAGGCAGAGCAACCTTTTATTGCTGCAGCTCCTGGTGTTCTAGCAACTAGATTGACATGCCCTGCTGGCAAATAAGGAGGCTCTTCTGACTCGAGCTAACACCAGTTCTCACCACATCCTAATAACCTGGTTTGCTTTTCCTCCACACAGAAGGAGAGCTGGATGAAGAGCACTGGGGAGAACACTTTGCAGAATGTGCAGGCAAGCACCAATCTCCTATTGACATCCAGAGGAAAAAAGTGAGGTACAACCCCCAGCTGCTGCAGCTGGAGCTGAGGGGTTATGATGGACCTTTGCAGGGGGATTTCACCATGACCAACAATGGTCACTCTGGTAAGACTGAGGGGATCCTTCTCAATAGCTACCTAAAAAGAGGAGGTGGTAGAGAAGTCATTACTGCAAGGAGCATCCTGAAACACACATCAGGGCATAGAGTTGGAGTGGGAAATTTTTTTCTTCCCTGGCTAAGCAGCTGTCCCAGAAGGGTGTCAAACTCATGAGAGTTCAGTAACAGATTATTCTTTTGTTTTGGAACTCACCTTACTTTGCTTTGCCATTTCACTTCGTTCTCCTCTCCTAGTTTTGCTGTTTTCTCCAATTACACAGGAATGCACTCCAGAAACTCATATGTAAACCAGAGAAATAAAAGACATTGATGTTTCTGCAAGGTATTTTCTCTATTAGCCATTAAGAACAGATAAAAGGCAGACAGAGCATTAGAGCTCAACCATTTCTTTGGTGACCTACTGCAGGACTATAATAGTGAGTGGTATTTGGGGCATACTGACTTCTCTCTCCAGCCAGAAAACGCATCTTTTGCCCTGTGGAATAACAAGAATTAGGAGTGACAGGAAAGGAAAAACACTGTGCAGCATCTGTGCATCGGAAGTTTGTCTAGATATAGGTCACACAGAATACAAGTCAGATGAGAATCCCTCCCTTACAGTTAGAGAATTGCTATTTCAGGTCTCAAGAAGGGAAGCTGAAGCACAGCACAGGTTAAAAGCCTTGCCTTTGACCACACACACTAAGGGCATGGTTTATAATTTTTGGAGGTCCTGGATTCCACTGTTGCTGTCTGTAATTCACTGTTGAAATAATGCATCAGCTGCTACTGTTGGAATACAGCTTTGGGACTACAGATGAACAATGAAATAATTTTCTAATAGTTGCTGGGGGGGAAGAAATGAATATATTTTGTGAAGGTGTTTGGAACATAAGGCTGGTAACTCTTTAATCTCTCAGAACAGTCCTTTCTTCCTCTCTGTAATAGAGAGAAGTATGGAATGCAAGCAAGGAAACAATATGATGAGAGACATACTGCTTTCAAAAAATGCTGTTGTGATTGTATTTCTGAAAATAATGAGGAATAAGTACTTCTGTTTGTTGCCTTCACAAGCGTTCAGTTAGAGGCTCCCATTGGCTTCTACCCTGACTGCCTGTGAATTAATTCCTGCAGGTTTAGCTTTCAGATCTCTGACTGCACATGTATAATTTCCTATTCTTTTGTTAATATCAAACCAATGGTTTTCTGATTCAGGGCATTTTAGTAAAGCACAAAGGCAAATGACTCTCCTTATTCACAGCTCTCCTGCAGTCAGGCTGGATTTTCCTTCTGGCTTCAGTGCATTAGGACAGGATAGCAATATCTCGAGGAAAATATTCCACTAGAGAACATCATAGAACACTGAGCACATTTGAAGGGGACAGAAAATTGATTTATCAGCAGGACAGGACAGACTCTCAGGAGCTGAAGACCAAGTGTCTCACCTAAGAAATGAGCTACATTTTCTCTATATAGTCATATACTTACCAGGCTGAAGCCCACCTGATAAAGCCTATTTGCATTTGTGCAGAGTGTCTGCACAGACAATTCCAGAATCCTTCAGTTACAGATTTGTTTTTGAACTGGGACCTCAAGTGTGACCTTCATTAACTCATCTGCTTCAGAGGCCTGAGATGGGAAAGCAGGCTGGCTGCATGGGCTATGATCTGTACAGCAGGAACTGCCAAGAGTCCAAACTGCAGAACAGAATCGTGCACTTGCACTCCAATTCACTCTGCCTAAGCCCTGATGATTTCCCTTGGCCTGGCAAAACAGGAGCTGTGGCAGCAGGAAGGCACTTCCAGCTCAGAGCATCCACACACCTTTTACACAGGCAAAAAGTCTAAGCAGCCTGGATTGGTGCCTACCTTTGTGCTTTCAAAGTATTTGCATAACACAGCTCACAGAACACTTAAGCTTACTGTAAACTCAGAACACAATTCTCTGACTGGCTTTTGTAGAAAGTAGAAACCATAATGAAGTACTTGAGGTAAATAACCTCAACTAGGAAGGCAGCCAGAGGGGATCTTAAGTGAACAGCAAGGCAGATGGTATTTTTCCCCTACTCCAGACTCTTGTTTTCATCTTTTCTGTAAACAGTTTATAAAGAAAAGAAACTTCCCAGAAACCCTAACTATGACTAAAGTGCTACATTTTGCAAGGATAGTTGCTATTTTTTTATAACACGCTCTGGACCTTCATTAGGATGAGGCAATTCTCCATTTTCACTCCTGGGTTTGGCATATTTAGGAACACGGTATATGGCTGGTGGCAGGCAGTACATTAGCAGGAAGACAAGTGTTTCATAGTCTTTTTTGTCTCCTTGGCAAGTCTCCTTGGCAAGGAGAAGCTGTGACTTGTCTCTACAAATCCTTCAAGCTGTGTTAATATACAGCCTTTTCAAACTTGGAGGGCCCTGGCCCAGTATGGCTGTTCCTACAAGATGCAGAATTCTGGAAAGAATGATGACAGGTTCTATCCCCCTTTTTTTTTCCTTGGAAACAGAGTAGTTATCAAACCTGTGCAAAGCCCTGCAGGATGTGATATACTGTGCAAGGGATGAGCATTAAAGAATTTTTTCTTAGTTGTCAGGCAGAAAAAAGGTCTGCAGACACAGCTAGTCCTCTTTCTGCCAGATGTGATCTTTGTGGTGCAGAAGCCTGAGGTGAAGAAAGATTTGAAGCACATCTAAGCTTTAAGCTTCAGTGGTTTTCCTTATGTCCTGGCATCAGTTCCCTAAACGTGACTGTGCCAGCTTATTTCAGGGAGGGTGCTCCTGGCAAAAAGAACTAGAAATTATAAATGTAAGTACAAGAACAGACACGGCTGCACCCATTGCTGTCTCTAACCTTGTTTTTTTTCAGTTCAGATTGATTTGCCACCCACCATGCACATCTCTAGAGGGCTCCCAGGACTCTACACAGCTGTACAGATGCATCTGCACTGGGGTGGCCTGGACCTGGAGACCAGTGGCTCTGAACACACCATAGATGGGATGAGATACTTTGCAGAGGTACTTGTGAAGGACGTGGGCTGGCAGGAGGGTGGGTTCCAAGTCTGGCAATTGGGGAATGGGAAGCTGCAGCCCACAAAGCCTGCAGGAAGCAGTGCAGAGGCAAGTGAGAGGAACAGGGCTCCTCTAAGAGGCTGGGGAAATGCAAGGGCTGAGCCTGATGATGCTGGCACAGAAGACTAAGAAAAGCCATTGCAATAGCATTAATTGTCTTCAAAAATGGAGTTGATCCTCCATGTTCATCACAAATCTATTAAACTAAAGATCTATATGGTTGTGCTGTGAGGCAGAGGCAGCAGGAATTGGGATGGGAACCCTCCCTTTGGTCTGCATTGGGTTCTTTAAAGCATGGACAAACTTAACACTTCTTGCTAAATGACCCTGTCTCTCTTCTGACAGCTGCACATTGTCCATTACAACTCAGCTGACTACTCAAGCTTTGAAGAAGCCAAAGACAAACCAAATGGATTGGCTGTGCTTGCTTTCCTGTACATGGTAGGTTTAACACCCAGACCAGACAGTAATCACTGTAATTCCTGCTGTACCTGAAAGCTTTGCTCTGATTTGCAAATGGGAACATTTAGTTTTGTATTGATTTAGAAATGGTGAAAAAATTATCCTTATAGTTTACTACTCTACCTGAGATCCATGTGAGAGAACTTACCTTACCATACCTAGGATCTTCCAGCCCATCAAGAGAGTTGAAATAGTATTTGTTCTCTTTGTCTCCCAATTCATTAGCCCCCCCAGCTGATTAGTATAGGACAGGCAGGTCACTTACCTTTTGTTCTGCTTCCTATGCTATGTTTAGGATGGGCACTTAGAGAATACCTACTACAGTGAATTCATTTCCAAACTGGCAAAAATCAGGTTTGCAGGTAAGACCTGGGAACCTTGGTAAGGTAACCTAAGGTAAGACCTTCTCCAACCTTGATGTTCTCAAAGCTTGTAGGTGTGTACTGGGGCTGAAGACAGACATTACAGTTACATCCCCAAGCATCCTCACCCAGGCATAACTTCATGCAGCTCTAACATCAGCCCACACAGCAGGGTGAGGTGGAAGATGCTCAAAGCAGATAAATATACTCTTGGTAGGTCTACACAACACTGCAGCACCAACAGACAACCACCTCCTATGGTTCTGCACTCTGGATGCCCAGATAACAGGTGCTCTGCTGCACTAGCACATTTTGCTTTCTGGGAGAACTAAGGACTTCTGGCAGAGCACTGAGGTGCAGTTGCCCAGCACCTCCAGGACCCCAGGTATCTCTGAATGCCAAACCACACATCTACTGAAAGGACCATTCACTTCCCTCCATCTTCATCTAGTTCTGCCAAAGGTTGCCAACCCCAGCTCTAACACCACTCTTACCTTTCTCTTTGGTCCTCATTAAGTGTTAATATTGCTTCTTTAATTTCTTTTGAGGTCAATCAACAAAGCTCACATCCCTGGATGTCCAGGCCATGCTGCCAGAAAACCTTTCACACTTCTACAGGTACCAGGGCTCACTAACAACCCCACCTTGCTTTGAAAGTGTGACCTGGACCATCTTTCATTCTCCAATTGTCCTGTCACACACACAGGTAAGTGACAGCTTTTTACTAGACAGAGCAGCTTCTCTTTCCTCTACACTTTACCTTTCCACCCAAGTTACTTTTTCTATCCTCCTTAATGAAAAAGAAGGATCAGAAACATTTTCTACCTGGAAAAAACCAAGATAAAGTGGAGACTATAGTAGTGGAGGATCATAGTGTGTTCTCATTTCAAAAAGAAATGCTCTTTTTTTGGCAGGCCAGCTAGTAAGCACTTGTGGGAAAGCAGAATGCTACAGAATAGCAGCACACTCTCCATGCATAACCAGCAGGCAGGTGTTAAACATTTCCTTCAGGCAAAAAAATATCTTTATTATGAACTAGCTGATAAGAGCTCTCATGTTCTGTTCCTTTCCTTTGCTCAGCAAGACCCCTAGTGCTAGAACAAACTGCTGGAGTTAATCCTGAGTTGCAGACTCTGCACTGAACTTCTAGGCAAAACTGTTGTTCCTGTTATCCTCTGTCACACAGATCAGCCTCCTGGAGAGCACCTTGCTGGACTGGCAGAACAGAACTCTGCGCAATGACTACCGGCACTCCCAGCCCCTCAACCAGCGGGTGGTGGAATCTTCCTTCCAAGCCCAACTCAGCCAAGGTAAAGGCAGTCAGGAGGCAGGACTCCTCTGCGAGGGACAAGAACTCTGGGTGGGAGGAGTTAAGCTGCAAATCGCTTAAGCGAGGCGTGGTGGGGAATCACCTTTCCCAGGAAGAGCAGTGGCCCCACACAGCAGGAGGTTGCCCATCTGCTTCTTTGCCCCCTGCAAAAGCATCTTCTAACAGTGCAGTGGTGCTGCAGGCTGTGAGGTGCACTAACCCTTACAGAACCAGCTCTGGCACTGCTGATTAGAGAGGTGAGATGCTGTGTTTGGAAACAAAGGTTTCCCCAAATTTTTCTACAAACTAGAAAGCAGAAAATCTATCATGTGCAGCTCCTGGCCTTTTGTCAGTTCATCCATCTGATTACTCTAGAACAATGCTATTCAGAAGACTTCAGCATCAGACTGGAACAAATCCAGATGCAGCTCCAAGAAATGAAGAGAGAGTTGCTGACTGGAGTGAGTCACATAGGTAAGAAACATCTATTCTTGAGTCCAGCTTACCTTCTGTGGATGAAGAGCCCATGCCTTGCTGTCCTTGATGTCCTGAATCATTAACAGGCTTAGAAATTATATATGCAGGTAGAGTTTTGTCCCATATCTAGATCTGCTGGTGGAAATTCTTCAACTAACTCATCACTAAACTAGCCCAATTTAGCTACTCTCACAGCAAGATGAGCCTTCTCTTGCAACATGTAGACATGTTTTTATACACACAGAGGGATTTAAGCTCACAGATCCCCTGGGATAAATAATCATTGTCTGTATTTTACACAAGATGAGAGGAAGAGGGGAAGGGAAATTACTTTCCTAAACATTTGGGTGAGGAAGACAAGCTTTTCATCATTTCAAGCCCTTTCCTTGTTGGTATGAGACATGCCAGTAACTGCAGCTCAAGACATCTAAGGCTGCCACAGCTCTGCCATTTCCTGTGGGTGTGTTCCTCATGATTTGGGCTGACTTAAAAGCGAAGTAGGAAATGTAACAACTGGCTTTTTGGTTATTTCAGGCATTAAATCCTGCACTTTTCCAGCCTTCTACTTCCCCGTGGAAAACTTTGAGAGTTTTGTGAATGTTCATCCCCTCCATGATATGTCTCTCCAAGCCTTCACCTTATGTTTCTGGACAAAAGTCCAGTGTGCTGGCAGTCAGACTGTGCTTTCCTACTCCACACAGGAGAGGGATAATGAGCTAGTGATGACTGTGGGCACATCTGTGGGACTGTGGATAGGAGGCCATTTCATCAGCTTCCCCTTCTACATGGCACAAGATTGGCTTCATTACTGCATGGCATGGTCCTCCCAGTCTGGAATGGCAAATTTATGGCTCAATGGAGCACCTGGTAAAGCCAAGAGTATCCAAAAAGGGTATGTGAGCCAGGCTGGAGGGACACTTATCCTTGGGAAAGACAGAGACACTCTTCTTGGGACATTTTCCAATGGTTTTGCAGGGTGGATGACTCAGGTGAATCTGTGGAGCCAAGTTCTGAGTCCTGCAGATATCCGAGCACTTGCACTGTGCAAAGCAGGGCAGCTGAAGGGAGATATCATAGCATGGGGAGAAACCCCCATGACCCTCTTGGGAGGGGTGGTTCTGCAGTCTGACACCAGCTGTCAGTGACTCTACTTTTTTTTTTTGTTCGTTTTTTTTACTATTATTATTTTTTAAGGCAGTAGAATCCTACCTGCTTGCTGGGAAAACTGAGAAAATCTTCAACTGTTTGCTTCTTTCTTATTCTCCTTTGTTCAGGCTCACTATGCACCTGCTAATGATTTGTCCAAGCTAGGTCATTTGTCCAAGCAGGCACACGGGAGCAAAGCTTCCATCAGTGGGACAGGAGCAAAGAGCTGAGTGGAACTTGGCTCAGTCCAACTCCTTGCATTGTCACATCCCTCCCAAGACTTTGCCCTAGGTCCTGTGTCAAAGAGCTCTCACATCCTTCACCAAGTCTTGGTTCCCTGTGTGCATCCTTCCTCTCCACTTCCACCATCACCACACTCCTTCCCCTGCAGCCACAGGACAGGACACATAAAGCCCTCCCAGCACAAAGAGTGATCCTATGCAATCACTGTGCTTTGATCAGTGACTTCTTTTCTGTGAATAGATGTAGAGACTGAGCATGGAAACAGCTTCTTTTTTAACATGTATACATCACAAATTTCAGGGCAGGTATAAAACTCATCTTCTGAGGTTAGAGACTATCTCCATCAACAATACAAAATCCATCCCAGGCTGTTCAATGTTTTTCAAAGCAGTGGGCAGCAGCCCCACATAATAATCAATGAAATTTAATATTCTCATGTTCTGTTGTGCCATTATTAACCCCCAAGCCCCTTCAGCTAATAAATACTTTAAGAAATCCTCAATTTTTATCAGTGTGCACTTTACTTTCTTCTGAGAGTCTGCACTAGGCCCTCAGACTGGGATCTTTTCCAAACCATTTTAGCCATGAGGTGGACTGGTGTCCTTAGGGGACACAACCAGAAGACAGCAGATGGATCAAGCTCCAAACCATTTGAAGATTCCTTGAGTCTTTTTTAATACCAAGAGCTAAGTTATTTCAAAAACTAAGTTTAAACAACTCAGTGTGAGAAACTAAAGACAAATTTGGACATGTTTGCAAACACAGGCTCCAACTTGTAGTCCATTGCACAGGAATCAACCTGAATTTGACTCCTGTGACAAAGCAGGGAGGTTCTGAGTTCAGCAAGTGATCTCCCAGCTCGTTCATGTGTACAGAGTAGGGACACAGGGGTTTTTAAAGGATTAAGAGAGGGATTCGTTGCTCTTTGGTGACTGAAGTGTAAATACTGAGGAGTAAAATGATCTAAACAGCTTAAAGATGAGAGTGGCACTGGACCAAAAGAGTATAAATTGTCTGTGAATGAACATCAACCAGATGGAGGACTCCTAACCCCAAAAATGAGGCTTTGGAAGGACTCCTCAGCAAAGACAGGGGAGTGGGTTTGATTTGAAGGAGAGAGCTGAGTGAGCGGAGTGGAGGTGAAATTATAGCTGTATGCATTTCTAGTTTAGTGGTCCTCTGAAGCACACAAAGGACAAGGGCTGTCAGGAGAAATGTTATTATCAGCTCATCTAACAAAGTACCTCAGAACAACTGACACTCTCTCCACCCCAGAGCATGGAAGACTTGGCATCACCCATGCTGAACCCTCAGATACATGAAGGACAGTTCCTAAGAGGAACTCGAAAGCTTGGCTTGTGTCACACCTGAGATGTCAGTCAGGACATCAGGGATGTGCATCACCTTATGACATAGGATACTGGATCACAGGATTGAGCTGGCTGAGAACACTGCCCTTTCCTCATGACAAACACCATGGATGGGTACTTTCCTTGGCAGTGCCTGTGCCATGAAGCAGAACGGTGCTGCTAATTACTCATAATGAGAACACTCCTAAGACAATGGCTTATTTGGAAACGCCTGTTGTGGGAAGTTTGAAGAAGGTCTGAATGAAGGTCAGTATAAAATGACGAATCAATGTATTTGTTCTCCAGATGAACAGATCCTGAAAATGTCTTGGCCAGTCCAAACAATAGGCTGGGTCACAGCTCACTGCTGGAGCTTACTGTCTTCCCTGCCTGCCCACCAGGGGCAGTCTGGAAATCCTTGAGTTCATCTTTGTCTTCCTGAATCTCTACCTTGTTCCTCTTGGCCATGATCCTATTGATTTCCATGAAGGTTTTGTTCTTAGTCTCAGGAACAACAATGAAGATGTAAATTATGGTGGCGAGGCAGATGGCACAGAAGATGAGGAAGCTGTAGGGCCCCAGTCCAGCCTAGGGCAATGAGAGAAGACAAACTCAACTCACCAGCTCCCTTTGCACAAATCAACAACTATAGCAATTTATGGGTTGCTACTGCTGGGGAACAGTTTGAACTGATAACCTAGAGATGAAAAGCTAAAACTGTCTCCCTTTGACACAGCTCCCCTCCCCATCAAACATCAGTTTCTTGCCTTTGATAGATAACTCTGCAAACCCATACCAAGCACCAGCTTGGACATTTACAGCTCGCAGGATCAAAAAGGCTTTCTTAGAACACAGGGTTGAAGATACTAAATTTCAGCTGAAGTCTTGCCCTGTGATAGGATTGTATCTTACCTCCATGTAGAGGAACAGAAGCCCCACAGTGAAGTTGCTTAACCAGTGCACAGAGCCACCCACCATGAATGCTGCAGGCCGGGATGACTGCAGGAACATCTCAGTGATCAGGACCGAAGGGATTGGACCTGCAAGGGAGTTGCATGTTTAGAAAATCCCAAAAACAATTCTTCCACTCTGCATTCTTAGGTTTCACTGTTCATTTCAGTGGCACGCGATGGTTTCTAAACTACTAATGTTTAGAAATGCCCAATAAGTCAAATAAAGAATATTGGAAAAAATTCATAAACCCCAAAGAGATGCTCTCCTGCCTCACAGACACAGCCAGCAAAACACTGGAACAGAAATTACCCCAGCCAACAACCAGCAAGGTACATGGCCACACAGAAAAGAAATTCACTGTCCTTGGTTTAGCTCCACAAAACTTTTGATTGGAAATTCAACATGCCACTTGGCTTTACCCAGCTTGTGGAGGAGATTGGACTGTGCATACTTACTGGCTCCTATAGCATGTCCAATGATGTAAACAATGACACACACTATGCTGATATAAGACATCCATGTGACAGTGTTCTGTGAAGAATTTAATGACAGGTTAGACGAGGTTCACATCTGAACATCAATACATTTGAAGCATTTTTTGCAGTAAGCTTTTCAGATGTTCTAAAGCCAGGGTCACCCCCCCATTGCCAGACATGTCCATACTTAGCCACTAAAATCATAGCCTGGGTATGACCCTTGCTTCCAACAAGTGGATGCAATGGGTATTATGAACCTGGAATAATTTAATGGAAGGAGCATCTAGACAAGCAAGATCACAGCTTGTCCTGGTTTTACTTTAGGCAGCTTTGCAATTGCAGAGACCTTTCAAGCTGCCTCCTGCCCCTCCAGGTTGTAGAAACAACTTCAAAATATACAAATGGCCTGTTCTCTGTGAGGTCAAAGAACACAAGGGCAGGATCACCTGGACTATTCAACTACTCACCTGGAGATTGAGGGCCAAAGTTAAAACTGCACAGGAGAGACAGCACAGCCCAAAGCCAGCAAGAAGAAGGATTCTCCTCCCCAGGGATTCTATAATGAAAACCTGAGGGAGGTAGAAGGGAGTGAGACACCAGATACTTGGGGCACAGCACATCTTACTCCAGTAACATTTATTAATTTATTAATAACATTTATTATCTTTTAAGAAATTCAGTGAAATTTCTGCCATCTACTGATGGATTGTGGGCATGAGATCACCCAGGAACAGCCAAAAGCTGGATGCATCAATCACAGAGAACAGGCAGGGCATTCTTCAGTGCCCAGTCCCAGTAAGAGCTGGGTAGAAGCCCTACATGGTCACACTGCACAGCAAAAGCAGTGGAGTCAGTCCTGAGACCAGAGATTAAAAACTTCTTTGTGAGAAATCAGCACAATTAATCACTTTGGTTTACAGAGCTGCCTTCAACCAAAGGACACTGCAGGGCATCTGCTGTGCAAAGCAGCTCTCAGTATGTGTAAATGACAGTTTTAATTTAAACACTGACAGGCAGGGGAGGTGTTACAAGCAAGAACTGGAAGAGCCCTCCCAGAAACTTACAGCAAGCAAGGTCATGATGACATTAATGGCACCGATGGAGACAGTGACATACTGAACACTGTTGGTGTCCACACCTGCTGACTGGAAGATTCTGTCTGCGTAGTAGAAGACCTGCAGCAAAACCATAGCTGTGTTTATATGTGGCCAAAGGAACACAGAAATCCTGGTTTAGCTGCTTCTGCATCCTGGAGCTGGTGCACAGAAGCCCGAGAACTGAATTATTTGCTTTCAGGAGACACTGGTGGCACAAGCACCTTACCCTAAACCATCCAACCTGTCCTCAGAGGACAGTCTGTCTCTGTATCACCTGCATGTGGGTAATAGCTTTGCTATTATTGCACAAGGACACATGATGCAGAACCTGTGTCCTTGTGTCCTAGTTTCCAGCTCTCACATCAGCACTGCCCCACATCATCCCTTCTAAAGTCACATCCCTTCATCACTCACCCCCCTGGCCCTTCCCACTCACCGCATTAATCCCTGAGAGCTGCTGGCCCATCATCATGACAATGATGGAGATGAGCTGCCATCTCAAGCCTCTGAAGGTGAAGAGGCTGAGCACAGAGAACTGCCCTTCCTTCTTCTCTGACTCATCTTCCCGACGCATTTCTTCTATCTCATCATAGACATCATCGCAGCCTCTCAGCCTCTGCAGAGCTAGTGGGGAGAGGAAGGTGAATTATGAGCCCCAGGTCTACAGTGAGCTCTCCTGCTTCAAACCAAGACAGAACAACACATAACAACCCTTGCTGATCAAGAGTTGGACTTGATGATCTCAGAGCTCCCTTCCAACCCAGCCCACTCTGTGATTCTATGATAAACCATGGGCAGCAGTGCTTCCATGGTGGGGAGTCAGAGATTCACATATGTAGAGAAAGGAGCAATGTTGCAGGAATTCCAATCACCAGCAACATGTAGTGAAGAATTCCACACTTGTTTGTTGCACTGTGGCTGCTGTCAGTCATGTCCTGCAGTCATTTCTATCCCATTCCATTTTCCCTTTCATTAAAGGATGGTTGTGTACCTTGTCGTGCTTGCTCTTCATTGCCCTTTTGTATCAGCAGATATCTGGGACTCTCAGGGAAAAAGGGCAATAAAAGGATCTGAAGTAGTGAAGGGATCCCAGTGAGCCCTAGCAGAATGGGCCAGCCTGCGACAAGGGAATGACAGCTGTAAGTAAGAATTCCCTTGTGGAGCCCACTGATGAGTCCCAGGCCAGGGCTTTACCTTCAGCATTCCCAAGGATGTTGTTGAGACCAAGGATCTGAGCTGAAAGGATCCCAACAGTAATGAAGAGCTGGGGCACTACCCCAATAGCACCTCTCAGATTTTTGGGGGACAATTCTCCAAGGAACATGGGAACGACGTTGGAAGCCAGACCTAGGAGTTAGAGAACAAAGTTTAGTTGGAGCTGGCTGACATCAGCACACTCACTGTCATTTTCCCATGTGAGACCACAGTGATCCCTTCTGGACCAGAGTCCATATGGAAACATCACACTCAAGCCCTTGTGCTCCAGCTGAAGATTTAATGTCATCTTCCAGCCAGTAAATAAGCTGTGTATGCTTTCCTCACTCTTCAGTGGAAGATGAAACAAACAAAAAAATGTGGTACTTGTTCACTCAGTATGTGGAGAGGTACAAAAATCCATCACTGCATCCAGTGCCCCCAGAAACTGTGGCCTTGGGAGTGCAACCTGCATCCCCCCTTCTGGGGCTTATTAACCCCTCAGCAGCAAAGCATCTTAGGAGCCCAAGAAGGCTGACAGCAGCTTGTCTTGCCTACAGAGCTGGCAGGTAATTTGGAGGCTCTCAGTGTTCATCTTTCTAAAAGCAGCTTCCACCCAGCAGGGTCTGCAAAGTACTTCAACACAATAAATGCAAAAGCAATCAAAAAATAAAATAAAAAAACAAACAAAAAAAACTAACCTAAAAAAACAAATAAAAGAAAGTATGCAACTTTAGGTTTGGAAACAAACTCAAAATGTAAGGAATGAATTTCTACTTCCTCTAAAACAAGAAAAGAAATAGGTACGTAAACAGTTGATGTGAAGGTGAAGGATGTGACACCTTGCTGGCCTTTAAAAATTCACTACTCTGCTTTGTAGAAAGCTTTGCTGGTTTGAGATCTCTTACATGTTGCATGCTGCAATAGGTATTTCTACTCTGCTAGGACATTAAGGACATAGGTTATTTTGAGGAACATTGCATAGTTACCCACAGTAACCTCAGCAAGCTGCCAGCTCCCATGCTTATGCTGTAAATCCTGGCATGCAAAACTCCAACTCCAGTAGTCAAATGACCACGAGACTCTTATCTTACATTACTCAAGTTCCTAGCCTTCAGGAACTTGGAGTTACAAAGGTGATCAAGCTGTTATCTGAAAGCCAAAAGGCACAGAAGCAAGTATTAAAGCAGCTAGAAAACATGATAAAACTAAACTCATGAGGTGTAGTGTTTTAAGTTACACTATAACCAGCCTTTTGATTGCTCAGATTAAACCCTGCTAGCAGCAACTCCTGCACTACTGTACAACTCAGACCTCTGCTGATCAAGCCCTGTCACAAAGGGTCCCTGTATCCAGCAGGACTGCCAGCACCAGAGCCATTCTTTGCCAGGCAGTGTGACACCAGGATCACCACCAGGGCCCAGAGCATTCTAACGTGGTGGTCCAGCACCTTCCCTCCCCAGGGCCCACATCCCCAGGCCAAGTGAGGTCAAGGTGTGAGCACCAAGTCAGAACAGCCAGTCTGGATTCTTCTGTCAGTTATAAATAACTAGAAACAGGGATCACACTTAACAGGTCCCTTAGTATTTATTTAGGGATCCAATGCTGAGAGCAGCTGCCAGGCTTAGGAGGGTCAAAGGCAAAATAAAACTATTGGACAATATAAATTTCTTGCCTTGGCTTCCTCCATTGCAACTGCTGCATGTGACAAGCCATGCCCTTGTCAGTTTCTTGTTTTCTGATTTTGTCTTTATAGGATATCCCAACTCATTAATAAACCTTGCAGCATGTCCATCTCACCAGTCCAAAGCCAATTAATTGAGGCTAAACACTGTCAGGACTTTTATCAACCTGCTCTGCACAGACATAATGCAGAACAGGGCACCCAGCCCAGCTGGGTTCTGTTTATTCCAGATTACTGTAGCTCTAATACCAGCCACACACCCTCCCCCCTTCTCATTGTCTTCCCACTATCTTTTCAATCCATTGGCTCCAAACCTTTCACCCTCCCTTTCAACATTTCTTTTCTCCTGCAGAAAGAACAGTCAGTTCCAGGACTGGATTACTGGATATCTGGCATTGTCTCCTCTGTGTATCTCAAATTCCAGTCTCACTGCCATCCTTTACAAGAGATCTTTAGGACTTCTGCAACATGCAGGTGACAACTGTCATTCAGGCACGTACAGCATTGTTATGCAGATGTATGGCTCCCTGTAAAACCATCTGTTGTGAGACTAAAGCCAACTTGGCATCACCAAAAAATTACGTTTATTGCTCTCCCTTTACCATCCACTTACCAGCATATATTCCCATTATAACACGTGAAAGGATGATTACTTCAAAGGTTTTTGCTATCTCTGAGGTTCCCATAAGGACTGCAGCAACAATGGAGAAGATATTATTTATCAGCAAAGTGCCCTTTCTGCAAAGTAACAGAGGAGACAGATTCAGTTTATTTTTTTCTAAAGCCACAACAGATAGGTCCCCTCTGTTTTGTACTGCCCCAAACTCAAATGGGTCACCATCCCAAAGACTAATCACAGAGAAAACTGAAATTGTCCCATTTTTCCTGCAGGGAATGAAGGCTTTCAAGAACAAAGTGAAGTTTCTCAGGAAACGTGAGCAGCAGAAGCTGGGCTTGATCTCATATCTCAGCCCAGGACTTTCATCATTGCTTTGCACCTGGCTCAGGGCCCAGCCTAGCCCTGACTGCATTGAAACTATAAATTCCTTTACGTGTGGAAAAAAAACCCCTGTATTGCCAAACCCAGCAGCTAATCACCAGCCCATCCATCTTACAATCAAGGTGTGCATGACCTGGTCACGGTCCTGCTGGGCTTGGCAAGCTGGAGTGACCGGTGAGGCAAGCCTCATCTCAACCCACCAAACTGCTGGGGACCAATTCCAAACACAGCTGTCACGTACCGACCACAATTGTTGACCAGAGGCCACACCATGAGGGACCCAAATAAGCCACCCAGAGGGAACATGGACACAGTAAGAGACCAGAGCAGTGTCTGGAATTCACTGCTCATGTACTCTCCATTCCTGCCGTAGTAGGTTTGGTTGTAAAATTCTTGCATGAACTGGAATGAAACATGGAGCACGTTCAGTAAGGAAAATTTTCATGCTGTCAAAGCTACTTAACAACAAACACAAGAAAGCTTTAAACAAAATGTCTTGTTAAAAAACACAACGGCAGAGCTGGAAAACAAATATGAGAGAAGAAGAAGCCTGGGCTTGGTAACTGTTAATCCAAGTTTTCCTCTCTTCTAGAATTTACCTGGTAGCCAGAAGGGAAGGTGTTTCTCATGCCTTGCCTTTCCTGGGCAGTGTCAGAACCACTGTGTTCTACACCTTAGCAGCTCTCCTCTCCTGGGGAACCATTTCTCACTGGCTGCCTGGTGATACATGAACTACAAGCATCTGCCTACAAACACCCATAATGTACTAGTAGGCTCCTGCCTTGTTTTGTTTATAAACCTACTCCTGGGTCATGGTCCACTCCACAGTTCAACCTACCGGGGCTGGAGAGTTGATCACAGACACATTGTAGCCATACTGGAAAGAAGCTCCAAAGGCAGAGATGAGTGCTACCAGGGCAAGTGTAAGTGTCATCTGCAGCAGGGAAAGAAAAAACACAAACCACACTTCTGAAGCAGGTTTGGCTTTGGTGCATAAACGGGATTCAGTAAAACTAAATAAGTACAGACTTATCTTCTGTGGTTTTCACTTCTCCTTACTCTATAAAGCAAGCCCAATGGGTTGTTTTCATTAGAACTCATCTTTTTCCATTTGATTTGCACAAAGCCATTACAGTAATTCATTCTGCTCTTTCCTGGTACTGATGAATGATTTGGATGATGACTAATTTACCATTCTTAAAACACTACCCCACAGGGAAAACAGCTGTATGCAGTTATTCTTATACCAACGTGTAAATTGGTTTGTGAAATGACACAGGATACTGGCACAGACAAACCAGGAGATTTTTTGCATGGAGTGGCAAAATCCCTTTCCTGTTCATTTGCTCTGCTTCCACATGCTGGCTTGCTCTGCCTCCACACTTCAGGAACAAGCTGCTTACATATCTAATCCGATTGCCATCGAAGCCAATTAGAACTTATCCAAGTAGCTCAGGGAGGGCTTGGTCGTGGGGTGTAACAGCAGCAGTTTAGGAGTGAAACAGAAGGGTGAAACTGCCACCCTGAGTAGGATCAAACAGCAATCACATTTGCAGGTACACAGTCCTCAGAGTTACAAGCAAATTGCTCTGTGAAACAATTCAGTTGTTATTCAGTCCTCAGGCTGGCTGTGTTCACTGGACCGTTTTTCATATTTTTTTTTTTTTCTGAATAGCTCACTAATATCTCATTGACTATTACCTTATTGATGTAGCAGCATTCAGACACAAACAAGCGTATGGCACCATCATTCACCTTAATGTCTGCAAGGCTTTATGTCTCAACTCAGGACCCACAAGGATCTGTCATTTGTCTAATTGAACATTTTGTCTGAGCAGCTGCTTGTATTCCTCAGAAGCTCCAGCAGCTCACCTCCAGCCATCTGCAGACCTTAAGGTGCTGCAGGAGACCAAAAATAAAAATCTCAGAGTAAAGATCAGGAAAAAGCTGAGGCTTCCCACCACATTTTCTACAAACAGACCGTTGACATTCTTGCATTGGTGATGAAAATCAGGCTGCCTTGCTCTCATTAGACAAATCCCAGGAGCTCAAAAGAGCCACTGGTGTTAATCACATTCAGTACTTTTAGGAAAACCTCTGGCATACATGAGCATTGCATTGTGCAACATTCCGCAAAAATGCTGTTGTGAAAGGCAGATGCCATCCGGAAGCATCTGCAGCCTAAAACCCGATTAGAAACTGGGAAAGAGAAAACGTACACAGAAGGGGAAAGTCAAACAGAAGTGACATGGAAAGTCAGCTGCAGACAAGGAGGAAAACGACCCACGAGACTCAGTGCAACACTGCGCTGCAGCCAGCCATAAACTGAGTTCAACAACACGCATGTGTCTGCTCTCCCTGCAAGATCAGTTATGGCTTCAGTTATTAGCCCTGAAGAACTTGGGTCTTCTCGAGGAGTGCCTGCAGATGTCCAACAGCTTGCTCTGAGTCCCTGGAAGAGGCTGAGGTTGGGAGGACAGAGTCTGCTGTACTTACCCCCTTTGAGCCGTCATTGTTGTCAGAGCTCTCGTGCTTCTTTCCTTTCAACTTCATTTTGGCGTCTGAACGGCAGATACCGAGTCCAGGCTTTTATAGCCCAAACAGACAACACGGGGATGGAAACGCCCTACGCACAAAATCTCCTCTGTGACTTTTCAGGAAATGTCCAATCAACGACAAGCTCTACCAGCTGCAGTAACTCGTTCTCTTATCATTCCCTTACTCAGCATGACTGCCTCGTGTCTTCTCTTCCTTTTCCTTCTACGAGTCTGTCACCGCTGTCAGATGTTCTTTTGCCAAATGCTTACTCAAAACAGAGGTGCTGCCTAGCTACGGCGGAAACAGCCTGCTCACTCCAACTTGAAAGGGTGGATTTCTCACAAAAGCTTCCAAATGAGCTGTTTTTCCCCCAGCTGTATGTACAGCAATGATGTCTACAGCTCTGGAGCTGCTGCTGCTGCTCCTCCCCTGCAGCTGAAGGGCAGCTGGAAAGGCTGCTGGGCAACCACTGTGTTCCGCTGTGTTCCAGAGAAAATGGGGCATTCTATGGGTGCAGCCAAGGGGTGTTTGCCATGGGCAACAGCAATAAAACTGAACTTCATTAACCCTCCTGCAGCCACAAATTGGGTATCTGCCCTTGGGCTGGAATACTGCTCAGTGTCCTACTTTGCACAGACCAGCTTGCTCAGTGAGTTCACAAAGAACAGGCTCATCCTCCCCCCCCCACGATTTGTGTTTTTGATAATGCACAGAGCATAGATTTTTCCAACAAAGCACATGAGCTCCTTTCCCCTTGCATGTTACATACCACAGGTTGCTGGCTTACTATTAACCTCCTACGAGTCTACTTTGCACAGTACAGTACTTGGTTAATAGTCGACTACAATTCCTAGACTTTATCAGAGAAATGCAAAGTTCACAGATACCTCCAGCAACCAGAGAAATTGGAACCTTGTTATTGGTCTGTCTGTCTTTAACAGACAGCTTAGAAAAAATGCATCCTCTTGAGAGACACGAGTTGTCCACGTGCCTTGTACACGTTCTTTAGTTGCAGCCTCCCTTTCTCCAGGTGAAAGCATCCTGCTCTAAAGACATGAAGGGGAACACATCCCTGTTGCTTTCAGGTTAGTGGAGCTTAGTCCCTAGATTTCATGCCACTGGCCTTTTATTGAATTTGTTTTAAGTTAAGGGCCTCAAGGATGCTGTTTGCTTGGAGATCTTGACAGAGGATCACAGCTTAAAAGCACTTCTGTCTTTTGAGGACTACTCTTGCATCAGTCCCACCTAACACTTAGCTGAAGAGATGAATATCAGAATATTCATTTCACCCATAACTCATCTCTTGTTCTTCTTTCTTTGCCTTCCCATTCAGAATTGTAGCTGTCTGGCACTGACCAAGACACTCTGAGCTAGCTCAGCATTTCCTATGCAGCCTTCAAACATTTCTCAAAGCACTCCAAAACAAGTGGGTCAGGCCATACATAGCTCACTCAGCAATTAGTTTAGTTCTCACTTTCACCTATTTTGGTCAGAAGAGGAAAAAGGAAAAGTCAGCCATTCTGTCCCAGGATTGGGGAAGTTGCAAGGAGGACAAAATTCTTTCATTAAATTTGTGGTCTTTAGAGATAGTACTATTCTTCTGGGAGCTCTTGACAGAACATCAGTCATTCTGAGACTCAGTAATGTAAAAAAGGATTCTCTGTCATGGTCTTTTAACTTCTTCCCTGAGCTTGAAGAAATAATCTTGACACATAAGAAATCAAACAGGACATGTATGATTGCCAGAAATCCATATTCAGAGTAAATATTTCCTCATGGAAGCAGAGCTCTTTAAATATTTGTCAATCACAGCAAGAATCTGGTAACAAGATCCATAAGGTAGTAATTGACACTGATATGTCCTTGGAAGGGATCAATGAAAGGTGACAGCATGCTGAAGGAACATCTTGAACTTATAAAACAATTGCAGGGGTGTAACTTCAGCAGCTGATCTCCTGTTGGACCTGGGCAAAGAACAGAGCTAAGAACAAGTAAGAGTTTCATAAGCACTTTACAAGCATATCTTCAATTTCAACTATGGCACATATTAAGCTTCTTACATCTGCTCTTCCCCCCAGAGTGCATTTACCTGAACACATTAACTATTAAAGGTATCTTCTTTCCTCTACACTTGTCCACCACATGCTAAGTGTCCATGCATGCGTGCAGGAAACTGCTTATGCTGATCCCAATTGTTTGTACTCAAAGCTGAATCCTATGAAAACCTCGTATCTTTACCAAAAATAATTAAAAGGGGAGGTTTAATTGCCAGCAGAATAAATCTGCTCTGGAACATGAGCAGTGAACTCAAGAGAACTGAGGGTTACATTAGGAGCTGGCAGTCAGCCACGCTGCAGTATGCTGATTGCAATCCTTGCAATAAGGACTTACTGGGAGACATCCCACAGTGCATGTCCAAAAAAGTGACATTTGCAGCCTTTTCACCTGCATTTTGGGAAGGAATTGCACATTCAGTCAAGGCTAAGTCAGTATGATAAACAGTCCTGAGGGATAAGTGGGGCCTCAAGGTGGAACAATGATTTATTTAACAATTGATTTGCCTGCAAATAACTCATATACAGATAGGGCTCTATCAGCTGTATAAATGACTTCCAACCAATTAAGCAAGAGGTAGATATGGCACTCTGATCCCCTAGCAATAGGAAAGGGTGTTGCTGGATAAATAAGCACACCCTGCAGATAAACAGCACATGAGGCCCAGGAACTAACAGGTAGACTCGACCCATTTTTCCCTACAGAAAGGCAATGCTAGGGAGCCTCCTGCCAACCTTTCTCCTTTTCCACTCATGCCCCAAAGAGCATCTCAGAAGAGCCTCAGCCACACATCCCCAAAATAAAAACAAAGGAGCAGGCAGATCTGCAAACTTACCATGAGAAGTTGATCTGGGAACTGGCTGGTCCTTTCTCTGTTGGCAGGGTTGTGTGACCCAGAAGATGTTTCAGAAAGCTTGGATATTACATCTCCATCTGCACTTTGTTCAGTAGAAGCACCTGACTGTCCACATACCCACTCTGCCCTCTTGGACCTTGGTGGCTTCATCTTTCTACCCAGCACAGAAATACAGATGTGCCAGCCAAGACCTTCTGCCAGCTTGTGGCACTCCCATGGATTTCTTTGGTTTCCTGTAGAGCTTGACAGACTCCAAGGCATGTGGAATTAGTGTAGTACAGGAGGAACAGGAGAACATTGTATCTTAATTCTTACTACTATTTGGTTTGGCAGCACCAGAGTACCCTGGTGTCATCTCTGCAGCTGTTCTTTGTGACAAGACAAGATTACAGTGGTACAATCAGAAATTACTTTTCTTAAGAGGCTCCTCTGCTTTAGCACCACTATTTATTCTTCTCTTGCTAGGTCTAACAATACACCCCGTGGCACAGCCAAGAAAGCTTGAATCTATTCTGAGAAAAGTTAATTTAAAAGTTGGAATCACACGGCACATCCAAAGCAATACTCAACTGTCACCCTGCCCATGCCTTAGGGTTTTTTTTCCCCTGCAATGACTTGAATTTGCTCTCTTTGGGCAAATCCTGGGCTTGTCCCAGCTCTCCTGGTCTCATCTACCTTACAGCTTGGCCTCATCTGGAAACAGTCCAATGTGTAATCTCACGATTACATATCACTCCTAATCTCACATAGCTGAGAGCCACAGTCCTTAAGGTCAACTGAGCTCTCACATAGCTGAGAGCCACAGTCCACAAGGTCAACAAGATCCACACATTCACTTCTCAGAACTCTTCTCAGTTCACAGCAATGGGCCAAGAAAAATGGACAATAGTAACACAGCCTGGTGATCATATTGCTCAGACTGATGAGAGGTTGGTATTCCTATACATATAGAAAAGAGAGGAAGGGGAACATTATCTACAAACAGGTAGAAAAGATTTGTCATCCTGTACCTGGTTTTGAGGTAGCCAGAAAGGAAACCTGAAGGATGATCTTGCATCACTTTCTCAACCAAATTCATCAAGGTGCTGAGACCCATCACAACATGACTGAACAACATCTTGGTAAAGAAACAAAACTTTATTTTGTAGAAGTTGGAGAAAACTTTTTTTTAAAAAAAACAGCACAATTAAGGAGCTGTAAATGAGATAAAACACCGTCTCCAAATAGCAAACAAAAACCACCCCTCCCCAGCTCTGATACGACACTCCCAGTGCCAGAACAGACTGTAACCTGCAGCTTTGACAGAGAACATCTGGAGTTCAGAGCACATGCCAGGCACAGCCTGGCTGCTGGTGAGAGCTGCACTTGCTGGAGGCTGGGGTGGTACATCCAGATATCCCTGAGCACCAAGGGAGTCTGCAAAGTTCAGATTTTCCCAGGAGGCAGTAAGCATGCTGCCACCACAAACCCTGGTGATGATGACCTTAAACCACCAAAGAGGAGGAATAAACCATCAAGAGGAACATCACCACCACCACACAAGCATCTTTGCACACTATTGTCCACATTCAAGTGAAGAGCATGAGCCAGGCTGGAGCTCCCTGGAAGACCTCACACAGTAGGACAAAAATCCATACCCAGCATAGTCCTATTTGGCAATTAAAAGTTTTCCTATCGTCACGATACTTGTTCATCCCAGAACTCACAACACATTCACCTTGTCAGACAGCAAAGCAAAACCCCAAACAATTTTTAAGATTTATAGAAGAAGGTGAGGGGAAGGACAGAAGAAAAACCAGAAAGTTGGAGTACAGGCACACGGTATCTTCCAGAGGATCCTGAGCAAAGTCCAAGACCAAAGCAGCTGGTATCTGAACGCTGAGGAGCAGCAGGACCTCTTCTGTTTGCTCAGCCACTCCAGAGGTGCTTTTCCCCAGGCTTTAGCTCCCTCTGTGGGACTCGGGGATGATCCGGCACCTGCTCAAAATGAAGCACAGTTAAAGCCCAGGACTCCCTTCAGCCACTGCACACAGGTTTGCCCTGAGCCAGACTTGCTGCAGCTCAAACCTGTGGCATGATGGACACCAAAGTTCAGCCAGAAACCCCAACCTCAGCCACCACCAAAACCATCCGAGTTGAAATTCTCCAACCCACACCTGACAGGAAATTGCTCAGAGATCTTCAGAGATAACTGAGGCTGCACTCCAGCATCACCCCTCCACTTGCACTTCACACCAGAGGCTGAGGGGGACTGAGAAGCAGCCAAGCTCTTCTGCACACACCACCTCCTCTCCTACCCCAAGACTACTGATATTCAGGCTACAGTCAGCTTCAGTCAGTGTTAGGAACTCCAGAGACTTCTAAGAGGTTTTCTGTTGGCTGTTTTTCTTTCTCTGTCCTTGCCTGCACCAAGATGACCACAGACTTTCCACTTATATCAGCTTAAGTGCTATTGCCAAGAGTTGGCCTTTGCAAACCAGAATGTTCCCCTGAACCCCTGGGAGCTGGGAATGTGATTCTGTCGAGCTGCACGTTGCTCCAAAAGCATTACTCAGAGCTCTGTTATGGAAAAACAGCAAACTGAGAGCAAGGAGTCTGTTTTGATTAGGGTTCTTTTTTTTGGGGGGGTGTGTTTTTTTATGTTTGTAGTATTTTGTTTTCCCTTAAGCCAAGTTGGTGATAATTTCCTTTCCTCCCTGGGAGGCTAAGGATCAAAAAAAATGAACATGGCACAATTCTAAGTCTCAGAATTGAAGATTTCCTATCCTACCTTTCTGCAAGAGGGTTTTAACACAGCTCCTTTTTCCAAGCCATGTGGGATTAACATGAGGTTGAGCTGCCAGGGTTGCTACTTAGCTTTTAGAAGTTAAAAAAATAATCTTTTGACATAAAGCAAAACTCCTTGAAGTCATCTAAGCCAGAGATAAAGATGCTTGCATCTACCCTTCAGAGACCTTAGGGATGCTAATGAGCTGAGCTACCCAACAGCCCCATGACATGGGCTACTGTGCTCTTGGGGACTCCATCTTCCCATGCTTGCAAAATCTGTGTACAAAGGGGACTACAGATATTAATATAATAAAGTTAATGCCAAGTTTCCAAATTGGGAAATAACAGGACTTGCCTCTGCCTACAGTCCCATGAGATCACAGTATCATTCAACTGTTCTGCATGTTGTTAAAATTAAACTAACAAGAGCAGCTTTAGAACAGCTGGGGGCCTGGAACAGCGGGAGCCTGACAGCTGCCCTCACTCCTCAGGCATTTCATGAGGCTCCTGTCCATATAAATTAAAAAGAACTGTTAACTGATTTCAATTTTTTTTTCCAGACTTTGTGATCTGGGAGGACAAGAAACAGATACAAAAGGTCTGCTCAGAGCCTTGTCACACCCCTCACACAGCTTTCTCCCCAGGATGCTCAGTCCCTGCTGTGCCCATCACCCAGGTTTGCTGCCCTGCAGACACAGCCCTTTTTAGCAACCAGGAGCCACAGGTCAGGACAACTGCAGAAGGGTTTTGTACTCTCTGAAGAGACTGAAATCCCCAGCACATCATGATTTACATTTACCTAAGCAGTCAGAACAGCTGCTCTAGGTTTTTACCTCCTTCAGCTGCACTCTGTTACTGAGGAGAGTGCTATCAGCATCTGCTTCACAGACAGAAGCCCACCCAGCACCCCAGCCCCAAGGGCTCTTAAATGGATTGACTTGACACCCCTGCACGTTCCACAACTGTCACTCATGAGGACAAGCACAAGAAAACCAAGATACTTACACAGCTAGACCAGTGCAAGGGTGTCAGTGTTAATCTCAGAGTCAAAATGATGAGACATTTCTTTCAAGTTTTTGCTCACACAGATCTTGTACGTCAGCTTGGATGAATCACTCACCTTCTGGCTTTCTTTGTATTATGTAGGGATTGCATTACCTCATGAGGAACACTTGGGGCATGCCTGAACTCTGCAGTACTGAAGACACGTGTGCATGGTTTTTTACAACAGAAGCAGCTACTAATTCCTCTTTAAGTTTTTTCTGGTGCCCCGTCCTTATGGGCCAGACAGCACTGCAGTCTATTTCCTCATTTTGCAGACTTGAGTAACAGACACTGCCCAAGCTCACAGGGGAGGGGAGTGCATCAGCTCTGTCTTTGGTTTCGCCCCAAAGAAGCGTGATGGGGAACTGCTCTGGTGTCAGACAGAGAACTGCCACAGCACCAGCAGAAACCTACCCCTGGCAACTGCCTCCTGCAAGCTGTTCCTCACCCCTCCCATCGTGAAGCTGTACATAGGAAGGGTGGGAGGAGAGATCCTTACCAAGAGGGAAAAAAATCAATACTGAACTGTAGGCAGCCCAGACTCAGGTGGTGGAAAGCAGAGGCTTCGCCCTCTCGGAGCCTGGGACATCCTCGTGGGGTTCTGGGTGCTGCCAGGAGCTGGTGGATCTTCCCAAGTGCCAATCCAACTCGTCACAGTTGCAACAACAAATGGAGGAAAACAACCGAGCCCGGACCACCCGAGTGCAGAGAACAAACATAACACAATTGGCACCTCCTTGGAACGTGTTACCAATTCCCTGCAAGGACAAGAAAGGAATTAATCAGTGCCAAACCTACAGGCACCCCCTAAGAGAGGAGGAAACACCAGAAAAATCAACCTTGCACCCAAAAGCAGCCCAGTATTGGCCCTCCAGACCTGGCCTAGGGAAGGAGCAGGCTGAGTAGGGCACACACCAACACCTCTGGGCTGAGCCTGCCTGTCCTGTCCATGGCACCTACTGCCCAGCACTTGCAGTGATTTTCCAGAGCCACTAGATGTTGCTGGAATAGCTATTGCTGAGCACCCCAGGCAGGGCTTGCCAGCAGGGAGCAGATGTTCTTGCAACAGGCATGGTCTTTCCATGTGCTGCATCCTGCCACAACAACAACAACAAAGTGCTCTCGAGAGCAGCAGGAGCCTTAACTCCCTCTCAGATCCTTATTCTAAGGCATTTCCTAGCAAATACTTACATGCAGGACAACCAGGACTGAATTTTGCACTGCAGGGGAGTTACAGAGGGTCAGAATGAATCGCACGGTGCTCCAGATGCGGAGGATGATGAAGATGACAGGGATGAGAACCAACTTCTTATCTGCTATGGAAGTCCGGGGCTGAAATGCAGGTGCTCTGGAGAGAATGGGGCGATACTCTGAGAGGGCTGCGTGCTGCCATGGAGAGGGGAGGTGGAGACAAAAATGTGAACAAAAAGCTACAGATACTGGACATTTTAGCTCTAAGGATTTTTTTCCCAAACAAACTAAATTTTTGCATGTTGTGGGAATCAGGGATCTGTGCCCTGGATCTGAGTGGCTGGAGGTGTAAGGTCCACAAGACTCTCCTATGGTAGAAGCTACTGGACACACTCAGATTCCTTGGCTGGGAGGGAGCAGGACAGCACAGCACCCAGAGCAGCTGCAGGGACACATGGTGCTGGAAACCAAGATGTTAATGTGGGTAAAGAGATTAAATCTCCTACCACCAGGCATACACAGCTGTGATGCACAGTATTCCCCTTCACCCCAGTACTCCCAGTCCTGAAACTTTCCTTCCTCCAGAACAGAGCTGGATGACAACCTCAGTCCAATGCCTCTGGGGGCTTTTCAGTGCAGCTTCCCACCCACTCCCAAAGTTTTTTCCTACCTGGAAAGCCCCTAGCACCCATGGGGGAGCCTGCAGCACAATACCCTGCATATCCCCAACAACAGCCATTTCCCCCTGCCTCTCTCAGACTGTGCAGGAGGAAAAAAAAAAAAAAATCAAGTGCCCAGGAATCTCTGGGTAGGAGCCTGGCCAGGTGGAGGGTTGTGTTTCCAGGCAGTCAGCTGCTATCTGACAGTGCTGGAACACAGAGTCCTCCTGCCTGATTCATGTCAGGTGACAGTGACAGCACAAGCAAACCCTTCCCAGCTCCCCTCTCCCTGGACCCTTGGGATTTGTCTGCAAGATCCTGCCCTAACCAGGGCCCTAACCAGGTTTGTCTTTATCCCAGCTACCACTGCTATCACTTCCAAGTGAGCAGGTTTGCTTTATATGGAAGGCCTCCTACCCAACTGTGCTTGGTTTTTTTTTTCCCCTAATACAACTTAGAGAAGAAAAACAAATCTCTGGATGTAGTTCCTTCTGCCACTCTAAATCTAGATCTGTTATACAAACATTGTCCTAGATGCCTGGATTCTTTGTTCACACAGAACAGCAGCAAATAAGCCTCTGAATTCTTAAACCCTCCTAGGACAGGGGGTTTGCCTGTATTGTACCTACATGTGGTGGCTATAATGCCCAGACTCTGTATGGGGGCTTTATGCTGCTAGTAACAAAAAAGGTATTGATAAATTCACACTATCATTAGAGATCCTAAAGTGGCTGAGGTTTGACAAATCCAGTCACCAAACTCAGGCTCAGTACAAGTGGAGCTGTGGAAGAGTGATTAAAGCTGAATTTTGTCCTTCACTTCATCTTTACATTTCACTCACGTGCACCCCTTCAATTTTTGAGAGGGTTTTACATTCTTTTTGGGCTAAGTTACTGTGTCACAATGCTACAGGCTGCTCACTCAGGGGTGTTGCTGCTCCCAGTGATGGGTGCACACAAAGCAACCCCTGCCTGTGGAGCTGCTCAACATGCAGCAAATTCTTCAGAGCACAGGAGGATATCATCACACTGCAAGTCTGTAAACTGAGCTGAAAGTTGCAAAACACTCACTGCTCTACTGATGTGCTTCTTGATGAGAATGTAGAGCACGGGCAAAGTCACATAGGCCAACATCTCCCAAACTTTCCCTGTTAACAACATCCACATGACCCGATCTTCTGCATCCAAGTTGACCCAACACCAGCCCACAGAAACGTTGGAGGCATCATAACCAATCTTCTTCAGAGCAACAGCAGCCACCGTAATGCCAAGGGGAACACCCCAGCTGAGGAAAGAACACAAAGAGACAGGTTAAACCAAGAACATTCTGCTTTTAGTTCCTCCACAGCCCAGGGAAAATGGGTGACTGACCAAGGGATTCTTCATCAGAATGCAAAAGTCCTCCTCCTAGGGACCTACTCCAGGAAGGTGGATCCCCGGTCCTGAAGGACAGATGCACAAAGCTGTGCTGCACTCTGAACTGGAACTTGGCAAGCAGACAGGGCCCAGTGAGGCAACCAGGAGACATCCCACCTGCTCCTCCCTGCTGTCCAGGTGAGGTCAAGGAGCACTGTACACAAAGTCACTGTCCTGTAGGACCCAAGCCAGCTGATTCACAGCTTTCAGGATACAAGGAATCAATCCCCTGACACTGATTCCTCAGTGACACTTGGGACAGACCAGCACATAAAGAAATCGACACTTTTATCCCACCACTTGGTTTTGTTTAAGTGGAGGTGTAGTCAATATTTTAGGAGCAAACAGATAATTTCTGCAGGTTTCTTCCCAAAGAAGAGCACTGGCAGCAACAACAAAAAGCTGAAAAGCAGAGAGGAGACCTATTGATTGTGTTGTGACTCTAGCCTCTCACTTGACTGCAGAGGCAAATCTAGGGAAAGATTTAGAAGAAAAATAACTGGTGACACATATGAATTGTCACTCAGCAGCTTGGGCTGCCCACAGAAACCATGAGCAAGAACTGAAAATTGTAGGAGCCTAAACATAAAAATCCTCAGCCCCTTCCTGGGTGCTGTAAATACCCAGGACTTCCCTGATCTGCCCTGCCCTCATTCACGTATTAATCCACAACTGAAATTTTCCCTGCACTTAACTGGATGCATCACCTGCCCTTCCCATGTTCATCCTCAGAGAAAGGCTTTGTGAAGCCTTAAGAGGGACATCAGGCACCTCCTCAACGAATAAGACAAATGCTTCAGCAAGTGCTCAGACTGAGCTCCCAGCATAACCTGCCCAGGGGCCCTCCAGATGCAAAGAAAACAAAGCCAGCACTGTAGAGCTCTGCTTATCTTCCTGCTTCACACTTATCTTTCACTGACAGCCTGGAGCAGCTGCAGGGAACATGAGAAGGATCTTCCTCCCAAAATCTCTTTCACATGCATCAGACTATGCAGGCAACCAGCAGTTGCCTAAACCAGATTATCCAAAACTCCCCAGCCCAGCTGAAAAACTCCAAGAGATAATCCCATGAGAGTAGATCACAAAACCACCCCCTTTGCCACTCTTAAATAAATGTCTGCACTCACTCATTCACAAAACAAATCTAAATATCATGCTGTAAAAATATCAGTCAGCCTTTTGGAATGTCTAGAGCATTTTGTTTCACTGTCCAGTTCAGAAAAAACAGTGCTAATCCAAGCCCTTGTGGTTACTTGAGAACAGTTCTGCTGCAGGAAGCTTTCCCTGTGCTATTATCAGGGCAGGCTCCCTAAAAACATTCCAAACATTGCCACCATCATTAAAGTTTCTACACAATTCTGGGCTCATATTGGTAAAAATAGTGATTTGCCTGAAAACAAGGATTACAGATGCAAAGACATGAAAATTCCAGTACATTTGGAAGAGCTGACCACTAAGGGAAAGAATTCAGGAGAACTGGCACTCCCCTAAGGAGCCATATGAAGTCACACGAGCACAAATGAGTCCAGCACCAAGAAAAAGGAAGTATATTTAAAACCTAATTTGCCTAAATAATGATCTCCCCAGTGACCTGAAACTGAAAGAGAATTATACAGGAAGCTAAAACCAGGTCTAATTACGAGACATGGATATGAGAGAACAGCCTAAGTACAGTGTTGCAATTACACAAGGCAGGACAAGAATCCTTTAACTACAGCAGTGTCCAGCTCAGGTTGTGTCAGTTTTCTGGTCCTCAGAATGCTTGTCTGGTCCATTCCTCACCCCCAGGCTGGGCCAGCTGCTCTCACAACAAAGATGACAACCCAATGAAGTGCTACTTGGTATTTACAAATGCAAAACAAGTGAGGTAGTCAGGAAATTTATGCTTTGGATGCAAGAAATTACACCTTACAGCTACGTAAATATTTTTAAAGCTAATTGCAAGCTTGTTTTCAAATATTACCTGAGCACAACACAAGTTTAAAATCAAAACAGAGCCTGCAGTTCTCTGGTCTAGCAGTAGAAGAGGTGGATGCATTTCCAGAGGAACCAACAAGGAACAAACCTGTTAGACAGGTTGCATCCAGTGTGACATCTTCCTTTCCCTAAAAAAAAAATTAATCAGGTCCTGGCTTCCCACATGTATTTAGTCAGCTCCACTCAGCTAAAGAACAAACAGTCTGTGGTCATACTCAGGATGAAGAGTTATTCATCTTGACAAACACTTGTCCCTTATGAGTTTCTGCTTGTGAAGAGTAGGAAACATGCAGGACCAAGCTCCATCCTGCCCTGAATCCCTCTCAGAGGGGTCTGGGAATGCCTCTTCACACAATGGTCACTGCATGACTGCATTAGCAACCTATGAAACAAGGAAGGAAAAAATAAAATATCCCGGCTTCTTGCCTTAGGACAAACACAATGGAAAGATCTTTAAAATGTCATCTGCTCTTTGCCACCTTCCCTTTTGTGACAGACAGGTCTCCCTCACTTACCTTCTGCAGCCCATGCACTTGCTAGTGGGTATCTCTACATATCAGTGTCAGCAGTTCCTGCCTGTGTGGTATTAAAGGATTTTTTACACTAAAAGCTACCCCAGGTGGCGAGTGGAACTTGGGAGAACCAAATAGTGTGAAGGGGAAACCATCTCTGAGCAGCATATTCAGAATTTGGTGTTACTGAGTTCTCAGCTAATGATAAAACTGCAGGGAAGGAATGAAGGAAGATGTATAACACAGGGATGGGCAGGGAACAGGTCCTAACATGTTTTTTGTGGCTTTTTATGTAGATCATAAAGCAGGATAGAGCTTTAAACACTGTCTCTGCCCAGAATGTGAGGCTTGATGAAGCAGAACCTGGTGACAGCCCTTCAGTGACAGTGTTCCCTCCTGTCCTGCCAACACAGCAAGTGGAACTCATTGACACCAGGGACAGAAGATGGCATTTTACTTTTACTGGAGACACCTGAAGGTAAACCTAGTAAATTCTCCCAGAGGAGATTCAGTTTGAACACTCCCTCCACTGTGTCACAGGGTTAGAGCAATCTTTGAGGATTTTCAGTGCACAGATCACAGTCAACATAATTTCACTCAATTGGACTGTTTCTTTCAGCACTTTGGAGCAGATAAGGTTGAAAAACATGAAATCAGACAGAGAAGTTCAAGTACATACAAAGGGAACACAACAAGTGATTAACAGACAGGAAAGTTACAAATAGGCCAGATTTCCATCAACTCTGCTGTAGCCTGCTGGAGACAGCACTTTCCTAAAGGAGCCAGACTGCTTTTTTCTGCTCCTTAACCAAAACCCTGTCCTCTCCATAATTCTGATAGTACAACTCTATTTACCTGAAATGAAAAAACCTAACAAACCCTCTGCACTCCCTCATTGCATCTTATTCCAACTTCCACAGCAATATCCTGGTGTACCAGATGTGTGGGCAGTCCTTAATGGCAAGCACTAATTAGCACCAGCAGGGCAGGAACTGAAGTTCCTCCCTGATTCACACTTGACTTTAATGTCTTTAATGTCTGTCTTTACCTCAGCTCTGATTCAACCATTTCCCAAATGATGTTGTTAGAAAAGGTGACAAATACTTGACTAAGAACCCCAAGAAAACTCAGTACTTGCCCTGATGCTTTTTGTTAGAAAACAAAACACCACCAGATTAAAACACCACCACTTCTTAATTTATTGCAAAAGCTTGGCAGCACAGAGGACTAAGGGATCACTGTTTTGCTCAGTGTGGAGGTAGCACATGATTCCACAGCCTCCAGTTGCATAATGAAAGCTTTTACTAAACATGATGTGGAAAACCAGCTCAGTAAATAGCAGAAAGTGAGACATAAAACTACACTGTGGTCTGGTTTGTCTTGCTTTCAATCAAACATGCCAAAACAACCTTCAGAGTGCTTTTCAAGCTGCCTCCTCACTTGGAGACTAATTTCTCCTCCGAGTATTGAATTACAGCAACCTGCCTGGAGAAAGGGGAAGGATCTACAGACCAGGCTGGAGCTGGGAAATCAGGGACCTGTGGAAACAGCTCCCAGACACAGGAGCTTTGGCAGCAGAATATCGGTGCTGCAAAAATAAGTTTCATATTATTTTCAGGATAGCAGAACAGATTGTGAAGGGAAAGGAGAAGCCAGGATTTTCAGTCATTACCTCTCGGCCAGAGATTTTTCTATGGGACGTGAATCAACTCATTTTTAACTTTTCCACATCCACACTTGGGACTTGGGGAAATCAGCAGGGTTAGTTAAAAAGCAGCAAACCCTTAGTTTAAAAGGCACTTTTGAAAAGGCACTTCAGGAAAGAGCAGGTGACTGCAGCACCCATCATAGCACCGGGTGCCGGTGGGATCCCCACCTCTGGGAACAGCACCCACCTCAGGAGATGGAAGCAGCAGAGCAAACCTGTGCTGGTGGGCGAGCCCCTCACAATGGTGAGATAGAGATAAACGGCAATGGCCATGGTCCAGAAGAAGGAGCTGGTGTTGGAGAAAGTGGAGAGGGCTCCCTGCAGCACGCAGTCCCAGGAAGTCTTCTGGAAATCCTGCAGCACCCCGTAGAAGTAGGAAAGGGCAGAGAGGAGATCGGCCAGAGAGAGGTAGAGGAGGAGCTGGCGGGGACGGCTCCGCAGCTCCGGCCACAGGGCATGGGTGCAGACCAGGAGGCTGGAACCCAGGAAAGAAAGGAGGCAGGAGATCAGCACCACCACCCGCTCCCAGGGGTACACCTCCGTGGGGGGCAGAGGGTCGGGCATGCCGAAGGGACCCGGATCCCAAAGCCGGGAGAGACCGGCAGAGGATGAGCGGGGACGGGGCAGGGGCGGGGAGAACCGCGGGAGTTACGCGGGGCTGCCCGCCCCCACCGTCATGTGAGCCCCGGGCCAACCCCCTGCCCCTCCCGGAGATTCCCTTGGGAAATCCCTAGGGAAGAGCTGGAAGAGCCAGGGTGCTTAGAGAGGAAAGGTCCTGCCTCCCCTCAGCCCTGAAACAGGTTTTGCTTTTTCTGTAAATGACAAAACTCGCCCCAGACTGCCCGGAGCAGGGTGACAGAAGAAGCCGATTCAGAAATAATTTTAAAAATTAATAAAAAATTATTTTAATTATTTATTAATAAAAAATATTTTAAAAATTATTATCTTTTTAAAAAATTTTGCTATTTTCTCCTAAAAGCCATACTTCGTGTCTTTCCTCCCACAGAAAGCACACCCTTTCCCGAGACAGCATATATATGTGCATATATATATATATATCTAATCAGAGAACGACATAATAGTCTTGGCTGAAAAAGTGCTTTCCAACCATCGACTCCAACTGTTCCCCCAACACTGCTGAGGCCACCACTGCCCCATGTCCCTCAAACCCCACATCTCCAGGGCTTTGAAACCCTTCCAGGGATGGGGACCCCTGTCCTGGCCAGCCTGGGCCAGATCCTGACAGCTTTTTCATTTTTTTCTAACAGCCAATCCAATCTAAACCTCCCCCAGCACAACTTGAGACCATTTCCTTTGTTCTGTTCCTCATTACTTGAGAGACCAACCCCCCTCCTCTTGCTGACATCCATATACACAGGTATCTTGGTACTTCACAGCTCACAGGGGCACAGTTTGCCATATAACACATCCAGATACCCAGGGGTTATCAGGCCAGCAACCTCCCCCAGCTCCCTCACCCTCCCGAGGTGGCACCAATGTTATCTTTACCTTCCACATTCTTTACTTTGAAAGATGTCAGCCCTGGCTCTCAGTCTCCTGCATCCTGTCAAGCAGAAAAGAAGCAGCAGAAACAGAGCATTCACAACTACATTAAACAGATTTTAAGTTTCTGTTGGTGAGCAAAATGGGATTTTTTTTAAACCCCTCTTCAAAGAACTTACAAGTTGAAAGTATCTCCTTGCTTGCTTCTAACTTGCTCAATACTTTGGATTCCACACAGACAACTCAGACTTTGCACCTTTGATTTGGGTAGTGATGTGCTCAGATTCCAAAGGAAATGCTTATTGTTTCAGGTGGATTGTTCTATCAAAGAGTTTAATCATTGCCCAGGTACCTAGCAATGAAGGCTCCCTCATTTTTAACAAGGTTTTATCTGGCCTGTAAAACCGGGTGCCTTTTCCCCCACCCAAGCACCTCTCAGCACCCTGAAGCCATCTAGCACACCTGACAAGTATCCTTAAAACCACTAATTATTCAGTGTTTCCATAGACTTTTGGCCATGGTGTCCTTTCAGTTTTACATTCCCATCTTTCACATTGAGAAGGGGTTCTTCCCAACAGTTTAAATCCTTTATTTTGACCAGTCTTGTATTTGGAACACAGCACAGTGAGTTTTTCAGGATAACTAGTACTTAAATGAAATATATTTTTGCACTATTGCCACTTTACTGCAAAAAACCATGACTTTACCTTTGACTAAAATAAACCCAGATTCCCCTCAGATGCATAAGATGGCTACTACTACTTACATGTCTCTTTAAGAGTAGTTTTTTTCATTTTTCCACTGCAGAAATTTCCTCTTCCACTACTCTGCTGTTCAGCTGTATTCAAAACTTGCAGGCAGTTCCACTGTCTCCTTAAAGTCATTATCTTCATCTGGTTTTGACTTCTAAGTCTAAATCCAATTTTCTAGAGACTCCTGGATGTCCCCAGGGATACATCAGTTTGTCAGGACAAGTCTTCACCTCCACCCAGTCCAGAAAGAGCTTTTGCCTCACGTTCAGTTCTGCCTTTGCTACTCAGGACTGGGTGCCAGTTCTGATGGAATTCTTCAGAGTTTTTCTCAGACTGATTGAAGTCAGGTTTGCCACAGCACAAGAGGGGGGCACCTGGGTTAGCACGCAGAGCACCCCAGAAATGAACCATCTTTCAGTTGCCTTTCCCGTGACATCCAAATGCGTGGCTTCTGCTGCAGAGATTCAGGACAAGTCACTCCAACACCTTTCCAAGAAGTTCCTAAATAGAACTTCAGAACTTTAAAAAATTCTCTTTACTGTCTCCAGCTGTATCCATGCTTCTTGGTCGCCTTGATGCACCTGTCATTTGCCCTGTAGAGTTACTTCCTTTGGAAACAAGATCTTCTTTCCATGTATATTTTTTGACCTTTACCACCCCATTAAGCTTCAGGCTTTTACATTTAGAAGTAGTTTATTTTGGAGCCTTCTGCCCTCTGCCTGTTCTTTCTAGGAAAAAAAGTTGCAGCAACTTGCATTTGCCCTGAACACTAAGGGCTTTTTAAAAACTGATTATTATTCCAGGCTTTTTTTAGCTACCATCTGACCCCAAAAAATCACGAGACAAAGCTTTGTCAGGGCTGCTGTGTTCCCAGTCATTGCTCTTACACATTCTTGGCTTCTTCCTTGTTCTTTGGTTTCCCTTTCCCCACTTTTACAGCACAAGACACTCACCCACTTATCACAAATATCCAGACAAACCACTTCACCAAATACCCTGGCTTTTGAGTATTGATTTTGTCTTGGGGTGATGCACAAGGCTCCACAATGCAGCTTAATTAAGTCTTGCAGAAAAGCAAATCAAGGCAAAACAGGAATTTTCATTTCTACTAAGTTGTGGTTGTGAGTCAGACATTCCATTCTATTCAGATCTAAAAAAGGAGTTTGTCAGATCATCAGAAGTTGTGAAGTAAACGACAGATGTATCCTTCCCTTAGCAAGCAGAAAGGGACAGGACAGACATAGGATCTTCTGCTGGATCTCTCCCTATTCTCTAAAAAAGTGAATATGATAAATTTATACAGCGAAGCCATCGCTCAACAGAAGGGCACACATGGAGAGTTACTGCTTCACATCCGAGTAGTAAAGGGCAATAACTTCTAACTGAAGTTTCCCTTTTTCATTATTCTGACATCTGCAGGACATCCCCCACCCAGCACCTCAGTGGCACTCCTGTAATTTGCCCTTGTTACCTTCTACTTGTCTCTGCCCAGAGTAGCATTCCTGCCCCCAGTCCCACACAATCTGCACTTGCCAGAGAAGAGAAATATTTGGAAACTACCCGAAGATACATGACATTTCAAAGGCAGTGTTTTATGTAGCTTGGAGAAGTAAAAATACAAGCAACCATCTGCTTCTCCTAAACCAACATACAAAACGAACATTCTCCTTTGAGAATTTCACCTTCAGATGCTCTTAAAGCTCTGGGAGGTCAAGCAGCCTGGTTTTTGGTGGAAAGACACAGAAAACTTTTTCCTGATTGAATTAATCTCACCAACAACTAAAAGAGCTTTCTGACACATGGAGTACACCCTGCATCTTCCAAAGCATCAGCTGAGCTCTAACTACAAATTTACTTCTGCTATCTGTGAGATAGAATGTACTGACATAATCTTTCAAATAAAAAAAAGGGTTCAGCAAGAAGTTTTCATTTGCCTTTGCTGCTGGCTGGGAAGCTGGGCTGAGACATAGTTCTGGTAGCTGTGGTCACATGCCATAGGGAACTGGTTATCACTTTTAAATGATTATTTGGAATGGAAACCCCCACAGTAGCTCTCCACACCACAGACTCAATGCTTGCTTACACTGTGCCATGGTACCCTCCTGATTTTGTGCCAAATCAGTGGGACAAGCTTTTGTCAGAGATGAAAACACTTCAGGAAAAAAGTACATAAGCAAAAGTTCTGGTCTGACTGTATCTTACTGCCTTGATATGTTCAAAGGCCAACTCCAGCTTCACCAGGGAGAGAGGAGCCTGGGCTGCTCCTGAGCAATTACAACACTGTTTCCCATCACAGATTCAGAGCCCAAACGTGTGAGGAAGAAAACTTAGCACCATTTGTAGCTGTTTTTCCGATCACTAGCCAAGAGAATCCCAGCTCCCTTCATCACCTTCACTTGGAGGCCACATTGATTACAACCCTGACTGCAAGTGCCAGCACAATCAGCCACACTCACTCCCCACCAGAGGTCACTCCAGTTCCAGGCAGTGATATTTTTCCCATCACCATTGTCCCCATCTCTCTGATGAAGGCAGATGCCTCCAGCAGCACCAGGTGCTCCCTTGCTCACCTTTTGCCATCCCTGGCTCATCCCCACAGCTTAGACAGGAGCTTCAAGTAGGAGCCTGGCAGAAACTGGGTAGAATCCAGTTTCATTGCACCCATAAAAAGAGATAAACAGGTATTGCAATAACCACAAATTTTAATTAAAAGTTATCTAGTAGTTTTACTAGCACCTGAGCTCTTGGTTTCCAGGAGAATGAGACTATTTTTCTAAGCCATCACCTGATCCTTCAGTTCACTGCACCAGCTGAAAGGCAGCCAGGGAAGCATGGTTAAGAGAAGGCATCTGAGAGAGGCAGAAATCCTCATGTTTGTCCTTTGTTGCTTTTTTGAGCATGTGACTGAAACCCCCCCCCATATTTACATTTCTAGCAGTCCTGGCACAGACTAAAGACCTAATCCTTTCCTTGACTTTGTTAACCCCATCTATTCCATTTCAAATGGACAGTAATACAGGCAGCTTTGATACAGTACTAATAAAAGACACCTAGGGCTGCTCAAGAGATTCCAAAATGATCACTGCCAGCCCTCACAATGATTTCTCAGTAGCTGCCCCCTCCAGACAACTTCTTCAAATAGGTTTAGAAAAATCAAGAAAGACAAAAACAAACAACAAACCAAATCAAACACAAGGAAACACATTCCCAACCTATTTACTTAGAACACCGAGTATCCAGGCAGTAAGTTAAAGAGGTGCAGACACTACAACCAAGGCCCACGCAGAGCTTTGATTTTCAGAGATTTTAAAGGTTTTATTTGGCAAATGCTGGGGACAAGACAGCTCTGTAACAAGTACTGCTGGGTACCATCAAGTCCAATAGGAGGAATCTGCCATCCACATGCAAAGAGGGATGCTGGAAGTCCAGCACAGGAGCCATGTTACACACAGGCTTTCTGGAACCACAACTGCAACACACAGAGGAAAACATAGAGCCAGTACAGTATTTTGGAGCTATAAATACTATGTCTTGGTTTGCCCTGACCTTCCTCATGTGGGAAACTACAAAGCAAAGTTCTGTAGTTTTAATTTCAATTTAACCCCTCTGTGAAAGAAGGTTAACACCAACAGCTCCTACTCTCCACCAGGAAGCAGAGGTATTGCACAGCAAAAGTAGAACCAGACCAGCCCTCATGGTGTCACACTACCTGAAAATAACCACATCATTATTTAGTTTCAATTCATTCTAAGTGGTCTGAAATGAATAAAATGTGTAAATTCCTATTTCACCTTGATTATACAAGACCAATTACTGTGACTTTGCTGCTGTTACTCCTGGACAGACACCCACCATTCTCCTGCTTTCCAGCCCTCTGTTTTCACACATTCAGTGTCTCAATACAAACTCTGGCATTTTAAGGGCTTCTCCAACCTGGCTCCTTGTGACTCTCATGACACTGGAACACAGAGTCCCCTTATCTTCTCCAACCACACCATCATCATCGGCAACCCTGCGAGTGACAAATTTTCCACTGTTGGCAAGCTCAGGAGTGGGACAGACAGAACACCCTTGAGGCAAGCATGAATGTGTAAAAGCCTGGCTGGAGATGACCCTGGGATTTATGCAGCCTGCCATGGCCCAGCTCCTGTCCCAGGACCACAGAGCCCCTGCATGCAGCTGCTGGAACAGGACCCAGCTCAGCCAGCCCAGCACCTTCCCCTGCTGCAAGGAGATGCTTTGTCATTTTAAAGCAGTTTCCCACTAGCATCAAAATCATGCAGTCAGGCTGCAGAGATCACACAAGAATTCAAGCCAGCAGCTCTTCAAAAAAAGCCAGGAGACATTTTTGCAGGCAGAATGTAATTAGCTGCACTCCTGGCATCAAGCCAGAGGAAGCAATGAATTAAAGTATGCTCCGAGTGTTGTGATAAGTTTTCATTTCACATTGAAATGAGATTAATATGGGATATTCCTTCCTTCTGTGGCTGCATGGAGAAAAATAATAGTATTAATACTCTCACAATGAAACAGGCTACACCATGGATGAAAACATTTAGATTTAGGCTCTGATATTAAGGTCATGCAGGTCAGACAAGTATGCAGTGGTGGCACTTTGGAAAAGGGCACACAAAGAGGCACTCTGTAGTCATCTGTCAATGCTGCTTTTTTAGCCATTCTCATTACCTATACTAAATATGTATGGACTGCACCCCTTATATTTAGCAGTAGGAAAAAAAGGCCAAAAAGTAGGATTTGGGAGGGTTGGAGATACACACTGTCATTTGCAACAGAAAGGTCTGCCTACAGCCTGCAGTTTTAACACAGCTGAGACAGGAATATAAAAGTTAATAATGAGAGCCTCAAGTAGGAAAAGCCAGGAAGCACATCAGCTTCCCTCGGTACTGAACTAGAAGCCTCACTGAAGTTATTTCACACAAGTTATTTGAACCAGCTGAGTGTGAAGCAGCAAAGAGACAATTCTGCTAAAGGGTACAACAGGAGCCCAGAAGACTCTATTTCTTTGGCACAACACTCAGCATCTATAGTCCAAAATCCAAATTTGACCTTGAAAAAGGGTTGTAAAACACCAAGTCATGCTCCTGACACTCCTTCTTTGAAGGCAGACATAAACCATTTGTGTTAAGCCATTTACAGATTCTCTCTCCACATGTGGGTGCTGCCTGCAGGTCCCAGCACAGCCACTTTTGTCCAGCCATGGTCACATCCCCAGCACAGAACTCCAGAGCACACCACTTGGTACTCACCAACACTGCTTCCATCATGCTTCTTTCCCAGCTACCAAAGGGCACATTTAACATAACTATTTGACATCCAGTGCCCACATCTTTACAGAAAGTACCTGGAGGGTCAGTCACTTCGAGCCATCCTGGTTTAAGCACAACTGCAAAGTAATGTACAGGAAACTCAAAGAGCAGAACGTGATTTTACAACCCAAAATTCAAACTCACTGACTTTATTAACACAGGTGAAGCTGCTGAGGAATGACATTGTAAGTGAGGCAGGTCAAGCCCCACATGTTTGTCACCCCAACCACATTCCAGGCATTGCATCAGTTCCATTCAGCCACCACCCAGCTCAGACTGAGTGTGGAGTGGTGGCACTTTGGGGAAGGACACTAGAAAGGGCACAGAAAACAAGAGGCTCTCTCTGTAGTGATCTTCATGGTGATCCCCCAATGATACTTTTTAGCTGTTCTCATTACTGAGAACAACACACCCTGTTTCTCCACAGGAAGTGTGGAACTGATCCTCATCTTTAGCTCCAGAAAGAGGAAAACACTCTGAAATTTAAAAAGCCATAGAAAAACAGTAATTTATCAGGAAATCCAGTGTACCAGCTCAAAGCATCTGTCTTACAACAAATATCCTGGAAAGGCAGAGGTGAAGTTTTAGAAAATTTGCAGCAGCAGGATCCCATGCTGCCTTTATCTTTTGAGTGCAGACTTTTTATAGGCAGTTCATGAAGTTTCACAACTCCCTGCTGCAGACACCCCAAGCTCCAGTGCAACACAGGACACCCAGGCAGCATCCCAACCTGGATCCCCATCCACCTCTCAAGCCGTGGAGACAGGAGGCAGGCCCAACAATGTGTAGCACTTCTAGGGCAGTATACTTGCTGATTGCTTCCTTGACTATTGTTCACAACAACCAGCTAAGACACTGCCAAAGAAACACTCACAGCTGGCATCACCCAAGGAGGGGAGTTAGGGGAAGTTGAGTTGAACTCCTCATTCACAGAAGGCAAGAGTCTGGGGACAAACAAAGAGTCAATGAAACAACAGCAGCAGTACTGAAGAAAACAGCTTTCAAGGAAGAAGAGCCATAAATTGACAGTTACTTTGTTCCTTATGCTTGATCAGGTTAAGGCCTCTGAGAATTACAACTGTTAACAAGATAAACCCATCTCACTTGCCCACCATCCATATTTACCTCAGTGAGCTCCCCACTTTCACACACCACCATTCAGGCAAGGCAGTGACATAATAAAGTGCTTCCAGATGCTTAATAGCTTGAGACACAAACCTGTTTAAAGTCTTGGTGGGTTCACTTGACTGCCCAGCTCTGCTCTTAGGTAGCTCATACTATGTTAGACAGAAAGAGAACTCACTGGGAATTCACTCCTATTTACCTGCAAAACAAACAAAAAGGGACTGATACTTACCTGCACGAGAGCCATTTTACTTTCATATTTTCCAGATCCAACCATCTGGAATACAAAAGATAAGGTGTTATCCAGCATTCCTGCAATCCTAAACTCCTGGAAGCACAAGAACATGTGAGAAGGCAGCCTTCAGGGCAATGCAATTCCTTACCTCTTGCATCACAACCCCAACAGCAGGTTATTACCCTTGGGGACCTTTTCTGCAACAATTGAGTATAAATGTAAAACATGCTGCAGGACCAGAGGCTCAGACTTCCATCAGCCTCTAATTTCTTTCAGTGGCAACCCCACAGCTGTGTATTCTGAGACATCCAGGCTTCCTATTCCCCCTCCTAATGCACCAGGAATTTGGTTTGTGTTTGGATATCAAGACAGAGCTAACAATTGTTTCTCACTCTCACCCTGTTTTGCTCTCAGTGAAGCTGTGTTTCAACTTAGGAGTTACAAAAATCTGCAAAGAAGGGCATGAGCACCACCTGAATGGCAAGAACTGAAAGACTGCAAAAAAAGCAGATATTAAGACCCCAAACTCTGGGCTATCACCGAGTCTTCAGAACAGCCAGCCTTCAGGTGGAAGCTTTTTTTAAAAGACATAGAATAACCCAAACCATTTATGTGATGAAGCTCAGTGGCCTCTTTTGTAGAGGGTGCAGGTGATGGGAAAAGCTCATGCACTGTATATAGTATCAAAGGAGACTGCCAAAGGTGAAATGAAATACTGTAACTGCAACACCAATCAAAGCAGAGAACAGCAATACCCACCAGACTTTGTGATAACAGAACCAGGGCTCCATTCCTTGGGTCCCAGGAGACAGCAGCAGCTCCTTAACAAATCACTTTTTGACTGTAGCCTTTTCACCCTAAGGAAAACCATTCCAAAACATCAAAATCAAAACTTGACATCAGAACCCACCTTTTTGCCCTGATATTATGTCCCACTCTGGAACCAGCTGTCTTGTTTAAACAATGACCTAACCATCCCTCCAACATTTCCCATCAGGATCAGAACAAACCAGACTATTTCAAAGGCAATTAACAGGTCAGGGACAAGCACAGCTATAGGAGAGCAAAACAATCTGGTACAGATGAGGAAGATACTACATCTTTCATCCTTCTCTGGGGACACATAAGACTGCAGAATTGCTGTTTTGGGAACTGTAAAACTCTCCTTTGAGCCACTAAAAATTAAGCATGACAGGGCCAGGGAAGAGATGCTTTTGGGGACAACCTTGTATCTGTGCAGCAGGATGATGATTCTACTTTTAATGTTTGAAACCATTTTAGCTCCCCTCTCCTGCTTGCTACCTGTAAGGAGGAAACAAATCATCTGGCTGAAACTGCTTAACATCCACAGAACATGGAGTAGCAAAACCACCCTTGTATTTAAGTCTCACAGAAAGGACAGGCCAAAAAAAAAAAAAGTGCCCAACACCCAAAGTAGAAAAGAGTGAGTGCACCATCAGTGCCACTCAGCTGTTCCACACAGATCTAATCCATTGAGTCCTGCTCCTGGCAGCCAAAGCTCTCAATAAATCTAAACAATATCTATTAAATCTGTGCAGCTTATTATGTTTTTTCATGGTACAGTCTAAGATGTTAGCTGAATGGGGACTGCTGTACAAGGCACAGTGCAGTGATACAGTAGAACATATCCCTACCCCTAAGGATTTTATTCTGCACTGACATTGACAACTGTGTTGCATGAGACAAGATATTAATTCTTCCTTCAAAATCATCGCAGAGTCATCTTAGAAAAAACTCATCTCTCCTTCATATGGACAAAAATCTTCACAGTACTGAGGACAAATTAAATCTCATCACAGGCATGTATGCAGGAGCATCCTTTTCCACCTTTCCTGTTGGTGTACCCGCAGAGTACATAAAAGCTGCAACTGAAAGCTTTTAATTACAAGAGTCTGGGAAAATAGACATGGGTTTGTTTTCTTCCACAAATAAGATATCCACAAATCCCCTCCACAGGTGTCAGTGAGATTTAGCATCACGTGGAGTTCAAACAAGCTGGGAAGCAGGCAAGGATCCTTCAAGTTTTACAAGCACAGTTTGAAAAATATGCAGCAAATGCTCAGGGGCAAAAAGCAGCCCCTCTGCAGACCTAGAACCATTTCACTCTGATCATTTGCTGCTGTAGCTGTAGGGAAAACAAGAATTTCCCACAGTGAATAAAGTTATCCAGCTCCTGAGTTTGCTCTTATTTGCAGGTGGTCAGAAGCTATATTTCTAGAGATGACTGACTTGGGAATACCTTTGAAGTCTTCCAGGAAAACCAAACAACTTCACTGGTTTAGAGTTGGAAGAGATCTGTACAGAAGTGCAGGCCAATAAGGTGTACAACTTTCCTGCTTCAGTGGCTTGTCTAACAGCAAATCCTTTTCTCCTCCCTTTAGTTCGAGTACCTGGCAAATTCACTGTGATTGTGCACTTATGGAAAGCATTCTAGCTTTAGGGAATTGCCTACAAGGAATTAACCTACAAAGAAATCACTGCTATGAAAAACAAGCTGATGGGTGTGGAGGATGAAAATGCTCTCCTGTTACGGAAATACTGCATTCCAAGAAAGAAAAAAGTCCTGTCAGGTAAGATCTGCAGCAATCACTTTATCATCACTGAAATATGTGATACCATAAGCTTCATTTAACCAAGCACATTTATTTCAGGTTCATTCCCAGCTTTGTGTCATCCTGTTGTCAACAAGTGGAGTTTCAAGCTATGGCTGACCTAGTCACAACCCTTGAGCTAGTACCTGAAGCATTACATGAACTTTCTCTGAAGTTCTGAAAAACTCCTGCTGGAAGCTTGATGCATCAGATCCTCTGTCCCTGGAAGCTTCAAACCCTTCCTGTTTTAAAGCAAAACAAAGCTGCGTTTTCATACATGAAATCTGTGAGTGAAACTCAGCAACAGGAGAAAGCTTGAGAAAATTGACTTTTCCAAAGTTCAGAGGGATTTAATTTGGAAGAGACTCCTGATGATCAGGTCAGCTGCCTAATCTAAAAAGGGCTCACTTCCAAACTAGACCAGGATTCTCATTGTCTTTTATACAGACTGCTTTTATCAACCCTGCTTATTTCTAAACCATATGATTAGGAGTCATATCCAGCTGAGTCTATTACATTTACTAAGATGAACTGGCATCCTAAAGAAAAATCATCCTAAAGCAACACCAAACCACAGTGGTGCTTGCAGAACAAGGACAAATTCTCTCTTTTCTCCCAGTGAAGGTGTCAGTCTTTCCTATTATGGACCTTCAGATAGAAGAAGAAGTGTCTTGCCTCTCCAAACACAGACTGTTTTCCTGACTTAGAACCTTACAGAGGTTTCCCTTTCTCAGATGAGCATACATTTGATAAATTCTGACTGGTTTGATACAAGCCCTGTGATATAAGGATCCTGTGGTTTGGCTTACTGTCTCCAAAATTTTTCAAATTAGTGCTGTATTATCTTCTACTGCAACTCCTGAGAAATGTGACCAAGTACACCAGAAAATGATTCTAGGTTAAGACTTGGCAATGCTTATTAAGAACTGTTACTATCAAACTTCTGTCACTCTCCTCCAAACTCCCCAAATACAGGACATAAGCCCCATAACAACAACTGCTGGCCTTTTTTTATTACTCATACAGCAGAAACTTCCCTTAGGAAATATATTGCCATGCCCCTAGATAGGAAACATATTTACCAGTTTCTTACAGCTCCGTGGCAGGAGTTGATCCAGCTGGCAGTGCTACCCGAGGTCCATCTCAGCTCCCAGGTGATCCCACCTTGCTGCTGCTGGGCCTGATATGCTTCAAACAAGCTGAAGGACAAGTTCCAGAGCAGTGCAGGCATCTGCTTCATCATTCAGACCCACTGCAAACTCCAAGAGTTCCTGCTTTCTTGATATAGCTGCAACTCCACCCCACCTGCTGCCACCTCCTGCAGGCAACCTCACTGCTAATCAGGAATTGTGACAATACCTCTGCAGTGAGTCACAGGCTGTCTAAAACAAAGCAGAATTAGAAGAAAAGACAGGCAGTGCTAGCAGCTCCTTTCTGTAAAACATGGAAGTTGAAAAATCACACAAGCTAAGGAAGGGACAGAATGCCAGGGGAAAAGAGAGAGTCCTGGTTTGAGACTGGTTGGCTTTTCTACCTGCAGGACAGCTGCATTCCTACCCCTTGGATTTCCAGTTAGTCCCTCAGCTCAGAGAGCCATGGCCATTTGGGTAACAGGCTATTTTCATCCTATTCCAGGTGACATGTTAAAAAACAACAGCAGTTTCACAGCCCCAGGATCATGTTGCAGACAGAAGCCAGATCTGCTCTCAGAGCTTCTTTCCTCAAACTTTCCTGCACTCCAAGAAATACAAAAGCTCTAAGATATGACAGTGAAAATTCAGGCAGGACTTGAGGTTATTAGAAACCTGAGATCACCAAGACAGCTATTTCTGTCACTCAATCAGCTATTCCCAAGAAATACAGACACAAACATTCCTTAAAACATGGTACAATTAAGGATAATACAAGGAAAATCTACAGCAACCATCACCCATACACTAAAAGAAGCATATTTAAAGACAACCATATCTCACCCAAGTGAATCTGCATTTAGGACCTCACTGGGCCTGAACAGTATCAACAGCAACATGAAATTCCCACATCAAAACTAGATAAAGCCAAGTTCACAAACTGAACTTAGTGCATATTACACTTCACACAATTTCCCTCCTTTCCCTTTTCCCTTTACACAGTTTCCTCCCTCTATTTTATTTAACAAATAAGTCACAGAGAATGAACTTCATCACCCAAAGGTTTAAGCAGAAGCAAAAATGTTCTGTTAAACCTACTCTGTGGTCATTTATCAAATATCCTAAAAACTGGTTCTCTCCTTACAGCATCTCAAAAAGGCCTTTCAGGAGTTTTCAGTTTGGAGCTAACAAACAGCTCACAGTTCTACCAACAGCTGAGCCAGCTACTACATCTACATAAGCACAACTAATTTTTTTGGATAAAGATGCCCCAAACAAAAGTAATTTCCAGCAGTGAGCTGTGCAAAACAGTAAAGTGTGGTGGGCAGCCCCATCCAAGACTGCAATATTGCCTGGGCTCCTGGAAGCAAGGCTGACCCTTTTCCTGGCTGGCTCCACTCCACAGCAATGAGTACAGGCTGAGAACAACAGCTATTCAGGGGTTCTGCTGAGTCAGCACCTTGGGAGAGGCCTGGGCAGAGCAGACTGCAGAGGACTGGAAGCCATACAGAAGTGTCTGTGACTCATGAGCCAAGCAGCAGCCAGAGATCATAAACCCAGAGTCAGAGCTGTCTGTAGCCCCATGTCTGCTCTAGCATGTCAGCCCCCAAACCAAAAATCTGTGGGTTTATAGCCTACATGGGCCTGCAAAAGTTTATCCGTGTCAAGAAGTTCTTGCCCTGTAACCCCAGTTCACTGTGCTGGGACAGAGAGGACACTGCCAGGCTGATTCATAGCAGAGATTTTACTGTCACAACACTGTATCTGGTTGCACAAGAGAAAAGCCCATCATTCCTTGTAAGATGCATTTCAATTAATCATAAGTGCACTGCGATATTCTAGATAAGGATAGAGTCTTTGCATCTCAGCTGCTTCCCTTGTAATGAGATTCAGCAGCCAACCCCCATCACCAGGGGAGAACATCTACAGGAAGGCTCAAGTGAAAAAGATTCAAAGATTTTTCACTAGTATACAATTTGTTTGCTCTAATTCCTCTTACCAAAGCCTTCTCTTGTCCACTGGGTGAAGGATTCTTTTTTTCAGAGAGAAGGTTGCTTCACACAGGCTGGGTGTAGTTTTGATGCCTGCTCACTGCTCCTACAATACGTTCAAATGCAAACAGAAGAAAATACATAAAACTGAAGGCTCAAATTAGATTCCCACAGTCCTATAAGCCCCTTCAGCTGAGTCTCTCTGGAAACAAAACAATGGCTCATGTGTTATTAACTTCTCTCTATCTGCAGTAAGAGATGGTCTGTACCAGTTACTAGAAGATTACTGGTGTTCCACCTCAAAATACAGGCTTGCTACAAAATGGACTGGCAAGTTTCAAACTCCAAACGAGACCCCAGTCATACAAGGACACTTGCTAAAGAGAAGTCCTCTCTATCCAGTTGTAGAGAACAAGCAGAAATACTGTTTTTATTAAAAAGGGTGATTGACATCTTTTCTGTTGTGTTTCTTATTTAACCAGCTTTCTGTCAAAGCCACAGTGTGAGTGCAAAGAAAAGATTTTCCCAAACCTCTAGTAAAAATCCTCAGGTTCCCCTCATCTTTGAGACAGAGGTACATGCCCTGAGATACCAATAGGCCAGGACAGAAAGCAGCTCTCTTCTCATTATCAGTATGAAATCTGCCATTGTGTCACACTCCAGGCCTGTCTAACCCCCATGATACAGAACAGATCAAAACAGAGCAAAGCATTGTTGAAACACGACAGTCAGAAACAGCAAGCAGAAACAGGCAATTTATTAGCTACAGTTTTCAGAAGAGTTTTTCTTTCCTGCTCTGACCATAGGCTTATTCAGTTCTGTCTGCCTAGATGGATGTCTTTGTCAGCCTTTTAAGGTGAGGAGAATGTTAAAAAGCCCTACAAAGCCACAAAATTAGTGTTGGAGACTCCCAATCTGGAAACAAAAGGACAAAGCACCAAGCATCCCCAGCATTGCTTCATCAAAATCAGTGGAGTGGCCCAGGCAGTGATTTTAGCTTCATGTTACTACTACATCATCGTTCACCCCTCAAATATTTCTTTTTTTTTGTGCTTCAGCTTTCTGAAGCTACTTAAAACAGGTCAGTTAACTTTCTCTTGGGGACAAAACACAGTGTGAGATGACAAGTCAGAAATGTGGCCACCAGACCTGCCTGTACTCAGCATCTCTGGGGCAGGTGCAGAGGGCACCAAGCAGGAGGGAAGCAAAAAAGAAGCCTCAGTATTTAAGAATCCTTTGCCCCTCTTGCCCTGCTTGGAATTTAGACCGGGGAGGTTCACAGAGCCCAGAGCCAACATTTTCACAGTACACATGTTTTTGTTGCATTCATTAGGCCTGAAGCAGAGTCCTAGATGCAACCCCACTCACAGGATCTGTACTTTGTTAGACTATCAGTTCTTCAAATAAGAGCAGAGCTCCAGCCTGACCAAGGTGTGCACTGGAACCATCAGTGGCAAATGGTTATGGCAAATGGAAACATAAACATAACTCCTTGCTGGTGCACTTTTAACATTACTGATTGCCAAGACCATCAATGGGAGAAGCAAAGGAGGCACTAGGAGAGTATGGAACTCACCATAACTAAGCATTACATGTTTACTCTCTGTAAAAGAGAGCAAACTGAGCTATTACACACACACATACACACACAAAAAAAAACCAAACAAAAAACCACCAAACAAAAAAAAAAAAAATCCCAAAGAAACCAACAAAATAAACCCTACCTCACAGCACTTAAAAATACAAAGCCAATAACAACCAACCAAGCTCACCCTCAGTAGGTGGAAACTTCAAAACACACTGGCATATATACAGCTAATAAAGCATCAAACCAGACTGTACAGGTGAGAAGTAGGCTGCTTAGAAATGAATACATTTTCTAATCACAGATATAAAACATGGGTGGGCCTCTCTTCAAATTACAGACAAAAAGTTCATCTCCATTCAGCCCACCTGCTCTGCTGAGCTGCCCCTGAAAGGTAACAGGGGAAATAACACCAAAGCTGAGCCCAGACCTGTGCTGGTGTGGGCAAGGAGCTCTAATGACCTGGTACCTCCTTACCTCTGATGTGAAATGACTGCCACTGCCTTTTTCAATTCTTACCTGAGCAAGCCCTTCCTAAATAATGGAAAGGCCCTCTCCTAGGTAATGCAGCAGTTGTGGAGATAATCCCATTGCTCAGACACCTGAAACCTCATGCTAAGCAGGTGAGTGATGCATAGGGCACACCAAGTTTCACTCTGGCAGTGTTCAGGAAGACTGAACAAAGCCAAATGCAGGCTGACAGAGCCTTCCTCCCCTATAGGACATCTGGTGATACCAGCACTGGAGCTGTAATATTTATCCTTCCCATATAACATGAATGTGTTGAGCCAGCTAACAACACTGGAAATAGGATGGAGAGGACAGTTTGTGCTCAGTGCAGCAGGAGAGGGAGTTAACTGCCAGCTCCTTGCAAAGAATTAAGTCTTCAGCTTCTCTGTTCCCCCAGCTAAGTGCTAGGCATGGTGATGAACCAGTGGCTAATACCACACAAATGCAGGTACCTTGTGTCCTGGAAGTAGAAGCCAAACAATCAACTCACCAGAATCCCTTACTGCTCACTACACTCCAGCTGCTAAGTAGCACCCTGAGTTTCCCCTGGATGGCTGCAGCACATTTGAGTGTGAGCATGCAGCTGCTTTTTTGGGTGTTATTACTTTCTGGGATCCCCCAAAAACCAGACACTCACCAGGATCCCTGTGTTGAGTATGAGGGGCTTAAAAGTAGGGGGCTACAAAACAGGTAAAGCAAGAGAAAGTGAAGGAAACATGTTTTACCCCAACATTACAGACTGGCAAGGGCAGTTCCTGTGCCAGTTTCTTACCTGACTTCCAGGACCCCTGACTGCTTTCCTAGCTGTACATTTGTGGACAGGCACACACCCCCCAGTCCCTCTCAGCCCCAAAAAGGCTCTGGCAGAGTACAACAGGCAGATCCCCACAGAACACCTGGAGGCACAAGCACAAACACAGCCCCCAGGCTGCACTCACCTGGAGGGACAGAGGCTCAGGGCAGCTCCAGGTCAGATCCCTGCGGGGTCTCAGCAGAGCAGCTGCAAGGCTGGGGAGGAAAATCCTCTTTGATCCACTGGGATCCTTGGGATCGAAGAGACAAAGGCAGGCTCAGGCCTGAACAAGCCCAGACAAGCCCAAATTAAGCCACTTCCTGAGCTTGCCGGGTTGGAAGCCAAGCCAGCCCTCGGGCTGTCAGAGCCAGGTACCAGGTTGGTGCAGAGCCCAGGGGGGGATCAGCACCCACCGAGGGGTGACCCCCCCAGGACCCAACTGGTGCAGCCTCAGCGATTCCAGTGAAGCTGAAATCCAAGTGAAAACGGGGGGCACTTGCAACTTCAGCATGTCGGGGCCGAAAAAAAAAAACAAACCAAAAAAAACCCAAAAAGCAAGATTGCTCCAGGATCCTTCCTGGCAAAGGAATGTAACCCACAACTTTGCAATCGCCAGGAATTGGAACAAGAGAAAGTGGCAGCACAGACACTGCAGCAGGGACAGCAGAAACCCAGCACTGCAAGGCACTCAGCACCAAACCCATCCCTTAGGGGCTGAGGTTCTCCTCCTGCCAGCCCACACAGCTTAAACCCACCCATCCCAAACATGCTCCCCCCCACCCAACACTAATTTTGTTAAAAGTGCTGTGGAGGGAGGCTAAGGCACCTCATTCATTCTCCAGAGAAGCACTTACTGTGCACACAGCTAATTAATAACCAACCCTATGAGACAGAACTGCAGCAGCCTCCCCACCACTCTCACAATGCAGATATTTCTTCTCTCCTTTGTATCAGTGAGTCTTGACATTCATTTTTCTTAAATAAAGCTGCCAGATTCCAGTTTCAGTCCAGCACAAGCTCAGAGCAGAACCCTGCTGCTTTGCTGGATGACTCCACTATTACCTACTGGCACAAGTAAAGAATTTGGCCCATTAAATCCATCCCTGATAACAAGGCAAAACCCACACAAAACGAAACAACCAAAACCTGCAAGCTTGGTTTTGGGTTTCTTTTTTGGGTTTCTTTTTAAACAGGCCATCCAATTCTATTGAATTTTTCAACCAACAGTTAAGAGAACCCTCTGAAGTTTCCAATGCCCAGGTGTCCCCCCAATGCCCTTTAGAAAGATGAAGGGTGGTCTGAAGAAACAAGGTTGTAACCATCCTCACAGCATTGCTGCCTGCCTGACAGGGATGCTCTTTTGCAGCCCAGGAAGAGTTTCCCCAGGTGTGTACATCTGGCTATGTCCATTTCCACATTTATATTTACCCTGCAGGTGGATTCCTTTGGATTGGCCTTTTCTATCTCCACAGGTTAGGGCAGGCCTGGAAGCTCCCTTTAAAAGCAGGGTTTGAAGCCAAATCTTGAGATTTGCCAAGCACAGGTGGGTATTGCTGATGGATGGGTATTACTGATGGATGGGTATTACTGATGGACCCCAAGCAGATTTAGTGGCTGGATACACTCTGATTCACTGTTGGGCACAACCACCACTGGCACAAGAGGATTTTTGTCATTTCCCAGACAACTGAGACACTTTAAAGTTGAACAGAAAGATTAAGATGACTGAGCTTGCTAAGTGCATGCATTTGAAGCCAGGACTCCAAGGCTTCCTGCAGGCATGCTGGCACCAGGACTGGAGTGATTTTGAAGCAGCACTGGCATCCTGCCACACTAGGGGCAACTGCTGCCTTTAACCCACATGAGCTGTCACCACTTCAAAACCATAATCCCATCCACCAAAGGTCATTAAGGATGGGTCTCCCTGACGAAAGCTCTCCAGAGCACAGACAGCAACTAGCAACTGAGCTACTCTTGCTGTAATTTCCAGTTTACTCTTGATGAGCATTTAAGGCTCCACTGACACTTGGGGAGCACTTGAACTCGTCTCTCTGATAGAGCCCTTACTGCTAAACCAAGCTGCATCCAGACACAACCTGGTAACAGGGCAGGAAACTTCCCAGAAAGAAGTGTTGGGTGCTGCTGGTTGTTCTTTACAGAGGGAGGCAGAAGAGTCAGTGGCTAAAAGCCAACACCAGAGGTTCAAGTTAAATTAAGCTGAGAAAATGCATTGGGGGCTGAAATTCAGTACCAAGGCAAATGATGGATTATTTTATCTTCCAATCAAGGTGAATCACCTTCCTGACATTCTGGTTCAGCCCAGCAATCTAGTAAAGTAACTGAATGAATTATTGCTGCTTTAGTGGCCAGATTACTTCAGCAGACCCTTCCTGTCCTCAAAATGTAGACAACTCTGATCTGAACATAAATTTATTTTAACTCACATTTTACCTTCAGTTGTCTTTACTGACTCACAGTTTCATGTGCTGGTTACAAATGTCTGTTGTGTACCAATATTAGCAGAAGGTCTTAATGCCACATGAGAAAGAAATATGCTTGCAGAGAAAAAGGACCTACCATCATCACTGGGTGTCACCTGGGTGATCTCCACCCTGCAGCCAAGACCTCATGACACCAGTTACCACTTCACCTACCAAGGGTAAAAGAGCATTCTCAAATAATGTGAAGGAAAACAGCAGATTCAGTGCCTCCTTTAAGGTCCAAACTACTCCTGATTTCCCTCTATGGAGGCAGACAAATTAACACACAAATTGTCTGCTACAAATCATTTACATGCAACTTTCCTCTCCCAGAAAAATATCACTTTAACATATAGGTGGCAAAATTCTTGGCAAGCAGGAAAAATATTCAGGAATTCTCTAAAGTTCATGTTTCCAAATCTTCTTTACAAAACCAGATGAGCAGAGGACGTGGGAGCTATCCACATGTAATAAGCAGAGGATCCAGTTACCTTAATTGCAGCAAAGTAGTCTATTAACAATGAACAGAATATTGTATGTACAACACCAGTTACAGTGTTCATGGTTGTATTATATAAATAGTTTGTGCCTACTCAACAGGTCCTTTTATCTTGGAGCACAAGCATTTCCCAGAGGCTAAGTAAAAGATGGCTGAAACAGAGTCCAAGGTCTTCACACAAACCTGACAAACTTCAATAACCTGTTTGACATCTTCCATTGCAGAAATACCTTGGTGAGCACCTAAGTTGGGAAACTTCAGCAGCAGGCAAACATGGAAGGCATCCAACTGCAGTGTCATATGTCTGAACAAGTTCCCTTAGCTTAGCTAAGAGATTGCCATGCTGTGGCAGAGCTGGATTAACTGTCCGTGTGGACAAGCTCAGAGCCTGTGCTAACAGGAATTAACACAACAAATATCAGCTCACCCTGAGGAAGCATTAGCCTGAATTAGCTGCCTCTCACATGCCATTGTCCAAGAGTGCAGAGGTACATTTCACCCATCAGCTCAACATAACATGAGTGGTTCAAAGCATATCATGACTTCACTCTTGCAGCTTCCTCTATGCTGAAGTTTTTCCTTGTAGTAACTAGATGGGCAAGGGCTGGAACTAAGGCACATAAATCACCTGGAACTTGAACATAATCCTAAGAGAAGTGCACAGGGTGCTAGAGGAGCACAAACTGTCATGAACCTGCTGACTTGAACACTCAGGTCCAGGTCCCAGATCTCCCCAGCTCTTCTGCAGATGCTTTTCTCCCTAGGCTGCCTGCTGGCAAGACTGCTGCAGAGATGCACATCTGTACCTGAATTCTTTGTAAAGGCTCATTACAGCTACTGAGATGGGGAGAAAGGCTTTTCAGTTGCATAGGGGTAAGAACAGAGCAAAGGGATCAGCATGAGTGAGCACACTGCTACTCAGCAAATGCTTAGGTTGCTGGATTCCTGCTGCTCCCATTCCTCTCATAAATCAGTTACCTCTCTTGCAGCCACCTGAAGGACCCAGGTCTTTTTTAACACTGAATCTAGTTCCTCTAAAGCTTGGATTGTCCTTTGACTGTCTCATTCTGCTACCACACCTGTCAGTGCTGGGCTTTCTTCTGCCTCACATCCAGAGAGCAACTGGAAGGATTGCTGAAGATCTGGCAACAAGAATAGAAAAGCCCTAAAAACTTGAGTCCCTGCAGAGTTCAGTGATTCTTCCCAAACCCCTGCGTGGCTGCCAGGGATCCTGCATGGTCCAGGCAGCTGGAAACACTCTGGCTATGCTTACACCAGACCACAATTGCCAAACATAGGTGCTGGATTGGAAGAGAAAAGCAATCGGTGAAGGTGATGGAGGGCATAACAAATAAATGTATCAACAAGCAGTTCTTTGGAGTTGCACATATTGTCCAAGATAGGAGAAATATATTAAAGTACAAGGAAAGACTACCTCATGGGTAGTGGCCTAATACACAAGCTACCCCTGCATACTCCATGTCAATCAGCCTCCTCCATCAATGTAGCAGCTCAGGTCTGGTTGTTTCCTGTGCTGCCACTGCCTCAACAGCCAAAAAGCCCCATTTAAGCATCACCAAAAGCATGATGTCCCAGGAGCTCCTGGTCTCCAGGAATAGTGGCAAGTTCTCCCCTGAGCCATTTTGCAGGCACAACGGCCTATGAAGATTTCCCCTTTTTGCAGAAACAGGAAAGAGAAGCAGAGCAATTGACATGGGGAACACTGATTCAAGCACAGAGCAAGGGCTGATGTTCCAGGCAATTGAGTACATGTCCAGTGACAACTGAAACATCTGACTGCTCAGACTGAAGTGCTTTATTCACTCAGCTAGGCTGTTTGGCCTTGCTCAGACAAGTATCACTTGCAAGATGAGGATTTTTCTCTAAGATTTTCTCTCTCTCCTGATCGGAGAAACCAAAGCAAGGACACACAGCCCCAAATCTCCATCCTGCAAAGAAGATGGCATCCAGCAACAACTGCCTGGTGCAGGTGCACCTCAACTCATGGCCATGGTTTGCAACTGCTCTGTTCAAATGGACTTTTACCACTGACAGGGAAACACCATTCACCATGCTGCAAAAGCCTGAAGTTGAGGCACTCTGACACATTCTGCTTTTCTGCAATGCAAAAACCCTGTTCCTGGAGTCTCAGGGAAAAGAATGCTACAGAGGTCAGAGCTGTCACTTTACCCCTGTAAGATGCAGACACATCTTCACATAGCTCTTAATCTCCTCCTGGTCCAGGTCACTCCTCCCATGTCCCACCCACTCACAAGAGCAGGGCCTGGATAGCACAGGGATTCCCTGTATTAGTTGATGGAACAAATAAAGAACATCAAGCTGGAGACTCAGCTTCAGATAAAAAAAGGCAAGAAGATAAAAGGCAGGCTTATGTACTAAGGTCATAAGAGCAAAGAGTCACAAGAAACTGAAGTCATTCAGTCCACTCCACTCCCTTGGGCAAGCTACAGTTCACCAAATTCATCCATCAGCATTCCCACCACTTCCTTAGCAATTCCACCAGTTTGACTTACCTCTCAGAAAAGCTGCATCTCCATCAAGCTCTTGTGTGGTTTTGCCTCTTAGAGAGGGAAGATGCTTCCAAATTTACTCATTCAACTAATCTCTCTAAAAGTACAGCCCAAGCCTTAGCATTTGCTCTGTCAAGAATCCAGTAGGGACTGAACTAAGTATAGTACCTGAGGTGAAGGACAGAGCTTGCTAGTAGGATTAGCTGGTACAATTACAGGTAGCAAATCCCTGCTACTCAAAGGCTTTGTCATTAAGCAGCAAAACCAATGCCTCGTTTCTTGGTGAGGTGCTGCAGGGTTTGGTTTGTTTGTTTTTAATGACACCAAGGCTGAAGGAGAACAGAGCAGCTGAAGGCTGCAGGACTGCAACCTGGCGTGTTTCTGCCTCCCTCTGCCGGGAAGCAGGCAGCAAACCCAGAGGGGACACCTTGTCCTGGGAACAAGGCATCCTGTCCTCCTCTAACCTAAAGTGGAGAGACAAACCCCAGCAAGGGCCTCTGCAGGCACACAAGGTCACAGGAGAGGGAAGAGTCTCCTTCAGAGCCACCTGGGAGAAGCTCATTGCATTTTCCTCACTAGTTCACAGATGAAGGCAAAGGGTCATTTTTGGTCAAGCAGTTTCAGGAATCTGATCTTTGTGCTGTCAGCTTCCACCCAGCAAATACCCAGAAGACTGCAGGGATTTTTATTTTGTTGCAAGCTTCACATCTGTGGAACCAGAAGAGTCTTCATCAAGAAAAGAGGTCAAGTTCAGTTGCCTTCCATACAGGGAGGGAAGGCTTTGCAGCAGCAAACATTCAACTTGGCACCCAAGGAACAGCACAAGGCCACCAGAAAACTGACAGCTATGTTGTCCTGGCCATGCTTTCTCTGCTGCTGCCACAACCCCTCGATTCCTCTCAAAATGATTGCCACGGAAAGACAGAATTCTTCCTAATCCATCCTTCTCCAGAATCCCTGCCCATTGCTGCCCAGTGGAAAGCATCTTCAAAGCCATGGAGATGGCACTGCACAGAACAGTCATCAAGAACAGCAATTGAAAGCTTCAGAAAACACACCCACAAAGGTCTCCACATCCTTCAGGACATGAGGAGAAGATGGAGAGAAGGCCAACTAGAAGTCAAGCTGCACAGGCACGTTGAAGGCCAGTTCCACCTTCACATTTCAAATAGCTGATCTTGGGTTGTGCCACATAAGTTGTTTATACAACCAAACACACCACCACTGGCAGTAACCTGGCTCTGAGTTGAGAGCTTTGTTAGCAGAAACACCCATAACATGTAAATCTGTACAGTCAGTTTCTCCAGAGCGTCTGACAATAAACATCAGCTAAACATTACCATCATGAATGCCACCTACCAACAGAAATCCATTTACCACATGATGTATTCAACTTGTGTGTTATACAGGACCGGTCAGAATATGATCAATTTACCACAGTGAGTTTTTTACAGCAGCCAAGGTCTCCTACAAACTTTGCTGCTCCAGCATTACCCTGTCAGTGCACGAGCCTCACAAACTCCATGTAAGGCAATATTAACAAGTGTCCCCTTCCCCATACCTCAGTATTATGACTGTCACATAAGGAGTTAAGCTAATAGGTTAGCTTCACAACACAAATTAAAAAGCCTTACCACACTCTCTTGCAACTCCTTCCAGAGCAAGGTGGTCAAATTCTGCCCGGCTACCAAGTTGTGCTGCCAAGTGGTCCAGCTTGGAAGCAGCACAGCAGGATGTCCCCTTTATGAGTGCTCCTCTGCATCCTCAGCAGACTGTGGTGGGCACCCCTGGCCTATGGCTCAGTGGGGTCATCTTCCACTCTTCGGGTACCACTTTGGGTGTAATTCTCCTAAAAGGAGCAGAACAGATCATCTGTCAGGGCAGCGTGCAGGTTGCAATCTTCCTCTGCAGCAACAGTGTATTTGTAGGGGGCCACAAAAAAGGCTATTATGGCTTGAAAAGCTTTAATTCCTAATAGGTAAGAGACAGGAACTGCCCTTTATATTGCTGCTTGCCTCAGGGTGCAGTCCAGGTACCTGCGCATGCTGCAGCGCCAATAATCCAAGGATCACATGCACTGCATCAGCACTTGGCCATTTCTTTGGTCTACTCTTCCCTTCCATCAACACTGCTGCTACATAACGTGCTCCATCCCTCATGTTAGTCCCCAGAACATTACAACATCCTGGCTAACTGCTGAATGGATGCTGCAGTGGTGGCTTGTCACCCAAGTTGAAGTCACCCAGTGGAGCCTTGCTGCTTCCTCCTCATGCCCATTACCTGGATGGTTACAATGAGCCCCTGGGGATGTGCCCAGAGGCACAACCGTCCCTTGTTGCAACCGAAGGACATCCAGGAAAAGGACACTGCACCCTACTCCCAGACATAATGCAATGGACTTGGCCAACTCAATTGCTAAATGACTTGGGGGGAGGAAGCAGTGTAGGGATGTTGGCTGTCACACCGCTTACAGCAGCAGCTTTCAGTCGTGTGCAGTCCCCCCCTCCTCCCCTTTCCCTGCAATGTCCTTCTTTGCTGAAGAGTTTTCAGACAGGGCTTTTGCTGCAGTGCATCAAAGAGCGGGTGACTTGCCAGCAAACCACAAAGTGCTCCCTCCTCTTCCCTTCTCCCCCATCCACCCAAGGCACAGGAGCTGATGCTCAACAATGCCACTGAATGACTGCCTTGCCTCCCCTCTAGGACTTCACCTTCCAAGAGGAGCAGGTCTGATTTGCACCACCCCTCCTTTAAACTCCTCCAAGTTCACACAAGGATCCTGCTCGCTTTTACCCGCTGTGTGCCATAACCACATTTACACAGCTTCTCTGCAGAGCACGTTTGCCTCTGCCCTGAGGTGCACTGATTCTCTGCAGGCAAGGCAGCCTCAGAGCTAGGAATATCCCCTGGTACTCAGCCTGAGCTCTGGCTCTTGAGCACTGCAAGCCAGGGCTCCAGCTTGCATGCTTTTCCACAGCCCAGGTTAATAGCAAAATAGGCTACAGTGAGTTTCCTCCTGCCCCTCAGTTGAAAGGTATTTCCTTCAGGCCCCTCTTTGCCTACAGCAGTTCAGGGCTGCTCTGGAACACAGCAGATGCTCTCAACCACTTTTACAAACCCTGCAAGGGAGGCAAGGTTAACCTCACACGTCCTGCTCCTGACAGTGCTGCTGCAGTAGCACCACAATGACTTCTGTCAAAAAAAAAAAAAAAAAAAGAGTATGATTTTTACTATATATAAAGGCACACTTGGGTGTCCTCTGGGGGAAGGTGTGTTTGGGGAAGAGTTTCAGAGCCTGGGAGGTCTCCAGGACCCAAACCACAGCATCTTAGGGATGACCTCAACCAGCATCTTTCTCCCGCATTCTCCTCAGCCTGACAGTGACCTTCAAAGCTGAAAATGGCTCTCTATGTTATTTCCTTTTGTTTAATCAAATTGTAAATAATCAGCCAACTCTCCACCTTTTTTGAATGATGCTGGCAAAGGACTGATGCTACATTACAATTCACTGATATTTTAAAACTAATAATTTCACCAACAATTCAAGGTCAACAGCTAGTTCAAGGCCAATTCCATGCTTCTCTTGAACATAACAGACTTTTGCCTGTGAGCTCTCTGGGACAGGGACCTTATTTTGTTTTCACAGGATTCAACAAACTTCTGCTGCTAAATCAAGTAAAGGGCAACTTTGAAAAATGTATCCTTGCTTAATTTTGTTCTTCCAGACAAAAGCAGAGTACTTTCTGTGCATCACAAGGAAGCTTTTCAAACGCATTAAGCTTTGCCCTGCATTTACACATGTACACAGTTATTTGCTGCAGAATACTGATACAAGTACAAACCCATTTAGATTTGCCAAATTTTAGTTCTTTCTCACTGAGCAGTAGGGACTGTCCCTTCTCAAAAGATCAGTTATCTGAAAAGCTGGGGGAAGGCACAAGAAAGAGAGCTGAATGGAAACCCCACTGCAGCTTAGTGATCCCACTAAAATTCTAAAGGATGAGCTGGAAAAAATACACCTTAAGAACATTTCTCCCCAAGCACAGAGGTAGAAGGAGAAAATACTAAGATTCCTGGCACATGGGAATTCTTGTGTTCACGTGTCTGACAGGGATGGGCAGAAAGCAATTTACAGCACTTGGTCAGGCTTTTTAATACATTGGTGCACTCCTCATCACTCTGGATTCTGCAGTGAAAGAGCCAACTGGAAGAATCTGCAGAGGTTCTGCAAGAAGTAGCCCCTCTCACTTGCCCCAGTCCAAATGCCTCAGGCCTATGGGAAAATGACAGCTCTTGGGAAGGGAAAACCTATGTTCCTTATTCCTCACAGGAAAAGGCATCGCCAGTTACCCTCCAACTGGTGTCCAGTAGCAAGTTTTAAGTTCCCCTTTGCATAAAAAATCCCTTCCTCACATCACTTCCATATTTCTTCACTCAAAAGAGATCACTTGGAAGAAAGACATCTACAACATGTGAGTTTTACTGCAGTGGTAGGTAATAAGCATTGAGTTCACTAAGGGCAGGAAGGGAAGAAGCAGATGTTAGCTTGGAAACAACCTCCAGCCTGGCATGCAGCCTCCTGTCCTACACTACATTTGCCTGAGCAGCACCAAAGAGTTAAACTATTGACATATCCAAATATTTAAAGGATATTTGCCTTTTGCAGCAGAGCACCAGTGGAGAATCTGTGACCTTCTCCAAACATACATGCTGATATTTGACCCAATCATTTCTATACCAATCCCTGGAAATAGATAATGAGAAGTGAATAACAACAAACCAACCACCATTTAAGTCCCACTCATTAAACATGTGAAGCAGTTATCTGAGACTCTGGTAGTACTGCTGGCTCTAACCACAGAGAATTTTGGATGGCATATCTCTCTGCAAGCTCATGAGCCCCAAGAACAGGCACTAGGAATAAAGTTCCTTACATTTTACTAAATTAGTACCTTCTCAAGACACCTTAATCTTATAAAAAAGACCCCAAGCAGATCATGGTGCCAGAACTCATTCTAGAATCAATATGTCAGCCAGGAAAAGATGGAAGAAATCTGCTGAAATATTTTCTTTCACCAGGCACAGCAAAGTGTAGGCTTCAGAGGGACTGAAGGTATGCACCCAGGCTTTTCAGGACACTGGTTTATTCTCACTAGCTGGTTATCTAGCATGTTGTGTTGCTGTGAACAGAAGTTTATGGTGGTACTGGAGTTGCTGTGAACTCCAGTTAAGATTTAACATGTTCTGAGGATACTTTTCCCAGGGATGCAAAACAAGAACTTCTAAGGCAGCATAGGATGAAAGAAAAGATAGCATCAAGTACATCCTCCATGCCCCTACCCTTGCACTCTGGTATTATGTTTTTTACAACTTTTTCTCCCACTGCTCATCACTGAGGGGTTCTTTGCCCTTAATTTCCTTATCATAGTCTGTAATACTTCACCTGAATAGGAGATTACCAGTATGATGACACTTCAGCAGAGAGACTGACATCTGAAATGCACAAGTCTTTGACTTGCTTATCTTTGGCCTCTGTAATAATTCTTATTTTCTATATCTGGTAGCCAATCATCTTGACAGGTATTCAAGGAGACATATGTGAGGAAAGCCCTTTCAAGAGGCTCTCATGCCCACTTCTAGAAAACCTAACTCCAGAGAGCACAGCTGCTCCTTTGCAGTTCCCATGCATCAACACTTGGATCACCTTCTGCAGAAGTCTGTTCTGCTCAACTTCAGAGCAGTTGTGGGGTTTTGTTTTGTTTTTTGTTCTGTTTTGCTTTGTTGTTTGTTTGTTTTTTCTTTTAAGGCAGTGACCAATATGCTTTTACACTGATTACTCTCTCAGCATATCCATATGCTGAAACACCCTGTCACATTCTTCAGCCTTTGATGACTTACGTCAAGCCTGGTGTTACCTCAGTTCCTTTTATTTTGTTTCTGTTCTGCCAGCTAGAGTGGTTCTTCATAAAACTCATGCATAAGTGCTTCACAAATGAAATTAAGTCTCCTTGCTCATTAACATGATGACATAAGGAAAGCCAGAAGTAACACAGTCCCGGGCTGCACAGTCTGCACCACAAGCACTTGAGTTTGTTACTTTAATTTGCAATTTACATCATGCAGAACTAAAGGTTTCATCCTTACATCTGTGAATCCCCTTGTTTCAAGTCTTGGGGCCAGAGATACCTCTGATGGGAGATCTGAAAGTTTCATTGAATTCAAAAGGATGACTGCAGCTGAGGGTACCTCAGGGCTTGCCTCCACCATCAGCTTGTGTCCTGTGACCTTGAGAGATGATGCTTTGGTCCTAGCTCCCCTCCCTGGTGAGGATAACACTTACCTTTCCTATAGAGCTGACTGACTTTTCTTAGCCCTTGTGCAAGCACACGGTAAAAAAAAAAAAAGCCACCACAATTACAGATTTCATCAATGTAAACATGCACTACTACTCTCAAATGAAGTTGCAGACACAAGTAATTGCCTCAGCCTCACTGGGGACAAGAACACCCTTCCTGGTGTCAAGAGACATCACTAAAAAAGGGAAGTCAAATATTTAGTCATTTCAGATGCTGCTAGTATCATCCAGCATCAATTCCACAGCACCAGCAAGGATCTAACTTGGTACGTGCTGTAAGAACTGACTGCTGAGTAGCTCCCCCCTCTCTCCCAGACACACAATATGAAATCCATACCCCCGGGGATTTTGGTACAGCTCACTTCACTGCTATTTCAAAAGAACTGATAATTGCTCTTACTGAATTTTCCCCTTTGCCCCATTCATTCATACAGTTACCAAGACTCTGGAATTGGTAAAAAGCTACATTTCAATCAGGATGGATATTTTTATACTAGTAAAATGCAAGCTGCTAGCAGACATTTATCTCCAAGTGATTTTTTTTTTTTAACTTTGTCATTAAAATTTCACTCCTCACGCCATTAAAAAAATTGTGCTCAGACTGCACTTTTCTCCTGAAAATGCAAGTTCAACTTCCGCAGAAAAAGGCTGTGCTAACACATTTACAATGCAAATTCAACTTTTGATGGCTGTAGAACTGTATTAATGCTTGGAGGTCATGAGGGCATTTTTCTTAAGATTCATAAAACACTTTTTAAGCTCAGCTCAAGCAGATAAAAGCATACAAGGACATGGTCTTTTGGGGAAAGGGTGCTGAAGCTGAGGTCTGAGACATTTCAGGAAGCAACTGGGTTTTTAAATGATTCCTTAAAAATCAGAGGTAAAGGCAAATCAGTTGCAAAACCTCTGATTCCAGCAGGACTAGCAGGAAAGGGGGAATCCCTGGCTAAAGGCTGCTGCTTTGCAGATCACTTGAAGGAGAAAAGCTCTGGCACTACTGCACTCTTAAAGCTGCAGTGCCCAATTTCTCCTTCACCCTCCTGCAATGCTGCCACACAACCCCCGCTTTCTTTGGGAGAAAGAGTGGGGAGACAAAGTGAGAAGTGTCACAAAAGGAGGAATGGAAGGGAGATGCAGGAAGTTTCCTTTGCTGAAGTACTGCAGCAGCAAGTCTCTGCGTCCTGCTGCACTCCTGCAAAGGCTCTGCAGCTCAGCACAGGGCTCGGACTGCAGCACAACTGCATCAGCCTCAAGGCATTAAAAACCCAGCATCACCCTGCCTGGAAAATCAGCAGCAGAGATAATGCAAAATCAGAGCTCTTGGCAAGTAATTTTAGTGGGTTTCGTGCTGATTGTGGGTTTGGTTTTGTTGTTTGGTTTTTTTTCTTTTTTTTTTTTTTTCTTTCTTTCTTTGTGGGTTGTTTGTTTTTAAAAAGCAGAGAAAAAGATTTCACTCATTCAGCCTCTATTGTATTGGTCCCAGGGAAAATTTAAAAGGCAGAAAGGAAATGAACTGAATGAAGTTTAATTAGCAAGCACACACCAGAAGTTGGACTTTTTAATCTTTTATCAATTATAAAAGACAACCCTGCAGGAGGAAGGACCACAGCCTCTAAAATGCCTCCCTTCCTAAATGAGCATGCAAAGAAAAGAGCTGCCATTAAACCAGGTTAGGAAACCCTCCCTCCCTCAGAAGTTCTCTCTTCTTACCCCAAAATCCACTCTGTAGAGCTCTGCTGTCTCAGAGATGAAGCGGTGTCTAGAGCAGCAAAAGTTGCAGACAGCTTCTCCTGCGAGGGAGGCAGGACCTGGCATAAGTAGTGTCAGATGGGTCCTTGCACAGGAGTGATGCTGGGAGAGCCCAGAGCTATTCAGACAAGCAAGAGGAAAAAAAAAAAAAAAAAAAAAAAAAAAAAAAAAAAGAGAGAGGGAGGGGGAGTTAAAAAAGTCTTAAATCCCTGACACTGCAAGAACCCTGATCCTATAGGATGTTGTCTAAAAAAACCAGCGCTCGCTCGCTGTTCAGCTGTGTTTCTTGACAAGGTGGAGACTGAGCCTGCTGGGTTTTCTCACCTGGGGATGTTGCTCTTCCAAGAGCTAAAATGAAAAGCAAATCAGAGAACTGCAGAAGCCTCTCAAATGTATCCTGTTCCAGGCTGAGTTAGTCTGATTTCGGGGTGCAGGCTGGAACTTCCTCAGAAGTCAGCCGTGGCTTCTCAGATGCAGGGAGCGTGCTCTTTAACTTGAATCAGTAAGGATAGAGGATGACAAATAGAACACTGCCAAAAAGAAATACCACTCTCCACGGTCTTGCTAACACCAGCCTTAACCACCTCGAGAATTCAGACAGAAGCTGCAAGCGCAAATATTAAATTTGGAAACAAACAAAACCGAAAAAAAAACCCTGAACAAAACCCCAAACAAACCAAAAAACACAACAAAAAAGCTCATACTTTTCATAAACCTTTAACAAGCCTGATTTTTTCCCCAACAGACAGAACAGCATAAAGTCTGATCCAAAGAGGCATCACTAAGTTCAGCTATGTTGTTTTCAACCACCTCAGGCCTAGAAAAGCTTTTGGCCCTGTGTACCTTGAATCCTGCTTCTCACTGGTTTGGCAGAATGCACAACTTATCCCTCAACTATTCCACTGATTAAGCTATTGGAAAGCTACTGTGAAAGAAGCTGTGTCGAGCCCTGTATTTCATGGTGGGCTCAGCCCATTTTCACTGGGGATTCAATGAGCACAGGGCCAAGACGCATCGGGCCATTTTCCTTCCGTTTCATGTAAGAGTCACCACACAACAAAAAAACCCCTGTCCTGAGAGCAGACTTCACTTTTCATCTCAGAGTTACTAATTACTAATGATTTCTGGTTCTGTTATTCTCATCTCCAGGATTAAGTGAGACTAAGGAAGGGAAACCACTGTAGGCTCAAGGTTTCTGAGGGGTATTGCCAGGGGTCCACTGAACCAGGCAGCATTTAAAAGATGTGGGCAAGAGCTCCCCAGCAAGCTGGTTCTGCAACCAACAGTTGCAGTGATAGTTTTCAAACATGTTAATTTTTCATCCACATACTTCAGTGTACCACAGCAAAACGCCAAGTGTACATCAGGGCCAATCTAAATTTATGATTGCCTTTTGTTACCACTCTTGAAAGCTTTTTTTTTTTATTTTTTTCCTCAGATATGCTGAGAATCCTGGCACCAACTGGAAAGCCTTTTTCTTCCTTTGCAGCTTCATTGCTTTTCCATTTGGAGATTAGTTTTTGGACTGACCATTTATACTCCCTGTCAGTTGCATAACCCAAGCCCACAGGATACCTGTTCTTTGCCAGGTGGGATGTAGTAGTATCTGGAGAGGGAGATCTGCAGCCAGCATGTCAGTCATCACCACCATCTCACCAGAGCTCTAAGCCCATAATTCAAGGGACTGGGTGAATTTTTATAACTTTATACCTGTTGCAGAAGGTTGTATACTCAGTTTCTCTGGTTTTACAACACCACGGAAGAGCAGAGACACAAAGCTGAGTATTCAGCTTGGTATTTATAGTTCCTTGTGCCTGGCTGCCAGCACTGCTGCGGGCACTGCATGGCAGAGTTAGCATTGACAGGAAGGATACTCTTGGTGTAAAAAAAGCCAGTGTGTCTGCAGGCCTTCAGTGACACCTCAAGGTAGGCTAAAACCAGCAGCAAAAAGAGACTGCCCTGAATGTCAGTATTTTACTGACATTTTATACATCTTTGCCAAGGCTTTGAAAACATTGATTTCCTGAAATGTTTCACAATGCCTCAAAGCCACTCACCCTGATAACCAGAAACACATAGTTAATCTGTAGTAGATAAGATGAGAAAAAGCAGCAGCTCAATGGAACAAAGTTCCAATGCACAGCCTGGATGCAGTATGCCAACAACTGCACTGAACACCACACACCACCCCAAACTGCACCACTTTGCTGCTGCAGCACAGCCCAATAATAGTAACATGGTTATGCCTTTTGGTGCATTTCACTTTGTTGTGGGAGAATGCTATGATGGAGGGGTTTGTTTGTTTGTTTGGTTTTTTTTTTTTACTTTATCAATCGGTTTAATCTTAATGTGGCATGAAGATAATAGCAGAGGAAAATGTTTACCACTTTGCTTTCCCACTCAGCTAGAGACAACCTTTGACTTTCCTCAGCTATATTCATGCATTTCAAGAGTGCAGCAGTCCTGGCCTGATCAGCTTTCAGACATGAAGTGCAACACAGCTCTGCTGCAGTATTATGCCATCAGATACTCCTTTGGCCACTGTTTGTATTAGAACATCAAGGTGGCTGCTAGCTAGTGGGTTTGATTTTATTAGAGTTTCTAAAACTTCTCGGATACAAGAAATAACTCTACTGCAATAGTTAAACCTGTATCACTCAATAAGAATTCAGTATAAATTCAGTATAAAGGTAGACACTGACACTCAGTGTGGCACTGTCCACTCAAAATGATAAAAACCTTGGACTGAAGGTGTGAAAGCCAAAGTAAGAGCTAATATGTACCTAGACTAGGAAGCCTTTGTGTGTTTGAAGGCTTCTTCTCATAGGTGTACTATTTACATACTAATAATTTTGTTATTTTCTTAATCTAGGACACATGTCCAATACTATTTAGTCAGGGAACTGATGTGCTGAAACCAGAACATCATCCTTTATTAACTTCAGAAGATCAGTGGGACAGTCTTCATCAGTCAATACTTACCTAAGACACAGCAACAACTGAACTCCAATCCAGCACATTTTGGGGCACTTCAGGCAGCTCAGTGGTTATTGTATTCCCTATCCACCAGGCATCTGTCCATCTTTTACATCACAAGCCAAGAGATATTATTTCTTACTTATCCAGCCCCAAAGCATTTGGAGAAAGCCAACATTGCTCAAATGTGGCCAAAGCAGAGCCACAGCACACACAGCTGGGCTTCCAAAGACCTGCACTTCCAGTTCCTCAGCACTCCAGAAGCTGGCAGAGCCAGCCAGCCAGCAACAATTACCTGCCTTGTGCATCTTTCTGAAGTAAATTAACCAGTTATGATACAGACTCTAAACTGCTGAAGCTCTGAATGAGCTGGATCACATCAAGTGCAGTTCATGTTAGGAAATGAACAAGGAAAGATGAATGCCACAGGCAGAGAGGTGGGAATCACTTCATCTCTGAACAACCTTTGCTTGTCTTGAGCAGGCAGATTTCAGTCCACAGATTATGTCTACAACAATGGGAATCAGTAATTGCCTTATGATTTTTTTTTTTCTCATATGGGCTAGATCACTCTCTTAGTTAATCCACAAGGAGGTCCTCAGGAGCCACAAGTAATGTTTTCAGCTACTAAAAGCTAAGCAAAGCTGCCCAGTTTTCTTTGTCCTCCTGCATAAGAGGAGGATAATATTTCCCCTACATTACAATGAAGAAACAGCATGTTTAGCCTGTAACATCATTTCCTTTCTCATTTAATCCAAGACCCCACAGAGGACTGAAGACAGCTTGTCCCAGTGCTGAGGAAGATGCCAGCACTTTAATCTGCTGATCAAGCTGATAAGAGCATCACTTTGTTAGAACAAAAGGCAGAAAATAGGTACAGCTTACTTGATTGATTAGCTCCTTTTTGTTTCAGGTGGAGTAATTGGTGTAGACTGGTCCTCCTCCCCACCCCCAACTCCCTTTCCCTTGTCACTGCTTTTATGGAGTATTTGCTTTTGGCTGCCTTCTGGTTGCTGGGGGATGGCAGACTGCATCATGACTGCAGCAATGCTGCTGAAAGACTCATCTAGTCTTGGTGACAGAACTTTAGAGTGAGGCATTGAGTCATATTCCAGTCCCAAGACTGGTTGGGGAGAGCAGCAGGGAGGTAATTGATTTAGCTAGTAACATCCTTTGCTCAAGCTGCACAGCAAGTCTGCAGTGTTAAGGCACTTTCCTGCCCCACTCCAAGTGCACATCTGCAAGGCATTCACATCTTTACAGCTTAAAAAGCTACAGTTTGATATGAAAAGTCACAAACAACAGACACAGAAACTCTTAAGAGTCAGTATGACTCTAATGCTCTCTCACCTTGGAGTGTCTCAGCTTTGATGCTAAGCTCTTTAGGAGCCAAGCTGCCCAGAGCAGAGCAGTCAAATCTTGGGTCCATCCCCTGCCACCACCACAACAGGGCTCCTGTGTGGAGCAGCTTTCCAGCACCCAAACACAGTTTGCCTGGATGCACAGAGAGGGCATTATTCAATACCAAACAGGAATAGGTATTTAAACCTAAACTTAAGCTGGATTGGAGATTTGCCCCCTATCAGGCCTCATCAAGGGTTTACCACAAACCAACTTCAAGCACCATTGCAGCTCCAGAACTCATTAAGCAGCCAAGTCACTAACTTGCCCTAACATCCATAAAAAAGCCTCCTTTTCTTACTCTCTCCCACACCAGTTGAACTGGTGTTGTGATTTTTACAGTCTGGTTTTCCAGAAGTCATAAGACAGTAATTTTATTTTCTACTAAGAACCCCAGCTGCTCTACAGCTTTTTTTTTTTTTTTTTTTTTCCCTCTTCACATTAGAATTTAACAGCCTTACATGAAGTCACATGAACTTGATAATCCAGAACTTCAGAGCTTTCCTGGAAGCTTCTCTCCCCAGAGCAGTGACTGACTCAGCTGCACCAGGCTCTGCAGCAGCATGACCAAGCAGGGCTCCCAGCTCATGGAATACCACACAGAAACTGAGGAATGAGAAAGCATCCCCAGAAATTACTCTGTCACTTGCAGCCACGTCTACAGATCATTGGTAGAAGGTGCCTTTCCAGAGACTAATAAATTTGGCAGATATTGGGCAAGCTTCCTCTAGATTACTTCACCAAAGGTTTACTAGACTGAAGCATACCTTACCTCTCCAAAGCACAAATTGCATCCTGACTCAGTTTCAAATCTCCCCCCCTTGAGACAAGTCTGTGAATCCAACACCAAAGGGCAGCTTCCCCTTGCATAAAGCTCACTTTTTATCTTGCTTTCCCCACTTTAAAATAAAGACCCACTTGCTATGGCACAGCTCTCAATGCCAAAACACAGCCTCTACCCAGGCTTTTTGAGCTGGAGTCTCTTAACTGCTAAGCTGCTCTCTTCAGCTTAATACTTTCTTCTCTAAAACACCAGCTTTAAACACCAATCAGAAGAGCTCTTTTCCCTACAGAGCTTTTATTTGCTTGTAAAACACCTGGCTCCCTAATGCCCCTTCCCTTGCTAACTACCTTTTATTCCTTTATTGGCATCACATGTCTCATCTGTCACACTGAACATATTTCCCTTAAAGGAGCAAGCAACTGAGTCTGAAGAGACACTGGCAGCATCACACTTTTTCTGACAAAAGCACATTCTGATCCAAACCATCATCCTGATAAAATCTTGTTTGCCCCAAATTAAGAGATGTTAGAGCTCCTTAGTGAAACAGCTGAGATATTTTTAACATGGTCAAAAAACCTATTTTATCTTCTGACCTTCATCTCAGAAATAGATGCACCACTTTTTTTTTTTTTTTTTTTTTTCAGAGACTTCCAAAAGATGACTGCACACAGTGAACCCCCTCTACAATTTCATCCTCAATATTTAAGTTTGGCATCAGATAGATAGCTGAAAAAATATTCTCTCAACAGAAGGTGTTAAACAACTGCCACAACTCCCAAGTTTCTGCTCTATCTGTAGTAATAAAAGGGTCAAGTGACCAGGGCCTCAGCTGTTCTTCTCATTCAATCTACCTGAAATATGCAGCAGGGAGATTTGCACTTTAATAATTTATGCTAAAGTATATGGCAACCCCCTTTTTCTTCCAGAACAGAAAACAGTAAAAGGGGACTCCCATTTACCTCTTTCTGACAGTCTGCTATACTCACCCAGACCCAGATTAGCTTCTGAGAGCTAAGCCAGCTTTGTCATCAGGTCATTAATAGGTTAAATACACAGCTATGGGATAGAGCACTGATTCCCCTAAGCTTCATGCTAAATGTACTGTGTAGTAATATCACCCAGAGTGGGAAGGGGAGACCTCTGGAGCAGGATTATTTGTCTAGCTAGTTCTTTCAGATGAGTTATCAACCCCACACCAAGTTTAATTTGTTAAATTTCATCACTTGAGTTATGCTTCTGATCCACCCTCTGCTGGGTTTCAGGACCACTGTTGGAGGCATCCAGCTCCTACCCAATCCAAAGCTGCATTAGTAACATGGTCAGAATCAGAAAGCAATGTGTAATGTGAAGCAGGGTAGCCTGCAGTCTCCCTCATCCCTGGCTGGGATCAGTATCTTGCAGACAAACCTTGGTGCTGTGTCACTCTGACACCCTTGCAATGCCATAAAGGGTCTTTTTGAGATCAGGCACATGTGCTGATGGAAGAACTACCAGAACAGAAGGATGCAGAAGGATACAGAAAGTATATTGTGAATGTAATTCAAAGCTTGATCACAAATATGATGTGAAATTTGTCTTGTGTATCATATAATTTCTAGATTACCTGCCTGAGCAGCAAGGTACCCCAATTCTGTTCACAGTTCTGCCAAGGTCACTCAGTTTTCCCATCTCTAAAGTAGTTCTGGCAAAGTGTATCTACTTGTGTAAAATAATATGAGACTTTCAAGTGGAAAAGACATTATGAATGGTGTTTTGTCTTGCCATGTAATGTAGTACCTTATTATTAGTTATAGCTATTTAACTGCGTGAAGTTCACTTTACAACTTCTTGCTACTGCCACACACACACACAAAAAAACAAACAGCATTTTCTAGGATGGTCTAGAATGGCATCTGTGAAGTCTGTCTGGGCTCTTAACAAAGGAATTTTTAAGATTCATATTCATTTTACTTGTTGCTTCCTGGGGAGCTGGTGGAATCCATAATTAGAGCCCTGCTACAGCTTTGAGCCCAGTGCTAGCAGACACCCTGAGTCCAACTACAGTTAAACAACTGTAAGGATTTATATTTATTAACATACTAGAGAAACGATACCTATGACATTGATCATCCCAGTGAATCTGAAAACAGCTGAGCTCTGGTGAAAGTTTCCCATCACACCCCAACATTTATGAGTGCTCACATGTGTGCATTCCTGGGCAAGAGAGGGAAGAGGAGGCATTTGTAGAGTTTTGCTTCCATCCTGGCTGGCTCTCATCACTCCACCTAAAAAGCACTGTCAAGCCGAGATGAAATACACTCTACGAAGTTTACAAGGAAACATTGTTTAGAAAACATAGGACAGCGGTTGTGGATGTGCATGAGTAGTTAGAAAGTAGTATGTTAGAATTACAGTAATTTTGACACAAAGCAAGGCAAGGTCAGTAGGCAAACATACTTTAGACACACAGAGATCCATCTGGATATAAATGAGAGCAGCCAAGGCAACGTCGGGAAATAGAGAAACTTGTCAGCACTTACTGAAACTCCTGACCCCAGAAAAGGTTTTAGTGGAACGGTGCCTTACAAACCCCCCCAGCCCAAGAGAAGCCACCATGCACCCATCCATGGGGACACTTCTGATGCAAACCCCGGGCGTCAACAGGGTGTCAGGCTCAGCTCCCAGGACACAATCACAGCGAGGGTGCTCAGCCGGGGGGTGGGCGAGGGTGTCTGCCTGCCACAGCAGGGAGAGCCCCCGGAGACACCCCCAACTCTTTTCTCCGCGATTTTCGCCCCTCCCGATCGTCCCTGTCCGGAAAGAAACGACGCCAACCGCAGAGTCAATGTGCGGTGGGAGGAGCGGCCCGACAGGAGGGGAACTTGTGCCGGGCCCGCCCGCAGCCGCTGCCGCCGCCCCACCGGCGGGTCCGGGGTGGGAGGGAGGTGAGTGGGGAGGGGGGGGGACGGTACCGGGAACGGGCCGGGGGGGTTCGGATGGAGGGAGCGGGCTCTACGCGGTGTCCCGGGATGGGGCTACGTGTGGCAAAAAGCGGCCTTCTCCCGGGCAGGGCACCGCAGCGGCCTCCCCGTTGCTCAGCCGGGGCCGAGGGGGCTCCCCGGGGGCTCCGCATTCCCTGGTTTCCCGGCGGGGGAGCTCGGGGAGGGGGCTGTGTCCGGAGAAGCGAAGGGCAGAGGCGTTTTCCGGGAGCGGGTACCCGGTCCCGTTCCATCCCACTCCATCCATCCCACATCCCACTCCATCCCATTCCCGCCCCTCTCCATCCCGCTTCCCATCCCCGCCGGGCTCTGCGCATCCCTCTGCCTCCTGCCTCCCACCTCTGCCGGGGGTAGGGATGTTCCCCCAGTGCTTCCTGCAGCCCCAGAACTCGGGAAACCGGGAGGAATTCGCCAGAGGACACGTGGGGGTGAGCCTGGGGTCCCTCCTGGCGCAGGGTGGTTGTAGGAGGGAGGTACAGACACTTGAGAGGTTTTATCGCTTGGTTTTGGTGTCTCTGTGGCTTGCCCGCTGTAGTAATTTTCCTCCCTGGACTTCTGTTCTCCTACTTTTCCAAGGCTTCGGAAACCGGGATAGAGCTCGCTGGTTTTTAGGGGTGAGGCTGTGTATCAGTGCTGCCTGGGATGGGTAACAGGAAAGGCCAAACACTAATTCATGCATCTCTCAGCTTGCTTTTAATGTGGGTCTCCACATGAAGCCTCTGATGATGGGGTCATTTCTGCTCTCATGTTTGCATATTCAGAAGGCCAATATGTTTTTCCCTGTTCTCAAGGAATGTTGAGCTCTTTCCTTCGTGTTAGCCTTTAGGAACACTGCACTTGGCCAGGCAGCTCTTTGTTATTTTTTTATTAGGGATGCAATAGTAACAAAAAAGATGTTTTTCATTTGTTCAGTGCAGGAGGGGAACTTACTATACCTGAAAGAAGCCCCTGTGAAACTGGAACTCCCATGGCAGTACACAGCAATGCAGTCTCACACTTTCTGCTGGGTTAAGCTCTTAATGTTTCATATGGATTGGGCCCAGGAGTCTTTTCCTGAAGCCTGACTGAGTAACTTTGATCTGGCTGGCTGGGGGATTTTTAAAGGTTTATTTTTGATGTGAGCAGTGGTGATTATCTGCTATGAAAGCAGTAAACAAACATCCTGGATTTACTGTGCATATTTGGGGCAGGGTAGCACAATATTTTGCAATTGGGAGTGTTGTGAAACTGGTTTTTGCTTGGTTTGGAAATACTTGTGACTGTGTAGCTGCATCTGCCAGGAAACTCCTTGGCTAATTCACTCAGCTCCTGGTGTACATGGAAAAGAATGACCCACCCAAACCCATCCCATTCCATAGTAGGTACCTGCTCTACAGCTGTGGTTTCTGAACAACTTCACAGTAACTTCACCCTGTCAGGGTGCAGCAAGTCAAACTTCTCTAGGTTCCTGGAACATAGTTTGCTCAAGCAAATGTAAATATTACTTTATGGCACTGAGGTACTTTATCTTCTGCATTATAATCCAGTAGTGGGGGAAGGAAAACCCAAACTCTGCTTGTAATGATAATTACTCATCCTGCTGGCAAAATATTAGGAGCCATATTTCTGTTCCCCTGCAAGTGCCAGCACTGTTTGTTGTACTCCTTAAGTGGGTACATGGAACTTAAATAGCACAGCAGGAAGGGAGACAGTCACAACAGAAAGCTGTTAGGCACAGGTTAGATTTACAGACTATGATATATCTTATTGAAGCTCTCCAGAGAAGAGCAATGGATGCTGCTGTCTCTGAGGAATGTCTTGCCCTGTGGGCAGCACTGAGGTTGTGTCCTTGCACCATGGCAGAGTAGAGTGGGCTACAGTTGTGGTTGACTACCTGGTGCTCAGCTGCTCTGTGACTTCCATGCAGTAAATAGGGAAGGAAAAGCCTTCTGTGCAGCTGATCTTTGAGAGGGGAGCCTGGGAGAGGGGAGCCTCCTTTGAGAGAGGTGCCCAGAAAACACAGCAGCATCACACAAGTGCTGTCCTGCTAGGGTGGAGCTCACTGAAACTGCCCCCATCTCACTGCATCAGGGTTGTAGTCTTGGGAGGCCTTTTCTTCTGAGAGCTGGAGTGGGGGACTGCTCCTGGGGAGGCACACTGAGGTCTCAGTTGGAGAGCTGCAGCATCTGTCTGAGCTCACATCCAAAGCAGAGGAGCAGGAGTGGGGTTTGCCTGCTCACAAGATTCAGCCACCATGTATGAGCTGAAAACTGGGATGTGCTGGGATGTTGCTGGCAGAGGCATGTTCATTTTTTCTCTGCTGTAACTGGGTCTTTCCTCCCATTTACCAGAAAGGGAACAACCTGCCTTATCTTGCTTGCTCACCTGACCGTTGATCGGAAAATCTTCCCTGCACTCAGTCACAGGAGAGGAGAGATCTGAGCTCTGCAGGCACTGTGAAGAAGACAAGTTTCCAGCTACTTCTGCCACTTGAAGACTCTGTAAAGCTCCTGTGTCACTCAGGTGAGTCTGCTGAGGGAGAGAAAAAGGAGATTTATAAAAAATGGTTTGAGCCGCAGATAGATATTAATAAGTTTCTTGGGTTTATTTAGTTATTCTTTAACTGATTTAGATCTTGTGTTGATTTAATGATGGAATAGTAACTTTTTCTGGGAGCTTTTCAAGGGTAGAGTGAGTCAAGACAACATCTGTGTTTCATCCCTCTGCCACTCAAGGGGAGCAAGGACCAGGCCTTGTATTTTGGATTAGAGAAATAGTAATAATTAAAAATGAGCAAAAGGGTTTTTTGGTGAGGGAGACCAGCTGTTACTGGCTGCAGTGGTTTGAAGTGGAGAAGACCAGAACGGGTGCTGACATGCACTTTTTTATGATGGAAAGCTGCATGAGGCAGAACACAAACCCCACATTGTCTCCTGGCTGCATACGCAACCATCATGAGGCAGCATCTAGACTGGCTCATGTCTAGACTCAATTTTGAGGACTAAACTTCTTCCCGTGTTGTTTTATCTGACCATTTGCCTCCCAGTAGCTCATTAGAACCTAATTCAGCTCTGCTCATGAGAGCCATGGTGCACATGAGTCAGTGAAGTGCAGAGTATTAGAGAAGAGGCTCTGTGCTAGAACTGCCAGTGGTCTGGCTCATCTCTGAGCTGCTGTGACAATATTGACATGAATTCATGCCAGGACAGCATAATACCACCAGAGCAAAGTCCCAAACAGGAGATGGTTTCAAGCAGTGCTTAATTTGCAGGCACATGGGGTTGTTTGTACCCAGCTCTGAAACTTGTACTAGAAATGGATTTCAGTTTCACCATCTAAACATGATGTCTTCTGCTTCTTGGTTTGCACTGGAGGCTGAAGTCTTACCAAGAGCCTCAGTTACTGCCATGATTTAAATCACTGAGGAGAGGAGAGACTGTAAGTGGAGAATCCAGGCAGAAATCCCAGACTGTTCAGCCAAGCAAACACAGATAACTTGCATTCTTTTTGCAGTATTATAAAATGGATTGACAGATTTTCTTTTTTAATCCTGTCCCCTAGTGTTCCTGGGACACCCCTTCTGTCCCAAGATGCTGAGAAGAGTCCTGTGTACAGTGTTGTTCATGGGAGCCCTGCCACCCCTGGCTGAAGCATCCCAGGGCCACATCTCAGTAGTCTTGCTGGGAGCCACAGGTGATTTGGCCAAGAAATATTTGTGGCAGGGTCTATTCCAACTCTACATGGACCAAGTGAGCAGTGGCTACAGCTTCACCTTTCATGGGGCTGCACTGACAGCTGTGGAGCCAGGGCAGAGGCTGATGTTTGATGTGCTGAAGAAGCTGGCCTGTCCTCCAGATGAATCTCCCAACAGATGTGCTGTGCTCAAGGACCAATTCCTGAAGCTGAGTCAGTACCACCAGCTGAAGACTGCTGAAAATTACACTGTGCTGAACAGAGAGATTGAGACACTGCTTCACCAGGAGGGGCTGAAGGAGGCCGGGAGGATCTTCTACTTCTCAGTACCACCATTTGCTTACACAGAGATTGCCCAGCACATCAACAGCAGCTGCAGACCCCCTCCAGGAGCCTGGTTGCGTGTGGTGCTGGAGAAACCTTTTGGCCATGACCTGGAGTCAGCCCAGCAGCTGGCTGCAGAGCTGTCAGGCTTCTTCAGGGAAGAGGAGATGTACCGGGTGGACCACTACCTTGGCAAACAGGTGAGCAGCTTGCAGTGCTCAGCCCCTTCCAGGCTGAGGGACTTAGTGGCTGGCAGAGTGTTGGATGTCAACTCTGCATCTAAGGAAGGTTTTGTGTCCCTCTCAAATCCAGGCAGTCACTGTGTGTGCTTCCAAGCCTCCATTTATTTGTGGTGTTCTGTTATTCTTGTCCTCTGCTGTTCTCCATCCTCTTACAGAGCAGAGGAAATATGCAGACCAAAGCAGGGCTTTCTCCCATTAGAGGAGGGTCCCCTCTCCAGAGGGAAGCCAGGATGCATAGGGGTGAACTCTGTGTGTCTATGAAGGAGAGATGCAGAATTCATCTGGTCTTCTCACCAAGGTCAGAGCTTTGGTTTCGCTGAATAAGCAGCACCCTTTCCCTCTCACAGTTCTCCCATCTCATTACACACAGATCTCTCTGCTTAGCCCTGGCTTCTAGAAGCAGTTTTTAATTTGATATGATACAAAGCTAATGGGATGCTAGTTTTGCGGGGTGCTGAGAAGGTTTCTTCCTGCTGTGTGCTCCAGTCAGGGCATGGAAGACCAGCTGCTGCAGGGGCAGCTTAGGATGTGGAGCTGCATTGTCCCAGAGGAAATGTGTTCAAGGACATGCTGTCCTTGTTTTAGAGGAATGTGATGCTACATTTTGAAAGTAGCCTGTTCCAGCCATGCCACTATGGCCAGATTTTACTCAGGAGGTTGCATGTCAAGCTGCAAGGAGAGCATCTCTACTAAGATGGGTGGGGTTTTTTTGTTTTTTTTTAATGCCCAAAATTGCAGGTGGCTTTAGTGGTGTAAGCATCTGATCTGATCTATTTCAGCACTTTGGAACTGCATGTTAGTCCCAGGATGGTCTGACTCAGCCTTTTGTCCTTTGATAGACATCAACTGAGTGCCTTGCAGTTTGTAATTCAGCCTTTTTCACATGAAACCTCAAGAAGGACCTTTAATGTCTGCTCTGTACAGTCATTGGAGACCCCACGGTGCATCCCTGCAGGCTTTCTTGATGATTTTCTCTTCTCTGGTCCTCTGCTGTGTCACATGTCTGCTGCCACTCCAGAGCTGGCTGCATCCCAGTGCTGAATGGGGCAGTGAGGCAGAGGTACTGTGGAAATCCAGTGAGTTTTTGTTGTGTCTTTGGTTTCTCCCTTCACAGGCTGTAGCCCATATCCTGCCTTTTCGACATCAGAACCGACAGTTTCTGGATCCAATTTGGAACCAACACCATGTGGAAAGAGTGGAGATTGTCTTGAAAGAAACTGTGGATGCTAAAGGTTGGTGAGGCAAGTGTGCAGAGCTGTGAAAAAGGAGAACTGGGCAGGTTCATTGATTATGGGAAGTTGGGCCTTGGGGTGGTGCCGGTGCAGAAACAAAAAAAGAGCAGATGGATGGTACTCTGCTCCCTGGAAAAAGTGAGAGACTGTCTTACACTTCCTATGCTAGGGACTGACTTCCAGGTGGTGTTGCTGCTGCCCAGAAAAGATTCCCATTTCAGTTCAGCTGGAAGCATAAGCAGGATCCCTCACCTTTTGCTGCTTCAGAACTCTGGGGTGCTGCAGCTAGCTGTCCATCCCAAATCTTGGTGAAAAGCACTGGATTTGGAATTAGTGCAGTCTAAGGCCACTTCAGTTCAGTGCTGCAATAATTTGGTTGTTAATTATCAACCCTTTTGCATTCCTGTCCTGTTAGCTGCCAAGCTCACAGTGAGCATACATTTGCACTATTTGGAAGATCCTTTTGCATCTTTTGCCTGGATGTTGCTCATTTGGCAAGTCGGTCTCAGTCCAGCTACTTAAGAAAGTCTGTGCCTGTTTCTTTCCCTTCCTCTTTGTAGTGAGAGGATTGCAGAGTCCAGAGTTGCTAGCATGGGTCTCCTGCTGAAGGACACGGCTGCAATCCCTCCCTGCAGTGCTGCAGCATCCACTCTGCAGTGCTCAGCAGAAAGCACTCAGGGCTGGACTGCCACCCACAGCACTTCTTGGGATGTGAGGCGCCCTCAGTTCTGCAACATCAGGAGTGCTGCTCCACTCACTTTACCCCCATCTTCTCTTTTTCTCTTCCCTCCCTTCCTTCCTCAGCCACCACAAACTCAGTGAAGGCAACTTTATTAAACTTGGGGTAGTCTTTTTAGTTTGGCAGCCCAGACCTTGCCTGGGCCTGTTTGTGGGAGGGGGATGCACTGCAGAAAGATTTAGGGAGAACAGTGTTTTCTGTGTGTAGCCCCAGCTATACCCTGCACCCTCCCTGCTCTGAACAACTTTCTATTTCATTTGATGTCTTTTTTTTTTTTTTTTAGTCCTCTCTGCAGCTTCAGCTGGCAGGCTTGCTCCCACTAAGTCTGCAGCATTGATTACATTAACGAATGTGCCTTTGGATTAGAGCAAGGGAGATAAATGTTATCAATCAATAGGGGAAGCCTATGGCTGTGATGTAGTCTGCAGTGTGCAGCCTGCTGCTGGGAACTACAGAAAGGCAGTGGTTTGAGTCACTTTCTTTAGGAGTGTATTGTCCTTGTTCCCCTGTCCCCACCTGCATGAGGAGTCAGGCAGAGAAATAGAAGCAGAGCTTCGTACATTAAATTTTCTCTCGGAGGGCATGAAAACCAGGGGAAAAGAGTCAGTGAAGAGTAGTGCTCATTCAGGGCCCAGCTTCAGCTGTTCTATGGATGTGGTGTGTAGCTGTGGGGCTGCTGGATGATGGGACATCCACAACTTCTTTAAGCTTGAGAGCTTTAATTGTTAAGCCAGGAGAAGAGGACCTTAGTGCAAACCAGATAGGACTTGTGCCCTTTGTTCTCCTTGAAACATGTGTTACACATGCAGAGGGTGAGGCTGCAAGAAAACCACATCAGTTTCCCAGTCTCTCACCTCCTCTTTGCCCTCAGGCCGCATCAGCTTCTATGAGCAGTATGGAGTCATCCGGGATGTGCTGCAGAACCACCTCACAGAGGCCTTGATGTTCCTGACCATGGAGCTCCCAGCCAATGTCAGCAGAGCTGAAGAGGTTTTGCAGTGCAAGCTGAAGGCCTTCCAGTCCTTGCAGGGCCTGGAGAAAAAGAGTGTTGTGTTGGGTCAGTACCAGGCGTATACCAGCCAAGTACAGGAGGAGCTGCAGAAGGCACAAGACTACATCAGCACAACACCAACCTTTGCAGGTGAGAGTGTGGGCTGGGCCCTGGAGAGGGGTGTAGTCTGGAGCTGAGGTGTACAAGAATTGATTTGCATGCTGATACCAGCTCCATGACTCTGGACTTCACTGCTGACCCAGGGATGTCTCCAGGCATCCACCAGCATGGTAAGTGGGAGCTGTAACAATACTGTCATCTTAGTTAACTAACTGTCCTCTGAATGGGAAGCACTCCATAGGAGACAGGTCCCATTATTCTTGGTGAGATCTCTGCTTTATTTTTAGAAGTGGCCTGCAAACTCCTCTGCCTTTTCGTGAAGCTGACTTGCTCTCTCATCTGAGGGCTAAAGCACTGGCAGTTCTTTGTAATTAGTAGACCACAAGGTCTTCTCTGGCCATGCTGTTTTCAGAACACTGAAGATTTTGTCTGAATGATACCTGTGCTCAGAAACTGGTTTCCTGCAAGATGAAAGGGGATAATCAAGTAGCATACCTGGGAGGAAGCACAGCAGGGTAGTTGGAGAGCAGTTAGTCCCGTGATGTTATGAAAGAGATGAACGTGAGACAGTGATGCTAAGATGTCCAGGAGTTAAGAAAGAGAATGATGGGTGGGTGATAGAGATCCCCTCAAATCTGCTTGCTGTTCATTTTTCATTTGGTGGCTGAGCTGACTGTCATTTCAGGTGTGCTGATTCACAGTGACAACCCACGTTGGGAAGGGGTCCCTCTCCTCCTCACTTCTGGGAAAGCTCTGGATGAACGGGTGGGTTATGTCCGGGTTCTCTTCAAGAACCGGGCCTACTGCCCCCAGAAGGAAACTCTGAGGGATGCAGGACACAGCCAGTGTAAAGCCAAGCAGATCATCTTCTACATTGGGCATGGTGCACTCAACACCCCTGCAGTGCTGGTGAGCAGAAACCTTTTCAGGCCCGTCATGCCAAAGGACACTTGGAAAGAAGCAGTGGGTCAGTCAGACCTGCACATTTTTGGACAGCCTTTGTCTGATTACTACGTGTACAGCCCTGTGAAAGAGAGAGATGCATATTCTGTCCTCATCTCCAATATTTACCATGGAAGGAAGGACTTCTTCATTACCACTGAGAACCTGCTGGCCTCCTGGGCCTTCTGGACACCACTGCTGAGTAGCATTTCTCACCTGCCCCTGCGCCTCTACCCTGGGGGTGTGGAGAACCAGCACCTCTTAGACTTTGAAATGATGAGTGGGGAAGTGGCATTCACACTGGCAGAGCCATTGGAACTGCTGAATCCCAGCAGGCTGATGCCAAATGATTACAGGACAATCCAGTCCAAATTTCGGCAAAATCCCCTGGTCTCGGCGTGGTCTGAGGACCTGATTTCCCAGCTGGCTTCTGACATTGAGAAGACAGCAAGCAGGACCGTGGTGCAGACTGGGCAGTTCCACCTGGCCCTCTCAGGTGGTTCAAGCCCTGTGGTCCTCTTCCAGCAGCTGGCAAGACACCATTATGCTTTCCCATGGAAAGACACCCACATCTGGCTGGTAGATGAACGTTGTGTCCCTCTCACTGACAGCGAGTCCAACTTCTTCACCTTGCACAAGTACCTCCTCCAGAGGGTCAGGGTGCCCTACTTCAACATCCACCCCATGCCTGTGCACCTGAACCAGCGGCTCTGTGTGGAAGAGGACAGAGGCACAGAGCTCTATGCCAAGGAGATCGTGGCCCTGGTGGCCAATGCCAGCTTTGACCTGGTGCTGCTGGGGATGGGCACCGATGGGCACACTGCCTCGCTCTTCCCTCACTCTGAAAATGGCTTGGAAGGGGCTCAGACTGTGGTGCTGACTGAAAGCCCTGTCAAACCTCACCAAAGGATGAGCCTTAGCCTACCCCTTATCAACAAGGCCAGGCAGGTGTTTGTCCTGGTTTTGGGGAAGGGGAAACACGACATCACCACCCTGCTCAGCAGAGTGGGCCATGAGCCAAGCAAATGGCCCATCTCTGGTGTCAGCCCCAGCTCTGGAGAGCTGGTGTGGTACGTGGATTATGAAGCTCTGCTTGGGTGACACCTTCACAGTGTGCCTCCTCCCTTGTCTGCTTGACCCTCACAGCCTGGATTTTCCTATGCAATGTCCATGTTTTCCTGTTGCCAGCAGCAGCTTCGTATCTGACAGACTCTTCTACCCTTCTGGGAAATCTGTGGCCTGTGGTGCCTCTGACATTTGAGCCCAGAAGGAGCTGGGCTCAGTGTTCAGAGCTAAGTAGGAGCCAAGAGCCCAGTGCAGCATTTCTGGCTCTGCCAGGGATTCTGACTGTGACTTTGGACAAATTACCTCACCTTGAAGCACCTCAGTTTTCCCTGTCCGACCTTTGTGGTTATTAGCACTTAACTACCTCGCAGGCATGACAGGAGACTTGTAAACTAACTACCTGCCAATTTTTGCATTTTTACTTTTGAAATTCTCAGGCTAGAACATCTTCATCCTCAGTCTGCCCTGCTCAGTCTGACTGTGACAGAGTCATTGTCACAGTACAATGATGGTTCTGTGCAGAGAGGGCTGGAGTCTCATGTGTACAGCCCATCTTGGTGTCAGGCAGCTGTGACCTTGGCCATGCTCTCCTGGAAGCCTGTTTGCTGTTGTGGCATGTGGCCCCTCAATGCTGCCACTGATTTGGGAGCTCACTGCAGTCCTGAGGCTTTGCAAATTGCCCAGCAGCAGAGGCTGAGTTTAAAAGCAGTAATTTGCTGTTTTCATTAAGTGGGTATCACAGGGAAAGGAGGAGGAAGACACATCACAATTTAGGCTCTTGGAAGAATGGGGAGGGAGTGAGCCATATGGCACTGCACAGAGCTGTTATTTGCCTGCAGTGCAATAATTATTGAGGGAACTTCAGAGGAGTTGTTTGGGTTTAGCTAGCAAAGAAATCTTTTCTTAACCATCTTTCTCTGACTCTCTGAAATGAATTTTTCTGTTCTCAGGATTGAAGCTTGCAGTCTCATTCGGTGGCTTCTAAAATTTCTCCAGGAGGCAGCTTTATAAACTATCTGGATAAATTTTAGCTTTATAATCTAGGTATCCATTACAGCACACATGAAGGTAGCTGCAGTGTCTTCAGGTGGTGTCAGTGGGGTTTGAGCTCAAGGACACTGACTTTCATGGGGAGGGAATTTTCTCTGTACATATCTCTTGGGCACATGGACCTAAAGAATTGCACCTCTGTTTTGGCAGGACAATGTTAAGTGGTTATAGAAATTTATAGTGCAGTTTTTCCCAGGAAGGGTTGGAGACATCTCATCCTTCTTAGAGACACTATTCCTCCCTTCCAAATTCTCATCTTCCCAGAACACTGCACAGTGGGTGTCTCTCTGCTTTCATGATGCTCCCAAATACTCCCTGATTTTTTCTAATGGGTAATTTAGCACAGCATTGCACCAGAATGCAGCTTTTGCTGAGCACAAGATGGGAGAATTTGAGCTGATGGTCCACGTGAAGATTAGAGGCATTCTCATTCACCCAGGATGGCACCAGGATAGGACAGAGCTGCAGCAGGAAGACAGAACATGGATGGGGTACTGGCTGCCACCAGTGGGGATTCCTGATAGGAATGGGGGCCACTTGCAAGAGGATTTTTCTCTTATAAATGCTGTCCCTGTTTCTGCAGGGATGTAGCTCTGTGTGGCTGAGCAGGTGGAGATGGGGGGTCTGAGGTGACCCAGTTGAATGCTGTTCTTTCAGCAAGGCTGGTCTGGGGCTGTGCCAGGCTTGGTCACCCTTCACAGCCCTGCAGCCTCACAAAGGAAAAATGGAATTTTCAGGAGCTGGACCTGGTGAGCTCTTAGGGACTTGGAAGCCTGAAGTATAGGGAAGGAGAGAGAGACTTCCCTTTGGAAAGCTGGACAGTAGGCTTCAGATCCTTCCCTGGACAGGGATCTGGTGAATCCTAGTGATGAAGATGCAAATCCTGGTACAAATAGGTGCTCTGGGCTGATAGCAGATGAAGCAAGGTGGGCAGGTCTGTACAGCCTGTGTGCCCAGGTTTCCCAGTTCCATGCTTATCCTGATGCAGAAATTGTTCTCTCCTAATGCACCAAGTGAGCTTCAGGGAGCCTGTTACCCATCAGCAGCGAGGTTCTCCCATCAGGGAGAAGATAACCTGGCAGAAGCTTTGTGCAGCAGGAAAAGGCCAAATTCTCAGGGACTGGCTGTGACTTCTGGCAGATGCCCTCCCTCACCTTGGAGATGGTCCAGAAAAGCTGGATGTTACATCCTGTGTTTGACTAAACTGAGCTGAGTTGTTCTGATGTTCTTCACTTTGCTTTCACCTGGGGAAGGAGGGGAGTTGTGGTGGTGTTGCTTTCTCAATAGCTCAAAGGCAGAAGAAACACAAGTGCCTTGCCTGCTCTTGTCTGATGACTGGGCTGGCTTTTCTCCCTCTTTCATCCATCCTTGCTCTTGCCTCTTTCATGGCTACTGGCAGGCTTAGCTACAAACAGCAAAGGGTGAAAATAAATCACAGGGGAAGGAGAGTAGCAGAGAAAAGCAGAAGGAAGGTGAGCACTGCAGGTTTCTTGCTGCAGGACTTGCTTGTCAATGGATATGTAGAAGGTGGAGTCTGGAATAAGAGGAGTTAACTGGAATAACTCTCTTCATAGCAAACACTGGTTCCAAAGTTACCACAGTGGCTGAAACAGCTGTGCAGAGGAAGATGTTTTAGGTCTGGTATGTCCATAAGTCCAAACATCATAAAACTTCATTCCAGTTCTTTTGTATGTGGTGTGAGGGAACAAGTTTTAATGAAAACTTGACCTATGTGAGAATAAACATGCTGTTATGAATGACAGAATTCATTACTGCTTTACAGATGACTGTGGCATTGGTGTTTTCTTATTTCTCCACACTTTCTTGTTAGTATTTATCTGGCACCTTTTGAATTAAACACTGATTTTAGAGAGGTCTATTTACACTTTTAAATAAGTGTGTGTTTGGGCTGTCCAGGGATTTTTTTTAGAACTGTGTTTTCTCTTAACAAAGACAATTCCTGTTCAACTCTGTAATACTGAACATTTGCCAAATGAAAACCAAGTATTTTTAAATAGATAAAATCTGTGACTTGCAAGAGAATGACTGTGAATGGGAAGAAGGGTTAAATGAGCAACAAATCCGATGAGGAAGAACTGTAGAAATCCACTGGGCTTTGGGCCAAGGAAGCAGTGCTATTTTTATTTTCTGAAAGCTATTAATAGCAGGTGTGCACCTTCTTGAGAGCTTGTATTAACCTTTCTTTGCAAAAGCAGCTCCATGGAGTACATTCTTACAGTCTGTTTTGTTGATACCTATTTTATTATTTTTTTAAATGGCAAGGGCATTTCTATAATTCAATGCTATGATTATATGGATGTTTTACAGAAAAGTGACACTGGAAGTAATTAATTTTTCACTTGAACTTTTTATAAATCAAGATGTAAAATCTTATTTTCCCATGAGTAAAGTTTTGTGTTTCCTTTCATGTTCTGTAATGAATTGAGAATTATATTTATAAGAAATAAATATTTTTAATTAAAAGTGTCTTTTAATTTCTTTCAAAGATTGGTGGTCATTCTGGTTTTATTCCTGACCTCTTGGTGAGTGAAGTTTTAAACTTCACAGAGGACAGTGTTGAATTTTCTGTGGTGTGAAGCCAGCAGTCTTAAAATGTGCACTGTGACATTTTGTGTATTGTCCAAACAAAGGCAGGACTTATCAAAACAGATGAACAGCCAGAGACCTTTTAAGGGTCCTGAAACCACGAGGCACTGGGAAAGTCTCCACTGATCCAGATTAACTCCCTGAGCTGCATTTCTATGGATGCAGGATTAGTGAATTTTCCCCAAACCCATGGAGCAGAGGCAGTGGTGGTAAAAGAAGCAGAACGTTCAGTGTCTTAATTCTTCAAAGTTTTTCGGTGCTGTGCTTGATTTCTCCTTTGCCCACAGCTCAGGGCAATCCTTAGTAGGAATTTTGCCTCTGGATTCATTGCCTGCTTTAGCAGGGATTTTGTTGATTGCCTTCCTTTCCCCAGAAATGACTGAAAAAGTGGCCATTGCCTAAAAAGGGGCAAGAAAGGAGTTGGAGGGGAAGGAGTGAAAAGGAGAACATTTTGGGAGCCGGAACGATCCTGAAGCAGGATGCCTTGGGAAGTATCTTTGGGGAATGGGAATCAATCCCGTGCCTTCCAGCTGCTTCCCCTGCAGAGAGCTGGCTCCATGTCCTGTAGCAATGCAGCACCAGGTCCTGCAAGCATCACTGCAGCCCCTGCCAGGGCTCTGCCCTCCAGCTGCTCCCTGCTCTGCTCTGCCAGATTGTTCCATGGAGAGGAATTTCCCTCCAGAGCCGTGTCCTGGTGATGCTTTGATCAGACATCACCTCATTTTTGCCTTAAACAGGGTTCCCTTTCCCTTTTTCTAGGCATCTCCTTTACCCCCGAGACAGTCTGGGGCTTGTGTGCCAGATGGTTGGCTCTGAGCAGGGCTGCTGATGCTGAAACGGGACCTATGCACAGAAAAAAACAGTTAAGTGGGTTCCTTCCTGTAGATCCGAGCCTATTTTTAACAAGATTGAGGTGTTGTTGGGGTTTTTTTTTGTGTTTTTCTTTGTTTGTTTGTTTGTTTTTTGTTTTTTTTTTTTTTTTTGTTTGGTTGTTTTGTGGGTTTTTTTTTTGTTGTTTTTTTTTTCCCTATGCTTTTTTTGTTTGTTTGTTTGTTTTCATATTTCATGGGCTGGCACACCACTCTGAGGTTGAAGGTTTGGGGAGGTTCACCCTGGCTGCTCACAGAGAGGGAGATCCAGAGATGGGGGAGCAGAACGGGAGCTCAAATAATGTGTCTCTGGCTGGAGCTGCAGCTGGTACCAAGTTCAGCTTGTTTCCCCATGGGAAGGGGAGGTGTTGGGTCAGGGACTAGGGAAGAAAACAACCTGCAGTCAGGGATGGGGAGGAGGTCAGAGGAAGAGCCCAGGTACCTTGTGTCTGTCTGTGATGTGAACATCCCATTTGGAAGCGTGCTTGTGGGATAGACCTGACTGAAGTGAAGCAGCTTGATTTGGGAAAAGCAAAAAGTCCTCAGCAAAAGAGGAGGAAGAAATATGTGACCAGGATTAATCTGACTGTATGGATCTTACATCATCCCACAGCTTCCTTAGGGCTGCAGTGTGATAAGAGATGCAGCATCATGGCTGTGCACCCCACGGCAGGATTGCTAAGGGACAGCAGGAGTCAGGACTCCTTCCTTGAATTCCCAGCCCCATGGAAATCACTGGCCTGTGGCTAGCAGGAGAAAGCTGCAGGAGCAGGACTCTGCCACTTATTCCTTGGGGGTGAGTCACGGAGTTGCTTGCCTGAGTTCCCCTTTCCTCTACTATGCAGCCATAATAAAATAAATAGTCTTGTGGGGCTAAATGTTTGGGAAAGGCTGCTGGAGGAATGGAGAGCTTTATCCTGCAGTGTCCCTGTCGTGTGTACCAATCCATGTTCATCAAGAAACATGAGCCAAAGGACTTGTGAGGAACAACAGCACTCAAAATCTTTTCAGCAAAAATCCAGGGCCCGTTCTTCTTGCTATTTGCTGCAAGCAGATGCTGCCTTGGCATCTCCTTTCCCAGCAGCACTATTTTGACATGACCAAACTGGCTGACAAACAAACCACCCACATGCTGCAGGGTTTTGATTTGCAGAGGGCCATTGCCATAGGTGCTTTTCCGGAGCTGCTCTCTGGAAGAACATGAGGATCTGTAATAAACCGGTGCCTTGGAGCCAGGAGTGCCAGCAGCAGAGGGTGCTGCTGCCCCATGCTGCAGGAGCTGGCAGGATCACTCTTTCCAGCCCAGTCCAGGGAAGGGAGTTTTTCCTAATTTTTTTCCTAGAGGCACAAAGCAACAAGGTTGGCTTCTGACACCGACTCCTTTGTTGCTGCTCCTTGAGTTCAGAGCTGAGCAGAGCTCCTGGAGCTCAGTCAGCCTCTGCTCAGCCAGTTCTCCCAGGAGCTAAACCACAGCTGCTCTTCCTCTGTTATCCTGCTTGCTACCACCTCCCATTCACAGTCTCCCTATCAAAAAAAAAGCAAAGTGCTAATTTTTCTGCTTTCCCATTTCCAATGACTTCTCATGCCCGGACTGTGACCGTGTGCTTAGCTCCCTGTGTCCAGGTTTACAGTAACAATGAGCAAAATGAACAAAAGGAGTGTTGGGATGTGTACTTTTTACTGCAGACAGTCGTGGCATCCAGTAAAGCTGCTGTGGTTTTAAAGGGGTGCTCCTGGCCTGTGCTGTCATTAAGAGGTAGTCATGTCTGTAGTACATGTACCTCAGAGGTAAATGGGCAACCACCTGGTGTGGTGTGGGTTGTTCCACATCGAATTTGAAATTTCTGGACTATCTTCCACATCCAAGTGTCCCAGTGTTACATTTATCCCATTCCTTAGGGCAGGCCATTTACCATCTAGCAGAAGAAGCAGAAAGGCAAATTAAGAGTGCCAGCAGAGCTCATAGCAAGCCCCTGCTTTCCAAGTGAATGTAAGGCAAAATCCCTCAATCTGCTGTTTCTGATCACAGGTTTCACTTCATTCACCAGCCTCACTTGTGCAAAGTGTTGTGTTGGCTGTGCTGAGATCTGAATTCACAAGAAGACTGACCGAAAGGAAGCTGACTATTTTTTTTCCTGCAAAAGGCCCCTTGGGGATGCCTTTCCCTCCTCCATCCCATTCTTTTTTACTCCCTTTCCCATCACATTGAGCCCTCTTCCAGCTGAGGATGGCTTGTTGCTTGTCCTCTAAGCAGGCTTGGCAGGATTTCTACCTCATGAGGCTGCTGTTCTAAGAGTTTCTCTCTCTGTTCTGTTCTGCAGCACACTGAGTTACTTTGGCTTTGTTGCTGGACATCACAGACATTCATTGTTCACTGTCTCTTCCATTGTCTCCCTTAATTCCCACAGGCAGAGCCTGCACACAGCACGTTCATGTTTCCGGGCAGAGTGTTTACTCTCTCTCTCCCCAGGGCACAGAGAGCACATTTGCTGCCTGCCTGTCTCTAAACACCCCCAAATGCAAAGCAATAGGATCCCCTATTTTGGTACAGTCTCCTGCTGCAAGGTAAATGTCAGTCAGGGATAACAAACACGTCTACAAAGTCTGCACCAGCCTGAGAATCCATGCTCTTGAGAAGGATTTAGATGCTTAACTTCAGACCTTCAAAAGGGACCCTTTTTGCAGAAGGTGGGTGCTCATTCACTTCCAGACCCCACAGATAATCAACAATACTGAACACTGAGCACAAAACCTGAGTCACTGCCCCTCCCACCTCCCTTCTAATAATCTTAGCATAGATTCACAAGGATGAGAGCTCAAAAAGTCTCTTAATCCAGGCTCCATCCCCAGTTAGTTTTCCTAACAGGCTTAGAGGGATTGCATTGCAGGCCATAAATGCTGGCATTTGTCAGCCCCCCCCCTCTGCCACTGTTTGCATTGTTGTTTGTGATGCAGACAGTATTCAAAGCACATGATTGAAGGTTAAAAATTCCTGTTCTTAAGGAAGCAAGAAAGTCAAATATTAAGGAAATAAAAGGAGACAAGACTCCGTAGGAGCTGTGATCTCATCTGGCAAGAAGCCACCACAAAGCTCTGCTTCAGCACTTGCCATTCCTGAGCTCCTCCAACTTCCCTGCTGCTCTTGTACCTCACCCACCCCCTTTCTCCCTCTCCCTGGAAAAAACAGGGATCTCTCTCAGAGCAGGAACCTCTTGCACACCTGGAACTATTCTATCCTATGAAGTAGGTGTACTTTAGTAGGTGTAGTAGATTACTTTAAAGGAGAATCTGGTCCACAGAGCTCTGATTCTAAGCAGTTTTGACGTTTCCAGTTCAGCTTCTCTTGCTCTTCAGCTGAACTATGCCTGGCACACTCCTCCAACATCTTCAGCAGTGGCAGGAGAGACAGGAATGGATCTTCTGACCAGAACAGTCCACAAAGGTGGATTCCTACACTTGTGTGCCAACAGAAAACACTGGGGCTGGTCTGCAGTGTCAGAATCCTGCTGCAGCAATATTGCAGAGCAATATTTTGACAATATTGACACTGGCACAGGTTGCCCAGAGAGGTGGTGGAAACCCCATCCCTGGAAATTTCTTAAGGCCAGGCTGGACAGTGGTTTGAGCAACCTGAGTGTCCCTGCCCATAGCGGGTGGGTTGGACCTGGATGATCTTAAAGGTCCCTTCCAACCTCGAAAATGATTCTGTGATTTTATATTGACAGAATCTCTGGCTTCTATATTGACAGAATCTCCCTAAGGCTTGGCTAACTGTCCAAGAACTGAACAGTAATCTGCAGGAAATGCTTGAAGGGGCAGATTTTCACAAAATGCTTGGGGGAATATTGCTGAAGAAATTCTGCTGAAATTGGAAAATTGTCTTAAATGGGAGCAGGACCAGGTCAAAGGAAAGTACTTTAGAAAAACCTACCAATTAAAAAAATATTTGGTATTAAAAAATATTTATCTGTTTAACTTCTCCTATTTCTGCCTTGCAGGGCATGAAAGAATATTTGTGCTACATCTACAAACTACCTGGTGTTTCTGGTCAGCTAGAGTAATAAATTTAATCTAACGCAAATGTGTTTTTTTAATGAACCACGATGGCTGGCACAGAGCATCTGTTCCTCAAGGACTCCCAAATTCACTTCCCAAATTAGTGCCTCAGTCCTGCAGAGATATGAATGCATGCAGGAACAACTTCACATGCATTCATTTTCCCCCAGAGTTCAACAGATTTCCCTTCCCTGCACTGGCTGAAGTCCTCTTCATGGATTATGACTGCATGGCCTTAAAGGGGGAGGAGCAAGGGAATATTCAGCAGGTTAAGTCCTTGGCCTTCACCTTATGCTCATTTCTTCTGAGTTCTAACAGTTCAGTGGGTTCTGCACTGGCCCCTGCCCCATGATAAGTCACTCAATGTCCTGCTGTGACCATTTCATGGCCCCTGGGGATTATGCAACTTCATTTCATCCCACATCCAGATGCTGGATTTTTTTTCTTGTAAGCACTTGATATAACCAAGTTGAACACTAATGCAAGGCCTGTGAAATGTGACAAGAATTATCACGTTATATACATCCTCCAGCCTCCCCAGACCTCCAGCACACCTATACACCCAGGAACTGCCCCTGTACTCAGCCCCGGTGAGGCCACAGCTCGAGTCCTGGGTCCAGTTCTGGGCCCCTCAGGTCAGGAAGGAGATTGAGGTCCTGGAGCAGGTCCAAAGGAGGGCAACCAGGCTGGTGAAGGGATCCAGCACAAGTCCTGTGAGGAGAGGCTGAGGGAGCTGGGGGTGTTCAGCCTGGAGAAGAGGAGGCTCAGGGGAGACCTCATCACTCTCTACAACTCCCTGAAAGGAGGCTGGAGCCAGGGGGGGGTTGGGCTCTTTTCCCAGGCAACTTTCAACAAGACAAGAGGGCATGGTCTCAAGTTGTGCCAGGGGAGGTTTAGGTTGGATATTAGAAAGAATTTCTTCATGGAGAGGGTGATCAGCCATTGGAATGGGCTGCCCAGGGAAGTAGTGGATTCTCCATCCCTGGAGATATTTCAAAAGAGCCTGGATGTGGCACTGAGTGCCATGGGCTGGGAACCACAGGGGGAGTGGATCAAGGGTTGGACTTGATGAGCTCTGAGGTCCCTTCCAACCCAGCCCATTCTATGATTCTATGATTCTATGGCTTACCTCCCCCCTGCCTATGAGGAGCACAGCCAGGAGAAATAAGGCTGAATGTCTAATTAAAAGGTAGGTAAGGAGAATGCACTCCCACATTTAGCCACCCTAGCTTGAATGAAGGCCCTGTGCTGGAAATGGAGTTCAGCCAAGACTCAAGTTGAACCCTGCTCTTATCTTCACATGTGGCTCAAGACCACAAGTGATGAGAAGGGGTCATAGCTCAGTGGTAATGTCCAACTCCAAAAAACCCCAGGAACTTCAGCAGCACGCAGAGGAGCTCATCCCATCCTGACTCAGATGGCAGAATGCCACCTCCTGAATCATTCACACCACTTCCTGCAGCCCTTAGGTGGTCCTGGGAGGTATCCCATGCAACACAGCTTGCTAAATTTACCAGAACACAGAGTTTTCTAGCTCCAAGCAGTATTGCTGCAAACAGATTCTTTATGTCTGGAAATACTGAAAAAAAAATAATCAATCAATTACAAGAGACAGTGGGTCAAATTTGTCCAAAAAAAAAAAAAAAAAAAAAAAAATTTAGCAGGGTTGTATTTTCCCTGGTTTATTTTTTATTTCCTTGGGTTATTTTATTTTATTTTTGGTTTTTAAAAAGCGATCACAGCTTTCCCGGAGTGTTTGCAAGGCAAACATTGCAACACCGTGGCAGCTCCCCCCCCCCCCCCCCCCTCCAGGAGGCAATTAATTTCCAAAAAAAACCCAAAAAAAAGCGACCGGATTGCCCACAAACACACAAAAGAGCTGGCTGCTATTTTTAGCCAAGCAGAGCAATAAAACCCTCCAGAAACCATGCTCCAAACCCGGGTCGGAACCTAGGAATTTACCTCTGGACCCACCACCCCCTTCACCCTCGGGCCGGCCCGGCCCCGCTCCCCGCCCCGCCCCGACCGGGGCGGGGCGGGGAGCGGGGCCGGACCGGACCGAAGGCGGAGCGGTTCTGTCGCCGGTCTCTATTTGGGCCATGTGAGGGGCCGGACCGCGCCTGGAACCGGGAGGAGCCCGGGTGCTGCGGTTCCAAGCAGCGCGGCGGCGGAGGAGGAGAGGCGGGCGGTGCCGGGAGCAGCGTCCTGAGGGACCGAACCGGACTTGGGTCGCTGCCATGGTTCGGAAAGGGTAGGAACAAGAAGGGGAGGTGGGTGGCTGAGGGGAAGCCTGGGTAGGAGCTTGAGGAGGGAGGTTGCGGCCTCCTCCTTGCCGGAGCGAGGGGGGGGGGGGGGGGGTTGGGTTCGGATGGTTCGGTTCGGGGCCTGAGGAGGTCGGAGAGGAGGCAGTGGGCCTGGCTGTGTGGGGTTTGAAAAGCAAAGAGCGCTAATGTCAGTGCAGGGATCTTCAGCTCGGGTTGTTTGTTCAGTGGCTGTGGGCTCTGGAGCACACCTGGCAAGGCCTAATGAAGGTGTCTTTTTAATTTTTTTTTTGACTCCATCAAGCTCTGCTGATCCAGTTTATAGAATCCTCTAGCTGAAGTCAAGAGGCTGAGAAATGGTGAGATTCAGCTTGCTGTAGCCTTAGGCTTTTGTTGGCCTCATTGCCTGACTGAGCAGTGGGCTGGTGGTGGCCATGCCTGATCAGAAACCTGGGAATTGTCTGGGCCACTGCTCAAGATACCTGTACTCAGCCCTGGTGAGGCCACAGCTCGAGTCCTGGGTCCAGTTCTGGGCCCCTCAGGTCAGGAAGGAGATTGAGGTCCTGGAGCAGGTCCAAAGGAGGGCAACCAGGCTGGGGAAGGGATCCAGCACAAGTCCTGTGAGGAGAGGCTGAGGGAGCTGGGGGTGTTCAGCCTGGAGAAGAGGAGGCTCAGGGGAGACCTCATCACTCTCTACAACTCCCTGAAAGGAGGCTGGAGCCGGGGGGGGGTTGGGCTCTTTTCCCAGGCAACTTTCAACAAGACAAGAGGGCATGGTCTCAAGTTGTGCCAGGGGAGGTTTAGGTTGAATATTAGAAAGAATTTCTTCATGGAGAGGGTGGTCAGGCATTGGAATGGACTTTCCAGGGAAGTAGTGGATTCTCCATCCCTGGAGATATTTCAAAAGAGCCTGGATGTGGCACTCAGTGCCATAGTCTAGCAACTGCAGCAGTGGGTCAAGGGTTGTACATGATGATCTCTAAGGTCCCTTCCAACCCAGACAATTCTATGATTCTATGATAAGGAAGTTAACAAAACGGTTGTAAAAATGGGAGTTGCTACCTTGGAGAAAGATCAGCTTTCCTTCCCACCAGTAGCAATGCAGGATGAATTAATGAACTTTTTTTCCTAGAAGCAATTTACACTTCTCCCACCCCTCTAATTCTGATTCCTACACCAGGTTCTGCATTGCAAAGCAGTGTTACAGGCAGCTTAGTCCTGATGGGTGCAAGTTGACTGCTAAGCTACCAGGACCAAGTTATGCAGCTCTTCCAGTGGCTTGCAGTAAATGAGATCTGGCTATAAGGATGGATGGGCTCAAAGTGGCAATCCCAGCCGAGGCAGAAGGGTATTTCTGTGGTGAGTTGATATGGAAACTGCTGGGAATGTGATGGAGCTGTGCTGCTGGTCACAGAGTCAGGGGGGATGCTGTGGAGCATTTCAGTGGCTCCTGGAGGAGAATCCTCCTTGACCAAGCAGCAGCTGCTGTGCCAGTCTCCTCCTTGCTCTGCCAGCTTGCCTGGCCACGGGCCCTGCCCTGGCTCTCAGTAGTTGTGATGATGGATGCATAAAGCAGCAATTTATTCCTCTGCTCCTTGAAGGCAAGGGCTGAACTTCAGCAGTGTATTCCTCTGGGGGGCATCACACTGTTGCCATAGATCAGCAGCAGGCTTCAGCCTCTCCCCTCTGTTTTAAGGGTTACTGAAGTGCATTATAATGTGGCTGGAGCTTGTTTATAAACTTCTGAGAGAGACGTTTGAGATGTGGGGTTGTGTTCCAGGAACTGCCTAGCTGATATGTGCTGTAGTTTTGTGGAGTCAGTTGATTGCTCTTAGATCCTGGATGTGGAAAATGTGCTCTGCTTGTTGGTCTCCTGTGTCATCTTTGCTTTGTTTTTTTCCTGGGCCCCTACTTTTAATTTCCTCAGAAAAAGTGCAAACAGCCTGCAAGGACTGCTTGTCTTGTCTGTCTTGCAAGGGCTAATTAAGAATTCCTGAAGTTACTGGAATTAAAAACCTGTAACTAGGGAGCCAGTCAGGACCTTGTGTATGCCAGGCTTTGTGAATGACTGCAGACTGTGCTGACAGTCAATCTTCCAAGTCACAGTGTAGTTTTTGAAGACTGTAAAGATGTGGAATGGATTATGCTCTGTGGCTGTCTGAAGCTTGTGTCTCAGTCAAATTTGGTGGATGATGCCACTGAATACACTAGAATTGGCACCTGATAGGCCAGTGCAAATTGGGATTATGGTTTTGGGCTGTAGTATACATGTACTGACTGAGTCTGGAGTCATTGAGGGCTTGTGTTGACATGGGGACTGAAGATTAACTGGTGTTGGCAGGGAGCATCAATGAGATGACCTCAGCTGGGCTGTGCTTATCTTCATGTCCCATGGAAGGAGGCTTGTACATATATTAACTGGTGGAGTGATGTAATGTTACAGCAGCAGAGAAAGAGCTTCCTAGACCTGCATGGATTACACTAAGAAGCTCTGTTTTGGTTGAGTTTCCCTAACCTTGACTCTACCAAAGGCTGGTGGATGGGGCAGGTTGTCAAATTGCTGCCCTGCTCCTTTGTCTGTAGGAATGTGAGGTGATTTAGCAAGTTGCTACTACAAGGTATGAGTTCGGCACAAGTTGTGTCCAGACAAAGTTGTGTAACACCTGCAGAATCAAAGTGAGTTAAGTATCTGAAAACCAAGGTTACCAAATTGCAGTCACTGGACTGCTTTGCCCATGGTCCTTGCAGAATGGGTTGATGTCAAGGTGTTGACTCATTTCCAGTTACTACACTGCTCTGAGCAACAAAAAAAATCTACCCTTGAGTTACTCCATGTGAGTAAATGCTGCAGCTGCCTCTGTTTCAATAAATAACTGCTGGGGAGGGGGATTACTGCAGTTGCCCTTGGCAAAAATGGGATATGTGCTACAGGAGGATGCCAAATCCTCTTCAGTGAGGATGAGTGGGAGAAAACATAGCTTAAAAATATTGCTTTCCAAGCAGACAGTGGGGGAGGAAAAGGGCCACCATGAATTGTGTTTCCTTAAGCATTGCTAAAGCAGTGTCACCTTTTTAAAAGAAGTAGCAAAGGAGTTGTTCATAGATTCCCTTTCAACTCGGTATTGCTCTGCCCTTAGAGGTAACTAATGCTTTGGAAGCTCCTGGCCCAAAGTAAATTGGTGTGTTGCATTGATCAGGAAATTATCTTCCAGGTCACCCTGCTTTGGGTGGAGCAGAATCAAGCCTGGAAGGAATATATAGTGGATCTGCCTTGGAACAATCTAGCAGCCTTGTTGGCCAACTGAATATGATAGGAGACTGAAGGAAACTCACTCTTGTGCATGGGACAGTTCCTTCCTGGAAGAATTAAAGTGAGTTGTAGAAATCAAAGGTAATGTATAAATGTTAGTGATGAGTAACTGAGATGCAGCTTTGTCTTAACACCTGTGAGGACAGAAGTGCAAACCAAGTTGTCTGGGCATACTACTAGAAACTAGGATGTCTGGTTTGGTGTAAGAGGATGGATATCTGTAAGTTTAGTTCTTTCACTGCTTTTTTGGTCTGTGTTTTGTTTTTTGTCCCAGTTGTCTTCCCTGATAAACTTAACTGTAGCAAACACTCAAACATGTGTTGCTAGGTATGGGTTTTTTTTGCAATTCTTCCCTAACTTAGATACAAACATTTACATTCTTGGTGGCAATGAAATCATCTTCCTCTTCAATGACAGGAATAACTGACCCTGTACAGAAGTGCCAGCAAATCCCTGTATGTCTTCAGAGGCAATGCTTGACTTCCCTCCCCTGCAGTCAGTCCAGCTGGATGCTCCTTTTCCTTCTAAAAATACAAAGGTTTCTTCATGTCAACCAAAATGTCTGTTGCAAATGTATTCTATTGTGGGGAATCAAAAATCCAGCAGCTTTCTACTAGTGACTTCTTGGCTCTTCACTGGACAAACCACTTGCCTGAAATGGGCATGCAGTGAAGTTTTTTGAAGCAAACCTGGCTGAGCTCTGGGGGGAGGCTTAGCTTGTGTGGTTTAGATCTTGAAAAGGCTCAGGAGTTACTGACAGTCTGGTGTTGCTCAGCTGGATGACTGAGGAGTGTTTCTATACAGTCAATACGATTTAAATCTTCATTCTGGGTGTTAATTGGATACAGGAGCTGCTTTTTTTTTTTCTGTAGCTGTGGGGTCGCACAAGCTGCCTGAACTGTGTTTAAGGGAGGGAAATACAGCAGACTTAGCCCAGTTAAATAGATGTGGTGTGAGCTGGATGCTGTATTGAGGTCCACTGCCAGCACATGAAGACAGTGAGTAAGGGTACTGACAGAACAGTCAGCTGAATCATGAGTAATATCCTCCTGTTGAGCTGAAATTGAGTACAGTTTGAGCTGCCCTGGCCCAATGGACTGCCTGGGTACTGCAGGCTGCCTTGGCAGAGGCCCCTTCTTTGAGGACAGAAGGCAGAATGATTTCTTGGCATGTTAGCTAGAGGTGTGAGCTCTGGGCCTGGACCACTGGGATGAGTAGATGGAAATGCAGGCTGAGGAGCTGGGTGCTTGGTGCTTTCTGGGCTCAGTTCTTTGTCACATGTTGAGATTGGACTTAGAGTCCAGAGCTTTCCAGGCCAGCTGGTGCTTGTGGCAATCTGACAATATTGTCTGTGCCCCAGGGAGTGTGGTTTAGAGGGATGAGTGTAGGGCTACAAGCCAGGGACAGCTGTGGGCTCTTTCCATACATCTGACTTGATGTGTGGCCTTGCTTCAATCACTCAACAATTTGCTTCAGGGTTCTTAGAAAGGGAGAAAATAAAGCTCTCTCTTCTCTTGTCTGAATACCTTTGCCAGGGGTAGATAGTAATATCAGGTCTTATTTCATGGGCTCTACCCTTATCAAAGCAGCTGGAGGGGGGGAAAAGGTGGGAACTGTCTTTTCTGTCCACAGTGTGGAATTATCACATCTGGAAGGGGGAGGCTTGGTGTGCCATCAACTTTTGAGTGTTTCATTTATATGGTAGGGGCTTTGCCATCCTCCCTTTTTCATTTTGTGTTGTGCTTCATCAGCATTGAGCTTCAGCTCCAAAGATTTTCAGATTAATATCTTTCTGATCTGAACAGAGAAGCAGCCACCTGCCCTTGCCTTAGCTTTTCTCCTTAACCCCTGAGATCACAAGTATTTTGTCTAATGGCTCTGCTAGGTGTTTTGTTTGTTTGTTTGTTTTTTAGACCATGGGAAGAGAGACTTGCAACTGAAGCAGTGTTGCTACTGTAAGGCTTTCAACCTGCAGAACTTTTCCTGGGAGCAGAAAGCAATTTACTTTAAAAAATGAGCCTAAAATAAATCCCACCACTATCTGCTTGATTTCAAAGACAGCAACAGCCTTGAATTTTAGAGCTGTGGGGCTGAAGGTGGCAATGTCTGAATGGAGTTACCAAACATGGGCTGTTTCTTCTAGCTTTGGAGGGGAATTTAATGAAGCTTTTAAGTTGGAGCAGCTGTGTAGATGTTAGTTTCAAACTGCTTTCTTTGGATAGCTGGTATGTTATCAAGTCAGGAATCTGTCCTGAGGAGATCCCAGATGGGGCCTTGACACCATAAATGTACAAAGGCACTCAGTTGCACAAAAACTACAGAAACAACTTGGTTCTAAAGAACGTGAGCCACAGATGGGAGACATCCAAGAAAAGCAAGCAAGGGGTAAGGCCAAGCAGTTCTCTACATGAGAAGGCCGCGTTGCTCTCAGATGTTTAGGAATTCTTAGTTTAAACTTTTGAGACTTTTGCTGTGGATAACTGCTGGTTTGAGTGGCTTTTTGGAAGCTAAAATCCACATAAGAGATGTGAAAAAATGCCTGGATTTCAACTGCAGTGTTTGAAGGCTTAAAGGAAGTACCAGAGGTTGCCCCCATCCAGGCTGTACCTCGACACAGGTATGCAGTACCACAGATGGCAGCAGTAGGGTCTCTCTCTTTGAAATGCTGTCTCCCCATGTTATTTAAAGGCTTTAGGTCATGTTACTCAACTTGGAGAATGAGGGAGGGATTACAAACCCCATCTGAGGCTTAAAGTTTCAGGTGGTACCCATGTAAAGGAATAGCTAGCACCCTGTGGAGCAGCTGGTAAGGGGTAAAGTGAACCAGGATAATTAGCATTGATGTCCTGGATCCTATGAACTGTTGGACAGCTGCAGAAGAAACTTGTTGACACTGCTTCTGAGGAGAGGTTTGCAGCCTCTGAATCCAGAAAGTACCTGGCTTGACTCCTGTGGTTGAAAATGGAGTTGCTTGGACTTTGTGTTCTAGGGTTACATGACAGGCAGGAGCTGCTGCAGGCTGTGCTGGGTGCTGTTGTGCAGTTGTGGTTCTGCACTCCTGACTTCACCACTTGGCTTCCTTGCCTGTTGTCCCACACAGTTTCACTACTGATGTGCTGGGGTTTTCCATATGGCATGTTGTGGACTTCCAGCTGGAACATGGAGCTGGGGGTGGAAGTGAATCAATCCAATGAACATGTTTGGGGGTTTTGTGAGCCAGGGCATTGCTTTCCTCCCTATTATCTCTCAGCATTTTTGGAGTGCTGTGTGTCCTTGCAAAAAAGGATCAGACAGGCAGTTTTAAGTGGTTCCAGCTTCAGCCTTGAGTATTGATTCAGGCACACACATCTTTTAGATCCTGCTAGCACAGAGTTAGTTTGCAGCCTAAGAGGAGAAGGGCAGAAGGGCTACACACATGGCACTGATTCCAGCAGGATATTGCAGTAAGGTGAGGTATGTGGCACACTGTCTTGCCAAAGTACAGCTGCTGTGGAGAAGTCAAAAGGACACCTTATCTGTGAAGTAACCATGAGTTTGGGTGATGGTGATAATCCAGGGAGTGAAGGCAGACCAGCCTGGTGATGTGCTGCTGGTTTTCCAAGCTGTGAGTTTGCCTTGCTGTGTGTTGGCATGTGGAGAAGAAAAGGGTGAAGTGTTTATCTTAAGTTTATTCCTCTGGGCCCATTTCAGTGGCTGAGGTTCATCCTGGAATTTGGATACTGGAGTTCAGTTGTGATACCTGCCTTAGTTAATTGGCTTTGATATGATCATATGTGCCCACACAGGTCCAAATCTGCACTTTTGGCATAAACAGCATGAAAACCTGAGACATTAGCCAAGTAATCAGATAAAGCCTGGTGTATGGACACTGAACTGGATTTGCAAGAGGCACAGCTTTGTGTGTCAACACTGTAAGTGGGAGGGGACACCTGACTAGAGAGAGCCTGGAAGGAGCTATAATCCACATCTGCAGACAGGCTGTGATTGTGCAACTGCCCTCCTCCTGCTCCAGAGCACTGCACACAGCCTGGGGAAGCTTGCCAAGTATGCTGTGTCACTCCAGGATGGCAGATATGGCCAGATGTTTGCCTACAAGGAACTCCAGTGGATCTGCTGCTTTACTGAGTTTCTTAGTTTCAGAAGAGGAGAGGCTTTGCTGCTATTGCCCTTGCACACATACGTGGTGGAATTTTTCTTTAAGAACTTTCTGCTCTACATGTTTTCTGCAAAATGGGGCTGTGACTCAGGAGGTGTCTTCAGTCTTTATCCCTTGATGCAGGGATGTGGCTGGAAGTGCATGCTGGTCTTCCCTTCCCAGCCACATCCCCCTGGGTAGAAGAGCTTGGTTTGCTGCTGTGGACACAATCACATGGCAGCACACTAACTGGGGGGGTAAACAGAATTTCCATCAACTGCACCATGGTGATGGGACACATGCAGTGTCCTGTGACTAAGCTTGGCTTTTGGTGTGCATCTAGGAACATAGGAGAGTAAATTAAGATACCTGATTTATCCTCACCTGGGTAGGTGTAGCAGCACTGTTCTGGGAAGATGCAGAAGGATGGCTGGTCCTGCTTTTGCTGTCTGGTAAGAGACAAAAATTGAATGGCGCTTAGAGTGGGAAGAGATTTCTTAATGCAGGTAAGACCTTAGTGGGCACTGGGAGCAGTGGATTATGGATTAAGACTGCTGACAAATCCTTTTGTCTATTTGAGACAGAATGGTTTTCAAGCTTATGATCACTATGGTGAAGAGGAAGGATAGGATATTATAACTAGTCCTTGTTTGGAGGCATATTAGTTGGGTTAGGTTGTCTTCCAGCCTTGCAATAATGCTGACCAATCCCCAGTCTATACTGGTACTGAAAGAACACTTGGCCTCAAATCTCCATTTCAAGGTGTGAAACAGTACAGCAATGGACTCATCAGTGATTTTCCTGCTGAGATGCCTTTTGTGCAGGGTTCAGTATTCTCTTCCATCTTGTTTCAGGATGCCTGAGACACACACAAAACAAGCTTGTCACAGAAATCCTGTTTGATGAGTAGGTATCAAATGGGGGTCCTGTCCCCAGGCCTGAGTGGACACAGCAGATGGCCCAGCAGGTGGCAGGCTGGCAGCAGGGACAGGGGTGACCTTGCAGGTTGATGAATGTAAACCCTTTTTGCTTGCAAGTCTGATGGAAAAGCCAGGCAGTCCAATTAATATGCTCCTAGATGTATTTATCCAGGGTAAGTATCTCTGTAGCCAGCTCCTCCAAACCCTAATAAGGTCTCAGCAAAGTACTGGGATTATCTGTTAGTGCCATGGGTGTGCAGGGTGATTCAGCACATTTTTCATTCAGTATTAGATGTAGTGAGTTGACTGGAGAAAGAAAAGTGGAAGGTAATTGTTTTCTAGGAGGCTTTTAAGGGAGGAAAATACTGTTGGATGTGGTGGCTTTAATATTCGAGGCATTGGGTATTCTAGACAAATTACATCTATCCCATATCTGAGTGGTTGTGGTGCACTCAATGGTGGGTGGCACTGGCCTTCTCCTTTGCTTAAAATTGATGCTTGTACACAACAAATCTTGGCAAAGCCATCCAGCCTTCTCAAAGGAGGAGTAAGGACTTCAGTAGCAGCTGAAAAACAGTTGAACACACTTTGGCTAAGACTGAGCCACAGAAAAAGACAGAAGCTTAGGTACTGAAGGGAGCAGCTAACATAAAACTGCTTCTCTCTACAATTCTTGTTCACTAAACTCTAAAAAAGTCAAGGCAGTTTATCTTTTCTTCTTGTTCCTAAGTACATGGAGTGCATCTCCAAAACAAATCTCTTGACTGTGTCTACAAGGTTTCTTCTTCTCTGTCTTAAATTCTATGAATGTGTTTCAGACTTGGCTTCCTAATGGGAAACTTTCCATTGATGTCATGGGAGCTTTCTGTGGCCCACATCAGATACCTTGGGTCACTAGGAATTAAGTGACTGTACAAATGTTTATATAAAACACTTATTTAGAAGGCATGTTGGCTAACAAGGACCTAGATGGTTGTGGTGTGTTGGGAGGATAGTTTGATTGTACAGCTTTTGTCTTGCCTTTGAACTGTGAAAGTCCTGGCAGCTGTTTAATTCCTAGATAAGATAATTCAGGCTTCTTACACCTGATGAACATGATCCATCACTGACTGCTGTGCTGTTTCTTGTCTCTTACAATGGAGAGGTTTTGGAATTGTAGCCTTAATAGAAATAATTCAGATGGCAACGTCTGGAATAGTCACAGCAGAAAGCTGTGGGCTTAATTGCAGGTGTTGGAATTTTTCTGTTTTAGAGAAGAAACCCACAGTTTAGTCTGAGAAGCCCAAGGGAGGGGAGAAAGATTGTGAATGTGAATGTTCTTCCAACTCTGCTTACTCAGCCTTCTGTGGTGGTGTCAGGGCATTTGGAAGGTAAAAACAGAAGGGATGAAAACTATTTTAGTATCCCTCCTCATGCCCAAACAGAACTGACATTGAGCAGTGGACAACTTTCTGTCCCCTCTTCCTAAAAATTTTGTTTTCAGAGCTGCTTGGGGTGCTATGGGACCTTCCTTCTGAGCATCATGTCCTAGTAGCTGCCATCTCTGCAGTAGCTCTGTCAGCTTTGCCATTTACTGGCCTTCTGCACTCAATTTCATTACCACATGTGGCTGTGTACTCTGTGTGTGCAAGGCCAATCTATTCCATAGTTATAGGGAAGAGAGGGAAGTCTTGTGTAGAGCTGCAAACTGTTCACTTCACTTTTGAGAGGGCAAAATACCTTTGGACACTTCCTGCTTGAACTAAGATTGCAAGAGCAGCAAGGCTTTAGGGATGACTGCCTGATATTAAACCTATTGGTGGGCAGAATCTTTTTTAGGAAAAGAGTGTTTAAACACTTCTTCACTGCTTTTTCCAAAAGTTACAATATTGGACTGCTGTCTAGAAAGCCAAAAGTGTCCCCACAGAAACTTAAACAGATGTCTGGTGTGGTGCTCTGCCTTGAAAAACAGGGTAGATGCTTGATATCTAATGGAGGAGATTATATTTCCTTTACACAAACTTTCCTTCCAGTATCCTTCCTCAAACTGATGTTGAAGTTGTCATGGATACTTTTAATTGCAGTCTCCCTCTTCCAGCATCCTGCCTGTTGATGTAACTGTTGATGATGCTGAGCTGGGAGGGTTTTTGGAAGTAGGTGATTTAAGAAAAAATATTTTGGGGGCTGGGAGTAAAGCTGGACTGCCCATACAAGACTTAATCTTGTGAGTCTGGATGCTGAGGTGACCCAGAGTAGAAATTTCTGTGCTTTCAGGTGCTATCTGAAAAGGTGTTACTTAAAGCTGTTTACCACTGAAAGTCTGTACAAATCCACCTCTTCAGCCACTATTTTGTTTCTTCAGCAATATATTCTCTATGCATGGTTGAGAGCATGACTGCTTCCTAAGTAGCTGTAGTTCCATGTGCTGAAGCAACTGACCTGTTAGTTGATAGTCCCATTGTTCCACTGAAGAGGTCCTCCCACTCTGTCAATGAGCAATGTTGGACCTAATCATACAGATTTGTTTCTTTGCTCAAACTAAATGGCTGAGGTGAAACTTCATGTTGGCACACAGGAGGTGATGAGGAAGCCACTTGATTTACAGAGTTTAATCTAATGAAACTGTAGCTTAGGAATGGATTTGAGTGTGTCCCAATAAGGCTAAGGGACAAATTCCACTCCTTGTCACTGGAACCAGTCCCTCTAGACACCAACCAGTAGTGAAGGAACTGGGAACAGTTGCGGTAGGTGAATGTTCTGGTCGTGCTTTTTGGCAAAAGCATTTGTTCTGTATTACCACAGCTGTTATTTCCAGGAAAAAGTTGCTCTTGGATATCTGGCCACTTCACAGTGCAGCTGTCCTCTGAGGGCAGGATGTGTATTCCTGCAGCCACAATTTGTGTGATGTGCTTTAACCCATTTCATTTTGGAGTGCTCTGCACTTTCAAATCTGATTTGTTTAATTGCATTTGTATAGGTAAAACTTCTTCAAGCAGCCAGGCTTGAAAGGCTTTCTAAAATTGTGCTATGTTATGGGAAGCCTTTTGCTGGATGATGTAAGAACCCAGCTGAAGCTTCAGGTCACCCTGCAGACCTCAACCAACCATAGCAATTTCCAAGGACCCTTTCAGGTAATGGTGAAAGCAAAACATTGCATCATGCTGAGGCTGTGCCCAGTTGTAGGCTTCATTGAGATGTACAGTGTCTCTCTTCCTAATTATGGTATGTCCCAGGTCAATTATATTTAAACACAGTGTCCAACCATGTCATTAAACTTTTTTGGCTAATGACAAGTCAGAAATCTAGTGAGGCATCATCCCAGAATGCTCTGCTTTGAGGAGTTGGTGTGTGTGTGTGTGTGTTCCAGTAAAGCTGGCAGTGTGAGATGTCTCTTGTGTAATCTGTCTGCCAGGAATATCTTCTTAGTTCAGCACTTTGAGAGACAGTCGCACTGCTGTCAGACAGTTTGTTGCTTGTGGGTATTCCTGGATGTGGAAGGCTGACCTGAGGAGGCCCACTGATGGAGTGGTTTGCTGAATGTTGACAAATGTCTCAGCACCAGTCTGTTGCATGTTTATCTGGTGCTTTCTTTGGGTTTTTGCTCATATACACAGTGTTTGAGTTGCACAGCTTCTGGCAGCTGTCTCAGAAAGAAGAGGTGAGCACATCTTTCTAGAGACTGGCAAAAAATTGGGTCAGGCAGAGTGCACAGTGTTGGCTTCTCTTTGCTTTAGAGTTTCAAACAGTTTAAAGGTTGGGTAGAAGTAGCTATGCATATTGACTGCTAATCAATCAATGGAAGGATGGGGATCCATGCTACACTTGGAGGCTTCAGTGTCTCCCTTACTGTCACAGGACTGGACATCAGCAAGCCAAGGTACTTGGTTCCATGGCACAGCAAGTTTGGATTTGTCTGGATTCCACCTCAGCTGGCTGTCACCACAATTGGAGAAGAGAGACTCCATCTTCCAGCCATGATGTTGGATTTGGAAAGGGTTTTTCCACAGTTTTTGTTATTTTTTTAAGGGTTTTTGTTGTCCCAGGTCAAACTTGAACAGGAAACACAAAGCTGCTGTCAGCTTTTTGTCACAGACACCTTTTATCTTGCATTCATCTCTTCCCAGCAGATGCTGCTGCTTTCATTTCTTCTACTTTTTTTGCTACAAGACTAAATTTAACAGCCCTTTGATCCAAGGGAAAAAATTGTATTTCAAAGCAAAGTACCTAGTTAACTTTAATAATAAAACTGTTGTTTTATCTTGAAGGTAATCCTGTGTTCCTTTGAAACAAATCTGAGGGTTGGAAGCTTCTGAACTCTGCATGCTCTACCTTACCATGCAGATCCCTCCTTGCCTGTGGCTTCTCCTTTGGGGTGGGAGGTGGGGATGAAGCTGTTACATGGGCAAAAGAGTGGCAGACCTTGATGCACAATGTTCCTGCAGATTGTTTTCCTTGCAGCTGATGAGGAGCTGCAGATCATGAGAGCCTGAGAGGGGCAATCACATAGCTCAAGGTGGAGCAGAGCAAGGGAAGGAGCTGAGAAGGTCTTCAGACACTTCATTGTGGTAGTGAAGCAATCTGTATCTTCTAGCCAGACAGTGTTGGTTTGTTTTTTTTTTTTTCCACCCTGCCCTGCCCTCCTTAGCCTTCCTGCCTTCAAAGACTTGTACTGAACATAAGGTTTGTATGAACATCCAGCTTCTGGCTTTCATCTTTTCCACTTAAAAAAGATAAGCCCTGTTCCTCTAAGGTGCAGGGCTTCCTAGAGAGTGATATGGCTAAGCTGGGTGCACTGGGAGGACTGGGAGGACTGTTTCCAAGGGGGATGCTGAGGCTAAGATTGAGCTCCAGCATTGCTTATGTAGCAGGTGACCTTGGGGAATGAAATATTCCTAAACTCTGGCCATGGCTGGCTTGGCTGGTGGTCAGGAAAGCTGTTGCTGTCATCATTTAGCATGTTAAAAGCTATTTGTACAGAGGCACATCTGACAGGCAGGTTATGGGTCCCCAGGGTCTCATTTGACTGTAGTGGCTAAGGAAGTACCTCCTAGAAAATGGTAGAAGCCAGATGGTTGTGGAGATGGATTGCAAAAGGCATTTTTTTGAAAGTGGCAGTGTTTTGGTCTGTCTGGTCCAATTGAACTCTCAGGCTTGCTGAGGGAGGCTGCAGGAGGCTTTTTTGCATACAGGGAGGTGCTGGAGGTATTGAAGAATCTGAGAGGCTTTGGGGTTACAAAAGCTAACTTAGGAACTTTGATTTAAAGAATCTGTTGTGACTCTGTGATGAGATCCTGCTTTGCATGCATGTGCAGGGGTGGTGACTTCTGAAAACATCCTTTTGCAAAGTGAACAGAATGGTTTCCTAAACAGTATGAAAAAAAAAAAAATCACTTCCTCAGTGACTCAGCTGTCTCTCCTTGTGAAGTTTTTGTCTTCAGTGGTGACACCATCAGTCTCCACAGACCTCAGGACAGGAAAGAACTGAGTCTATAGTTTAAGCTGTGAAAGATCTACTGGGTCTTTAGACATGAGGATGTAATTTCAGTCACTGAACAAGCCCAGGGTGAAGAAATCTGGATAAGCATTGCAGAGGAATGCTGAGTGTTTTTTCCACATGGCAAGGTAAGACAAAAGACCTGTGAACAAAATCTGTGTTTATTTTTTTAGAGTAATTAATTATCCAGTAAGAAGTCACTAGTGTCTAGTACAAGAAGCTGAACTACATTCACTTGCTTAGGATTTATTTGACCTGAGGATTGACACTAAATTCAACCTGAAACTGGAATGACTTGAACAGGGAGGAAGAGGCATAACATGTTGAAGGGAAGAGCCTGGGGAGGAGCTGTGCTTGTTGTACTGTATGCTTCTCTGCTCTTTTTTCTACTTCAAGCTTTGCATAGGTTGGGTTATGCTATAGCAATGGTCATGTAGAGAAAGACACAGCAGCTATTCAGTGGTCTTCTGTTGCATGAAGCTCCAGGGTTATAGAATTAATTTTCTTATGTCTCATGACATGATTGGCATACCACCTGGTCAGGTGGAAAAGACTCAGTCAGGAAACTCGTTAGCTCCTGATTGATGGGTTTGCTTATTTCCTCCTTATTTTTCTTCCTGAAAAATAGCAGCAAGCAGGTGTACTCGGATGGGAGTGTTTCTACATCCATCCTCCTGACTGTGGTGGGATTGCTGTGACAGTAAAGGTCAACACAGTGACAAAATGCAAACTATAAGGGAGGATGAAAGGGAAAAACTTGGAAGTGGAGCATGATTGTTGAATGTGAGGAAAAGGGTGCTGAGTAGCTGAGCAACAAAAAAATACATTGTGAAACTGGAGGAGAAAGTAAAGCTAACTCTTGCTTCCTTAAATGTCAAATACAAAGCAGCTTATTGTGAGGAGGAACTGAATACTGTCCTGCTGGGTACCAAGTGTGCTGGGCTTTGGAACTTCCTACTTAATCACAGGAAATCTGTAGCATCCCCTGTGGTCCTATTGTTCATCTTTTGCCCCAATTGTCTCCCTGTGATGCAACAATCAGAAGCATGCAGCATTTTAATTGAGCTTCTACTCATCTAAAAAGTGTTTTCTCCTCCCCTACATGGATGGTAGTGGTATTGCCACTTGCCTAAGTGGGAGAAATGCAGATCCCAGGAAGTGATGTGTTGAATGGCAGTGAATCAGGGATGGAACTTAACCTCAGTTCTGCACCATAAGGCCCTGATTTTGCTCTGATGGAATGTGTTGCTCTGCCCTCCTTTGAGAATGATGTTCTCTATATGGTGCTGTGTAAATCAAATGCTCTGCTTAGAGGGAGCAGAAACACTGTTGTAATGACCAAGATTTATTTGTTTCTAGTACCTGGCTCAGATTTCAACTCTACTTGTTCTGTAGTGCTGATGAGTGGTACCAGACACTTGCACAACTTTCCCTCTGGCACTGATGTATTTGATGTAGGTAAATGTACTGAAGCTTCAGACACAATAAACATATTGAGGGCAACAGGCTGAGTAATCTGGTGCTTGGCAGCTGCTCTGTTGTGGGGATTTTTGTGTTACTGTTAGCAGGCTTGTGACATCTTTAAATGAAAAGAGGATGGAGGAGGCAGTAGCTGGGCAACCTTAATATTAAAATAGCTCAAACTGCAAATGGGTTTCCTAAGAGAAGGATTCCTGCTGGATTCAACATGTCTCCTGGACAGTGGGCTGTGTAGGCTGCAAAGTAGTAAGTGGGGAAATAACTAAAAGTAGGGAGTTCTTGTGCAGGAGAGGGGCTTATTGTGGATTATGTGGGTTTCTCTAGTGCAAATAGCTCTGAACAAAAACATCTACTATTTAAAATTTATGGTGGCTTAATTGTGGAGGAAATGCCTTTCTAAATGCAGCCTATCTTGGGATATTATGGCTCCAGAGCTGGAGGGAAGGAGGGAGGAACATTAGGCAGGCCTGGCAGCTTAGCCAGGTGCTGACTTGACTTTTCAAACACCAATGCTGAACAGCTTACTGCTCCTCCTGTCCTTGGTTTCTGGAGGGTAGTGGCTGTCAAAGTAATTGCTGCTTGCTTCTGCTTCTCTTGTAAGATGGGCCAACTGTCTGTAGCACATGAAAGATGGGGAGCAATATCATCCTGGATTGGTTCAAATCAATCTTTAGTGTGTTTGCATCAGTGCTTGCATTGGTACAGCTGTGTGAGGGAGTGGGATGGGAAGGGCTGGAGAAAACCAGTAACTAACAGACTGGTAGACACTGGGGTTTTCACAGTACTGGAATGAAGCCTGACCTGATGATCATCCTCTGGTCCAGCCAGTAACTCCAGGGAAAAGGTAGGCTGTGATGGTTTTTTGTGAGGATGGGCTAAATGGAGACCTGGAAGACCCTCAGACTTCTTCCTGAGCTTCCATCTCACCTCCAGGTCCTGAAGGTGAGCTCATGTGAGACATGGCCATGCTGGCTGCATTACCACTTGGCTGTCTGGGACTTGCTAAGCTTCTTGTGCAGATAAAATGAAAGCCTCGGGCTTAAGTTCAAGACAAGCAAACTCCAGCCCCTGAAAATGGTTTCTTTACATAAGCAATGAGGAAAAGTGTCACTTGACTGCTGGATCTAGCATGGAATGGATATCAGGAGCTGAAAAAATGTGATTTGCCACACTTTGCCAAATGTGATCAGTGAGGTGGGAGCCTGATATGTGGGAAGTGCATCTTCCCTGGTCTGGCAGACATTTGAGCTGGCACTGCTGTGTGCTCTAAATGGGTGTCCACATGCTGGAGCATGCAGAGAACTTGCTGTGCTGGTGGAACATGTTGTAGCTGGAGTGCTGTAGCTTCTCCTGAGCTACTCATGCCAGTGGCTCAGTGTAAGCAGCGTGCTCTGGGAATGGCTGCATGCAATGTGCTTTCAGTGGGAACAGGGCTGTACAGAAGAGCATAGGAACTGCACCAACTTACTGGTTTATTGCTGCATTGCTTTGTGCCCCTGCTGGCACATCTTTGTCCCAGGAAGGAGGGAAATGTGGATCTCCCTGCTCCTATAACATCATCTACAGGTGCAGTCTCACCTCAGCTAACTGGAAACCACAGTTTTTTGCTGTTTTCTCCAAAAGAAGCTATGGGGAGTGCTGATCTGTGGCTCAAAGCTGAACTTGACACCTGTGATCTATAGCATGTCCCCACTATAGCCTGGCCAAAGCTTCTGCATTCAAAATAAGAGATGCCTGCAATTTATACATCTTGCTAACTTGAGAGCCACAGGCAACTGGTTAAGCTGCTGGATGAGCTGCCTGTCACCTCAGCATGTGACAGTCTGGTTTGGGGCACCAAGCATGATTCAGATACTGGATTTCTACCTGCAGCCCAAGTTCATCAAGTCATTCTAGGTTTGTAGCAGCTGCCTGTTAAAATACCACGTTAAAAGTTGCTTCTGGAAAGTAGCACTTCACCAGTTGGCTACAAACAAATACTGTAGACCAGCAGGAAGTTAAGAGAGGAGCAAAGGGGAAAGGTGTAAGGAAGGTCAGTGCTGCAGCTGCAGATGTGGGACATGGGAAGGGAGTCTGGCTCCTTTTCTCAGTGCTTGGCTAAGATGCAGAGCTATCAGTTCAGTGTGGGATGGTAAACTCAGGGCTCCATTCTGCCATATGGTGGGAAGAGCTTTAGTTGCTGGCTCTCTGGTCGGTTCAGGCAGCTCCTACTCACTGTGCACACTTAACTATGGCTTCTCTAGGGCCTCATGGTTCATTTAGCATCCTTTATGCCATATAAAGCTGCTTACTCTGCAGTATAGGCACTTGTATGCCTGTGTGGCACTGTTCTGCTATGTTAGGGATATGTGTTGGAGGTAAATTCCTGCTCCAGGTAAATTCCTGGTAAAATTAGCATGCTGGGAACCCAGAGTAGATTGTTGAACTCCTTGTAACACCTGTATGTCACACTACCAATAAATGAACTGTTTCTAGCCAGAGCCTCATTGTCCTGATGTAAATGCAGTTTTTGTTCTGTATAGGTGACACACAAAGAGTAGGGGTGGGAAGAAAATGGACATATCAGCCAAGGGGATAAGGAGAAACTGCTGTTGGTAACGCAGAGCTCTGAAGCCAGCTGTAGTAGTTGTTTAACCTACACAGCTCTCTAATACTGCTGTCCTCAGAACACTGAGGTCAAGCTGTCCTCAAGGTAGTTCTGGAAAAGATACAAAAGAGCTGCTTTAGAATACTGGTTAAAGTAGACTGACCATAGGAGGACAGACTTAACAGTGAATCATGCCAAGAACATAATGACTTGCAGTGAGTGAGTTCTCTAAAAAGCTGATCCCAGCTTCTTTCTGGATGCAGATTACTAGCACTCAGCCTGGCTTCCTCCCCTTCTCGAGGGAGACAAGAAAACAGAGGGCCTGATGAGGTACTTCACTCCCATTTTTACTTTAATGAAGGCAAATTTCCAGCCAAACATCTCTGTAATGAAACAATCCTATCTGCAGTACACTGTGTAAGCATGTGGATGAGAGGTCCTGAATTCTGGGGGTGAGCAGAGCCATGGTGTCTGTGGCATGCTGGTGGTGAGGCTGTACCTGTGTGCACAGGTTGGTCAGAAGTGGGAGAGGCTGTGGAAGAACACACGTTCCACTCTGGTTCTGAAAGCTTGGGAGGGAAGAGAGTGTCATTTTACATACAGGATTTGAGTGAAAAGAAGAACCTAACTCCAAATATTTGACCATTTTAAAACTTGATGCCCACCAAAGATAACCTGGCCAGAGCAGGTGAATAGCTGCCTGTGAGAAGCCAGCTTAAAGAGCCTTGAGGAAACACTTTAGCATGCAGTTGGCATTCATAAAGTACCCTGGGTGCTACCTTATAAAGATGTGAAGAGTCTAATGACCTTTGTGAAATACCCACTAAACTTCCTCTGCAATGAAAAGCTCCCCAAATTCTTTTTAAAATTTATTTTATTTGAAGAAATATCTTTGTTTCTCTGCAACCAAAATGGCCATTTGTAACTGGCCTTTAATGGGAGAGGAGATCTCTGGTAGGAACTTGTGGAACTCCTTTATTCTGGGTTGCTTCCATTGACAAATACTTTGCAAAATAACCCCTCTACTGTTATTTAGTGTGTTGGTTTGGTTTTGTTTGTTTTTTTGCTAGATTATGCAGCACTGCAATTATCAGGAACTGGCTAGGTAAAGTGAAAACTTGCTTGAGTTGATTACTAGTAAGTGGCTTAGTCGAGTATGGGTGGTTGTTGTTACTTCTGGTTTTAGTTTACTCAGTTGTGCTGCTGAGTAACTTCAGTGCTTTTGCTTTAGAGAACCAGACAGTCCATACATGGTGTAAGAGGGCATGGTGCCTTTCAACATTGCAAAAATAGCTAGAAAGCTGCAGAAACTTGTCTGAATCATCGCAAGGAGAGGAATGTTGGAGTGCTGCTTTTATACCAACTGATTCTTCGTGGCTGCAAGTCCTGTATCATAGAATCATAGAATGGGCTGGGTTGGAAGGGACCTCAGAGCTCATCAAGTCCAACCCTTGATCCACTCCCCCTGTGGTTCCCAGCCCATGGCACTCAGTGCCACATCCAGGCTCTTTTGAAATATCTCCAGGGATGGAGAATCCACTACTTCCCTGGGCAGCCCATTCCAATGGCTGATCACCCTCTCCATAAAGAAATTCTTTCTAATATCCAACCTAAACCTCCCCTGGCACAACTTGAGACCATGCCCTCTTGTCTTGCTGATAGTTGCCTGGGAAAAGAGCCCAACCCCCCCTGGCTCCAGCCTCCTTTCAGGGAGTTGTAGAGAGTGATGAGGTCTCCCCTGAGCCACCTGTAAAATGGGATGTTCTTGGCTTCCTTGGACAGAAGCCTTTTCTGGTGTGTCTTGGGGTGGGCATGGCTGTTCTGGCAGCCTCGTGTACAGCAGAGCTCTTGGTGTCAGCTGAGATGAATGAGGCTCTTTGCTTAACCAGGTGCTTGTTAACTTTGCATCCAGGTAAATTCAGCCTTCCCAAACACCAAGTGTCTTGTTCTCCTCATCCCGGGCATATCTTGAGCACAGTTAATGAATTGTCAGGGACCTCTTTGCTGGAGGATTCTCCTGGTTTGCTGGGACATGTGCCATCTTTGGGGATTTTCTTGCCCAGCCTCTTGTGATCTCAGAGGGAGTGCAGTTTCACTTTCAGTGCAAGCCACCCAGCCCTGCCAGGAGCCCAACCTGCTGAGCCAACCTGCTGCTCTTCAGGAGGTGGAGCTGAGGAACTTGCCCCTGTGGCAACCTTCTCCATGGAGAGGAAGGCAGCAGTGAGGCTGAGAGTGCTGCCCAAAGCAAGGCTGCTGGGGGAGGCTTGGCTGCCCAGCCCTGATGGCAGCAGAATTGCAACACTGCGAAACTGGCTCTAACCATGTTGTCAGTGCAGTTGGTCCTGTCATCCTCTGCTCTGTGCCTGCTTGGTCTCTGCTAACAGCACAGGAAAACTTCTCCAGTGGTGAGTTTGGTTGGTTTTTGTTTTTGTTTTTGTTTTTGTTTTTGTTTTTTTTTTCCCTGTTTTTCTTTCTTTTCTTTTTTTTTTTTTTCTTTTTTTTTTTCCTTTTTTTTTTCACCTTTTTTTTTTTTCCTTTTTTCTTTTCTTTTTTTCCTTTTTTTTTTCTTTTTCTTTTTTCTTTTTTTCTTTTCTTTTTTTTTTCTTTTTTCCTTTTCTTTTTTTTCTTCTTTTTTCTTTTTTCTTCTTTTTTTTCCTTTTTCTTCTTTTTCTTCTTTTTTCTTTTTTGTTCCCTTTTCTTCTTTTTTCTTTTCTTTTCCCTTCTTCTTTCTTTTCCCTTCTTCTTTCTTTTCCCTTCTTCTTTCTTTTCCCTTCTTCTTTCTTTTCCCTTCTTCTTTCTTTTCCCTTCTTCTTTCTTTTCCCTTCTTCTTTCTTTTCCCTTCTCTTTTCTTTTCCCTTCTCTTTTCTTTTCCCTTCTCTTTTCTTTTCCCTTCTTCTTTCTTTTCCCTTCTTCTTTCTTTTCCCTTCTTCTTTCTTTTCCCTTCTCTTTTCTTTTCCCTTCTCTTTTCTTTTCCCTTCTCTTTTCTTTTCCCTTCTTCTTTCTTTTCCCTTCTTCTTTCTTTTCCCTTCTTCTTTCTTTTCCCTTCTTCTTTCTTTTCCCTTCTTCTTTCTTTTCCCTTCTTCTTTCTTTTCCCTTCTTCTTTCTTTTCCCTCCTTCTTTCTTTTCCCTCCTTCTTTCTTTTCCCTTCTTCTTTCTTTTCCCTTCTTCTTTCTTTTCCCTTCTTCTTTCTTTTCCCTTCTTCTTTCTTTTCCCTTCTTCTTTCTTTTCCCTTCTTCTTTCTTTTCCCTTCTTTTTTTTTTTTTTTTTTTTTTTTCCTGAAGGTTTGATTAATATTTAGTGGATGTGAGCAGAAGGCAGAGTGCTGATGAAGGGATTGCAGCAGTGCTGGGGTCTCACAACCTTTCTGTGAGCTGTTCCTGCACCAGGCAGTGAGGTGGCATCGTTTTTATCTGAAGAATGACCAGCAGGGAAAACTTGAGCATCTCTTGGTTCTTCAGGGCTGAAGTTGGAATGTTATCTGGGGCATGGGAGTTCTCCACCCCAGCTGGAATGTTTTGGAGCATTGCTGATCCATCCTGCCTGTTTTAGCTACCTGCTAGTGTAAGTCCTTTTGCTGTTGTCTCATGGGAGAGCATTCAACCCAAGAAAATGTGTGAAGCTTAATGGTTTTTTTAGTAAAATCATGAAAACTTGAGCAAGACAGTAATTTTTAGCGTAATTTCTTTAGCTCAGTTTTCCAAAGCTGTAAGCAGGCAAATGACCATGTGCAGAATATTTTTTTATTTTCTTCTCCTGAGGTGTTTTTCAGTCTGGAAATCTTTAGGGTAGGGCACTGGTTAATTGTCTGTAGAGCACCCAGAGTATGCTAGGTGTTTAAAAGTCTGGCCTCTTATCTGTAGAAGTACACTCAATAAATATTAGAAAGGGGGGGTTGTGAATAGAGCCATGGTAAACTGACTTGTAGAAAGAAAAACTGGATCAATAATCAAGGGGTTTCTTAGCCTTCATGTATTCTAATAATTGATGTTCCAGGCAGTTGTCCTAGAGATCCACAGGAGCTGCAGGGCAGGGAGGATCTATGAGGAAGCATGGGTTTTCTGAGCTTGAAGTAACCAAACTTCTTGAAATTGTCTGAGGTGTTTCTGGTCCTTGTCAAGCTTGTAGCTGCAGGAGAATGGTTTGACAGTATTCAGCTTTAAGAAAACAGATGATTTGAGTGGCTACGAGTGCCTCACAGGTGTGTGAATAACTGAAGACATATTACAGGAAGTTTTGGGGTTATTTTGCATTCCCTTGTTTTGGAGAGGATGCTTCTAGAACTCTTTATACACTGGATTTTTCATTTGTGAACTGTCAGTGCTCTACTAAACCTCTGGCAGCTCAGGAGTTGGGTTGGTTAATGGAACCAGCAGTGACAGTGACTCCTGACTGCCTAGCACTGATCCTTTGCTTTCTGTGCTGATGTTGGACTGGGACTTTGAGGGCTTTTGCTGCTGTGCAAGTTGCTTCCAAATGGAGCTGAAAATCTGCACAGCAGCCGATTAAAATTCCTGTCAGTTTGAGATGTAGGTACCTGAAATAACCTTCCACTGTGTGTGAGACAACTTGCATGGGAATAGCCTTTTGGCTTCAGATAAAAGTGTTTCTTGGGTATTGTCTGGCTTAAATTCACTGTATTACAGTTTGGGTTGAATTTCTAGTGTGTGCTCAGATGAGGTCAATGAGCTTGAATGCCAGCACAAGTAGGAGTGAGGTGAATTGTCTGGGAGCAGTAAGGAGCCCTGTTTTGAATGTGGATAACTTCCTTGAAATCTGCAGTGTTTAAGGGGCACTGTTCAGCCTCATGTTTGCAAGGAGTTCATCTCAGTAATTGAAATAAAGATTTGGTTGTTTGAATCACACTGGGGGCCAGGATAGTCTGCTGGAGACAGCTGAAATTCAGCTACCTGCATGGCATCTGCCTAGCTTGTTTTTTATTTGTGTTTTATAAAGCTTTGCTGCCAGCTGAAGAGGAGTGACTGTGGCCATGAGCATAGAGTGGGGCTCAGCTCTGCTGAACATAGCATTTTGCTGAACCAAATGATGATGACAGCCTGGGCTGGGTGGGCAAAGCTGGGAAAAAAAGCTGGACACAAGATCATCTCTGCCATTTACATTCTTCTCCTTCCAGAGCTGTGTTCTCTCCATTTGGCTGCAGGCACTTTCATTTCACATTGAAATGTGTTTGCTGTCTCCTGACTTGATCTATTTGGAGCAAGCAGTTGTTTTGAAACCTGGTGTATCTTTCTAGTATGGCAAATTGCCTGCTTGCTCTGAACTGCTAAACCGAGGGGCGGTCTCATTCTCCCTGAAATGAGCAGTGAAGGTTTTTTCTCTGAGGCACTCTCATAATTCTGTTCCAAGGCTTTTAAGCCTGGAAGGTTAACAACAAAACTGAAAATAGCATGGGAGCAGAACATAGCATCATAGGGAAGAGCTTATGTGTATAAAGCAGAATTGCAGCAAGCCCAAGCTGTTGATATGATAGATAAAAGCACTTTCCAGATAGATAAAAGCTTTCATTTGTATTTAAACCTGTAACAGTTCAAAGGTTCTGAAGTAGCTAATTCCCCAGCTTATCTTTACATTTATGGCTGGCTGTGTGTCCTATCAAGCTGTCCAGAGCATTAATCCATTAGTTCAAGAGGGAAAGCTTTTCTGTATCTGTCCAGTGGAGGGAAAGTGCCTGTATGGTCTTGTTCATGAAGAGGCTTTTCTTTGGGAAAAATGAGGGTATAATTGTGCTTCCTGACAGGAGGGCAAGGTGCCATTCTCCAGTTCTAGACCAGGCTAGTGCCAGGGAAAAAAGTGGAGCCAGCTCTGAGCAGGAATTGCTTGCCTTGCCCTAATAAGGAGCCAAGTTGCACTTAAATCTTGGCATATGGTGCTCAGTATCTGAGCTGATCAACCCCTTTGTTTTAGTCTTTTTCTGCCTTTCCCCTTTTCTCTTTATTCTGGCCATTGTCCTTCACCTACTGTTAACAGTCTGTGGAAAGACTCCTAGTGATGGAAGGGAAGGAAAGTGAGGCTCTGTCCTGTCCCATGTGCTTCAGAAGTACCTGTTCTCTTTCACTGGTGTGATTCCCCTTCTGGTGCAGCAGCCTTGAGGGAAATCCAATGAAGCTTATGTTGGCAAAAGGCAAAAAGTCATAATGAATGAGCCATTGTTTTGCTAATGAAGAGCCCAGAATTGTGTTCTCTTACTTCCCTTGGCCATTTTGTGCTTCAAAGCTGTCTGCACCAATATTCCTGCAGTCTGGCAGTCGGCTTTGTTTTGGTTCTTGCTTCCTAGGCAGTGTTCTCACATGTACTGTACAGCTGTCAGGAAGTCTCTGCTGCTTATCCTTCTGCCAGTGTTTTGTTCCTTGATCCTGATCGAAGTTCCAACAGCTAAATATTCCTGTAGTTGCTTTAGCCAGTGACTTGTTGACAGCCTTTGTCCACGTGCCATAGACAGAGGAATGCCAGGTAGTCCATCTGGTACTTTCTGTAGACCATCACATGATTCAGTTCTGTCTCAGCAGCCTGATGGTCTTTATCTCAGCCTGGGCAGATGACTGACATGGAAACTTGAAAAAAATTAGTGCTTCTGGTCAGCATTAATGCACCAGGGAAGACATGTATTAGAGTGGTTTCACAAATCTCTTCATAACGGAGTTGGTGTCAGTTTTGAGGTATAAAACTGCCAACACAGGCATGAGGGCTTAAAAATGGGACAGATGAGAGATGTTTGGGGGGAACTGCAGTTAAACCCTCGCATAACTCATGTGCTGAGTTGGAAAGGTAGATCAAGCAACTTGGTGAGTTTGTAGCATTCATTTGGATGTTGTGACGAACTCTCTGGAAGGCAGTTACAACCAAGTCTGTATTGGCTTGTTCTTGGGATCCCTTGGTTGGAGATATTGCTGTTTATTGGGCTTGCAGAGCAAGAGAGCCTATGGCCCTTGGAGGCTGGGAGTGCCCATGTGTCATGGGAACACTTGGACCCAAGCACCTGACTTATGGCAGAACAACTAAATAATGTGTTGGGAGAGGGGGATGCAGTGGCACCTGGTGGCCATGCCGTCCCTCAACTGGTTTTGCTGTTGTATTTTCAGGTGTTGAGCAGCTGGCATACCTAAATCAGGTTTTGTTTTGATGGTGTGAGTTATAGGTATTTGACTTTCAGGATGTGTCAGTTGCCTTAGCAATTGATAATGGGATTGGACCTCATTTAAATGGCAGCTTTTTAATGAACCACCTTCTGTCCATCAGTGAAGTATATCTGAAGAGTTTGAAATAGCTGTACTGCTGCCTGGTCCTGTGCATTGGTATGTAATTATTTTAAAGAACCTCAGGCATTTTTCCTCTCTGTACTTGATAAAAAGGAAGAAAAGGAAAAGTAGTCTCGCCTCACTTAAGACCTACAAGATTTGAGCTTGTTCCACCAGTGGCATGCCCTAGACCAGCATTAAAACCCTGTAAGGAAGCTGGTGAGTTGATCCCTACCCCAGAGCACACATGAGCCTTCCCTGTTGCCTTCTAGCTGAAGCCTTGCAGCTGATGTCCAGTAACCTTATTTTTAAACCAGATCTGATTCACGAGCTCTTTTCTATGCCAGATGAGGTCCTTGGTTGTGAGTAAGTGTTGTGACTGTAGCTGGCAGGAGCCCTGCATGATTGCCTCACTTCAGGAAATGTTAAAATAACACTTTTTTTTCTTAGAAAGCTAGTTCGTTCCCCTCCCACTTCTAATTCTCCTAATAGCTGCCCCCAGTTTGGCAGCTGGCTCACAGAGGGTTGTTTGTGTTGCTGAGCAAGAGCAGAGCCACTCCGGTGGATCCAGTGCTGGAGGAGAGGTACACAAAACCAGCTAGGATCTCTAGCCAAGCTGGCTTCAACTTTTTAGAAGTTTCTCTGAAATTTGGAAGGAAAACTGCTAAACTGTGAGAAGAAATTTACTCCTCCCCCCTGGATTCTGTCTGATAATTTTCTTTTTTTCTTTTTTTTCCGTTTTTTCTTTTTTTTTTCTTTTTTTTTTTTCCCCCTCTTGGAGAAGAGAAGCTGCTCGTTTGAGACAAAGCATCCAGCAGCTTTCCTGCCCTCCTGATTGCAGGAATTCAGGGGGCCAATGGTACCAACAGCTGCTGGAATGGATGCTCCCTGAGGCTGGACCCAGCTGGTTTTGTCTTCTGGTTTGGACTTGCAGTCAGGCCTGCAAGGAACTTAGCAAAGCTTTAGTGATGTTGAAGAGAATTCTTTTCTCAAACCTGCATGAATGGCAGCTGATCTGGGGGTTTCTCACCGTCCAGATGGAGATGCGTTTTTTATTGCCTGGCTTCTGCCTTGTTTGATCACTGCTATGGGGAGATAGTTTGTGTTCAATGCTCTTTCCCTTTTGGAAGTCTTTGTGCCAAGGTAAGAAAATTTGTGGCTGAACAGCAACAGGTAATACTGATGTGTGTCTGCAGTATGTAGCCTTTACTCTAGAGGATGCTTACAGCCTAAGGATTCCCAAAGAACTTGAATTTACAGCTGTCAGCCAAAAAAAAAAAAAAAAAAAGGCAGGCTGGAATTTAGTTGTCTTTAATGTCTGTCAGATCTGGGAGCACTGCAAAGGAAGCACTGGAGCAGCAGTTAGGAGAATAAAAATTAAATGTGTTACATGAATAAGTGGATTTGGACCCTGGAAAACCAGTGCAGGTACCAGGACTATAGTGCCTGTTCTGCTTGCCAGTCTGTAATCCTCTAATCTTCTCCTTGAGTTAAAACCCAAACATAGTCCTCCTGAAATACAACCTTCTTTCCTTTACTTGTAGAAACTGTTCCTAGGAATGTTTTGCATTCTGAAGTCTACTTCCAACCTCTCTAGAGCAGCAGAGGGAGAAGTTTATTTAGTAATGCTACTTTTTCCTGCTTGGTACAGCTCAGACTAAAGTTTTGCAGGGCAGTTATCCATATAAACCAATCCCTCACTACTTGTCAACTGTAGCATGTTATTACAGGGCCCAAAGAGAATGGAATTGTAAACTCAAGTCTGTCTTTGAGAAATTGAATGAAGCTGTTTGGACTCTTTTTTTTCTCAGCATTAAATACCTTGTGTGTTTTGGCTCCATTGTGGATGACTATAGAGATGGCTTTGGCAGAAGCAATTCACCCTGGGGTTTGGAAGGGGCTAGAGCAGTGAACACCAGTGGGCAGCCTGGGCCTTCACTGGTTCAGCCTGCCCTAGGGCTGGCAGACCAGGCTAAATTATGATTATACAAGGCAATTTTTTCAGTCTTCCTACCAACTGAGGACAATGAGTGGAGGGGGAGGGGGAATCTAAGTCTTAAGCATTACTGTGTACTAGATTCTGAGTCTTCTGCATTGAATAAATTCTTTTCTTAAATTTAGCAGCCTGAACAACATGTAGGTAATAATGCCATAAACCCAAGGCAGTGTAACTATAGATGTGTGCTCTCAAAGTTTAGTGATGCAGTAATAAGGAGCTTTCACTGTAAAAGACGAGCTGACTGAATCCAAACCTTCCTTAGCCAAAGAAGCAGAAATTCAAGTGCCTTTCTGAAGGGGATATTAGAAACTTAGTACCTCTCCATTTGATCTGTATGCTACCTCTGCCATGCAAGATACACTGCTTTGAGTAGCAGCCATTACCCTTCCTTGCTGGTGGAAAGGAAGGACAAGTTGTCAGGATAACCAGGTTACAACTCTGTCTGTAAGTGTTGGATACAATGCTGTACGTGCTAATGTTTAACTGATCTCTTGTTTTTCTTTCCATCCATTAGGCAACACTGAGCAGTGCACATCTTGACAAAGTCTCCTAGCAACCTTCTCTGGAGTGCTGGATGACAGCAGGAGCAGCCGGGCAAATCGATGAGCTTGCCCCGGGAGGATATAAATAGGCACAATCAGAACACACGATGGGTCAGAAGGTCACAGGAGGGATAAAAACTGTGGATATGAGGGACCCTGTGTACAGACCATTGAAACAAGAACTCCAAGGACTCGACTACAGCAAACCCACCCGTCTGGACTTGCTGCTAGACATGCCTCCTGTCTCCTATGAGGTCCAGTTACTGCATTCATGGAACAACGATGACCGCTCGCTGAACGTCTTTGTGAAGGAGGATGACAAGCTGATATTTCACCGGCATCCGGTGGCTCAGAGTACAGATGCCATCAGAGGCAAAGTGGGCTACACCCGGGGACTGCACGTCTGGCAGATCACTTGGGCCATGAGGCAGCGAGGGACACACGCTGTGGTAGGGGTGGCAACAGCAGAGGCCCCTTTGCATTCAGTAGGGTACACGACACTTGTTGGAAATAACCACGAATCGTGGGGATGGGACTTGGGGCGCAACAGATTGTATCACGATGGCAAGAACCAGCCCAGTCAAACCTACCCTGCTTTTCTAGAACCGGATGAAACTTTCATCGTGCCGGACTCCTTCCTGGTGGTTCTAGATATGGATGATGGGACGTTGAGCTTCATCGTGGATGGGCAGTACATGGGCGTTGCTTTTCGGGGACTGAAAGGGAAAAAGCTGTACCCAGTGGTGAGCGCCGTCTGGGGCCACTGCGAGATACGGATGCGCTACTTGAATGGACTTGACCGTGAGTACAGCTCCCCGTAGCTGTGCTGGCAGCACAGACCTGTTTGCTCAAGTGCAGCCTTCCCAGATCATCCTCAGGGTTCATTTTGCTCAAGAGGGGAGGGTTTTTTTTTTGCTTTCATCTTGCTCCTGAAAGGAGGTTGTAGCCGGGTTGGGGTAGAGTTAACTTCCAAGTTAACTTCTGGTAAGAGGAGGGCATAGGCTTAAGCTCTGCCAAGGGAGGCTTAGGTTGGATATTAGGGGGAAATTCTTTTCAGAGAGGGTGATCAGGCATTGGAATGGGCTGCTCAGGGAGGGGGGGGATTCTCTGTCCCTGGAGATATTTCAAAAGAGCCTGGATGTGGCACTGAGTGCCATAGGCTGGGAACCACAGGGGGAGTGGATCAAGGGTTGGACTTGATGATCTCTGAGGTCCCTTCCAACCCGGATGATTTGGTGATTCTGTGATTCATGTCAGCAGTAGGATTGCTGGATACAACTCTGAATCCTTAATGGCTAATGCCAAAAGTTTGGATGTGCACATGTCCTGTTACCACAGCACTGCAGGGAGCACACAGGGTTTGAGGAGGTTGTGTGGTGGGAGAAGATGATGCCAGTTATCTATCTAGAAGTGACAAACCTTCCTATATTAGTACCAAATACCAGTAGGAATGTCTTTCTGACAGTTCCATTATTGGCAATGTAATTCTGGTGTCACTTTACAGGTGGCAGTCCAAGGGACAGTTACCTTCCTTGAATGTTTAATGAAGGGACTTAAAATCCCTTGCAGGCAAGAATGGAGAGGTGTCTCCCTACCTAAGAAAATGGGAATGCCTCATCTTTCAAAGAAGTAGCTCATGTCTCTGCCTCTTTCAGGGCAGGGTGTGTTCATTTCTAGCATGGGGCTGGACATTGTGGCCAACCCAGCTTGCATGCCAGGCCCTTTACTAATGGGAACATCAATCTCTAGCACATTTGGACAGTGAAATTTATTACTTAAGCTTTACTAAAGTCTGTTATCTCTCACAGTCACAAGTTCCCACTGGGCCAGACTGTGACTCAGTAGGGTGTAGGACAGAGGTGAAGGAAGTGGATTAAAATTGGGATTTATGTTGCTAGTGAAATAAATTTGGCAGCATTGATATGAAGAAGTGTTTCCCCTGCATTCCACAACAGTGTCTGTCCAAAGGCTGTAGTATGCTCTAGCTCTTTTATTTGTCCTTATAGTGCTGGGCCAGCAATGGCAAAGCCCTGGCACTGGTGACACAAGGTACAACAAAGCTAACTCTGGACATCAAGAAAACTGAGTTACCAGAATAACCAGGAAAGCCTTGCAAAGGGTTAGCAGCAAAATCCACATGACCAAATTGAGAGCTACTGACAGCACTTCCACCAAAAGAAAGAAACTGAGCTCGTTCTGCCAGAGCAACTTGCAGAATGGCAGCAGCTCCAGTAACCAGGTTTTTCTGTAGAGCTCAAGCCAAAACCTGCAGCTTCCCTGAAAGCCAGCAAGTCTTTGGAGTTGTTGGCACAGAACTGCACTCAGTAAGGAAAGGGCCACCTCCAGTATTGGACTTGGTTGTTGTGTGCTCTGAGCACAGGAGTGAGTTGTGGGCATGAGGCCAGGAAGACCAGGACACTGTTTTGGCACAGAGAGGAAGGTGGTGTTTGGCTCTAACCACTTCTGAGCATTCAATTGCAACCCTGCCCAGTGCCTGCAGTGCTTGTGAATTGACAGAGCTCAGATGTTTCTCTTTTGGTCTCAATATCTCCTCTCAGGTTGGGTGATCAGCACAAACTAGATGAGGACAAAGTTCTTGCTCTTAATCTGGGTGGGAAGAAGATCATGAGGCCATTAAAGTGGAATGTATTTGTTGCTTTGATACCTACAGAATGTGAAGGTCAGGCTGGTTGTGCTCTGGGATGGTGGTTAGGGAATACCCAAGCTAGCTCCATATGGAGCAGGAGGAGGTAGGACAGACATTGAATCCAGCCCAGTGCAGCCACAGAAGGTTGATGACAAACGAGGAGCAACAGCACTGCCCTGACAGATCTCTTTGCTCTCCAGCTAGTTACCAGCACAGAAGAGGTGTGCATGTAGAGGTGTGATTCCTCAGGAATAATTAATGATTGAAACACTGGGAGAACTTTTGGAGAAGTGCTAGGAAAAACATTCCACTGCAGCTTCCCCTGGAGCAGGTAATAGTTTGTGATCCATAGCAGGGAAGGAGAGAGGGGTGGGTGTAATAGGGTGTCAGTTCTGCTCTGGCTGCTTTGAGGAGGAGATGAACCAATTCCAGTGTGCATTTCCTGACTTTGTTACCAAGTATTTCCACACCTAACAAACTCCTCCTCACAGATTTTTGCCAAAAATTAGATAAAAGCTAGCTCTTTCCACTTTTCACTGGAAGTGTTTTCTACCTGGAGCAGCATGACACTTTTTTTTTTTACCAAAGTAGAATCAGGGGAAGCCTGCTCAGGCTACTGACAACAATCTGAGGTTTTTTTCAATGTTAGCTGTTACTCTTGAATGTGGAAGGAAGGGACTTGTATCTACCTCATTGAGTTCTGTTAAAAAAATGGAGGAAAAACTAAGCTTTTCCTGTGCCACCTGTTTAAAACTGCAGTGTTGAACAGTCAGATTAACTTGGCTTGTTGTAGTGGAAGCTAGAATTGTTGGCATCTGAGGGTTCCTGAAAACTGCAGCTTCTCAGCCAAACTTTTCTATTCCTGTGGCTGTTTTTAGGTGTCTGTAAAGGAAGCATTCTAATGGTACATTCTTAGCCCTCAGGGTATTAGAAGGATGTCCAGTTATCTGCTTAATTAGAGATGGCTTTGTGTTAGCCCTCTCTTGGGGGAGGAGAAACCCCTGAGGCTTGAGCAGCAGATTGTAAAGGTGAACATTGACACTTAGCAACAGAAGCTGTGAGAAACTAATCTGTAGCTTCCTCCTGTGCAGCTTTGTGTTAACTCTGGCTTTGACCTTAGTCCCCTGTATGTTGTGAATGACTCTTCAGCATCAAAGGGCCCTGTATGTCATTCCTGAAAAACTAGTATTATCTTGTTTAGTGTTTGAGCAGAGGATGTGAAAAGAATAGCCAAAGGCCTGGCTCTTTTGGAGGTTTATGGTACAGGAGGGAATCCTCTAATGGAAAATGTCACAATACAAGTAGTGACATGAAGCTTTGATGGATGGCTTTATTTTTCCTGGGAAGTATGTGGAACAAATGAAAGGGTTGACAGCTATTATCCCACTATGTAAGACAGAAAGGGTACTTTCTAGATACCCACAGCACACAATGTTATTGCACTGCCTGTTGCAGTCTTTTACTTAAGTGAATCTCTGCCAAAGATGGGGGAACTTCCATTAGGGGATTCTAGTACTCTTTCATTTACAAATAAGGCTTAACCTGTCCAGAAACATCATGCTCTGCCTCTGTGTATTTGAGGTGAATACTGAATGGCTTGGGTCCTGCAAACATGCCAGGCATTCACTTGTCTTGCTCAGGTTTTGAGTGATTTTTATTTTTTTTTTTAATACAACTAGCAAAATGAATGTGTGGTTGGGATGTTCAATGTTTTGGTTTTCTTTTTCCAGCTGAACCATTGCCTTTGATGGACTTGTGTCGGCGAGCTGTAAGGCTGGCTCTGGGCAAGGAAAGACTGACTGAGATCCCTACACTGCCACTGCCAGCTTCCCTCAAGAGTTACCTGCTCTACCAATGACCTTGGTTCAAGGACAGAGTTGGAATCAAGGCAAAAGAGTGGAGCTGACCCAGTCAGCAATGGGTTCTCCACCCTCGTGTCATCGCTACTGTCGGAACTCCTTGGCCAAAGTATTCCTGCCACTGCTTAAGTCTCCATGTGTCCTTCTTGGCAAGTTTTCAAGTAATCCTTGTTTCACAACTTGAGCGTTTTGTTCTTTGGAAGTCACTTCCCCAGCACACATACAAAAGGAACATTTACAGAAGCTCTCTGCTTCCCTGCTTCTCCTGAGAAAAGGTGGCATTGCATCCCTTGGGTTGTAGAGTTTGGGAGTCAATGATTTTTCTGGAGTGGTTAAAGGGAAGGACATAGTTTGGGGGAAGGGAAGGCACTAGGAGTAGAAATGCTAAGAATGGAAAAGCACAGGGTGGCCAGCAGAATTGAGAAGGGTCTGGAATACCAGGAAGAATGAGTTGCTGAATTTTTAAAACAAAAGAAAAAACAAAACAAAACTCTAACCCCAAACCCTGAAACACCAAAAACCAAGAACCCTTCCATTAGGATACTTCTTAATTTGCAGAAGGTGGTTATGTTGCTGATGTCTGTAGGCTCTGCCAGGACTTCTCACCATGTTCTAATGTTATTTGACATTGAACCCTGCTTCCTTGCTTATCAGCATTGCTTTCTCAGTTCTGCTTCTCTCTGGTCAGCCTCTTAGTGGGTTTGACTTGGTTGATTGAGCAGTTACTCTGTGTCTTCACCCTCTTTTTTTACTTAACTGCAGATTTTAGTCTGGAATCAGGGGCTCCTTACTTATGTGGGGACAGGGAAGGGACAAATTTCTGCAACAGGGTGAGGCAGGCTTAGTGAGCTGGTAACTGTTAAACAGCTGTAGGTCCTGCCATCTTATATCTGCTTTCTGTGTAGCCAGTTCATGTTAAGGCTTTTGAGAAACAAACTAATGTGTTTCTCTAAGGGATCTGCCAGGGACTTCTTTTTAGATAAGCTGCTTAAAGTCATCTAAACCAGGCTTTGTTCTGCAATAGCCCTTCTGCACAATGTCCACTTATCTATGCAGCAGGAATAGTTCTCTCTGTTTCTTGCTTGGGGGTGGGAAGTTGTCCCAGAGAAGATGGTAGCAGTGTGGCTGCAGAAATACCATCAGCAGGTGGGAAATCCATCTCATTTCTGAAATCTGCAGAATGGGACTTTGTGAGACTTGAACAGAGCCAGTGGTGTGGTCTTTCAGGCCCAGCAAGAAGAAACTCTGAGAGGGGGGGCAGGAGAGAACAGCAATAAACAGGACAAGCAATTCAGGCAAAATCAGCTCATCCCAAATAGATTCTCACCTCAGTAGCCAAGCAAAGAGGATGACACTCCTTAACTAGCAGGAGCTGCTCTCTTGACCTCTCCACAGGTTACTATGCTGCCTTTCTGGGGTTATTTTGCACATTTCTTTGTCTTGAAAAATGTTTGTGTGGTTGGTTTTTTTTGCTCTTGAGTTATTCCTTCAGTTCTGTGTAGGTACAAATGAGTTTAGTTGTTGAAAATGTTAATATATATTATTTGTGGAGTATGTGTAAGAACATGTTTTAAACAGCTGCTGTAGGGTACCTTTTTAAAAATAAACTACTTGCATAGTATATTTTTTAAAGCACAGAATTGGTGCCAAGACTGGGTGGGGTGTGAAGTGCCCCTTTTTAATCTAATATTATGATTATTTTTTTAAAAATGCTAGGGATTTGTACTAGTTTCTGTTACAGAGTGGGACACAAGAAAATTCAGTGTGTATGGAGCCCTACTTGGTTGCCTTCAACTTGAACCAGTGTCTTCCAAAACTCCAGGGAAGCAGCTGTGTTCTCCCTACTTCTAATGTTCATTGTGCTCTGTTGTTTCATCTCTTCTCACTTCCCCAGTACATTGCTATGTACAGTTTTAAATCTGACTTTCTATTTTATGACTGTAGGTAATACTCAGTAACCTAATAAACTTTATTAAATATTACTTGGTGCTGCTTTTTATTTGTACAAAACGATCAGATTTGTTTTTTTCCATCTGATTTCTGCATGAATGGTGATCTTATTCCCAAGAAGCCAGCCCAGGTAAAGCAAGAGGTGGTGTGGCTTTGTCTCTCCTTTGAAGAACAGCAGTTTTTAAAGCTGGCATCTAAAAGGTGTGTGCAAGTGGAGGGCAAGCTGCAGGTAGGATGTGGTGATTGGATCTTGTGGACGTGCTGCTAGTGCCTAAAAGTGGTTACTACAGATGGAGCTGAATAAAATCTGTAGAGTACAACCAGCTGAGTGCTTGCTGGTTGTGCAGAGGTGCTCTGGAATTATATTGGAAAGTAAGGTAAAGCCCCTCCAAACTGACTGGAAGTGAGGTGATTTGGTATTTTTGTCAAGTATGACAAGGGCTTTAATTCTGCCTCCTGTCCACATGCTTTTCTTCCCTGCAGCAACCAACTTGCCTATGAAAGCCAAATGATTTAATCACTTTGTACAAACACCCTGAAACATGTAAGGCTCAGCTAAAGCTCAGAGGTATGCTTATGAACTGCCTTATTAGGGTACTGGCTGAGGAGACATTAAAAAAAAAAATGGCAAGTGGTTTCTTGTCTCTAGTCAGGGCAAGAATTTTGTTTTCATGTTTCCCAATCTTAACTATTTGTTTTCTCACATGTAGAGGACAACTGCTTGTACATCCTAAGCCTAAATATCTAGCATATCCAATAAGCACTTCTGGTTTGCTGCAGGTAGTGAAGGATTTCAGTGAAATACTTATTTTTCTGAACACAGTCAGCTTGCCCTCAGCTTTCAGTGGAAGGCTGCACTGCTGGAGGTGTGGCTGGAGGGGTTCTGGGAGAGCAGCAGGCTGGGGAGGGTGCAGAAGGTGGGGTGGGTTGCAGAAGACTGAAATTAGTTCATGCTCAGCTCCAGACACCCAAACAGGCTTGTGTTCCAGCTGCATGGAATATTTGAAACAAATGACCTGCTCAGGGCTGGGAGTCTGCAGTGTTTATGTACAGTGCCATGGCAACAGTGGAGGAAGTCATGAGATGGGGATTGGACCTGCTGGAATCAACAAATGATATCACAGATTAGCAAATCCTGATGAATCTGTGTGGCTCTCTGCTTTCCATTGCCAGCTCAAGCATTGGGATGTGGCAGGCAGACCTCCTCCTTTCTGAGCAGCATTAAAAAGTCAAGCCCTCCTTGTATCAGGGCTGCCTTGAAAACTAATCCTGTTACCCAGGCCAGCAGCTTGTCCTCCTGCTCTTGCTGACTAATCCTCTGTATGCAGTTATGAAACTGTTCATGGAAATGTAGATTTTGTAGGAGGCAGTGGAGTAGATTTTGTTCCTTCCTGGAAGCTGAGGCTTCGGTGAAAATAATTTAAGTGTGCAAGAGGGGAAGTGTTTAGTGGAGGAGTTCAGTAGCTGGTAAGTATGTCATGGTGCTTTAGCAGTCCTCTCACAGCTCCTGGCAAAAGAGAAGCCTGTCTTGTGTGCAGGCTGCAGATCTGTGCCAGCAACCATCCCTACTGGGGGATTTTGCTCACAGCTATGACAATGCCAAGGGGAAAAAAAAAAATTTAGGGGCAAGGAAGACAGTTGCCAAACCTCTCCTTTATCTGCAGAACTGAGAATTGCTTTCCCTGAGCTCAGACAACTTCCTTGTTGGACCTTAGATGTTAGTCTGTACCTGTTAAATTCTTAGTACCAACACAAGAGAATTTTTCCCTTTCCCTGTGTCTGGGATGAGCAAATTTTGAAGGATATGCATCATAATTTTGGCAGTCACACCTCTCCTGTGCAAGGTAAGACATGAAAAACATTTCCTAGCATGCTCTCCCTTTTCTGCCCCGTATGCTTCCTATAGAGAGCTCTTGATTTTATGCCAAAAACTAAGTTGCATTGGAGAAGGAAATGCATAGTGATGTATTTAGTAAAGTGTATTGAAATTAAAACCCTAACCCAAAGAGCAGCCTTTCTTGGCATACAAAACAGCACTGAAGGGAATAAAACTCATTCAGTGCTTGCACAAAACACATTGGAGCCCTGTCCTTGCACATGTTTTGATTTGAAACTATTGCAGGCTTGTCTACCCTTCAGACAGAAAACTATTTGAAGCAGCTGCCAGATGTTTCGTCTGCCTTGTGTTTTACAGTTTGCTTACTGCTTAGCAATGCTCTTCCCATCAGCTGTCTCAGCTGCCCTTCTGCATTCTGTTCCTGTGGCACCACTGTGCCCCGCTCGCATCCGCACGTAGCACAGGGGAGAAACAAATCTGATTATTTTGCCCAAAACCTCAGCACTGCACGTCTGCCTCTCAGGCTGCTGGCCTCATCTGGGATCTTTTCTGGGACTAGCACAGAGCAGCCACATTCCTCAGCTCATGTGTTGCCACGGTGGATAAAAGTTAAGGTGATTTACAATCTCTTATAAAAGCACTTAGGGCCTGAATTTAGGCCTTGCTAAACAACCTTGCACTGAACACCCACAGTTTACAGCTTGAGCATCCTCTGTGACCAGCTCTAACTTAACTCACTTGTAAATCTGGGTTTTTTTTCCCCACCTGAGTTAGATGGACAATAAATTCTCAAATCGAATTAATTGGGGCAAAGACCTTTGTGTTTTTTCACACCAGAGACAAATTTGACTCAATCGAAAGATTCACCTGCTGTGATACCTGAAGATTTCCTTTGTATTTTCCCAGCTCCATCCCCAATCCACTGGACACTGTCTGGGCACATGTTTTCAGCTGGGAGCAGCCTGCTGTGCCTGCAGGTTCAGCAGGAACCATCCCTGGCTTTCTGTGCTTCTGCCCCACTCGTGCTCCTACACAACCACATCTATCCAAATACAGGATCTTAAAGCAGAGGCCTTGTTAAAGGGCTTTAACCTGCACTTTTGCACTTGCTCAGTGGGTCCACACTTATTAGGCACCTAGCATTGCATTTTCTTCTAATACCATGTATGACTTCTGTTGGCAGCAGCTCCTGGCCCAGGGAAGCTTTGCTGTGCAGTGGTTTGGGGGGTACACAGGCCAAGAAATAGATGGTATTTATGGATAACCAGTTATCCAGATAGCACTTTGTTTGTCCTGAGAAGTTCCATAAATGCCTCAGCCTGTCAGTGCTCTCTCTCATAACCTCTTGTTGAGCTATTAACTATTATTTAGGAGGGTCTAGCAAAATTTAACTGTCTAAAACCTGTCTAAGCAAACGTGCTCTCCAATTTATTATTATAAAGGGTACACAGACAAGCAAGAAACACCTGCCTAAGCTGGCATTTGGCCAAGACATGGGTGTTGATTTTTTCTTTTCTTTCCCTTTTATGAAAGAATACTGAGAGTTTCCCACAACTGAGGCTCTGAACTTTCTGTTCTCAGAGTTTTCCCAAAGCAGGGAAAGGGAAAACTCCCTACCTTTTGGGGAGGGCAGAACTTTCTAGCAGGCTGTGGGAGCAGGACGTTGATCTGAAAGGTAAAATGCCACCTACTGAATCAGTAACTTCATTTCCTGCAACACACTGGATGTTTCCTTTGGAAGAGAACCACCTCATGTTGACAGGGTTTGCTCCTGCTTTGAGGTCCAGCAGAGAGATGAGGGGTAACAGCTGTTACTCCTAAATATGATCTGTATTTTTCAAACTGTCTAGACACTTGACAGTAAAGGTAGTTAATCATGTCAAACTTTTTATTTCTGTAGAGACCTGGGTTTGGTTTGGGTTTGCTTAATGAGCAATATGGAAACCCAGGGCAAGACAATGAATCAGACAAGTGGGGTAATTTGAACACTAAGGCCAACACTTTAACATTTTTCATTCTGACCAGGTATAGACAGTGCACAAATTTAAAGATTTCAGAAGTTCTTGCCTGTGGTGTTTGATAACAACACTGACACTGCATACCCTTAAAACAACAAGCTGTATTGCTGCATCATATGTGGTCTCTGAGATGTTAAATGGAAACTGACTCGAACTGCTGCACAATAGGAAATGACAGCAATGAAAATTATGTTTACAGAATGCTAGAAATGAAGATTTGAATTGCTTTTGTAAAGGAAAAACTAGAAGAATGAGCACTCAGAGTCCTTATGATGCATTCTACTTGGATAAATACAGATGTTTCCAGTTAATGTTCTCACAGATGCCAACTATCTATTCCAAAGCAAAGTGTTGCATGATAAGATTGTTCTTATTAGAAAGGAAAGAAGGTGATTCTTCATATTCACTCTGACATTTTTATTTGCATTTAAAAAATAGTCAGAAAAATGCAGATAAACCTGGACTTGAAAAGGGGAACAGACATTTCTGCATTGGAACCCCTCTGAGAAACTGCATCCTGGAGTTCAGATGCTCCTGAGTTGGACTTGTAGATCCAGAGAGCAAGAAATGCCTTGGAGGATTTTTCACATTTAGACTAAGAGGCTTGTGCCACACATGCTTTAGGTCTGCATTTTCTTGTGTTTATGTTTCTGTTTCCTATTGTATTTTAAACTTCATCATCATTTCAGGAGAATAAACTTGTTTTCCTCTGTTGCCTGGCACCAGCACTAACCTCAAGTACATTTCAGTCAGCACAAGGGATATATGTTTCTCTGTAAGCAGCAAATGCAAACAAAATAATGTTATGGTGATACAGGTAGGATACTTGCAAGCTAAACAAGCCTGAGAATCTCAAGACGGTTATGATGCATTTTTCAGAAAGTTTAACTTGGAGTCTAGGAGAATTGGGCATCAGTATTAGATACTGTCTCCCCAGATGGTGTTAAAAGGTGTTTTCAGGAAGGGATGAACACTGAAAGAGCAGATCCACCTTCAGAAGAAGCCAAGGTGTAAAAAGATTGTTGGTCAGAAAAAGCTTTTGACATGTTAGTCTCTTATCATATGCATTTGGCAAAGGTTCAGCATCATTCTTGGGGACAAAAGAGGAAAAGATTTAGCCTGGGGGCTAGTTCAGACTTCATGGACCTAGCTGTTTGATGAAGGTTGGGCAACTGAGGCCCTACAACCTTGCTGTATGTCTGAAGTGACAGGCTGGGTACCTGATCAACAGGTAGGGTGGTTTTCTTTGCTTGTTTTCCCAGTTATCTGCTGCTCCAAATGGTGCTAGAAACAGTGTGAGAGGAGCAGCGTGCTGCAAAGTGCTCTCAGTTTTTAAAGTCTCTCAGATCTCTTTCCTGCCAAATTCTCTTGGACAGAGGTTGTGTAATCAAACTGGGTTGCATGTAAAAACACACTTGTGTAAGTCCAGGCGTGCAGGGTATTGCCAAAGTGGACAGCCTGTCCTACTTGTGCCTGCCAGAAAAGTTGTGTTTTGTCCAGAGGAAAAGAAAACATCCTTTTTTTCTTTGGAATTTGTCTTTTCAGACTCTGAGCTCATTAGCAGTGTCTCCATACCATGATAAGTTTGAGCATCTTGGGTCAGGACCATGGTCCAGTAAATTGTCTCTTGCAAGAGTAGCCAAACCTCAGCTGTTCTCCACAGGAAGTGGTCCTCTTGGTAATGTGGCAGAGGCTTCAAAGATTGCAGAGACCATGGGAGAAGAAAGGGAGCAGTAATTTTGTAATATAAGTCTTTGGTGCTAGTTGTTCTTTGCACTATAAAAGACACTATCTGCCTCTAAACAAAGTAGACAAAGTTTCCTAACTAACAGATCTAATAGCTGAGTTTCAGAACACAGGCAACAGAGGTGATTTTGTTTCCCACTTCACTGCCAGCATTGGATTGGAATGGCAGATTTCCTTGGATTGTATTTTACCATGAGACTACCAACTCTAACTGGTGGTTCCATGAAATATGGCACATGCTTTGTGTTCATGTTTTAGGGCTGCCTGAATGGCTGCATGAGAAAAGCCCACGTTAGACACCAACAAACTAAAAATAGGTCAGCATTCACAGAACCCAGGATTGCTTCTCCCCTTCTCAGACCTGCAAGTCCAAATAATTCCAAACTGCTCAGAACTTCTCCCCATCATCCTTAGCCCAACTCTTGGCCCTGGCCCTGCTGCACAAAGTCCCCAGCCAGCCTGATACTGCTGTGCTCTCCTGCCTCATTGATCCAGCACTCCCTGGGTGCTTTTAGCATTTCACCAGCCAAGCAGCTATGTGTTAGGTCTAATGCTTCACTTAACATGAACTCTTTGCTTCAACATCTCAAACAGGAAGCTCTCATACCTTAGTGTAGCTTGTCTTTAAAGTTTGGCAGCTGCTGTGTAAAATTATAGGCTGATTCCATCAAACTCTATACAGTGCCCTGGCTGGTGGTGCACTGCTCATTCAAGGGAAGGGAGCAGCTAGAGCTCAGAAGTTTGTTTTGCTCTTTTCCTGCTTAACTCCATGTCTGGAAACCTCCTAAAACCTGTCAACTGAGTGCAAAACAAGTGCAGTGTGAAGGTCAGGCAGGTGGCCTGCAGCAGGAACAGATCCCTGCCTGGCAGAGCCTCCCTGGCCCTGAAAGGGCACATCAAGGGCTCCAGCTACCTACCTCCTTACTTTTTATTTTTTGCTGCAAGTAGAAACAAGAAGATTGCCATATGTCAGCATCAACGTGATTGGAGTCTCTCTGCATGAAAATATAGCAGCTCCTAGTTCCAAGGATTTTCTTGGCAGGGGAACAGCTGCCTCTCTGCAGTCCCTCTGCTTTTCAAATGGGTGACCAGTTTGTTTGTAAACTTCTTTGTTGGTAGGGTGGATGGGGATATGTTTAAAGCAGCTAAACAAAGGTGGGAGGAGAGGAAGCAAAAGGAGACACTGTCCCAAAGCCAAACTGTTTTGGAGGGGTGGCCGGGAGGGTGAAGTTGTTTTGTTTTGTTTTCTGAGAAAACATCTCTAGAGCCAAGACAAACAAAGATGCCTGCTCTAGATTTTGTTACCTTTGGTCTCCCTGTGCCCTGTGTCAGTTCCCAGATTATTTTTATGAACTGTTTAATCCAGGGCTTTTATTTCCCCTGTAAATAAATGGTATTTCAGATTCCAGGACAGCTTCAGATACTAATACCAGCTGTCTAGACAAAGAGCAGCCCATGGACATGATCATAAATAAAAATAGTCTCGGGCCTTTGTTGTTGGTTTTACTTTTTTTTTTTTTTTTTTTTTTTTTTTTTTTTTTTTTTAAAATCTTCCTTGTCTTGTCAAAATATCTTGCAGGGAGAGAGACTGGCAGGAGAGGCTGGCTGGGTGAAGGCAGGCACAGCACAATTCTCACCTCCTTCCCCATCCCTTGGAGGGGATTTGAGCTGGCTGGGGCCATGCCAGGGGATGTTTGGTGGCTCAGAAATGTAAATAGTTTCCAGATAAGAAACCAGGGGAAGGAGCTCACAGTTACACTGCACATCTAGGTTTCATAAAAGAGCACTGGAAATTTGTTTTATGCCTCCCATGGCTTTCACTGTGTACAGATTTTCATCTGGCTTTTTTTGCAGGAAGGGGAAAGTTTCTGGTCCTTTCTGTTTTTCATTACATCTGTGCAGCACTCTCCAGAACCTGCCAGCCTCCCGTGCCACTTGGGACCATGCAAGAGAAAACAGTGGGCTAAGTCTTGCATTTATAAATGATAGGAACCATCAGCCTCTATAAACTGTGGACCTGTAGCTTGATAGTCTAGGGCACTGCTGTTTTTCTCCCTTTTTGTCAGTCTTTCCCTGCACCTGGCTTGCATCTTGCTCCCTTTGTTCATTCTCCTGAGCAGTGTTAATTGCCAGCAGCTTCTTTCCTTGGGTTTTTTTCAAAGCAGATCTCAGTGAAGAATTATTCTTTGGGTTTACTTGGGAATCTGTCTTTTAAAGAGCAGGAAAACTATGGAAGAGTACAAATTAAGTGACTAAATCTAAACCCTCAGAGCCTGTGACAGAGAGGCAAGTAGGAGCAAAGGCTCCTGGACTGTTCCTTTGCAGCAATGGTCTTTCTGACATCAAGACTTGACTTGCTAGATTTCCTTTTCTGATGCTATTTAAGGAAGCATTGATACTTCAAGCAGGTACTGATCTTTTCTAATGGCAGAGCTGATGCCAAAGTGCTGAATAAACAGATCACTTCTTCCTGCAGCGCTGCTGCAGCTGGTAAACCCCCTTTCACATGCCCCTGTGACTTCTCTGCAGGCCACAGGTACCTGTCACAAATGAATGGGGACATTCACATTCCCAGCTAACTAGGGCAGAAGTAGCCACAGGCAACTGGATCCATCACATCCAAGCCATAACCAGCCCATGAAATAAACTTTCTAATTGCAAATATCCCTGGGGAGAGGGACAGTATCTTTAATGATGTGGAGAAGGGTTTTTTCAGATTTTCACAGAAGAAAACATCACCAAACCTGTGAGGGCCTTAGGCAGCACTTCTTTCCAGGGACCTGAGTGGATCTTCCCAAAAGGCCTCTTAAAGGAGGAATAGTCCTAGAAGCACAAACCATTTCAAAAGAACATTTATCATTGTCCTTACACCCAGTGCTGACTCACATGGCCTTTGCTATCCTGTGCAATGGAATTCATTGCTTGACTCTGAAGGACAGGGCTGGGAGCCAGAGTGGTATCCTCTTGGAAACTCCTGTGCTCTGAAGCAGACAAGATCCTTGTGCCTAAAACATATTCCCTTCCAACCTGAAGCAGTACTTATGCTTTATAAAAAACAGATGAGCAAGAGTGAGGGATGAATCTCATGCAACAGTGCCTGGATATCAGAAAAACAAGGACTTGCTTTACAATTTTTATGACCATTGTAATTAGGAAGGGGCTGATCCTAAATTCTATTTATGTCAGTGGCAAAGCTGGATTCAGTGATCTCTGTGTTTGTCTCAGAGCAGGAACATGCTGTGGTCAGGTTTTAGTACCTGCTTCAATTTAAACACTCACATAGGTCACCTCTGTGGGCAACACTTGATTTTGTCAGGTACTGTCCCTGAGGGGAGATTATTGCAGAAAAAAAAAAATAAATAAGGGAATCACGAAGCTTAGAAAGATTTTGGTGGGTTGCTTTTCTCTTGATAAATAAAGGGGGAATTTTTTACTACAGAGAAAAAAGAAAAAAAAAAAAAGTTAAAATTTTCATGTTCCCTTTTAAATATTAGAAGAACTATGCTCATAAAATTGTATTGAACATGGACATTATTTCAAAAGAAGCAAAATGATACAGTTTAATGGTTCCTGACCGGAAAGAAGTTTGGAACTCTCATTTTGTGGGAAATGTCAACATCTCAGTGTTTTTCCAACAGTGTCATTTTTAAGAAATCCCCAAATTCCTGCTCCCAACCAGCCTTCCTGGCCAGCAGCATGAGACACAATGCCAAAACCCAGCAGAAAGAGTGTCTTTTAATAGTGTATGCACACCATGTTTATAAAACCTGCACTTTGTTTTTAGTTGACTCTTGGAGAGGATGTACAGCTTCCTCAGCATTTCATTTCCATAGGTTCTCCAAAGGCTTGGAGTATTCCAAGCTGGCTGTGAGCCAAAACAACCATAAATCAATCATGCCAAGTAGTTCCCTTCTCCTCTGTGTTGCTTCTCCACAACAGCATTTTGAGGAGCATAATGTTTTCATTTTATATGCAGCAGTGGCCTTTTCAGGGTCCTTTCTTTGGCACTATGATCTCAAGGAATTTTTAGAATAACCATTCTGTGCAAAAGGCTTATACACTCCATGTGTACCCATGGAGCCTGCTCTGGCATCACTCAGGAAAGTGGTGCTGTGATGCAAGGGCAGTGATAGATCTGACAGAGAACTGTGGTTTAATATAATTTTGCTAAGCTATGGCCTTTATTAGAATGCAAAATCCAGGAGTAGAGCTCTGTTCAGAACTGAAATCTCTTACAGATAAACTCTGGAATATATGTGAGGAGACTCAGAAGGGACTTTTCTTTTGAGGCACTGGGGTTAGGACAGGGAAAAGGTTTAGACTTCTTTCCTCACATGCACAGAAAGGCCTGTAACACCTGGGTGCTTTTTTTTTTTTTTTTTGCTTTCTTCCAGAAGTGTCTGTCCCTTTTAGCCTTCCCAGAAGGTGACAGGAGGTAGTGGAAAAAGTCATAAAATCATTAAGGTTGGAAATGACCTCTAAGATCAAGTCCAACCATAAACTCAACACCACCAGCCAACTAATTCATGTCCTCAAGTGCTACATCCACAATATGGAGGTCAGAAAGACAGCAGCATTTCTATAGGTTGGTATAGTTTCTAAACCTGGTATTTATTGCCACATTTGTTTGTGAACCCACACCTCAGATATATCTAGGCCAAGAAAAAACACAGAAGTAATGAAATACAAGTGTCCTACCATGGGATGTGGTGTTTCTGCCACAAGTGTCTGTCTCAAGGTTGCCTGGTGCACAGATCTCCCACAGAGGTCTCCAGTATATTCCATATTTCCTCCTCCAGCCATCAGATCAGATCTAACTTTCCTCTAGGAAGGTGAGGTGAGACCAGCCAGGAAGCTGATGCCACTGCAGTTGTCTCATGAATTTCCTCATGTTGCTGGCAGCCAGGGGATAGGAATGGTGAGGGGAGGGGGGAATGGGCAGATTTTCCAGGTAACACCTGGTGAAAGAGGGATGACAGAGTCTCATTTGGAACAATGGGCTTGTTTTGAGCTGCTTGTCAGGAACTAACATCTTTCCCCTCTCATCCTCTGAGCATGTGAGCCTCAGGGTCTTTGTTTTCTTTCTGCTCTCCCTCCCTGAGATGATTTTTTATTCTCATGTGGTGCAGTGAGACATGCAGTGTCCACTAGGTCTCCTTGATACCAACACCTCTAGGCTAGGTCCTTGCTGGTGTCGCTATGGGTGTTGAAAGACTTCGAGGGTGGATGTTGCAAAGATCAGGTACAGTAATTCATCTCCTAACACAGCCTCCTCCTCTTGCAGACAGCCCAAGGCTTTTGGCAGGTATGGTGAGGGTCAACATCTTTAATTCTTTTTTGCCTACCACCTGAGCACTTTGTGTGGGGCAGGCACACTGCAGAGGTCAGTTATCACTGAGGAGGCAAGGAGATGAGGTGCAGCACTTGCTCAGGTTCTGATGAAGGAAAATGCAAGTGCAAGTCTGGATGGAGGGCATCTGCAGCTGCATCCTCCTGGGTGTACAGGCTGCCGTGGATATGGCCCTCCCTGTCAGGGCTCGGTTGCTGCTTTCTCCAGAAGCCAAAGCCATGATACACCCCCTAGGAATGAACATTGCTCACAGCCTCTGTAATCAAAACACAATCTGAACCCGCAGTCACAGCATGTCCTCTCTTCAGAGCCCCTCTACTAAAATCACACCTGAAGCAATGAAGTGTGGGGAGGCGAGGAGGAAGCAAACCAGAGGCCAGAGGCCTCAGGCTCTGTTCTTCACACTGGGCTGGCAAGTTCTGAGAGGGGTTCTGATACTGTGTTCATCCTTGCAGCATCCACCACAGCCTCACAGCACTGATGTGCAGTTTTAGGTCCCCCCAGAGGAAGCAGGAGCTGTCCTGTTACTGCTCAGAGATTTCAACATGTTGTGTTGGTACCGTACAGGCCTCACCGTGCTAGGCCTGACTGGATTCAGGCTGTAATAACATTCCATCTCCTCAGTCCTGCCAGCATGGAAGCCACGGCCACATCACCGGGATGTTGTTCTACCTTGTGGACTGTGCCTGTGATCACACTGCTCTGCTCCTCTCCTGGGCAGCAGCTCTCCACAGCTGGATGGGGGCTACCTGTCATGCCACATTGCTGGCCACGTCAGTAGGATTCTGCCAAGGGTTGTCAGCATCGCTTCTTCAGCCTCCACAGCCTGATCCTGGGCCCTGGGGTGAAGGGGAAACTGCACAAAGCTGTTCTGAGGCAGTCACAGAGGGGTCTCAGAGTTGTTCACCTGGCAGTTACCTCCACCACCTCCTCTGTGACCTGAGCAGCCTGGCAGCTCCTTCCCGCCAACATGACCTCCTCAGCAGGCTCTCCTTATCTCTGTCTCTGTGACAGAGAGGGATGTTTCCCTGCCCTGTGAGCTGCCCTTCCCTTTGACAGAATTTGCTGCTCCAGACCCATTCCTGGAGGGGTAGGGCTCAGCCTGCATGGCAGCCAGCACCCTAGACCGGGTGAGAAGCTGCAGAGAGGGGTAAGCAAACCCCCACACTCCCCTTCCTGCCCACTGCAAGGGAGAAATGAACAAAAATACAGCTTGTGCTTGTAGCCACAAGGCTCCACAGCTGCTGGAGCAGCTCCCAGTGGTCCTCTCCGAGAGGAATGTTGAGGGAGAGCTCCTGAGGGAAGCGCTGGGGAAGGTGTCAGAGCCCGCCATACGTGAGGCCAGGCGGGACGTGCCCCTGGCCCATGCTGGTCATCACCCTGGCTATGGGCCACGTGAATCATCAGCCTCCTCCCAAGCACTCCTCCCTGCTCTCATGTCTCTCAGCTGACAGACCACAGCTGGGAGAAGCTGCCTGTGTCCTCCCTGCCCTGGGGACATCAGAGAGCTGAGGGTAGCCAGGGCTTCGGCCACTCTGTTCAGCCATGTGCTTGCCAAACCTGGGTTTTCTCTGCCTGGCACAGGATGGCCGTGATGCGGCCACGTATGTGGCCTGCAGGCCCTGGACAATGTTAGCAGGAGAATGCGTGGCTAAGGCTGCCTTGGAAATTTGGAGCATCAGGGATTGTCCAAATTCACGTTCCCTAGGTAAGTTGTGAGGGTCTTGGTTATGGGGAGGGACAACACTCGGCTAAGCACCTGTGTGCCTGACCCTGATTTACAGCTGAAAAAAGACTATGAAAATGTAAAAAGAGCGAAAACAAAAGAGAAAAAGCATCACAGTCTAACAGCAGAGATTGGCTTCTCATTCTCTGTGTTAAAAAAAACAACCCTTCAAATGCCAACAGCAGCTGAGGTATGAGCTGAGACATGCTTCCCAGGAGCTGTCTGTTAGCAGTTCTCACCATGGAGGCAAGAGGATGGGGTACACCTGCTTCTGGGCACCACCAAAAGGCAGTGACTGTAGCCTTCCAGTGAGCTGAGTGGCTGAGACCTGCCAGGAAGCTTCTGCCTGGAAATTCTCCTGGGAAGAAGGCAGGAAAGTACTTTTCAAATTTTATGGAAACTGAAATCACAAAAAGGGGACAATGAAGGAAGACAAGGGGCTTTTCAATGTTTCTATTTTTCTTTTTTTTCTTTTTTTCTTTTTTTTTTTTTTTTTTTTTTTTTAAATCAGCTTGGTTCTAATTAGGTGATGCGAATTCTTCAGATGAACTCTAGGTCTGAGGGGGAATATAAGGTTTTATAGAGCACAGCATGAGGTTGTGTGTTTTGTACCTTGTCTCCTAGCAGCAAAAACCACATGGATGTGAGAGGCTGTTTTATGATCCGCCAGGGCTGTTGTTGGACAGGCTACAGTGAGCAGAGTTATTCCAGCTACGTTGGAGTGCTGTTCCCTCCCTTTTTCTTTCTCTCGTTCTCTTTTCTCCCTTTTTACTTTCTCTTCTTCCTTTTCCTCTTTACCTTTTTTTTTTCCTTTTTTTTTTTTTTAAAAAAAAAACAAAGTGTGGGAGGGGATAGATGCTTTCATCCTTCTTGTGCCAGGACTTGGCGTCAGCATGCTTCTCATCTCCCTTGCAAACACTTTTCCCTTGCTGGCCAGGACTTCACCAGGCATTTCTCAAGAGGCAGTGAACTATGCTGGTTACTCTTTCAACTGCTCATCTCCTTAGTGTTTCCAAAAAATAAAAAAAAAGAAACAACCCCTAAAAAACAACATTTTTCTGCTCATGCTGGGCAGCAACTTCCGTCAGAGGATTGCTAAGGAGCTTGGCAAACATTAATGAGCTCAGCCTCACAATGTCCCTGTGTAGAAGAGAAGAGCTGTCACCTTTCTTTCACAGCTGAGGAAACTGAGGTGTGGGGAAGCTAAAAGCTTTGCCTGGGCACACACAGTGTCATAATTCCTCCCTGACCTGGACTGACTTCCCTTCTTGGTATTTTAACCTGCTTGGGTGAAAGGGTTGAGTTTGGTTGGGTCTGTTCTTTAAGTGTGTTCTTTAGGCCCTTAGACTATCTGTCTTCCCAGACAATTTTTGGTCCATTACAAATGAGTCTAATGGAGAAGAAGATGTTCCTAAGCCATTAAGTTGCTGAAATGGACCCTGGTTGAGGACAGAAGTCTACTTTGTGATAGTCTCTACAGGGGAAGGTTGCCTTTTGAGTTCAGTTCCCAAGAATACAGATTTTACCTCCAGCACAGGAAGAGCTACACCATATTAGGCACGAGAGAATCCAATCACAAGACTTACATAAGAAATCAGGTTTAAGTTGGTTCTTTTGTTAGAATCGATATGCCTGCCTGTAACGCATGCCTGTTTTTTGTAAATACAAGGAATTGTTTGCTTGCTGCTTATTATGGATAGAGAATCAATTTGACTTTTAGGCCAGCTTGCCTCTTGACTGTTAAAGTCTCCTGGGTCCCTTTCTCCTGTCAGATGCAGTCAGTGGTGTAACACACTTTTGATTTGATTTTTTTCTAAGGTGCTGACCACTTTTCATGCCCTGAACCTACAGGGACTTACAGCTGCTCAGCATCCCTGAAGCCTAAGCTAGGAGTGCATGTTCCTAATCCTTCATGCATATTCTACCTGCCATCCAAAGATGTCTGGCACATAATAAAGGGTAGAGAAAGAACTACCAGCTCTGTTTTTGTAGCTGGGGAAACTGAGACACTACAGGTCCCAGAGTGAGCCAGTGGTAAAGCTGGAAAACAAATCCATGGAAATTTGACTCCCTTTCTTCCATCTGGTGCTGGGCCTCACATGCCAATGTTAGTGGAGTCAGAACAGTTAAAGGTGGTAGGTACTCTGTCACAAGCCTGAGCCCTGGCAGTAGCTAATACATTTATTGGTAAAAGGAATTGGTAAATTAGTAAAATTAATTGGTAAATTAGAAGAAGGATCATTCCTTAAACATGTTAAGAAGAAAACCAGTCTGACTCAGTGTGGCATTCTTTATGAATCCTAGAGAGGGAAATAAACACAAGTTAGCTCTGAACCTTCCTGCTCTTCAGAGGGCAAAACTGCATTGCCCCTGTCTTGCTGTAAGTGCAAAGAGGCTGTTCATGGAAAGAAAATCTCTTCTGAGATGCAAACATTTGGCTCAGCTGAGTCTTATCCAGCCCAGGCTGGCATTTGCATCAGTTGCTATCTGAATCTTCTAAGTGCCAGGGCTAGCACCAAGCTTTTATTCAGCTTGGGATATTATTCATAACGTGCACATCCAGGCAGGGGTGTGGGGGGGACTTGATTGATCATGGTGATGGCTGATTGTAATGATGGTGTCTCCTTATCCATAAACTCAAGGCCAAATTGCAACATATCAATCTCAACCTAAATAATGTGGTCTAGAGATGTTTCAGTCTGTTTCAGTCCTGGATGCAGGGCTGAATATCCTTTGGATACAAAGGATATGAAGGTGAAAAGGCCTGACTGGGGACTGGGCTTTTGCCTTAGCTCACTAGATAGTTTTGGCCTAGGCAAAATATTTTGATCTGTTTTATGAAGGTTGAGGTGTCAACTCTGCCCCAGGCAGATGGTCGTGAAAAATGATTCTTGCCTCCAGAAGCTCCTTGGATAACCCTTTGTTTCCTGTGGCATGGAATTGGCCAGGATTTATTTGCCATTGCCAGAGGAAATGTTTGTGATTAATTTTTTCCCTCCACAGCCTGTTCACTGCGTGTGAGACAAGTCAGGTCACAAGTCAGTCAGAGGAGGAAGTCTGCAAAAGACACAGACCCAAAAGAATTTGCCTGCTATGCTTGTGACTGTAAAGATACATGATTCAACATGTTAGAGACCTATGACCCAAGGCACTACCTAGGGAGATTTTTAATGCAATGCTGCTCTTTTTCACACTGGTATAAAGCTGTCAGTTCCTTCCTGGTGATTACAGAAGTGTAACTGGCTCCTTTTTGGTAGGAATAAATGACCAGGGAAGTGAACTGAATGATGAGGAGAATCAGCAGAGTTCAAATCCCTACATTTACTCCTTGCTCCTTTTGGCCAGGTTAAGATCACTGCATATACATGTGATTCCTGCATGTTGCTGGTGGCCAAATGCCACCCAAGCTAAGCATCAGAGGAATCAAAATCAGCTTTGCTAAAAAAGAGAAGGACAAGCATGGAAAATCCCCTTAATTATTGTGAATTGCAGCCAAAACCACTTGAAAGCAGAACAGTTCATGCTGGTTAAGCAGACTTCATAGGTTGAAAATGTCATGTCTAATTAGTAAATCACTTTCTTAAGGTCACACAGACAAACAGGTAGAAGGTGCAACATGCAGCCACAGTTAGAGGTGTATTTTTTCCCCACTGCAATAAATCCAACTGCACTGTCTATCCATCTGCTGGCATCAGTGGGCTGATAGCACAAATGGAATCAATCCAGTCCCTCAGGCTGGTTCATCTCAGTGTTTCTGAATGATTTATCCCAGCAGCTGGATTCACTTTTCCTGCTGCTCTGCTCCCTTGGTTTTGTTCTTCCTTGCCTCCCTTTCCCACTTTATACTCTTTGCCCCCATCCCCAGCTCTGCACTCCTCCTCTGCCCAACTCTTTTCCACCACGTTTGGGGAGGATGCTGCATCCACCTCGGAGGCCTCGTGTGTGTGTGAACAGAGCAGTTTCCTGACAGAGAGGGGGTCCAGTGTTCATTCCTCCTGCTCTGGCTCTCCTTCAGAGAGCTGAGGCAGACAGCCCTGTGTGAGTAGTGCTGCCCACATGGCTTTGTGGAGAGGCAAGGAACAGGCTGTAACTAATCAGAATTACACCACAATTAAATAAAAGACAGAGAGAGAGAGAGAGTGCCCTGTGTAAGGAGGGGTGAGAATGGCCACGAGGTCCCTGAGGCCCTAATCTGCACAGAGAAATACTGCTATAATATTCTGCAGTGCTTTTTGCCCCCAAGGCATCACCACAGATTTTCATTAAGCCTCTTCTTGCTGCCCTCTGCATACCTCGAGCAGAAAAAAGTGCAGTGTTCAGTGTGCAGCCTAAGAACCAATATGGTTCATTGTCAATATTTTAGATAAACCTTTTGTGTCCTTCCTCTAGTTCTACTTCACTGCAGATTTGTCCAGCCTCTCCAAAAATGCTCTGGATTACTCTGCACTGATCTTGAGAGACCTATGAGCAGTTAAAAATGTGTATATGCTGGCCCATCTTATACATTACTTATTCAGTGATGGCCCAAATATGCCATACAGCCAGGGGGCTTTGCTTTCTGTGCCCTGCCTGCTTACAGTTTCTTTTCTGTATCAGAGACAATTGTATTTATTTTTTGTGTTTGATTCACGTGCAGTCAGTTACAGAGAAGCAACGTGAAGAAACATGATCCAACAATAATGGTGTTTACTAAATGTGCACTAACATTTTATGCCTGACTCCTGTACATCCTTATAATTTCTGGAGTGCTTCCTAGCACAGGACATTGTGCCAACAGAAAGCTTCCCAACTGATTACAGAAAACCCTCCTCATTGCTCTGTGCTATGACAGAGCATATGCACTTGTATTTTCTTTCACTGAAACACAGTTCTTTCATTCACCTGCATTGCAAAAGGGAGTGAGAATGTGTGTGTGTAGCAAAACATGACAGGAAAAAGGTTGTGGTGCAGGGTGTGGGAATTGATTTGATATTCTCTCCTGCCAGAAATATTTCATCTAGGGGTAAAGATCTAAAGGGAGCAAGATGAGGCTTGCTATTACCATCTTTCTGCAGTAGTGTTCTCTATCAAAGAGTGCTGTGCTGGCCAGATGGCAGAACTGCCAGAGACATTATATCCACAGCTATTACAGTGGGTAATGGCAAATAGCACTTGTGTCCATTCCTGGCACTTCCTGGACTATGTGGGAGGGTTTTCCATAACTTCCAGACAGGGAATGTCCTTGTTAATTGGTACAAATGCAGATGGAGATGTGTGCTGCCTTCTTCTGAACTCATCATGTCCTGCCAGTCTGACGTGTAAATATTTTCTAACTAGAGAGGGAGTGCTCAGACCAAAACTGTAACTTTCTGGACTGTTAGGCTCGGATTTTACCCCCTACCACAGGGCTCAGACAGATTCTTTAAACCCATTAAACGTAATTTTAAAAATCCTGTAATCAGTGTTCTGTGTCTGCTTGCCAGGTTTTACCCTGGCAATGTTTTATCCTGATTCCACCAGGCATATAATCACCCTGTATAGCATCATCATCTGTCACTGTCCAAGCTGGATGCAGACTCATATGTATGGCAAGAACAAAAAGGTTGTGCAGATCCTATACTTAAATACACTTAGTTGGTCTAACTTAGCCTATGCTTCCTTAGTAATATTAGTAACAGCAGTAGGTAATACTTAAAAACTCTTAATTTTTCTATTGCTCCTCTTATGTCTTTCCCTTTATGTGTTTGAAATAGACTGGAGTTGATCCTTTCTCTTGTTTTAATTAAATAGTAGCTTTTAAATGACTCCATCCAAAAGATTGCTTCCAGTCCAAATGCCCACTGATGCCGAGGAAGAGCTTCTGTAATTTCATAAGCAGATAATGGCTGATTGAATTAACTGTAATTATAGGAGAGATTTCTGTCAGTATTTCCTGCTGAAAACAGTTATTTTGATTACAACATCAGTCTTTGCTTTTGCATAAAGCACAGAATGACCCTATCACAGATGGAGTCATAATATCAAAGCCTCAGGTGCAATACAGCAGCTTCTTTACTTTCTTCATGCAGAAAGATATTAACCATTTCCTGCCATATTTATTTTAAAACTAGTCCAGAGTATACTTCTTTTTTATATATAAATAATTTCAGGCTTATGTGTCTTAGCTTTTGAGGGAGGCCAGCCACTTCTGAATGTCAGCAACGTGAGCCCAGCCGAAACAACACCTCCAATCTTGAGACAACCCTTGGGTTCTGCAAAGCCACCAGCTGCCAGGTGTTGCTGCAGATGATCAGCCACAAGGCTGGAGGAGTTTCCAGTAAACCCAGTTTCAGTCTCTCACATACGAGCTCCAGCCAGACAAACCACAACCACAGGTTGTGGCAACTATGGCAGCAGCGTTCAGGAAGCAAGGAACATCTGGCCTTTGACTTCCTTGAAAGAGATGTGGGTTTAGGTTGTTCTCTTTTTTTTTTTTCCTCTCTCTTGGCTCTCACACTGCTCCAGCTTCCACAGAAGGCAGGCAGGATATGAAACCACACAGAGGAGACAGACATCAGGGTCAGCCCAACCTCTGCTGTGCCTTCAGTAGGTCGTTATTAAAAAAGGGAGGGTTGGCTCCTGACTTAACCTTGCCAGGGTCATCTTTACAGAGCCCTTCTTTTCTCCAGATGAAGGAGTTAATTTCTGTGCTGTTTCCATATTTCCCTGCTCCCCAGATTGAATACACCCTCACTTGAGGACACAAAACCAGCTCAGGTCACAAGATGCTTCTTGGGCAATTAGCAGTTTCCCTGGGCAGGATGGCACCTAGCCAAATAAGTCTTTTTGTCTGCAGTTTTCTTCTCCTGGCTGATGGAGCTGTGGTTTGTTTACTTATTTGTATATTCCTTTTTCCTTTTATTCTAAGGAGACATATTTGAAGTACAGGATCTTTTAGAAAGAATAAAGTCTAGTAAAACATGAGGAACAGGGATCACAGGGAGACTGAATTAGGTCAATATTGCTAGCAGCAATATTTAACACTTAGCAGTGTTCAGAAGCCCCCCAAGGATGTCTGTACCACTGTCTGTTTCAGAATGGCACAGGTCAATGAATCAGCTCATTGAATGGCAGTCAAAAGGCCAGTGTAGAGTTAGGAATAGAGCCACAGTCTCTGGAATTTCAGCCCAGAGGACACAGGGACATAGTGCTTCTGGGCTTGGGTGTTGCCTAGTTTTTATGTTGCTCTGTCTGCACAGGAAGCAGTTTACTCAAGACATGAATAAACGTGAATAGACCTTAGAGTTTGATTTTTTTGTTGTTGTTGTTGGGGTTTTTTTTCTGTTTAAAGGACAGTCTCCCAAAATAAATGTTCCCTTAAGTCAGTTCAAGTTCTGGTAGGAAGAATTTCCACGGTGTAAAGACCTTAACCATTAGAAGTCTACAAAAGGGTGAGGCAAAAAAAAGAAAAGAAAGCCTGTGATCATATAACTTCCTATATTAAGCACTTGTGTAATTGAATCTTCTGCTCAGTAACTTCTGAGAATAGCTACTGTAGATACTTCAGAGGAGAACAGAATCCTGTTTTCCCTTTTACCTGCCCTTAGGTCTCTACAAAAGACAATTGTGTAATGTCATTTTCTCTGGAAGCTCAACTGTGTCTTTGGGATCATCCTTGTTAGCCTTCCAGCCTTTTCTCTGCTATCTAAAAAAATGGCCTAATCTCAATTTTGGCTTCCCAGCTGACATAGGTTGTGACAAAGGACTCTTGACACTGCCCTTTCCTCAGTGGTATCACTGATACCTCTGGTGTGTCTTTTCCTCAGACTTGAGTTTGTCTGAAGCAACTTGGTTTTGTGACTTTCTATCCCTTATTCATCTCTAACTCTGACTCAGTACTATGACTTGACTGCAGCTTCTTTACTGACCACAGTGCTTGAATTACACTAATTACTGTCACAAGGGGAGATTGGTCAGGCAGCTCTCTATTCTGTGTCAGACTGGACTTTCCAAACCATGGTGTCAGGATGAGAGGACCCTGATGAAAAATGTAATTACTAAGGTGAGTGTCTGCATGTCTGCACACTGAAGAAAGGAAAGGGAACAGAAATTGGAGAGGAAAAGGACTTGGAGAGATAGGAGTTAATACCCTGTGGTGCAGACACCTCTGGGAAGGGAATGGAGATAGATGAAGGGTGGGAAATGCAGTTTCCTGATGGAAGAACTTTGGCTGACATTTGCTGTAACACAGATGAAGTGACCCCTGTCTGATACCTATTTATAGCTTCCCAACAATGATTCCCTTATCACAAGGCCATGATCAGTGTCTGCACACCAAGCAGGGTGAGAAACCAAGTTGGAAACAGTATTTTTGCAACAGGAATAAGTGAATTGCCAGGAACTCAGATGTGATTAGTGCAATGTCCTAGCAGTCCTTGACTATAAAACAAGTGGAAGGTGTTTATGGACAGAAGAGCTATGGTGAATCCACATAGGTGTTACTTTCCTGTTGGCTATTTACACCCAGATGGATCAAAATCCCTTTGCAGTACCGAGGCTGTGTGAAAGGGGGTGGGGTTGGATAGTTTTGTCAGTCCTTTCATCTTTAAAGCCTTGAAGCCAGCTGTCCTGCTGCTAAGGGGGTGTGAAGGAACAGTGAGATTAAACCTCCTCAATCCTTGCAGATTCAAGTTTTGATGAGTGCTCCATCTGCTCCTTGGGAGGAAGTGTAGGGCACTGGGAGCAGGAGAAGGGCTGTGGAGGAGGAAAACTGATATTAGTGGTTTAGGACAGCCCACCCACCGCTCTTCTCAGAAATAAAGGGAACCACAGAGAGAAGAACAAGGCTCAGAAGCAGAGCAGCTGTCTGTACAGGGCAGCCTCCCTCACCCAGTGTAGGAACAGTGACACTGCACCAGTACTGCACATCAAAATGGGAGTCTTCATTTTGGCCATTCTTTCTCTACACAATTGCTGCTAGATTGCTGTCTCTCTTAAGATACCCTTCCCACTTCCCTTCCAGGTCAGAGAGGGAAGAGGTCTTTGAAATCTGCTTTTGTGTCCAGAAGCCTTTTGGAGCCTCTCTCTTCCCCTGTTTTCTTTTCTCATCCAAGCCCATGGAGATGTGAATTTTGTTCATACATTTGCGGCTTGCATTCATTAAAGAGCACAGGTGCTCTCAGCTCTACCTGGTTATGAACTTGCCCAGTTGGCTAGTCAGAGGAAATTATTTTGACTTCCTAGTCCCCCTTTCCATCTATCTGGTTTTGATGGCAAAGTAGAAGCAACATAGAAGGAAGTGTCCATTACTCAGGGTTTCCAGGGAAAGCGTGGGACAACAGATGCCCAAGTCATGGAGAAAGGGAAATACCAGAGCCAACTGCCTGGCTGGAAAATTTGTGTAATGGACACCTGGAGGGAGGTTGCTGCAGCTTTGCCATCATATCCCTTATGCCACTGTTCTTTTAACAGTCTGTCTCCTGGCTTTCAGAGTGCCCTCACTCATTGTACTGTGAGAGGAGTCAGAGAAGAGAAATCACCTTTCTAATTCCCCCAAAGAGCCTCTGCAGGTACAACATTCACATAGCTTTCCAGCTGTCCTCACTTCTGTGAGAAAACCATGAGAGAGAAGACCTTAGCATGAATTTTTCCCTGGTTCTAATCCATGTAGCTGTACCACCCTGTATTTCTTGGTGCCACTGACCTCCACCCTGTCAGTGAAAAACTGAGTGGTCACAGATCACTGCAAGCTGGGAAGTTCATTTTCTTGGCAGATCAGGGAATTATGCTTGGTCATCTAGTAGGTTACTGTGGTTACTGTGGGTGTGATGGGCAGGGATGAGGGTAAGATTCTAACTTGGAAATTTTGAGGGTGACAGTTTGAAAACCAGGTATTCTCACTGCACCCCAGGTGACAGACCCCACTTTTGGGACAACAAAGCTACTCACAGCTTAGGAAAACAGCCTCCTTAAAAATCTGCTAGGGATATAGGAGATTTTCCTAGTGAAAGCACTGGAAGATTCGATTCCTTGACCTTTCTCTGACTTCTAGGATGTGCTAACATTTGGGCAGTGTACTTTCTGCTTGGGTAATCCACTTCTACCTATGAGTGACATCTCTGTATTCAGGGCAGAGGTTTGTAGAGCAGATGTTTGCCCAGTGCGTGGGATTCTCAGGAGAAAGTCCTGTGTTTGTGCAAGCTATTATTAAAGCCAATTATGTCTGTAAATGTTTCTTTCCGGGTGGAAGGTTGAGGTTTCATGACACACAAGTCACACAGAGGACACAGATGGGTATTTATTGCCAACCTTACTCTTCTGGTCTCCCACCATCACCTGCAGAACCGGTTCTCCCCACCTATAGGCAGTAACCTAAAGCCCTTTGTAGCAAGGAGAGGGAAGAGCAGTCATGTCCAGCTCTTGATGTGGCACTCCTTTCCCTGAAGGGCTGAAGGAAGATTTGACATGGAGACTTCCTTCACCCTGTTATCACTGCTCCATCACTTTGCCTGGCTGTCTCAGCCAGCCTGTCTCACAGGGTGTCCATGTTCACAGAGGACATGACTTTGCCACACTATGATAACATACCAGAGAGCTGCTGTCTGGTGACGTGTAGGCAGTTAAAAACCTTATCTGATACCTTTATCAAGGCTAAGATGGGATCTAAACCTTATGAGCTTACTCTGAGGGTACAGTTTCCACAAGGACCATTTTTGCTGTTCTGGTTGCATGAAGATTTGCCTACTCCTTGGGCAATGGCTGAGCCATCCAGCTGCTCCTCACTCTTCATCTCTCATGGCAACAGGTAAAATCAAATTTATTCTCGAAGAAAAACTTTTTGCAGTTCAAAATTACCAGTGAGATGTGGTCCATTTGCTGTCTTGCTGGAGGTCAGGACAATGATCTTAACTCCTGTTGTGTCCCATTCTTCCCTTCTTCTGCCCTTCCACTGATAAGGCAGCTTCTTCCTACCTCCAGTGTATTGTGACCTCTGCCCTTGGGGCTGTGATACCCTACATTCAGCACCCTGCTGTATAAATAACTTTGCACCTCATCATTTTTGAATGTTGTTTATCCCCCACAGCCTGCCATGTCATGTGCCAAGGTTATAAATACACTACAGTGTCTAGACTGTGTCTAAACTTGGCATTGGGTACCCATGTTCAGGAGAGAGGAGCAGTTTCATCTCTTAGCACAAAGGGGGTGTCCCAATCTGTTTGATCAGGGGTCCAGAGGGGACTTGGCAAGAGAATTCTCTCCTCCTGCCATGCCAGAGTAGCATTAGCCCCTGTTTCTGAAGGGGCCTTGGAAATTCTCTTCATCTCCTGCTCCAAAGCTACTGGGCACCCAGCCCAAAGGAAATACCTGACCTTATCCTTTCCTGATGTGCTTCAATGTACCATTGAATGCAAGAGGCCCAAAACATCACAGACTCACCTTCACTGGCCTGGACAAATCCAAGCTGAGGCTGGGCTTGGGCTGGCAGGGCAGGGCAGGCTGAGATACTGGAGTGGAGATGTGGAATGGCTGCAAGCCTGAGCTGGGAAGGAAGAACAAACAAGCATTAGCTGCCTTTTAAAGCATGCTGATATGATATATGATATATATGATATTTCTCCACATAACATGTGAGTGAGATTTTGACTTAAGGGCTACAGATTGCCTGTATGGATTTAAGTGAGGCTACATGAACTCCTGGGTTTTGTTTGGAGGCTTAAGAGCATTCTTGGCATATTGCAGGGCTGTTATATGATGGATGAATGGCACAGCAGCAGGTCACATCTCACATCAGACCACTGGGTGTAACAGAGTAGGGGACAACAAGCTCCAGTCCCCCTAAAAAATGTGGGGATGCACCACTTGAGGACATGATTTAGTTTGGTGCTGATGTTGGGTTGACTGAACTTGATTAGCTTAAAGATTTTTTCCCAACCTTACTGATTCCATGATTATGATATTTCTTGTGACTTCAGTGGGTGAACTGCCTGCCTGTGCAGTACAAGATTGCTGAGCATCCTCCACAGCCTTCATTCCAGCTCACAAACCTGGACTGAAACATGGACTGAAAGGTTGTGTGTGTTGAGTTCATATATCTCGAGTCAGGCTGTGGCTCAGGAGGACAGAATTTGTACTGCAGGACTGTACACTTGGCTCAAGTACTCCCAGTATGTGCTGGAGAACACTTACTTTCCAGAGGATATGCTGTGGGGACTGCTTTTGCAGGTAGGGGGGAGTGGTGTGAGCTGGACTGCACTTGTCTCATGGGTTTGCATCTGTTTGGAGAAAGGAAAGGGTGTGAGGGGTGTGGGGATGCTGTGGATTTGGTGTCAGGCACTGCACGCTGAATGAGGTGCCTGCCCAGGAATCTGTCTGGGGATGTTTCTCCTCTCCAATACTCTGGGATGTCCTGGGGAGGCTACAGAGCTCATTTCCTCAGAGCCTGGCACAAAGTCTGCTTCCCAGCTCTCCAGCAGCCAGGAGAAGCTGCAGGGAGGCCATGAGGTGAGGCATGTTTGAGCTGTTACCTGGGCAACAGCTAAACACTGACTTCAGATAATAATTTTCAAGTAACTGGCGTAGGGGGGGGGGGACAGAGGGGCTGCCACTGCCTGAGGTCCCAGGGAGCCCCATAAAATCCTCAGTGAAAAGCCACTGGTGCAAGCCAAATTGGCTGAAGCTCAGCCTGTGCTCTTCCTTACCTTTTATGTCTGTGCTCCTGGATAAGAGGACCAGAGACTTTCTGCAGCTGTACCCTCCCTGCCCCAGTGATAATCTGTTGTCAGCTCTCACATAGCTCATCAGATGCACAGCACACATCAGATGCTGCAATTTGCCCTCCCTCTCTGCATGGCCTTACCTGAGGGCATCATGCATGAGCTGAACAAGGAAACTGAGGCAGAGACTCTCCTCTGTGTGTGGTTCTACAGCACCCAGCACACTGAGGACCCAGCTCCATCACCAGGTCTTCAGATGCAACAGCAAGAGACAAATGAATTAATGGGCTTTTGCACAGTGTATATATCATAACATAAACTTGTACCTAAGGACACAGCCATTCTGCATCACAGAGAAGTTATTTAGTATTTGTTTGCTTCTTCTAGATTTACTGGAAGATGTCTTGACCAGGGTAGGTTGTATAATACACAGACAGTAAAAATTACTAACACTCTTCAGTGTCTGTGGTAAAGCTGGCCCCGGTGCAGTGGGGACTGGCTTCCAAACAGATTGAGCTGTAGCATTAGGAAGTCATGGGAGGGAAGGGATTATATTTGACAAGCAGCATGAAGTCACTTTTTCAGTCTCCTTTGGGTGAAATATATCAACAGGCTGCCATTTGCCTGGAACACAGTGACTAATCTATTTTTAAAAAATCTTCTTAATGCTGTCTCCCCTTCCCTCTTAAGCCATTCTCATTCTTTGCCTTTCTTCATTGTTTCAGTCACACAGATCAGATGATGATGACATTTGCCATGGACATACCTGACAGTAGCCAACACAGCAGCAGGTGACACACTGGCATACCCTGCAGTCAGGCAGCTGCAACCTTCCACAGGTATCTCTACACATCCATAAAACAGGAACAGTTCTCCTTCCTTTCCCTGCCTTATCCCCTTGGACTCTGAACCATGTAGGTCGTGACAGTGGGATTAAAACTGCAGTGGAATCCTGAGGAGCAGTTAAACAGCTACCACAACTGCAGTGTCATTTAGGGCCCATCCAGCATTTCCTTTATGGATTAGCCTGACCAACCTGTTAGAAAACAGAGCATGGGCTGAAGGACCACTCCTGGAGGTGATAGGCATGAATTCCAAGAAATGCCTGGAGAACTCCCCAGTTTGCTGTCGCAACGAAGGACAAGGAGACAGTTTGATGCAAACAAGACTCTGATTTATTGGCACTTTTGCATACAGTTATATACCTTATTTCTTATCACTACAAAGGTGTTGAAAATTACTCAATTGGTCAGTTACTGCTAACATGGCATTACCTAATGCTACTTGATTGGTTAATTAACGATCCTGACCTAGTAAGGAGGTCCGGTAATTACCTAATGCTTAGCAAGTTTTATTATCATTATCGTTAACCTTGCTTCTCAGCACTTTCTTAGGTTATCTTATGCTATTCCCACTTAACAAGGAGCCATGTCTCCATGATATCTCATGGTTATGTCTTTGGAGACTTTTCAAAGCAATGTTTAAACAGAACTTTGCCATGGCTTAAGTGATAGCCAGTTTGTTGCAACTAATTGCTCTGTGCTAATGGTACACGCTGACCTCGCTTCTTGCATATCCACAGTTTGCCACCAGATCTGTGTGCTGAATCCATTTATTGCAAGGTCTGAAGTCAGCAGATGTGCAAGAGGCTTTGAGAGGAAGCACCAGCAGGTTGTTACTTGCTAAGCCAGCAAAAGCTGGGTGTTAGGATGGCAGCTTACACAGCGTACTGGAAAGATGGTTTGGTTTGGATAGCAGTGCCAGAGGCAGAATGAGGCTCAGCAGCAGTGGGAGAAGTGGGAGATGCAAAAGCCATTGTACAGAGACCTGTTAAAGTGTCTCCACCCACATGCAACCTTGGTCTGAACTGTATTTGATTGCCTCTCATACACACACAGTGTCACTACCAGGTTAGCTACACACCAAGCTGCCATGGTAACAAAACCCAACTCTGCTCCCAGGAGGGCTGGAACTGAAGTCTGACACAGTCCAGGACTAACAGTGTATCCTCACCAGATGGCTGGAGAAAATGGGTATCAGCTGGGGTTAGTCCCCACCCAGTGAGGGAGAGGACACTGGGAATAAACCTGCTCCAAATCTTTGCCTGTGAATGAGATGTTCTTGGCATCTGCCTGGATCTTCTCCTACCAGATCTCACTTTAAAAAAAAAAAAAAGGCAACTACATTTCAGTGCAAGTCAGGCACTTGGTCAGCTCCTGGGATAACACCAGCTCATTTTTTCTTTTGCAGAGTGAAGATGGGAGGAGAGGGATGAAATCTAGCTGATCTTGGAATTCAGTTGCTATCTGTGATGTCTCATGTCAGAAAAGGAAAGCCTTGATGCTAGTGTCTGTGCTGGCAATGGCAGACATCATGGCAGCACCTGAGAGCTTTAGAGGCCTCCAGCTCTATGGAGAATGTGGATCTAACAAATTACTGAACTGCAGAGGGGCTGAGCTTCTGAATTCAGTCTTCAGCTCTAGCAAAGTTGAGGGGCATTTGATTTTGCTATCAGTTCATTGCTTGCAGGTATAGCTTCGTGGAAGCACCTGAAGGCTTCAGAGCTGGAGAACAGAATGGACTAGCACACTGGAAACCTAATGGCTTATTATGAGTCCAGTTCTAACAATTTAATTTGGGTAGGGAGGGAAAGAGATGCTGTGTAGAAGATGAAGGATATGGTTAGTGACTCACACACTTTCTTGTGCTGGAACTGGTATGTTTCCCTCAGGCTGGCATGTTGCCCTGGGAGGGTGGGAAGCACCAAACCAGAGCCTGTACCTTTTCAGTTCCCCACCCAGCCCACTCCCCATTCATGGGATGTTTGATCCCTGAGCTCACTCCTGAATGGGGTCCAGGTAACTCCTCAGTGGTTCAGCTGCTCATCCTGGAGCACTGGATCACAGACTCCTCTCATATGTTTCCTATTAATCCTAGTCTTGCCTGCAGAGAAGCTTGCTGTGGGGATGGAGGGAAGTGGGCACTCAGAGATGGATGCTGCTATTGTTTTCCATTGCTTTCCCTTGAATTCTCCAGAAATCAGGATTCTTTCTTCATATATTTGGGTATAAAGACAGTATTTGCACTGAACTCTGCTTATTCCCTGCACATCAGTGATGCTGGCACTTGGGAAAGGACTCTCATGGGCTCCTAATATTCCTCACAGATACCGAAGAATTGCCCTTTAGAGGGAAATCTACTGAGATGTCTCATCAGGTCATCCTTGCCCACCACAGAAATATTAACTACCAGTCACCAGGATTTCCTTATGTGTCTAGCAGAAGCAGAGGTGGTCTCCCCATGTTCAGGGGCTGGTGGCTCTCTCAGTTGGCAGTGAGCCAGGCTGTATACACAGGGTCTCCTAAGAGTCTGCCAGTAACCCAGGTCTCTCAGGGGTCTCAGTCTCTCATCTTGACTGGATGTATCTTCTATTCTTCTAGAGAAAAACCCAAAAGACTAAACTCTTGCCCTCGTATCACAAAATCCTGAATACAGTTCCATGTTAGCCTGGAAAAAGGGGGGGTTTTGTCAGTTTTTAATTTTACCCAGTTTCTCATTCCCTTGGATGCCTGCCTGACAGCCTGCTGCTCCTAGAGTTGGGGCAGCCCTGCAGTAGTTGCATGAGACAATATTTAACATGGTAGCTGTTGCTTGGTGTCTTGGCAGTGGAACTCAGCCCATTTTAGCAATGATAAAATGTTTGGTAATCGTGGCCAAGTCTTGTAACAAACCATCCAGCTGTAGCCTCAGAGCAGAACTGACTGGGAGGCAGCACCAGACAGACAACTGCTTACCTTTGGGCAAAGTAGCCTCTGCCCTGGCCTCATCTCTGCCCTGGCCTCATTTTGTGCCTCCTGTCTTTGTGCTTCAGCTTTCCACATGCAGAACAGAAGGAGTCAGGCATTGTTCCCTGCAGCATGAGACAGATAGAAGGATTAAAATTATGTGTGTATACTTTACAGCCTTTAGGATGTGCATTAAACCACTCAAAGTACTCCCAACAAAATTTTGTAAAAATACATCTATGCCCTGCATGCTCGTACACCCCTGGACTCTGGATATGTTTTTAGTCCTACATTTCTCCCAAGGCTCCTCCCAAAACATGAGCAGTGGCCTCAGCCATTCTTAGGGCAGCTGAGCACTCACAGTACCTTTATCACTACCAGAGAGATTTCTTTGATGGTGCTCCTGGCTGGGATGCACTTTGGAATAGAGAACAGAGCTTCACACATGTATCAGGCTCCTGACAGACACTGACCTCATACAGGCTTCTAGATTCTTGTCACCAGGTACTTTGGCTGCTCTAAGATCAGATCTTCAGAGTTTTCAGGAAAGAAATCTAATTCCTCATGGTTTTGCTAGACTGTGTTGCTGGTCTTAATTTGAATGCCAGAAAAGAGCTGAGTTGCAGGCATCTATCTGTTGGACTGTTTCAGCTACCTGTGGACTTGAGACAGAACTGTTAGAGAATTGTCAGACCCAGCTCCAGCTGAAATCAGTGGAAAAAGAATAAAGAAAAAGAAGTAGCTGACTTCAGCAGGAGCTGCACTGGGACCTAGAGCAGTGAGTGCAGTGGTGCTGCAATGTCTTTCATCCTGAAGTTGCTGGGTGAAATCCAGGCTATGCTGGTAATGGTTGGAAAGCTGCCAGCTGCTAATGATGTGGAACAAGTTGGTGAGTCCTTGCTCCAGTTCATAGGAAGCCACCAGACAAAACAAGTACCAATAATAGCCAGCTCAATGCTTTCCTGGTTGGGTTTATGCTGTACTGACAGGGGAGTCATTTAGGAACTTCCCTTGATGTGGCTCCTGTCATGTCTGATCTCTGGAGGCCACAATGCTTCTGTGCACATTTGTCCTCATGAAATTCCCTAGAAATACTCAACATGCTATAAAAACAATGTCTGGAACATAGTGCTTTCTCACTTTCCTGGTGTTTTCATGTGCTCATAGCATAACCACAAAATCTGTCTTGCTCTTTCATTTCCCTGCCTGTAGCTGCATCTCCTGGACTGAGTACCTACATCTCCTGGACTGAGTACCTACACTCAGCAGTGCTCACTCTGCCATCTTCTAGAGGTGAAGTGCACTGTGTGGTGGAAGAGCAGACACGTTGTGGTGTGGGGTATCCCAAGAGCTCAATTTCAATGGATGGCTTGAAGCAAGAAAGAGGCTGACTTTCTAACAATATCCCACTGAGGGTGTGGAGGAGTCTGGGAGGTTAGACAGTCAGTATTTTTCCCAATTCCAGACCAATACTGGGAAATTAGGATGGAGAAGGAGAAGCAGCCCACTGCACTGGCCATCTGTAGAGCTGGTGAGGGAAGCAGATACAAACAGACTTTCCTCCTTGTTCCATCTGGCTGAGGAAATGGAAGTCAAGGTGATGACATCCAGGAAGCAGGTAATACTTCTGCTGCCTGTCTCAAACAGTGCCAATGGCTTTGTTTTTCAGGGCTTCAGGAAAAGTCATGGATAGCCGAGCCTTTTAGAAATAATCTCACCTTTAAGATGTGTTTCTTGAAGAGGATTAGGTGCCACAAGACAGTATCTTCAAACTGTCCCTGTGGGATGATAGGCAGAATTGGAGGTGCAGGCAGAACATTCACAGAATCTGTTAAAAATCGACCCGAATTCCTCCCTGCTCTAAGGTGGCTCTGCTTCAATCTCTGCTCTTACAGTTCCCTCTGCTGGGGAATCAGAGGTAGACACAAGCATGGCTGCGAGTTTCTTTGAGCCTAGGAGGTCAGCTAAGGAACAATGTGCAAATTTAGCTTATAAATTACTTCCAGTGTGTCTACAACATCCTCTGGACCACCCCTACCAACCAGGCAGAACTGTGCTCCAGGAATGTTCCCAGCAGAAGCACTCTGGAGCCAGTAACCTGTTGCTGGGTGACATCTTCTGCTGGGGTGACAGTGGTTCCCAGGCAAACAGGTCTCTCCTGCAGCTTGAAGGCTGCCCAGTCAAGACACCCAGGAATAGAATCTTGAATGATCCTGGACTGATAATCGGATTAATGTCATTTATTGCTTCTACTATGCTGCTGGCCACAGTCAATGAACAGTAAATTTTACTAGGATCACCTAGTGAAATGGAAAACCACAAGCTGTTGATCCCCTAGGTAGGTAGCTAGCAAAGGCTCTGCTAACCTCGGATGTGGTTCACCTTAACATTTGTCATTTTCAGAAGTTGGTAATAGCCTGGTAAAAAAAAAACAACCACACCACCATCTGCTCCTCGATGGTTCTCCCACCAGAGGGCTCTGCGGACATAGCTTCATGTTCAGAAGTCAGGAAAAAAGGTACAGTTTAAATCAAAATATTGATTCCAAACACCATGGTGTTGTTACCGTGAAGCTCTCCCCTTTAATTAGTATGTTTCAGAGGCAGCAGTGTCTGTAAGTAGCCTGTAGCAGCTACTTTACTGATCTTATAAAAATTTCTCAATAACTTGCAACTTGTACTGAAACATTCTTAATGGGGATTAATTGGAATATGTGCTCCCATATCAACAGTGAACTAAGAGCAGAATAGAGAACTAAGCAGGCATATAGGTAGACAGGTTTGCTAATTGCTTAAGAAACCTACATGATCTTCTGCCATGTATTAAATTTAACTGAACTCTACAAACATTTCGTTGCTCTGCTGGGCTGGTGATGAGATGACTTGAGGAGTCAGTTCTGCCCACAGTCAGGCATCTCCCACACTGCTTCCATATGAATGATGAGAGCTCAAGTCCCAAACTTCAGTGCTGCTGGATGTTTCTCTGGCATTACCAAGAAGCTGGAAGTAAGAGAAGATGGTTCTGTAAGAGCTGAGTATTTAAAAAAGTCATCACAGACCTGATAAGCTTGAAAACAGGGAGGTGCTGGCCTGCAGTCTGCCCTGATTGCTATTTTCTGTTGCTGACAATCTTTGCTTCTTATGGGGCCATAGGATGCAGAGTAATCAAAGTTATAAACATTATGAAGTTTTCTGACATTCATCTGTCCTACCTCAGCCTAACCCCCATGGAAAGAGAGGAAATGGACATCAGGCCCTAGAGTTTTAATGTCAAACAATGACCTCTCTCCTGCATACATAACCTTGGCGGGTCAGGCAGTGAACCGACTCCAAGTGGCTGTGTCTAAAAACAACTCAGCCTTGGACACATCCTTCCCCAGGTCTCAGATCACAGCCAACCCTTCTGGAATCCTTTGTCCAGAGGGTTTTCTGGGAAGCTGTTTGATGAGTGGCTGTCTGGAGCCTACGCCTCCTGCACACCCCACTGCTGCCACCCGTGACCCCAGAGCTTCCCTCCAGCCTGGCAGCTGCTCCTGCTCCTGCCTGGCCCTTTGCCTCACAGAAAATCCCAGAAAATCTCACACAAAAAACCTGACAGCTGCAAGAGATTCTTCAGTGTGCACAGCATAAGGGCAGGGAAAAGGCAAAGGAACAGCAAGAGAAGAAAACAAACCAAGGGAAAGGACACCCATGCCACCTGCCCATTTTGAAGGAACTTTTATGTTCCTGTTACTTAAACTGATTTTTCTGTCCTTCTTGGTGCCCAGAAAGCATGGCTTCTTCTCTCCTCGATAACCTTTGCCATAGCAACTTCTTATCATTTTCAGACAGCTTGGATAACCCGATCCTGTCAGGATTGGCTTCCTCCATGTCTTCGTGCCCCTAAAACTCCTGACCAACACCTTTCACACTTGAACATCTCCTTTTCTTCCTCTCCTTCCCGTTTCACCATCACCCAATCCACTGCTGTCCAGAAAGGCTGATTTCTCCTTCCTATCCTCTGCCCCCCTTCTTGAAGCAGATTTTTTCCATCTCTCAAGTCAAGCTTCTTATTTCCATGCTGTACAGGACTGCCTGGCACCTCCTTAGGCCATACAAACCCATCTGATTTAGGAGCCATTTCCCTAAGTTTGCTGGTGGGCAAACCTGATGCTGCATCTGTCCCCAAACTTTGTGAATTGGGACCATAAAGCCAGAGCTGAAAACTGCTTTTTGTGCATGGGGAGAGCTTTTTCCTCTGGACAAGCGGGAAAACACTTGGCCAAGCCCCAAGGCTGTGTGTGAATAGGAAAGGCTCACAAGTGCTGCCTTTGTAATTTATGTAGGTATGTAAATTAAAATTTTTGTCCCACCTTTCATGGTGTTTATGTGAATCCCTGCGTGTCCACACTGTGTGTGTTGTGTTGGAAGCCTTAGCAAAGGGCTCCTTAGGCCCAGTTTTGGGTGTGCTGGTGCTATCACATTCCCTACATGTTTGGGTTTTTTTTCTCAGGGCTTACACTCAACCGGAAGGTTTTGTCTTTGCGTGTTATTGGGCTGGCGAGACGCACAACAAACGAGCTGAGCCTCCGGGGATCACATCCCGGCCAGAGGAGAGGACACTGAGCAACCGAGATAAGCGAAGAGATCCATCGGCATTCTGAGAAACCCCTGTGATTCACAGCCGTCCCTCGGATCAGGAAAAGCCTGAGGCACCTCCCTCCTTCCTTCCTTTCCGTCCTTCCTTTCTGTCCTTCCTTTCTGTCCTTCCTTTCCTTCCTTCCTTCTTTCCTTCCTTCTTCCCTCCCCTCCCCTCCCCTCCCCTCCCCTCCCCTCCCCTCCCCTCCCCTCCCCTCCCCTCCCCTCCCCTCCCCTCCCCTCCCCTCCCCTCCCCTCCCCTCCCCTCCCCTTCCCTTCCCTTCCCTTCCCTTCCCTTCCCTTCCCTTCCCTTCCCTTCCCTTCCCTTCCCTTCCCTTCCCTTCCCTTCCCTTCCCTTCCCTTCCCTTCCCTTCCCTTCCCTTCCCTTCCCTTCCCTTCCCTTCCCTTCCCTTCCCTTCCCTTCCCTTCCCTTCCCTTCCCTTCCCTTCCCTTCCCTTCCCTTCCCTTCCCTTCCCTTCCCTTCCCTTCCCTTCCCTTCCCTCCCCTTCCCTCCCCTCCCCTCCCCTCCCCTCCCTCCCCTCAGCGCCTTCCCGCCCTCGCCGTGACGTCACGCGCAGCCGTGTGACGCCAGCACGCATCAGCGTCACGTACCCGCCGCGGCCCGGCCTCCGCCTGCAGCTGCCGGTGGCGGGGCCGGGACGGAGACTGGCGACACCGATACCGACACCGATACCGACACCGATACCGACACCGACACCATGGCGGGCTCCCCGCAGGAGAACACGCTGCTGCACCTCTTCGCCGGGGGGTGAGTGAAAGAGGAGCAGGAAGAGGCCTGGGCTGGTCAGGGCCGTGCTGAGGGAAGGCCCCGCTGAGGGAGGGGGTGGCGGCGGGAGCCCGGCCCGTGGCTCTGGGGTGAGGGGAGGAGGAGGAGGAAGAGGAAGAGGAGGCCTCCTCCCTGCGGGTCTGTGGGCCTGGAGGGGTGGGGGAATTAAAAAAAAAATCCATCCTGAGGTCGGCGGAATCAGCCGGGCTGCTGTGGCATTCGGTCTTGTCTCTTGTTCAATGAAAGGCCTTAAATCCTGCCCTCCTCGATGAGTTAAACAGGAGCTGCGGGTTTCAGCCTCACGGACATCAGGAGGAAGGTTTTTGAGGAGCCACAGATTTGGTTGGTAAGGGAACAAATCTGCACGACGCTTTCATAAGCTCTGCGTAGGTGACAGGGATAATGGAGGCAGTGTGACTGCCTGGTTCATGGAATTGTGCTGAAAAGAAAGCACTCGAAAAACAGAAAAGAGGTGAGGGAGAAAGAGCGTTAAGAATGGTCCTGGTATTTCTGAGTAAGAACTTGCAAGGAGGTGTAAACTCCTTATTTTTGTTGTATTAAAATCCTAACATAACATCCCAACCCACAAACCACCAACAAAAAGCCCCCCCAAGAAGCCTTGTTAATTAACTTACAACAGGAATTTTAATAATAGTCCAGCAAGATCACTTCATGGTGCAAATTTAAAATAAATTTAAAAGATCACCTGCTAGTAAGTGCATGTCTGTCCTTATAAAAAATCTTATTTAATTTTTTTTTTAGTGGCTTAACATATTTAAGTAGTAGAATATTCTGTAGTGCTTGTAAGCTGGCAGAAGTTAGGAAGCCAACATGAAATCTGTTGTTAGCTTAAGTCTGTATAATAGTAGACCATGATCTTTTCTGTGGCTAAACAGGAAATTTCTGCCTCCTCTGACGTGTACCTGGAGCAGTAAGCTCATTTAATGTAATATTAAACCAAACATAGTGAACCTTTTCAGAGACACTGCCCATGTTTTTCTGCTGATTTGGTTGCAATGTGTTTGTTTAGTCCTCCCTTTCCTCACTTGCATCAGAGTAATACCTGGAATCAGGCATTGGAATGGCCCAGGACAGTGGTGGAGTCCCCATCTCTGGAGGTATTAAAAGGCATTTGGGCCTGGTTCTTAGGGATGTGGTTTAGTAGTTGGCTGTGGTGTTGGTCAAAGGTTTGACTGGATGAGCTTGGAGGTCTCTTCCAGCCTAAACATTCTGTGATTCTGTGGAGCCTGTGACAGAAACTGGACCAGAATATACATGTGCAGCTTGCTTGGGTAGTAACAATGCCTACCTAGAACTCTGGGTGTCCTCACACAACCCATCAGACTATAAATAAAGAGGAATTTTAAGCTCATCAGTGTTGTAATCTAGCACAGGGTGATTAGTATCTTCCTTATTCATTGAATGTACCTTCTGTCTTCTCTAAGGAGCCCAGTAAACAACCAATTTCTGCAGCACACCTAGGAATTCACCAGGGCTTATCTGTTTTTGAGAAAGCTTGGGAGGAAAAGAATGGAAACACAGTAGGGAATATTCCCCAGCCACCCTGGTATAAAATTAGTCTGTGTCTAAATCAGCAATGCAAATAGAGCACAGAGGGAAGAGAGAGACCTGATTCTTGTCCTGCATGGCTTGTTATTTATGGCAAAGTGTGCCGTTGTTTATCTTGCCTTGATGTAACAGGAAAGGAAAAATGAGACATCAAATTTTATCTCCTCATGCAGCAGGCAGTGCTGGGGTGCTTGGGTGCACACCCCCACCCACCATCCAAACAGTTTGGTTCTAAATGCTTCCCTGTTCAAGGCCCTGGACTTCTGTGTCCTCTGTGTGGATGTAGCTACTCATGGTACTATCTCTGCTTTTCAGGTGAGAAATGCACACTTCTTAGGGCTTGTTGGATGCACCAGGAAATGAAACATGAGTTTCAAACTGTTGCTCAAGCTACTAGAACACTTTTCTCTAAATGGATGTAGTAGGACATAATATGTTTGGAGGCGTGGATGACCAGCCAAGAAAGTGTTCTCCAGCTGTTGAAAGAGATGGCTTGCAATATATCAGCTGACTTACATGCAGACAGGCTCACTAGCTTCTTCTCTTTCCCCCTTCTCTTTCCCCCTTCTCTTTCCCCCTTCTCTTTCCCCCTTCTCTTTCCCCCTTCTCTTTCCCCCTTCTCTTGCCCCCTTCTCTTGCCCCCTTCTCTTTCCCCCTTCTCTTTCCCCCTTCTCTTTCCCCCTTCTCTTTCCCCCTTCTCTTTCCCCCTTCTCTTTCCCCCTTCTCTTTCCCCCTTCTCTTTCCCCCTTCTCTTTCCCCCTTCTCTTTCCCCCTTCTCTTTCCCCCTTCTCTTTCCCCCTTCTCTTTCCCCCTTCTCTTTCCCCCTTCTCTTTCCCCCCTTCTCTTTCCCCCTTCTCTTTCCCCCTTCTCTTTCCCCCCTTCTCTTTCCCCCTTCTCTTTCCCCCTTCTCTTTCCCCCTTCTCTTTCCCCCTTCTCTTTCCCCCTTCTCTTTCCCCCCTTCTCTTTCCCCCTTCTCTTTCCCCCTTCTCTTTCCCCCTTCTCTTTCCCCCTTCTCTTTCCCCCTTCTCTTTCCCCCTTCTCTTTCCCCCTTCTCTTGCCCCCTTCTCTTGCCCCCCTTCTCTTTCCCCCTTCTCTTGCCCCCTTCTCTTGCCCCCTTCTCTTGCCCCCTTCTCTTGCCCCCTTCTCTTGCCCCCTTCTCTTGCCCCCTTCTCTTGCCCCCTTTGCCCCTTTTGGCCCTTTCCACCAAAGGGTCTTGGCATTTCCATGGGAAGGTGACTCTGAGGGGAGGGAAGGTTTCAGAAGCAGCAAAGAGAGTGATGCTGAAGTTGCAGAACAGATGTAAGCATGTTAACAAGTCTGGGTTCCTGCTGCCCCTGGAGTCAGGGCAGTTGCTTATTTTTGTTTAGGAAAAACTGTGTGCAGCAGAGGTTACTCTGTGTTGCCTTTCCAGCTGGAGTAATACTGTTTACTACAGAGGTTTTCTGGGAAGTGGTATTTAGAGGGTACAGTGCCCTTAAAACTGGCAAAAAGCAAACCCTGTGACCAAACCTTTTCTCTTGAGTTCACAGGGGTACTGTGTGATGTGTATGCTTTAGAAGTTTGCTTCAAAATGGGGGACAGTTTGAATAAAACCAACGTTTGTGACAGCTTTTCTGTCTTGGTGTTGAGGCCTGAGTCTGTGACTCCCTTGCTGTTCTGGTGATCCATACCTGGCCCATCATGTAACCAGAGGAAGAATTCAAAGACTGAAGTGCAAATACTTTTTCAGGTGGTAAGTGAAGGGCCAAAGCTGATGAATTGTTGGGTGCTGCACACTGAGAAGATTTTGTATCTGTGATACGTGCTGAGCATAGCTGGGAACCTCTTGTTAGATGCTTCCTTTGAGACTGTTGAAGATTCTCTACCACAGTGTTTTGTTTCAGGGAGGTTTCTATCTTTTAACTAAGGACGAATTTAGACATTGTTTTAGAAATTTTGCAAGAGGCTGGTGCAGAAAACACTGCTTAACAGCTCTGTAATTGTAGTTGTGCACTGATGTGTCAAAAAACCCAAACAAACAAAACCTGGACTCAGAACAGTATGAAGACTTGGAGGATTTGCTTTTATTTCAGCTTAAGATTTTCCCAAATTGAATTTTTCTGGCTGTGTATCCATAGTTTGAATCTTCCAGGGTTTGTGTCTGTTTGTGTAGCTGAGGAAGACTGGTTGTTTTTCCTTTCTTCCCAGATGGAGGCTTTTGGAACACCCTAGGAATACAGAGTGTTTCTTTTGTGCACAGTGTGTTGTTTTTCAGCCATCTTTCCAGGGGAGAGAGCAAGACCAGAGTGTGATGCAAATAATTCCCTTGTGGAGGAAAATCAGCTCATCTGAAAAAACTGCCCAATACTTGAACTATCTGCTGCATCTTTGTGTTTGGGACAGATTGTATGCACCCTGTTGACATTCTGAGAATTGCTCTGTTAAGAGAATGTTTTCTTTCTTAAATGTCACACTGACAACATAAACTCTGAGCTGCTAAAACTGATGATGCAGATATTAACTCCCTGTGTTGAATATCAGAGGATTCCATGTGCATTACCAGAAATACTTAAAGGCTGCATAAATTAACTGTATTATGAAACCAAAAGGATGAAAGACAAGGAGTGGGCTAGGAAGGCAAGAAGACAGCTGATGCAGGAGGGAATGTGCCAGAAAGACTGAAAAAATTGTATGGCAAGATGTCAGTCTAGACTGAGCAGCTGGTAGTTCAGAAACAGCAAATGGGGTTCCAGTGTTCTGAATTTAGGAATTGTAACTGTGAAAGTTTTGATTTAATCTTCGTAATTGTGAAATAAATGAGGACTGAGGATGGAGTATGCAGTAGTGGAGCGTTGGTAGATAAATGAATTGGGAACTGAAGCAATCAAATTGTCTTCATTGAGTACCCACAGACTTAGAGTTACTCTGGAGTATGTAGATTACTCAGGTGTTAATTAGACATTGTCTGTGTTGGATATACATAGTAAGTAAGGTGTGGGTCTGCAAGAAGAATCCTCAAAACACCTCCTATTCAGAGCTGTGAGTGTGAGCTGTAAGCACAGGAAAAATCTTGCTGGAGAAGCCATTCCTGACCTCTCTTTTTTCCCCCCCAAGATCTAATTTCAGAGAAATGTGAACACTGTGAGATGCATCTGACAAAACAGAGAAGGCTAAACTGAAGCAACATCGACCAGACCAGTACTGACAGAACAAAAGGCTCATGTCCAAGTCCTGGTTCAGTACACAAAATAATCAGAGGCCTGATAAGATCTCTGCACACTGTCATTTTTGAGCCAAATGCTACAAATTCAGCTGCTGAGTACGTAGTTCTATGAACAATCTTGTGGCTTTATTCAACAATAAAAGCAGAAGTGGTTTGGAAGGGATGGAGGCAAAGCTCTTTCCTATAGCATCTGTCACTTTGGATGTATGAGTTGTCCCTAGGTTAGGTTTTTCTCCTTTCAGCAGGGAAGAAAAAGCAGCAGGAACTTGAAGGAGAAACTCATTGCAGCATGCTGTTAAATCATATAGCCAGTCTGTGTTGAATGCATTTGTATCCAAAAAGCATAGTTTTGGGTGTTGTGTACTTGTGCAGAATCTTGAAGAACATGAAAACTGTAGTGAGCAAGTTTTGTTTCCCAGCCATGTGGTCTGAGTTGTCCTTTTGAACCTTTATTTTTGTGGTTGTACAGCCAGGGTGGCCAGGTTTTTAGGGCTTTAGGGTTTTGGCAATGAATGGTTACTGTTTGATATGACATCCTGTTTCAGCAGGGAAAATAAGATGTACTGGACAAGGTATTTATTAACTAGGATGTGTCTACAGCTTGGATTTTCCTGCTGTTCATAGTTACCTTTTTCCTGGTGTTGTAAAAAAAGATTTTCCTAGAAAAATAGTTTATGTTTAGGTGGGGCTTTAGGAGCTATAGGTGTCCTTTTATGGATCTCTGTTCCCAAATGAGTGCATGCAAACTTCTTGTGATGCTAGCAAGCATTGTTGTGGTTTTTTATGCACAATACAAAGATATGATTTAAATTCTTTTATTAATTCATCCCTCTCTCATGGAACTCTACTGAAATTACAATTTCACATTAACATCAGAGAGTTAAGTTGTTGACTTATGGTGTTTTCTAAAAAAAAAAAAATTGCAAACACAGGTTTTTGAAGGAATGGTGTGCTCTGACACTTGTATAAACAAAGTATTTCCTAGTCAATAGGAAAACACCCTGGGGAAAAAAAAACCAACAAAACAATGTTATATCTTTCTATAAATCTTCCTAAATTCCATAGTGTTTGATTAATAAAATTTAGATCGTTAGTGCCTTTTAGCCAAGCTCAACATTATGTTTAATTGTAAAGTTTGGCAGAAGGAACATTCAATTACCAAAGAGGAGCAGCAGCAGTGAGAGAAATGGTTTGATCCGTCACTTTCCAGATCACTGATTAAAATGGAAATTAGTTTTCAGCCTCTAGTGTCCTAATCCCCAGTGGCTTGTTCTCATCTGCCAGCTTCCTGCTTCCCATAAGAAAAATCCATCCAAGGGTATGTCTGGTTTAGGGCAGCAACCTCTGAAACATGGATTCCTCTGAAATTTTTACAGGCAGATTCCAGCTCCTGGCAGAACATGGGACCAGCAGATGGCCAGTCAGGGATTTTTCATTATTACTGGGTATCGTCTTTGTTAATCTCCTCACTACACATGATCATTATAACAGTTTTCCAACCTTCTCTCCCCTCCCCAGGTCTTGGAAACTGCTTCCTTTGCCTAATGCCAGTGCTGTCCTGCTTCCTAGTAATTTGTCCACAATGTGGAGCAATGGGAGTCAAGTCTTCAGATTTTATTCATACACCATGCTGTGATTTGACACATCAGTGCAGCTATGTTTTCCTGACTCTGTCTTCTGTTTAAATTGTATGTTGCAGATGTGGAGGAACAGTTGGTGCTATCTTTACATGTCCTTTGGAGGTAATAAAGACCAGGCTTCAGTCTTCAAAGTTAGCCTTCCGGACTGTCTACTACCCCCAAGTCCAGCTGGGGACCATCAGTGGTGAAGGAATGGTCAGGCCAACATCTGTGTCACCTGGGCTCTTCAGTGTCCTCAAGTGAGTACTGCTCCTCTTGTCCTTCAGTATTCTTGACACCAACAGTTTGATTTTTCAGTTCCTTGTATGAAATTACAGGACCCAAGTTTTTCTCCAGACTTGCACTGCAGGATTTGTGTCACTTGGGCTTCTGCCTTCAATGGTATAAAGATAAATTTAATTGAATAAACATCTGAAGGTGTTGGATTTAAATTGTCTCCTCATTTTCAGGCTTTTTGGTAGTTAGGACTTCTGGAGATCAATGCAGAGGACATACTGTGGAAACTCTTGGTATGCCTTGGCTTGTGTGAACTATCACAGAAAATACTGTGGAGGAAAGGGCTTTTTCTCAACACTGAGAAGCATTGTCTTTGATCTTACTGGGAATTACCATGTTTACTGTCTTTTTTGACCATTGCAACAGGTAATCCTTACTAGCTGGAGTCAATTCTTGGCAAATGACTGAAAGCCTAAACAGCCATATATGTTCTCTCTTTATTTTTCCTGAAGGCACTCCCAGTTTGCTTTGAGTAGCAAGTAGAGACACTTGTTGCTTTTGCTCCCCATGTTTCTTGCCTCTTTGGTGGACAGAAGTTTTAATTCTGTTCCTGCTCTCTCTTTGGAGCATCACAGAAAAGTGAGAGCCTTTTCTTCACCTTAGTGCACCAGCATCATAACAAAGTTTCTGATTCACTGCAGAGTTTTCAAGCTGACCCTGCTTTGAGCATAAGTTTGAAATAGATGACCTCCAGAATTCTGTGCTCCCATGTAATTTAAGTCATGCTTGGCTGTGAGTTTGAGTCCTTATGGGGGAAGGACACTTTTTGCAAAAGCAGTCTCACTAAGATACAATGTCTCATTGGGGTCTTGGAAGCTTTTATCTTTTCCTCAGCTTCAGCTGTCTTAATGAACTCCCCTTTGGGTGCTATCAGATGTTGTCTTTGGGAATTACTGCTATGCATCAATCCTGTCAGCACCTGGATTATGATCTCTTAAAAGCCTTCTGTGTGGTTCAGACTGCAGCAGTTAATGCTCCAGCTGTTCCCTTTTCAGATGTGTATTCATTAAGAAGAGGAAATATGAAATCATCTGTCTTACAACTGCTGAAGAGTTTTTGCCAGCAAGTCTGAAGTCCAAATCTCCACTTCTGTATTTCATATCCCAGCACTGTAAACTTCTGGTGCAGATCTTATGTAAATGGTTTGAATTTAGATTTGGATCATTGGGCACCCCAGGGTGATGCAGAGAGGTCCTGTATAGATCAGGCAGCAGAAATGCCAAAGGAAAGAGTTGTTGAGCAAAGCAAGTGGGATGATTTGGGGGAAGGCACGCGCCTGGCAGGCTGCCTGGGGAGAAGCTGCACAGTTATATAACAGTACAGTGCTAATTCAGACTCTGCAGAACTGTCTGCCTGGAGTCATCCTGGGACTGGAGTTTCTCTATTGTAAACAGTGCTGCTTTCCCCTGCCAAACACTTTGTCTATTCAGAGATGAGTCTACAGCAATTCGTGACTGAAAAATGAAAGGTAGCGTCAGCTGAGTTGGATTTTCATCTCCTGTCCCTTGCTATTTTTTCACCTTGGAACTTTGCATTGGATTTTAGGCAGTTTTAACTAAAGGAACTGAAAACTTCAAGGCAGAAGGCTCTGAATTAACCTCTTCAGCCCATCTTTTTCTGGAGTTGTTATTGGTTTTTTTTTATTTTTTTTTAATAGAGAGGAAATAGTTTAAAATTAGGTCAGCCTTTTAATAAATTTATTAAGCTCAGTAAATTTGATAGCTATGATCTTGATTTCATTTTAATTCAGCTGTATATATCACCAAGTTTTTGACCCACTTACTTCAGAGGACTGAGAAGGGAGAGCAAACTTAAGCTGCCATTCCCTTGCAGGCAGCATCTGTGAAGAACAGATGATGCTGTTGATTATTGTCTTTCTGATAGAACAGAAATGTGTGATGAAAGAAGTGAAGTCTCTTGCTTTTACTCTGCTACCTTTTCCTTACTCCTGAATTTAAAAAATTAAAACTGGATATAACTTGGGCCTTCTGGTTTGGGAAAATGGTGTGGCTGAAGAAGCAGCCCTACATAGAAGTTGCTGTGTAAGTTATAGGGGCTGAGTGTGGAAGCCCTCTAAATGTTGGAAATAGAAAATGGATACTCAGGAGGGCAGGTTAAGCCTGCTGCTAAATAGGAAGCACTCCAGAAGGACAAGCTGGTTTTGACTAATCCATTTAAGATTCTGATGAGTCACCCCAGCTGGAATCTGAAGTCGTGACTGTTAAGTGACAAAGAACAAGTAGTTGGTGGATCTGTCTCCTTGGAGACACTCAGCCTTAGAGTTTACACAGAAAGTTAAGCTCTGCTGCAGAAAAAAAAGTGTTTTAGAAACTCCTGTATCATCTTCTATCTAATGAGTTTGGTTTGGGAATCTGGGGGAACTTTCTCAACTGTTCTAATGACCTAGAAAGCAAATTGTGGAAAACTGGCAGTTGCAACAGCTGCACATGGAGCTGGGTGTCCTCTGGATTGTCTGGCACAGTTTGCACACAGAGTTCAGTTGAGAGCTGCTGCCTGTGCACAGAAATCCCAGTGATTCCTGTCCCTGCTTTTGCTGGTAAATCCTGAGCTGTTTACTAGTGTTTGTTGTTTGCTGTTGGAAGTACAAAGAATTGCAAGATAAGTTTTAATGAGGCACTTCAGCAAGGTATTGCATAGAACTTGGCAGCTGCTGTGGAAGCTGCCCAAACACTTTAACTTCTTCAGAGAAGTCCTAGCCCAGCATGGCTTCTGAGGGGTGAGGGAAGATGGGTGGAAATGGCTTTGGAAACCTAGGTCATGGCAATTGAACTGCAGGAAAGGATTATTTGGTGAGCTTTTCACTTTAGATGTGGTCATGAAGTCCAGTCCTGCCAGTGATTCACTGCAGTACCTCTGCACTTGGAGCTTACTAGGGCAAGATGATGTGAACTCTTTTGAATGCCCTGAAAACAAGATATTCCTGAGCTACCAGGGGAAGACATAGCTTGTAGTATGGTTGGCACATTCAGCTGTGACTCTGGGGAAAAAATACATCAGTGTGTATATATAATAAAAATACATAATGTGAAAGGGAAAAGGTTTTCTGTGGTCTACGTGTGTGTCTCCACAGGAAGCAAACTCCTTTATTACTTAGACATAGAGAATGCCAAAAATGCTCTTTGTTCATCAGAGTCAGCTATCACTAAACTCTCCATGAAACTTACTTCTAAATTCCCAGCTGCTTTCAAAGAATGGAAATGTTAACTTTGTGCCACATGATAAATATTTGCCTCTAGTACACAGAAGTTTTAGGGCATAGTGGCTTTTATCCAGTAGCTTATCATTCTGCTAACATTCAAATATATTATGTAGCTTAAAACTAACATCTTCACAATTAATACTCAATTAATGCAAGACACAATCACAATCAATACACAATTAATGCTATTGTACAGTTATTTTGACTGACTGGGTGACACAATAGGAAGCATAACTTTTAACCCAAATTCTGTATTTTTTACCCTGCTTGTTTTTATTTTAAGGTCAATTCTGGAGAAAGAAGGACCAAGGTCACTGTTCCGAGGGCTGGGTCCAAACTTGGTTGGAGTTGCACCATCAAGGTAAATAGTTAAACTATTGCTAAAAGAGACATTTAAGCTACCAACACAGTGCTGCTGTTCTGTTGTGATTCAAAAAAGTAGGTCATGAAGTTATTCCACCTTTAAACTGAGATTTGTGTGTATATTCTGCACAGTATACAGACCAAGAAATACTTCCAAAAATCTGCTTTACATTTGTATAACAGTGGAAGGTGCAGATTAAATAAGGCACTTAAATTCCAAGTCATTGCAAGAGTCACTTATGTGCTTGAGAAGACAAGAGAAAGTACTGCAGAAAAATCTGTAGGATTAATATTTGCATTTTTCTAGTATGATCTTCTACTGTAAATACCCCCAAGTGGTTGCCAAACACTGAATAGGAGCTGGATGGGAGAGGAGTGCTTGATCTTTGATTGCCTAAATTCTTTTAAAATTAAAACCTGCAGCTTAGGGGGAAAGACTTGCATTGCTGCTACATAACCCTGAAGGTTGTGTCTGTGTTTGTGAGTGACACTTTTTCCTTTTTTAAACAGCAACAACAAAAATAGCTACAAAGTTTCTATTTGTAGAATAGAGATACCAGCACCAAAATGGTTTCCATATGTACCTATTGCAGTCCCATTCTTGGCAGGGCTGAGAATCTTTGTGCCTAGCAAATGTTAAAACTTGGTAGCAATCAGGAATTTGGCAGATGTTCTCTGCCTGAAATTGAACCAGCTAAAAAGTGGCTTTTGAAGAGTGGTGTCCTCTCTGGCCTCTTGCCTGGTAGCTAGTAGTTCCCCTGGAAGTTTGGAATCCTATTTCTGTACAGGTAATCTTTGCAGTAGGGATCTGAGTCCAAGACTGCCTGCAACTCACTCTTGCTGGCATTTGTGTTCCTTTATGTTCTTCCATAAGGTTGGAATAAGGTCCTATATGGAAATTCTTAAATTGTAGCCACCAGTATCCAGCTTTTTCTAGCAGGATCTTCAAGGAGCTGTGATCTGAATATCCTGGTTCAGAAAACTTCTTACTTATCATATTTCCTGTTGTAGAGGAGCTGAGCTTCCTCTATTCCTGTGCATTATGTAGGGATTTGAGGTGTGTAAAACCTTTTCTTTTCAGTCCATGGAAGTGCTACACTGAACAAATTTATACAAAATGTAGGCTTCAGATGAGAAAGTGACATTCCCAGGTTTACAAAGTATGTTTAATGCCACAGCCTGGTGTAGGCATCCAATCTAAATTGCTTTGTTTGCAAGACCATGTCACCTCCCATCTCAGACTTGGTGTCAAAGTAAAATATTTCTACCCTGTGGGTGTCGATTCAAATAGTGACAATGTAATGTAAAGAGAAAAAAAAAAAAAACATAGCACCCTTTGTAGATGGAAATAGTCATGTGGAGGCCTCTTTGGAGAGAAAGTCTTGTTTTCCAGGGGGAAGAATAGTAATGTATCCAATTTGACATTGTGTGTATTACATTGCTTTTCTTCTCTTTTTTTCCCCCCCACAGAGCTGTCTATTTTGCATGCTACTCCAAAGCCAAAGAGCAATTTAATGGCATTTTTGTGCCCAACAGCAACATTGTGCACATCTGTTCTGCAGGTTCTGCAGGTCTGTATTTGTAATTCATCTTCTGTATGGTCTGCAGCAACACCCCAGTGTCCAGCCCCTCACCAGTAGCAGGAGATACATGCACTGGTATCTGCATGGCTCTGAGATGCACCTTAATTCTTCAGAATATTTATTCCAAGCTGTTGCTGCTAGAAGACTTCTATCCCTCACAATAGTTAGGAAATTAATAGAACAAATCATAAGGCAGGGACTGGATTTCCAGTCTGGCTGTACAGCACCTGAGCTAACACACCAGTTTTGGCAGACAGCTCTGGATAACTGTGGTAATAAATGAGCCCAGAGGCTGGTATGTACATTCTGAAAATGTACACTTAGAGGTTGTGTGTACCAGAAAACAGGAGTTTGCTAGCTCCTAACTTGTCTACAGAGGAACTGGTTTTTTGTTCAGCACTTTGAAATATCTGTAGATTGTTGTTGACTGACTTGGAGTCACAGAATCGTTCTGGTTGGAAGATAACTTTAAGATCATCAAGTCCAACCTTTAAACCAACTCTAACAAGTCCAGTGCTAAATGATACTCCAAAGCAGCACATCTGAATGTCTTTTAAACACCCATAGGGATGATGATTAAACTGCCTCCTTGGGCAGCCTTATCCCAGTGTTTATTAACCCTTCCAGTGCAGAAATTTATTCTATTATCCAATCAAAACATCCTCTGGATGAACTTTTTTTCCAGTGGCAATGCTATGCTAATGTTTCTGAAAATGTAAGCCAAAACATATTATAGTCAGCAATAAACTTTTGATGCTGTTGTAACCAAAGTGATTTAAGATGGTGTATTTTTCCTACCAGGAATAGTTTGTTCTTGTAGGAAAAATACTGCAGGAGATCTCCACAAGTTCAAGCATCAGTCACCAAGGTGATTATTGAAAGTAATGTTTCCCAGACTAATCCCTTAATCATGGGTAGATTCTGTTAATGTGGTGGCTCAATGGCACCACCTACAGCCTTGGGGAAAACAAAGGAGTAAGATGTGGGTGTTTTGCCCTCAGGTTTCCTTTTATCTAGTATTCTAAAACCCAGTCAGTAAGGAAGGTTCCTTGTCTACAGCTGTCTTTGGGAACATCAAGTACATATTCATTAAAATAGGTGCAAAATGGAGAAATCCTTTAGTAAACTCTAAGGTTGATGCCTCCTGAAGCTGAACAGGAGTTGGTTCTCTGGAAGTAGAGGCATTGTAAGCTTCTCACCTGGTTCTCTTTTGCCACCCCTAGGCAGTGCTGGGAACTAGATCTGTCTTCGTGTATAAAGTATATTTGCCAGGGCAATATGCTAGTCTGGATTCAGCTATACTTTGGGTTTTCTTTTCTCTTTTTCAGCCTTTATCACAAATTCCTTGATGAATCCTATATGGATGGTGAAAACCAGAATGCAGCTGGAGCGGAAGTAAGTAACTGATTGAAGGAGGTTGGATGCCACTGAGTGGCTAAAGGAATCTCTAGAAAACTGAACTTTTGTTTTTACTCATGGCTCTTTGTACTTTGATAGATCTTGCCCAATTGTTTCTTTAGCACTCATATCCACCTCTCAAGCCACTATGCATCAGCCTGGTCAGACTAAAGGTGAAAGTTCTGTGTGTCCTACTTCAGTTTGATGCAGAGTTACTATTGAGAGGAAGTTGCCTTTAGCGCAAAGTTCATTTTCTGGTTTCACTGAAAATAAAGATATCAAGAACTGAACTGCTTTGCAGCATTAGCAGAGGGTATGGAAAGGTCAGAAGAGCTCCTCTGGGAGGCTCAGCATGAGGTTGTAGTCTGTGTCCTACTTTACAACATCACTTGGCCCTAGCTCAGGTAGATGTGCAACGAAAGTTACTGAAACACAGCTAAGTAGCTATAAACAAAGGGTGCTGCTTTTCAGTTGTGATGAAGCCACATTGGTTGTTATAAAACATTCTGAAACCACTAAATCTGTTGCAGTGGTTTAATGTTCTTTTTCTTCCTTCAGTATTGCACTAATGTTAACCTTACCTTCTGAAGCCAGGAAATTGGACAGTAGTATCTTTTAGTTAGGTGATCCACAGTCACTAGTGGCTATCAAAGCAATGAGGGACTCTGCTAATTCCCCTCTGCAAGGACATGTTAAGTCAGATAAAAAAGATCCTTTAAGGCACCACAACATATAAATAATTTGTAAGACTTGATTCCAGCACTTCACACTTTGAACTAAGTGCTGCCTCTTAAAATGGAGGACCATCTCTCATTGTCTATTTGCCTGCTTCAGAGATGGCTTTAAATGGAATTACTGGTTTAACGCAAAGCAGTGTCTCTTTAATGCTTACTGTATTTTTAAGCATTGGTGTAACAAACTGGATAGAACTTAAGCAGAAAGATTTATTATAAGTATGTATCAGTGAATTAGCAAAACCAAGTGTGTACGCTTGGCATGATAGTCCTGCTCATTGCAGCTTTCCTGAAGGATTTTTGGAGTAAAATTTAGCAGAGAACCATTTCTGTATTTATAAAAACTATTGAAAGCCATGAGTTTTATGGGGGGGGTTAATATTAATTCTTTTTCTGGGCTCATTATATGCTCTGTTCTTTTTTGTTTTTTAGAGTCAGGGGTTCAAAACCAATGAATGCTTTGCAGTGTGCTAGATATGTGTACCAGACAGAAGGTGTCCGTGGCTTTTATAGGGGCCTGACTGCCTCCTATGCTGGGATTTCTGAGACTATTATCTGCTTTGCTATTTATGAAAGTTTAAAAAAGCACTTAAAGGAAGTCCAGCTGTCCCCTTCTCCTCCTAACGGGACTGAAAGGAACTCTACAAACTTCTTTGGACTGATGTTTGCTGCTGCTGTTTCCAAGGGCTGTGCCTCTTGTATTGCTTATCCACATGGTATGTTAACTTTTCTATTTATGACTGCAGCATAACAGCTGTTGCCTGTAATCCAAGACAAATGATGGGGTCTTGGGCTATAAAATTCTTGTCCATTAGCATTTTCAGTACCAGTCCCACCATTCCTAGTTAGCTCCACACAGCTGCTGAATGGGACAACTCAAAAAGATACTGAAAAGAAATCAAACACCTCATGTTTTTGTTCTCACTGCTAGCCTCATCCTTATCCACAGCCTTTGGGATTTGGGGGCCAAGTGATGGGAAACACTTGTGGGCTGAGCAGTGTTATTTGTTTTGGACAGACATGAATGTGGTTATATAGAATGAGCAATATTGATTATGTGAGCATCAGTGAAGCATTTAGTTTTGTAGTAGCTTGAATGAGCAAAATAATCCACTTATTCCACATGAAAGGGAATTTAACTTTGCTTCTTGCCTGGAGGGCAATATGTACAGGATTCCATGGCTGCAAGTACTGGCAAACTGGCACAGGAAGGTTTTGTGTTCCTGGGCTTTACATACCTTGTCCTGGTAATCACATGTTTCCCAAGGCAAAGCTTTAAGTCTTGTTAACTTTGGGCTCTGTTTTCCTTTTCTGCAGAGGTCATACGGACACGGCTGCGAGAAGAAGGCACAAAGTACAAAGCTTTCATTCAGACAGCACGTCTGGTAGCCCGGGAAGAAGGCTACCTTGCCTTCTATAGAGGACTCTTTGCCCAACTCATCCGGCAGATACCAAACACAGCCATTGTGTTGTCTACCTATGAGTTAATTGTGTATCTGTTAGAAGACCGTGTGAAGTAGCAGAACCAAGACTCCTGGACAGACTGCAGAGCAATTGCTTAGTTGAACAAATAGTCCTTTAAGAGACTGATTCAGGAGGCAGTGCTGGTGGAAAAACTGCAAGTCTGTGACTGCCTGCTGGATATTTCCTTTTGGATTCCTACTTTCTGAAAGGTCTCGAGGCATTAATGTTAATAGTTAATTATGACTTTTTTTTTTAACTTAATGATAATTAAATTGCTACTAAATTAAATTACACTATTTAATTTAAGTATACGTTTGTCTTCTTTAAGCACAGCCATATGTGGTCAAGGAATGTACCTCATGCTATCAAGTGATCTCTTGGACTGATGTTCATTAAAACTATATTAAAACAGCAGAAGAACTGGTTTGGAAATTTGAAACTCTGTCATCTTAATGCTGGAGTTGTGTTACTCTTTAGTGATGTAATAGCCTTTGAGACTTCTGGTTTACTAAGGGTGCACCATTTATTGCTGTGTGAATGTCCTGGAGTTTTCAGGTGGGACAATCTTGTAGAACCTTTCTCTGTTTTGGTGGCATGAAATATGCACACCAGAATCTCCTGGACTGCCATGTGCACTGGCAATATTGCTGGAATATGACTGTGGGAAGCATTCAGTAAAAAATAAATTCCAGAACTGTGTGCACCTAGCCATTTGGGATACATGCTTATGCTAGTGTGTGTAAACAGGAATTGGCTTCTGTGCCTTGCTTTTGTGAAGGACTGAGAGCATAAGGATAGTCAGTGATTCTGTCTGCCCTGCAGAAATTCTATGAGATGCAGTAACTTGGTCATATATCCTGACCTTTTACTACTATGGGGCTTTTTGGTGTTACATTTTCCTTATAGTGCAATGCTAGGGGTTTGGAGAGTGGAAGAGAGGGTAAGGGAGGTCTCAAACACTGGATTCTGCTTTACAATAGAATAGTGGGGAATATGGTCCTCTTGATTGATGTCCTTGTAGAGCAGTGCTTCTGATAACACATGATGTTATCTCACAGACATGTCACTGGAGTTAACACCAAAGAAATCCACAGTCTATTTAAATAGTTTCTTTGTGTCAGTACTTGATCTCTTACTGAGGGAATTAAGGATTTGCCAAGTTGATGCAGGATATTGAACAGTTCTTGCATTTCATACAGATCCAATATCTGCTTTCCTCTTCAGAGTATCAAAGGGTATTTTTCCATAGTCATTTCAGCCTTTCAGCTATAAATCAAATCCCCTGCATACTGTAGGCTAGTCCTAATAAATAATGGAATATACTTTTAGTAGTTGTTTGGAGCAGTACCTTGTGTTTAAAGTACTGTATATTAATAATTACTGATAGTATTTTAGAACTTGAGTGGTTATATTGGTGTTTGCTTTGGCCATACAATGCACTCCTGTTCATTAGTGTCATTTGCTTTGGCAGCTGAGAAAAATACTACAGCATTTGAGCCCAGCTTCAGTCTTCTCTGCTGCTGAACTGAACAAGGAGCTTCTCATGATTTGAGCAGGTGCTGAGTTCTTGTGCAGAAACAAGTGTTTATGGACACCTTTGTCTTCAAGGACCAAATGCAGCAGAGAGGTGGTGTGTGGACTTGGATTATGCAAAGCACTAAGACACAGCCTAGTAGTGAGTAGGGCTATCTTTTATAAGATCATTTTTCAGACATGTATTTTGTTGCAGAAATAGAATGGGTTGATAAGTGGATTCAAACCTTCATGTTTGTTCTTAGCAGAACCTAACTGATGACTGATAACTTCAGGTCGTATTAGACATCAATATTATGTCTATGATAGTCCAGTAAGGGTAGAATATATGAATACCTCATAATGAAGCAAAACTGCAAAAATAACTGATTTCTTTTATGTCTCACTGTAAAGAACATATAGTACCCCTAAGATAAAATAGGAAACAGCTGAGTAAAAACTGGCATGGCTTTTTTTTCTTTTATGGAGATGATGAGCAGCAAAATCTTTATAGTCTCTTTATCAGAGTCAAAACTGTCACACAGTGCTGTTTCTATTTTTGAGATCTAGGACACTTTTCTGAGATTTGCTTTCCTAAATTAGTACTCCTCTGTACTTTGAGTACACTGGCTCATATTTAAAATGCTAGTCAAATGTGTAGACTACTGCTGTCTTTTGAGAATGAGTAAAGGGAACTCAAAGCCTGTTGAGTTTGGGACCTGGTAAGAGAAAGTGAAGAAATTTTTGTTCCACCTAAATCAGGATTTCTGATGGATTTTTAGTTTTGTTCTTTAAGTTTTGCTACTGAGCCTGACAAAATTAGTCCTAATTTGATTGGGGGTTATTAAGCTAATAGAATTTCTGAACTAGTAGAACTTGCTTCTTCCTTTCTCAATGAGATTTTTAAAAATTTGCTGACCCATGATTCCTTAATTCTGCACAGAGTTAACATTTTTAGGTAATGCTCTATGAGCAATCCCATTGATGTCACTGCGTGTGGAATAAGCTTATTAAGAGAGGGAAGAATTTGAAGTAGTTTTTCTCCAAACTGAATTTAAAAATAACCCACCTTTCTCTGATTCCCTATCAGTGGAACAGTTAAGACCCCAACTACAGTTAAGCTTAAAAGTATAGTTCACTTCCAGTACAAAAATTTGTCTATGAAGGGCTTTTCTGTTTGTGGCTTTTTAGAAAACATGTTGTTGACACAACTTCATTCTCCTGACTTTGAAGCAGTTCTGTATCTTGTGCTGAGGATATGTTTTAGTCAGGAAAACAGTTTTGCAGTTTGAGGCAGGGCCAGCATTCTGATTTTAGAGTGGTTCAAGGTCTTACCTGCCAGATAGAGAAGCAAGGGCATGACTGCTTCCCATTTTGTGGAACAGTGAATCCCACCCATGTGTGCTGAGAGTGGCAGAGGACAAATGGGTGTTACTTTGCCTTCTAGGAGTGAGCTGTGGATCCAGTCTGACCTGGGAACTGCTCCCATCAGACCTGAGGGCTTTCTGCAGAATTGTGTTGTGTTCTTCTGTCCAGAGAGAGGGAAAGTCTAGAACAGCAACCTCCAGCTTCTGGCTTGCAGGTAACAAACTGCCCACAGAACATAATTCCTCATCCACTTGCCATGCTGTGCATTGGTTAAAGTGAGATGTTATTAATGGTTTACTGGGTAAAGGTGGTCAGGGAGCAGAGAATGGCCATTACCTATGCTCTAAAGTAGCACAGGATTCTGCTAAGTGTGATTAATTAAAGTGTGTGGGGAAGGTACAGCAGTGTGATGGAGGGATCTCCCATTTCCCCCAGGCACTGAGGTGCTTTGGTTGGGAAGTGCATCCTGACGGCTGATTCTCTGGGCTTCTTTTCCCCCCTCAGTTCTTCTTTTGCCCACTTTGTTTCCATAATTCTCTAAACAGCCACCCCTTTTCCTGAAAAAACCTACATTGAATTCAATTGCCATCTTGCAGGCCCCATTGTTTCCCGTTTCATTTGTGCAGATGGCCCTTGGGAAGAAGGGAAATCCTCTCGGGAAGAAGTGTTTTTTTCCAGAGCTGTTCCACAGGCCTGTGGGCCTGTAGCCGTGTCAGGCGGGCTGGCACCTACCAGGTGCTTGTGTAACACCGAAAGTCACATTTACTTAAATAAAAAATTAAAAAAAAACAACAACCCACCAATAAAAAAAAAAACCAAAAAAACCCCAACAGTAAATAAATCGTGTTGAACTCGGCGCTAGGCCAGGCACGACGGGCCTGGCTCCGCGGAAGGGCCGGGACCCCACCGGGCCGCCCCCGCCGCCACGATCTCGGCCTTTACGGCGCTGACTCACGGCCCGACCGCCGCACGACTCCGGCCTTTCACGCCGCTCTCCCCGCTCCGTGAGTCACGGCCCCCGCCCCCGCTGAGGGGCGGAGCGGCGGCGAGGAGGGGAGCGGAGAAAGGCGGAGGGGGGGGGGGAAGAGGCGGCAGGGGGGCGGCCGCGCCGCCTTACAAAGCTCCGGCGCCGAGGTCACCGCGACGGCGGCCCCGATGTGGGGGAACGGTATGGAAGGAGCTGGGGTGCTGCTGGCCCGCTGCCCCGCAGGCGGCTTGGGCGTCACCGTCTGCGCGGCGGCCGCCGGGTTGCTGCTTTACCGCATGGCGCGGAGGTAAGGGCCGGGACGGGGCGGGTGATGGCGGGGCCGAAGCGGCGGGAAGGGAAGGGAAGGATTCGCGCAGCGCTGCACGGCCTGCCCGGCCCCACCGGGAGCGGCGGAGGAGGGAAGGGCCTGGGCGGCGGGGAGAGGCCGGGTAGGGCTGAGGGGAGAGGTTGGTTGGGGGTCTGGACTGAGGGATCGGGTGCGTTTTGTCCCCGTGGTGGCACTGAGGAAACGCGTGGTGAGGAGAAGGTCCTGAAGAATTGTCAGCGGGGCGGGAAACTCGTCGGTAAGTGGTTGGGTTACGCTGTCCCCTTGGAACTGCTTCGTCCCTTTGTGTGACTGCAGCGAACGTGAAGGACTTGGGTGCTGTGGGAGCTGTGGTGAGGAAATGCAAAGCGTTTCCCTTTCCCCACGCGTGGCGTGGAGCCTGGCGGGGTTACAAAAAGAGCTGAAGGCTTTTTCTCAGGAAAAGAAGGTTTTCCTCAGGAAAAGAGCCTTTCGTTTGTTGTGTTGGTCGGTGTGGAGGTGAAAGAGTGATTGCAGGGTTAGAGCTGATGGAATAGCATCCAGGCTGGTGCAGGGCTGCAACCTGGGGAGATGACAGAAAAGTCAAAGCTATTGGCGACCGGAAAATCTTTGGGTTGTTTCTTAATTGCACTGAAAGTTTATGACCTCGGAAAATATTTTAAAAATGAGATCAGTTGAAAAGGTTTGAAGAGCACCTGGAGAGAAGTCAGGATACAGATGTTGTAAAAGGAGTAAATTAAACAATTTGACAGATTTTAATCTGGCAGAGTTTGAAATGGATGTAGGAATCTGCGGAATAGGAGGGACCTGAGACAGTGCAACAGAACAGAAGTGAGCAGGCTGGAGTAAAAGGCACTCCCAAGGGCTCCTTGTGCTAAGGTTCACTTCAAGTTTATGCTTTGAACTAGAGGCATATTTCTGCATCCTTAATCAAATACTTGTTTGCTTTAAAGCATTTTTTCTTTATGTAACCATAAAACTGGTCTGTAGTATATTAGCCCATACACAAGACTTGGCATTTCTATGGCATGTTCAGGGCAGCTAAGGAGTAGTAGTAGTAGCCTAAAGCAAACCCCGGTGAAGCAGGCAGCATTTTTTTGTCCCAGCTGGGACTAACATGTCTTTTGAGGGAAGAGATTGAATTTCTTTTACCCAAGTTCATTCAAAGGTCTCTGGAATGGAAGGCATTTTTTCCCCAAGTCCCTCAGAATTGTTAGTGAGCTGTAGATATTTTCAGGACATGACCCTGATAATTCTTTGTGGCTATATATATTTGTGTTTCTCAATACTGCTTCTGTATTACCTTAGTTAAATGAATCTTTCAAAGTCATCAAGGAGGGCATCTCATCCAAACACAGACCTGGTACTGCCTTTGCTGTTAATCTTTGCTCCCTTTTCAGCATAGAAAAAAAGTGAGCATTTTTTTCATTTATTTGAAAAGTTGTCAGAGATGCTGAGATGACATAAAGAGGCACCTTTCCCTGCCTAGTGGCTGGTGTTCTCCAGATTATTAACAGTTGCTACCTCCCTCAAGGTGCCATTTCATAGAAGGCAGCTTTTGAAGGGGCCAGCACAGGAGGTGGTTGTGACTGTGGGTCTGTGTCCCTGCCTGGGCCTGGGAATCCACAAAATGTGTGGAATTAAGCATCACCGTATTTATGTATAAATGGGGAATAGTGGAGAGTATTGGGAGTTAGAAGGAAGATGAATTCCTTCATATGTTATTCGAGAGACACAAACTGGTTGCTAAATGGTGTTTGTCAACATTTGATAGTTGAAAGCATCATGTACAGGGCAGAAAGCTTGATAGAAAAGGAGAGTCTGATAGCCTCTTACAAAAGAACATGTGTCATATTGTCTGAGCAGTATCAGACATTTAGGTTTTGATTTCATAACTAAATTTACTCCATGTATGTCCCACCAGTGTTGTCTTAAGCAAAGGTCTTCTCTAGCAGCAAAACAATTAGTTCAAACTCAGCTGTTAATGGAATCTCTCTGTGCAGTAATTCAATCACTTCTTGCTGCACAGGTTTTATTTTAAAGAGTGGTTCTTTGTCCAGTGAAGCTAGCTCAGGTTTATACAGTGATGGATTATAAACTCCTTAAAGGTGATTTGCCTAATGTTTTTCAAGGGATTGAGAGTATGGGGTTTGCATTGTTTCTCTTCTTATAGCAGAATGTCTGACTTCAGAAGCACTGAGTTCTCTAGTTTATCATTCAGCTGCTGCCTGAAGCCAGTGAAAGTATATATAGTTCCAGAGTCACTAAATCTCTATTTGAGAGTCTTTCCAAATGCAGTATTTGTTTTTGTTTTTTATTGTCCAATTACTATAAAATTAGCACCCTACCTACATGTTCTTTCCTGAAATTACTTTTTTTTTTTTTTCCAGTGGGTTGGGAACTTATGTTTTTTTGCACCTATTTCTATGGCAACAGATTTTAGGTTCACAAAAGGCTTATTGCTTTTTATCCTAAATAATCCAAGATATAGCAACTTCATTTACATACATTGTGAGAATGAAGGGCTGCTGTTTGGTGGCACTTCAGCCTGAAGAGTGAGAAATAGGACCCTATTTGGAAAAGATGGAAAGGTCTTGAGTATATGAAGAATTTGGTCTCTGATATTAGCAAGTTCTCAGATAGGATTCAGCATTGGTTCTTACATTGTTTTTTAGGGAAACCTATGCTCAAGGTGCAGTGGGATTTGGATCTTGGTGGTTAACATGCTGAAGCCTACACATTATATTTCCATAGCTTCTACACCAATGACAACAGGATGAAACTATTGGTGAAACAGGTGTTGCTGTCCATCCTTCACACGGTTGTTTTGATGTGAGCTTTGCTTGGCTTTTGGACAGTGCTAGCTCCTGGATAACTTGGACTAGCAGCTTAGATTTCTGACTGGTTTAAACTTTTTGTTTATTTTTTTGCCTGTCAGTTTCAGTGGTGGTATTTTTAACTTGGAGCACTTACTGTTGTGAGCCCTCTTTGCAATGAAAGAAGTAGAGCAGTGAATATTAATTTCAAGAGGGTGTGGGTTTGTGCATCTATTTTGAGATGAGAATTTGTCACCCTAGTAGCTCCAGCCATTTTCTTTCAGCATCTGGCAGGGAACCCTCTGTGCACTCAGGTTTTTTAGGCTTCATTCTGGTGCTTCATTTTAAGGTTATTCTCCTCATTAGTACTCGAACAGGCAGCTTAAGTATCACTTGAGGGGTTGATACTTCATGAACCAAATTTCAGGACATGATCTGTGAAAATTGGAGTGGGGAAGAATCTTCATTATAGGCACCCAGCTATGGGGAGAGCCTCCTGCCTGTTTGGCTGCCAGGCAGCATTTCTGCAGCACTCAGATGATGTTTTGCAACAAAATATTGAGGCAGAGAACAGCAGAGAACATTTCCTAGAGCAGGGGGAAGCACTTCAGCTGCTGTTACTTGCTTTCCAGGCCCCCAGTGAGCATCCCTGCATTGGCTGCAGCTTGAGAAGCTTCACCAGGCATGCTGGTGAAGTCGAGCAGCAAACAGGGCTGGTGGCAGCTGGGTCCATCTGTCTGCAGAGCATGGTGGGTCCCTGCCTGCACTTTGCCTACAGCTGCCCTCCCTTGGAGGTGTGACCAGGATGGGTTTGGATAAAGCCAAACAGATGGGCTGTGTTGCCTTGACCTGCTAGGAAGCTTCCTCCTGGGTTGTGCACAAAGTTTCAAGAGAAATGCAGACCTTCTTCAGCATGTTCTTTGCTGGAACATCACAGCTGGTTGATATGCCCTTGTCTTTGAAAAATGTTGTAGCAAGCTGAGCAGACACATCTGTAACCACGAGCCCGTTTCCTAGGTTTCGGAGTTCCATCAGATGCACTTCTTTCGGAGCATAAATTCCATTTCCAAAAATCCTGTGTTTTAGGCAGCAGCTCTGCTGGACCCTTTGTATATATTCACACTGCTGATTATGGAGAGGACTTGCATCCCCAAAAATGCTTCTGAAAAACAGTCAAGTGGGTAAATGACAAGGTTGTTAAAGTTCTGGCATGTCTCTGGTACTGGGACAGGGAGGTACAAGCAGCAGGCAGAAATTTATTTCTACTTTGGAAGTAGAGGCGGACTAGAAGTCCATCTTTTCATTGCTAAAATGACAACTCTGAGTCATCCCTCTAACCATGCTGAACGGGAAGACTGATTGTTATTCCAGCCTCTCTTGCATTTCCCTGTTTGAAAGCCATTGCTTTCCTCTGCATCAGCTGAACTGAGTGTTCATGCCTGACATTTCCTCTCCTGACAGGAAGAAACCCACCCACGTGACAGTGAACTGCTGGTTCTGCAATCAGGACACGGTGGTGCCATACGGGAATCGCAACTGCTGGGACTGCCCCAACTGTGAACAGTACAATGGGTTCCAAGAGGTACAGTGACAAATTGCTCGAAGGTTGGCAGGGAAAGTGCATGCCCTGAAGAACAGGAAAACCCTGTTCCTCATTTAAGATGACACAAGCCCAGGGCAGATGAATATCCAGCAGTCTGACAGCTGGCAGCTCTGTGCTGAGCACTTGATGAAGTAGGAGAGAATTCACTGTACTGGGGTGTGCTGACACAGAAGAATAAGGACAGTTCTTCTCTTGCTTCAAATGGCAAGAACGGCTTTGATGTTTTCACCAATATCTCTTAAGAATCTTTTAATTATCTATGGTACAATTCTTTGAGTTTGTATTTTGGATGAATTGCTTTATTTCAGGGTATTCACCAATGAAGTTTGTCTTAAGCCAAAAATCTACAACCACCAACTGCTTGCAGTAGGTGTACAGAGCAGTGGATGAGGGAGAAGATTTGAAACATCTTGTGTGTTATTACATGTGGTGAATCCATGGAGCACAGGGCTTCTGAAGAAGCTTAGGGAATCTTGTTATCAACCTGAGGATAATTGACTTTGATTTTATGATCTCATGTTAGCTTTTCTTCCTGCCTTCCTTTTTGCTTGTTGACAGAATGGCGACTACAACAAGCCCATCCCTGCTCAGTACATGGAACACCTTAACCATGTTGTGTCGGGTGCTACGACTTTCTGTGATCATACCAAACCACAGCAGTGGGTGAGCAGCCAAATTCTGCTTTGCAAGAAATGCAACAACCATCAAACCACAAAGATCAAACAGCTAGCTTCATTTTCACCAAGGGAAGAGGTAAGTGTTCCTTAGGGACTGGCACCACAGGAAAATGTTTGTCAACAGCATTCCCATGCATGTATTTTCTGTGTTTAATACCATGCTGCAACCAGGAAAGACAGGAGTGTTTCAGGGTGCTATGGAATGATGTATCCAGTAGCACTACATGTCACTCCAGTGCAGAAAAGGTTGCTGGTTAATGTTGCAATCCTCCCTAACCATAGTCCAAATCCAGAATGAATGACCTGTTTGAGGTGGACACTGGAAATTGAAGATTTAACCCAAAACCAAGCTGGTAGGTTGCTGAGATCAGTTTACAACTCCAGTACTTACCCTTGACCCAGCTGAACTTCTAGGATCCAGTAAGCACAGCAGCCCACTAGTCACCTTGAAACCTTAATAGATTCTGTTTTTCTTCAGGCCTTTTGGTAGTGGAGAGAGAAATTCTGTGCAGCCTCATCATAATCTCTCTGGTTAGGCATTTATGCCTAGGAGGAAGAAGGGATTTTACAGTTGCAGCAGTGGGATTTCCTGCTATGCAACTTCTTTGCCTTTCCATCAGTTAATATGCATGGAGGATAGGATAGTGGGGTTTCTCCTTCACAGTTTTATGGATCCCCAAAGCTCCATTCAGAGAATTTAGTGCTGCATTCTTTAGCTTTCAGCCTTGGGGTTATAAGACTGATCTGCAGAGAGATGTGTTCATCCTCTGGGTTGCCTAATCCAGTCTGCTTTGTGTAATTGTAATGAGTTTAATCAGGATGACTCCCAGGGAGTAGATTTAGATTTGAGCATACTTAGTGAGAGCATCTTTGGCTGGTTCCCTTTTCTCAGCTTTATTTCTAGTCCTTCCCTCTTACCAGACCTATCCACTTGCTCAAGTAATGGCAGCCTTTGGCCCCTTTTTAGGCATTCAGTGATCTGCAGTGTCTGTGCTAACTAAGAAAGGTGACACCATGTTATAGAGCATGGTTAATGTGTGTGTCAGTGACAGACTGTACTGATGCTCAAGAAGACACCTTTGGCCCTACTCACTGTCTTTCTTTGATAAGTGCTATTAATGATTTATGGAGCTTCCAGTGACAGCCTTCAAGCCTAGGGCTGAATTTTGGAAGGAACTTGTTTCTCCCTTCTCTACCATGGTGTGAAGGTACAACATTTGAGGAGGTGAAGTGTAGTTTTTTCTCTCTCTTCTGTGTTGAGTTCATAAGGTCTTGATAAAGACGGCAGAACTGGGCCACAGAAATTCAGCATCCTGAAACTGGGCCACAGCAGCCTTCTCTTCAAAGGCTGTTTTGTCTTTTTGGGGACATGAAGGCTGAGTCAGCTGTATGCCACACTGGTTGTATGGCTGGGCTCCAGCTTGGTCACTCTTCAGGCCTGGTTTCAGGCAGCAGTTTCTCTTGAGTCCGGATGCATGTGTCAGTAGAAAATATAACTTGGTGAATCATAGAATCATAGAAATGGCTGGGTAGGAAGGGAGCTCAGAGCTCATCAAGTCCAACCCTTGATCCACTCCCCCTGTGGTTCCCAGCCCATGGCACTGAGTGCCACATCCAGGCTCTTTTGAAATATCTCCAGGGATGGAGAATCCACTACTTCCCTGGGCAGCCCATTCCAATCTCTGATCACCCTCTCCGGGAAGAAATTCTTTCTAATATCCAACCTAAACTTCCCCTGGCACAACTTGAGACCATGACCTCTTTGTCTTGCTGATAGTTGCCTGGGAAAAGAGCCCAACCCCCCCCTGGCTCCAGCCTCCTTTCAGGGAGTTGTAGAGAGTGATGAGGTCTCCCCTGAGCCTCCTCTTCTCCAGGCTGAACACCCCCAGCTCCCTCAGCCTCTCCTCACAGGACTTGTGCTGGATCCCTTCCCCAGCCTGGTTGCCCTCCTTTGGACCTGCTCCAGGACCTCAATCTCCTTCCTGACCTGAGGGGCCCAGAACTGGACCCAGGACTCGAGCTGTGGCCTCACCAGGGCTGAGTACAGGGGCAGAATCACTTCCCTGGACCTGCTGGCCACGCTGTTCCTGAGCCAGGCCAGGATGCCATTGGCCTTCTTGGCCACCTGGGCACACTGCTGGCTCATGAAGGACGTGCAGTTCTCACCTACTTTTTCCTCTTCTTCTCTCACCAGGGCAAATATGATGAGGAGATTGAGGTGTATAAACACCACCTGGAGCAGACCTACAAGCTGTGCCGTCCGTGCCAGGCTGCTGTGGAGTATTACATCAAACACCAGAACCGGCAGCTCCGGGCGCTGCTGCTCAGCCACCATTTCAAACGCCGTGAGACAGACAAGACCTATGCTCAGGTATGTGGGGGGGAGAGGTGAGGGAATTCAGGGGGAAGTGTGGACAACCAGGCGCTTCTGCACCTGGGTTTGCTGCTAGGAAAGGAAGGCAGTAGCCTCTGACTCTGGGACTTGAGCGTGGCAAAAGTTTAGAAGAGCACATGATGGTTGCCACACAATGTTAGTTGGAGGTTTTCTTCTTGCTGGTGTCATTCAGTGCAACTGCCAGAAGGTAAGCCTAATGTAAGAAGAACAGAGTGAAAGGAAAATAGTGTACAGGCAGAAAATGAGAGGTAGGGAAGCCAATTTATGAGTACAGCGCAGGAAACTACAGAGTACAAGGTGGGGGAAGAATTAAGAATGATGGGAAGTTAATTACAACCCTTTCCTTGCCTCATTGTTCAGCCTGGTCTTGGCTTCTGCTCTGCTGTTGTTGATAGTCTTCAGCATCCCAAGTGGTGTCAGCCCAGTACAGATTTACAAAGACTTGAGCAAACTGTCCAAGTAAACCACGTGGCCTGGAAGTGTTTCATAAAGCACCATTTCAAAACCTTACTAGAGCTCATTCAGCTTCTGACAAGGTGTTTCTCCTTTCTTTTGCAGAATTTGTCTTCATCCTCCTCTTCTGCTTCCGTAACCACACCAGCTCAGGTCATATTTCTGCGGTTCTTGGCCTTTCTCAGCTGTGCATTCCTGGTTCTGATGGCCTTGTATGGGTCAGGCAATCCCTTCTCACTCAGTGCAGAAGTCTCTGCTCCTGTCTCCTCTGATCCAGCATCCCTTCAGAACAGGACTGTCACCACCTCACATGCAGACTTGGGAAATGACACTTCTGTGCCAGTGGCAGGCTGGCAGGAGCTGCTCCGCCTGCTCCCAGAGAAGATGGTGGAGAACCTGAGTGCTGCATGGGCCTATGGGAAGAATCACCAGATAGCAGTGGCTGTCCTTGGGCTGTTCACCTGCCTGTTGGCCATGTTCTTAGCTGGACGGATCAGGTGGGTGTACTCTCTTGTTTCACCTGAAGGAAAACTGCATTTGTTTGGAGTTTTTTTGCTCTGTCTTGGCTCCCTACGTCACTGAGTCAAGATTTGCCAGAAGGGCACATGTGGGCACAGTTCTTGTTTATTGTTTTGGGGTTGCCAGCCAGCTGGATGGAGACAGCAGAGCTTGCTTTGGATCTCTGCTTTGATTCATTCAATTTAACCTTGAATTACTGGGAATAAAAAGCTCCCTGGGCAGCTCCGTAATCCCGTAGAAAACGGAACTGATCTCTTCAGGTCCCCACAGCAGTGAGAAGGTGTGCAGGTGATGTAACTGTAGTAAGAGAGAGAACATAACCTGCTCAGTTAGTGTACCCTTCCCACCTTTTCCCCACTTTCCCTCTCCTTCCTCAGGAACCAGGGGGTTCATTGGTATTTAAACCCTTACCTCCTGTCTTCTCTTTCTTTTTGCCATTGCAGGCTCCGGCGGATCGATGCGTTTGCTTCAGTCCTGTGGTTCATAGTGATGAGTCTGCACTTAGCTGAGAGGTACCTGAAGACAGAAACACCCAGCTGGCTCGACACAGCCAAATTTGGCACCACCTCCTTGTGCTGCTTGGTGGGCTTCACTGCAGCAGTAGCCACGCGGAAGTCAACGGGCCACCGGAGATACCGGCCCCGAAGGTCAGAGCCAGAGCAGTGACCCTGGGGGAAGGAGGAAAAAGCCTTGTGAACTCTTTGTGACTGGTGCTTCTCTCTCCTCTTTATTTTCCCTTCCTCTGTTTATTTTTTTCTTTTTTCTTTTTTTTTTTTTTTTATTAGATAAGCAGTGAAGATCTTCCATATATATACTTTTTTTTCCTTTTTTTTTTTTATTTTTTTCCTCTCGTCCTTGCTTCCCACTGTGCTAGCTGTTTGGAGCATTTCCACTGCTGGTGCTAGCCAAGGAAGCTACTCCTGCTGCCTCCATTTTCCCTTCCTCCTGAATCCTACTTCAGCAGTGCAAATATCCAGCTTACCCAAAACCAGTTCTTCCAGCAGCTGCTTCACAAACTGCTCCATAAATGCAGCCACCTCCTCCCCATTCTGCTCCTCCAGCCAAAGAGATTCTGGCTTCTCCTGTCCTTCTGGTTCTTCTAACTGCCTGTCCATCCTTAGCCTGTCACAGAGGAATCCTCTGCCTTGATGCTTCATGGGGCCCAGGCCACCTTCAGTTTTCTAATGGTGCTGGTCATTTTAATTTTGAACTGGTGGGAACTTGCCTCTGGATTCTGAGTCCTCATAACGTGTGCTGTAGTAACACTGCATGGTGTACAGGCATGCAAGGAGGGGACACAAATAATCCATAACCTGGTTCTTCTTGCCTTCCACTGTGTAGCATCACTTACCTGCATGCTCTCTCACACTGCCTTTCTTCTATGACTCTCATTTTAAATGTTGAGTCATCCTTAAGTGCTTTTGAATACACCTTCAGTAATATATTTAAATGGGTGCTTTAAAAGGTTATGTAGCTCAGGGTGTTTGATTGAATATCTGAAAGTCTGCAACTGTTTTAGGCTCAATTTTCAAATCTAGCAGTGGCTGTTGCTTTCTGTGCTGGTTTTCTTGGAGTTTTTACCCACCCACCCCCATCATTCCCCAAGGAACATCTGCATGAAAGCACAACTGGATAAAAATATGTATGTGCCTCCACTCCTGTGGCCTTAAAAAGAGAATTACGGGACTAGCAACCACATACTACTATGGTATATGATCAGCTTTCATGATACATCACTCCTTACTCAGTCCATGTTTTCCATGTCATTGAGTACACAGTGTAGGAGGAGGTACTCTAGGAAGGGGTGGGAGTCTCTGCTGTGGGACTGCATGGCAATAGGATGAGTTTTTCTTGTTTCTTGGAGGGATTCCTTTTTCAAGTCTGGCACAGGTGCCAGAAAGTGGTCTGGAACTTGAGACTTTGAGTTGCATGTCTCCATTGCAAGCTGGGCTGTCTGTATCTTAACTGGAGGCAGGAAGGAGCTTTCTACTGCTTGGGGTTTTTATAGGATTAACTTGTTGGGCCCTCTTAGGATAAGTAATCTGATTACCCTGCACTGTTTTTTGCAAGGCACTGAGTTTCTCATCCGGATTTGTCTCTTTCAAGAGGAAGTAACATTGTTACAGGAGATGCACTATTTTCTTCTGGTCAGAATAGCACAGTGCATCTTGCCACACTAATAGGCTGATATAAATTAATTAGCTGCCTTGATCTTCCTAAGTATAAACTCTAAAATAATCAGAATGGAGATCTCACTATAAAGTATCTGCATCTCCTGCTGCAAGGATGCTGGGGATGCTGGGAATATTACAGAAGCTTATTCAAAGGAGAAAAAGATATTTCACAGCTTTTCATACATCCTGTTCTTTGAATTGGCATTCATTGCAAAAACAGATTGCACCATCAAAGGCTTGGTAGAGATTCATTGATTATAAACCAAATTGATTGTATCATGGAAGGGTACAGCTCCTCTTTGAAGGCCCATGGGCCTGTAACTTAATGACTGGTGTGGGCAGGGGACACACAAACCTGCCTCCCATATCTGCTCTCCATTGGAACTTTGGTGCCTTCAGAGATCTGGAATATCTACCTCTAAGCAAATGGAACACTGTTCTCCATTCTGGTGCTTGGGGATGATGATTCTCTGTTTGTTCACAAAAGGAATCCATCATCTTCAAAGTCTGGTTCCACTCTTCCATGTTCCCATCATTGATCAATTCTGACCCTAAAGATCTGTCTTCCAGCTCACAGCCCCAGATTATTCCAGCCTCAGACTTCTAAGATGCTAAATAAGACCCATTATGTCCCATTTTCCACTATGACGGATTTTTATAATTTAGACAATTGTTTCAAGAAGCCACATGACTTCATCAAACCAGGAAAAAAAGCCATCAGAAGTATGCAGGGTCCTCAGTGCTGGGTTAGACTTTGACAGTCACAGCTCTGCTCTCAAGTACATCCAAGTGATGGGAGGAGTCTCATGTCTAGAAGGATATGTAGAGACCTCGAGGAGGAGGAGTGTGAGCAGCTGACAAACATTTAAAATGTGTGGGAGTGGTCATGCTTTATGTCAGGCATGATTTCTAATGACAATGCCAACAATACCCTTTTTTTTTAAGTAAGAAAAAAATAATCTGTCCAAAGTTCCTTGCCCCATAGCAAGGAAACTCTTTAACTGGCAGCCTCTAAAGGTGCTTGTCAGCCTTTTGAGATCCTTTGCTTTCAGGAGCTGAAGATTTCAAGGCTATATTAAGTTTCACTTTGCCCTGTTCTATGTGGCCTTCTTTCTCTTCTGAGCTGCTGTTTTCTTCCCTTCTTCCTAAGAGCATTTTTAAAAATTCTTTCAATTTTAACAACTTTGACCCCCCTGGGGTCTGGTGCCTTTTGTGATGTTTTGCTGTTCAGGGTTTCATTGCTTTCCTGTATCTGATCTTTTATTCTCTTTTTTTTTTTCCTATGCAGCACTGGGGTGGGGTGGGGAGGGTACATGCTAAGTATCAGGAATGAGCAGTTGGTAGAACTCTGGGAAGGAGTGGGGTTTACACTGTGAAGCCTGAATAATACTGTGAAGGAATATTTTAGCTCTGTTTGCACACCAAGTGCAAATCCATACCAAATGGGTTTAAAATCTTTTCATCTGGGAGGTATGTTAACTGCAGTTGATGTGCAAGCAAGAAACCCATTTGTCTTTGCTTTATGCAGATGAATCCAAAGGAAATACAAGTTGCACTGATTTTATATGCCAGAAGACCAGAAATCTGTTTTGTTTTATGGACAAGCTGTACAACTGAAGCCCTGGTCCCTGTGGTGCCTTGTCCATGGGTTGTAACTGAAGAACTTTTGTACTCATAATTGGAAACATTTCAGAGGCAAAACAAAATATCAAAACACAAACAGAAGTGTGTTTCAGTTTTAATGCCAAGGAAGCTTTTGTCTTTGCTCAGGTACCAGCTTCTGTTCCCACTTCTTGATGCATCAGCATGTCTGTGCTGCTGCTTCTAAAAAAGACCAAAAAATGTGAAAGCCTCAAAACCAAATTTGTAGTAACTGTATTTTTGGTCTTCTGGGACTTTGATGCAGACAGTCTCCTCTTGTTCTGCTTTTCTCACATGCTTTGTCTCATATATTCTTTGGCTGATGGTAGAGGATGACTGATCTTTTGGAACACTTGATCAGTGCTTTGTGCTTCTTGTTTTCACTTAGTTGGACTCTTATTTCTGGCCATGGAGGAACTTATGGTAGGTAACTTGTGCTCACCAGATGCAGCTTTGTTGCCTGAAGATTCTCTCAGCCATGCAGGCCAGAGCATGCAAACAACTCAACAGTTTTGAAGGATTTTAGCCAAAAGCCTCTGATTTCAGGTGCTGGTTTTTTTTTCCACTGGCCATGTGCTGGTTTCTGGACCAGAGAATGGAGTGAGGTGGTGAGGGATTGTTAGTGGGTCTGTATGCCACTTGAAATCAGACCTTCTCCAGCCCAAAGTGGATGATGACTCTGGTCTTTCCTCTCACAGTGGCCATGGCTTATCTGCCAACTCAAAAGCATCTTGTGCCCTGCTCAGCAGAGTTGGGTCTACAAAGGGGCCAGTGTGGGTTCATGAAGTGCCTTTCCCTAGATGAGATTTTTTACAACACTGTTGCTCTGCTTCAGTGGAACTGACACAGCTTCAAGAGGGACAGTGGTGCCTGTACATCTGCCAGTGCTTCTGTCCTTTACCTGCCACCAGTGAGTGCTGGCTGAGCATACCAGGCTACTTGGAGCCAGGTATGAAATTCCTGAGCAGCTGAAATTTCTGAGCAGCTCTGCAGAATATGGGGGAGTAGAAGGAGAATCCAGAGATAGCAACCACATAAGCATTTCTGCTGCTGCTACTTCTGGTCTTCCTGAAAACCTTGCTGACATCAGTGCATGGAATCTGACCCCTTTGTGAGTCTTTACAATTCTAAATACACTATATTTATGTCCCATCCTTTCTATTAACTCGTCCTTTCCTACATCCATGCTTTGCATGCCCTAGTGAACTGAGCTTGGGTGTTCCAAAGGGTGAGGACAAGAGGGCAATGTAACAATCAAGTAGTGGTGGTTTATTTTGGCTTTATTTTTCAAGTACTCTGAAATGATGTGACACTAATAATCATGATTAGGTACTATAGAAAGTACGTCTTGGTGTATTGTGGACAAGTTATTTATGCTCTTAAAAATAATATCATTAATAACCAGACTATTGCTCCTGAGTGACTCCACTCATGAAAACAGGGAGCTGTGGTGTATGGCTTTGCTTCAGTTTTTAGAGGTGCTGTTGACATTGTGTGTTGTCACATATAACCTGCCTGTCTGTGCTAGGTGTGCTGTCACCTGCAGGTCCACTTGGGGCCTCTCTGACCCAGAGCAGATGCTCTCTTGTGAAAGGGGCAGTACTCAGTCCTGAAGTGTTCCTCCAGTCATCCCCTGTAAAGCCTCATTTGGGACCAAAGCTGTCAAGTCCCTAGGTAGGAAAGGTCAAGAGCTCCTCTGTCATGGCCAACATGGATTTAGGTAGATGACCTGGATTTAGGTAGATGTGGTATGTGCATGTACACACATCCCTCTACTTTTGTGCTATCAGCTAGGAGGAAAGGCAGAGTTGATGCCAAACATCTGTCTGTACTCTAGTAGGTATTAGTGTATGGCCTGGCAGCTGCAGCATTTTCAGCTCTAATTCAATACTCCTTTTTCATCCAAAGCAGGGCAACATGTAGGAGAATTCTTAGTCTTGGCAGCTTAAGTTTCTAGCTCTCAAAGTCCCCTATCAAAATCTTTGTGTCTGAGACCTTTTTTTAAGCATTGTTTTCCCCTCTCCCTGTGCCTGTTTTCTAGTTATTGTATTGCTCTTTGCTCTTGGTGCTGTCAGCTTGACCCAAGGCACAGGTTGTGGCAGTGGCTGATGCGATGCAGCAGACCAGACAAGTGACTGCAGGTTAGCTCACAGAAACCTGCTCATCTCCCAGCCAGCAGTGAAGCAAAAGTGAGCTGCTGCTGCTTCAGTCTGGGCAGCAGCACCCACACTGCAGGAGAAAATGGTGCTGTTGTACCTAGGTAAATCCTAAGTAAACTACAATGGGACCCGAAGTCTGGAGGATACTCACAGCTGACAATTACCTGATAGTAGGAGAGGGTCCATCTTACAGCCCTGTAGTCCGACCTGACCCATGCTCCCCCATGGCTCTCTCTGTCCCAGGGGTGATGCAGCATCTCTGGGTAAAATGTGAATTAAAAAGGCACACCCATGTGGTGGTATCTTTGGATGAGAGCAAGGTATTGAGACAGAGGAGGGGAGGCTCTGCTGGCAGGAGGTGTTTCTTCAGGACAGTGTACAGTCCCATACCATGTAATATTCTTCATTAACCTTCTATTTATTTATTTTTAAAGTATCTTCGTAGCAGAGTTGTGCCCAACTGTCTAGTAACGCTGTGATCATTGTAAACACTAAATAAGATACCTAATTTTTGATGTTCACAATATGAAGTTCTGAAATAAACGGCTTCCGGGCCCTGACTTTTTCCACAAACTAACTGACTCCAGAGCCTTTTTTGGGTTTTTTTTCCTTTTTTTGGTTACTTTTTCTCTGTTACCTGACCCAGTATTAACACAAAAAACTTGTAGCAGTACAGTAGTGTGAGAGCAGAGACACAGCTGCATTGCTTCATTCCAGTGATGTGGCTGCTTCTTGGCTCCCTGCCTTATGATCCTCTTGATCTCCTCACCTTTTTTCATCTGCTTCTGAAAGAAGTTTTAGTTCAGCTGGCCATTCTCAGCCCTGAAGTGCATTCCTATGGCTTTTTAGCACCATCTAGTCCTCTTGACAGTGGCAAACACTACAGAGAAGAGCACATAGAAAAAGAGAGAGTTTTGCACATGTTGCAGGAATTTACTTTGTTCAGACCAGATCAATATCAAAGCCATTCTTTGGTCAGCATCCAAGCCTAAGGCATTAATATGCTATGCTTAAAATTCTTCAGCTCTTCTTTGCTAAGCAGAAAAATTCCTTTTCTGGATGGTGCGAGAAAAATGATTCATCAGTTGCCCAAAGGATCTGACTGCTCTAACTTGGTGAGGTTGAGAAGAAGTGGAGATGTTGAGCAGCAGAGCTCATGGAAACCCCACTGACAAAAGGACAAGCCCAGGAAAGAGGCTGAGGTTATCAGTGACAAATGATGGTAGCATTTTCCAGCCCAGTAAGTGAAAAACTGCCAAAAACCAGTAAGCCAGATAACTGTTTTCCAGTTGGCTGATGTTGGCTCCTTTAGACCCAAAAGGTTCAGAGGAGAAAGAGCTCTGTCACTCCCATCCAGTGCTCTGATTTAGCCCTTCACAGACATGGCACAGCGAGTGGGGAGGCATCACTCTTTCTGATGTGATTCATACTATAGTCCTGAGCTGCACTTTTAATTTCCTTTCCCCTTCCTTTTCTCTTACAAAGCTGAGATGGACACCTACACCTGCTATTTACCTCTGTATGTGTGGTGGGCCAAGTGTTTGTGCACTAAAGGACTCTGCACGTTTGTGAAGCATGACACCCTTCCCAGGTCCTCTGGAACCTGAAGAGGTTGGGCAGTTTCTGCTGCAAGACTGATGAGTTCCTTGCTGCTGTTAAAGGCATGTCCTGCTTGCAAGCACCAGGAAGCTGGCTGGCTCAGAGGTTGTGCAGCCTGATTGAGCTGGTCGGGAGTGTTGATGGCTGCCTCGTACTAGCAGATAAGTAGTTTTGAAAGGTATTTTAAATTTGTAATCTTAACTCTAGACTGCTTCTTCTGGACGTGCTAGCACTGCATAATGTTGCTGCACCACCTCTTTAATCTCCAAGAGAAAATGGCACGTGCATTAATCACCTTGCAGCACAAGAATGAGATACTTGTATTCCTTCACACTAATTTTCTACTGGCTTTCTTTTGGCTGAAGAAAAGCCAGGTTGCTGCTCTCATCTATCTCAGTGTTCTCATCAGAAGTGAGATTAAACCTCCAAGTGTTGCAGCTTAATTCTATGCTACAAAGCCTGATATCTCAATTTTAAAATATATACACTTCCTGCTTTGTTAGTACTTCATCATGACTATTTTATTGCAAAAATCTTTCAGGAGATCCTTGAGAGATCTTGCTCATATTCTAGACTTTATTTTGTGTATTTTGTTTGATTGTTTAAAATAATACAAAGTTACTGGGTTTACTCTATACTGAGAAATTCTTGAACTGCTCATTTTGATAGTATGAGGACACAGTGAGACTCCAAAGCTGACTCCTCATTTTTTATGCAATGTAGTCGACTAAAGTGTACACATAGACTAAGATCAGTAAATGATTGCAAGGAAGAATAGAGAGAAGGTAAAAATAGGAGTAAATTTTTGACAGATTGTTCAGCTTAGGTTGCTATTTAAATTTTAAAACTGCTGCAAAGGCAGGATATCAACAACTAATTGCATAGTTTATTTACCTATGGTAGCTGGGTGTGAAATTCTGTGGCACTGCTAGCTGCAAAAACTGGTTAAGAGAGAAATTCCTCTCATGCAGTTATTTTTTCCAGTGGAATAGGGGTGATTTTATATCTATAGTACTTAAAAAGCAAACTAACTGGCACAAGTGCCCTTAGTATGTTTTGTCTGTTCTCTAATCTTGTGTTCTCAAGTTGGACACCCTCTTTCACAGCTCTTGTCTTGGAAAGAACCCAGAAATACTATTGGTATTATTGTTGCCAATTTAGATTATTTCCCAGGCACTGGTAATACAGATTGGGTTTTTATGCACTAAAAGCAATACACTTCTTGTAGGGCGTGCTTCAGGACCACAGTTACCTCTGAATAGCTGTGCTGGTACACTTTTTTGGCTTATTACCATATGCAAAGAAAGGAAAAATTGATGGGTTTAGGGATCAGTGTAGGATTTGAAAATGGAGGGTTGTGCCACTGTTCTGTCACAGGATTTTTGTGACCCTCAACAGATCACTTAACTCCTGTAAACTCCTAAGCATCTTGCACTGAAAAATTAGCACAAAGCAAGTGTTAAGACCAGAAGTGCAGCTGAGGGAGGGAGCTGCTGGAACATACAATATGCTAAATGTCTGTCCCTCATGTCATTTGCAGGTACCTTTCAGGGGATTCAATTAGTCTGTTTCCCAACGGCACTGGGACTGCCTTCCCTTCCTCTGCTACATCTCTCTTTGTCCCAACACCCCCCAGTATTGTCCACCTGACAAACCAACAGCTTCTCAGATCCCCACGCAGGACGTCTTCTTCCTCCCTTCCTGGTCGTCTCAACAGGGCACTCTCCCTGGGCACCATCCCCTCCTTGGCCAGAGCAGGTAAGTGTCTGGGAACCTTTCAGTAGAGCTTCAGAAGGGAATGGGCTGGGACATACCCACGTTTGGTTATCCTCTTGAATGATTGCAGCTCCTGTGGCACAGAGGAGTATCCAGCACTGGTGATTTAATTACTGGCACTAAGAAGTTTCTCAGTCAACCGCTGCCATCTTGGACAAACAAGTAGTCTCAGTGAGTGCTTGGCTGCTGTGGGTTTGCCAAAACTGTTTCGTTCTTGGTTTTTCTTAGATTCTGGCTACTTGTTCAGTGGAAGTCGACCAGCCTCACTGTCATCTCAGTCCAAGGAATCTCCAGCATCAGGTAATACTCTGTGCCTTCCACAGCAGCACTCATCTTTGTAGGATTTGCAGCGTATGGGTTGAAACACGTGATCCAATTTTAAGTCTTTCCTCCCTGCTCACATCCCAGTGAAAAATTTCATTGTTAGAAATGCTGCAGAAGGCTCCATTGGATAAAAGTGTTGCATGGATTTCCTTCTCCATGAAATCAGTGAGACAAAGCAAGATTTCCTTCCTTGCTCTGAAGCTTTCATAGGGACTTCAGGTTGTTCCTAGGGCAGCTCTTTTGTTTCAGTTTCCCAGCCCAAGGAATTACTAATCTGAATACCCTGGGTGCTCTGCCCTTTTGCTTCCCCAGTGACCTGTCTGTTGCCCTCCTGACCCCAAATGGATCGTTTGGCTGCTTGTGCTGCTGAAGTGTTTGCTGCTGGAAATGCAGTTCCAGCCCGAGATTTTGCCACTGTGCAAGCCTCCCTTCATACTGATATCCCAACAGCCTTTAAAGGACATGACAGAAGGGTTAATTTAGCTGCAGGAGAGCATGTGTAATGCAGTATCTGCTGAATGGACACAACTGAGCAGAAAGCTCACCCAGCTCCTGATAAACCCATCTCCAGTCTAAGTCATTCCTGAGTGTACCAAAATCTGTGTGGAAAGGGTTTTAGTACAAGATCCAACAAACATATTTGCAACTCCCTTTTCTTCTAGAATTGTTAAAGAAAACTGTGCCTATTTTATTGGGTTTAGAATCTCAGTATTTCCTCTCTGGGGATCTTTTCATTGCAGAACACTTCTCCCTGCTGTCCAACAGCTCTGCTCCCTCCCGCATCCCCTCTCCAGCACCATCCGTAGCCGGCTCCGTGACTTCCAGCTCAGGTTCCTTGCGGTACCGCCGGCCACTCATCAGCCCTGCCCGCCTCAACCTGAAAGGACAGAAACTGCTGCTTTTTCCATCTCAGAATGAAGCTCTGCTCACCCCAACTAGCTCAGAGGAGCACACCCACTCAGACAGCAACATCTTTGCCACCGAGTTGTCCTCCTTTCCAAAGAAGAACCTCGGCGAGCGGGGAATGCACGGTACGCTGGCAGCCTGCTGCACGCCTGGAAAAACATTTGTAGGAAGGAATTGGCTTGCAAGCAAAGTCATGCATCATTTAGGCCACACAATAGGTGGGAAGCCTACAGGGAAAACCCAGGTGGTGCTGACTGTTAGGCTACCAAAGCTCCCATAAGAATCTCCACTGTCCTGGAGAGCCTGTCTTTGAAAAAAGATGTCCTTTGCTTGCTTAGTGGTGCCCTAGGGCTGCCACTGCCTTCACCCTTGTTTGGATAACTCCTTTAACTGTGGATGTTAACCACAGTTCTATGATTCTGTGTGGTAATGCAGATATGGACAATGCATGAGACAAATATGCAGGTAACTTCTGCTGCACAGGAGTGAAATTTGCCTTTTGGTTTCAGTTCCTGTCCTCAGTCCTTTCATGATGTTACCAGACAACCATTCATTACTCATGTCCAGCTTTTATTGGTAACTTCTGCTACTTTTGGCTTTCACTTGTGCCTTCTGAATTTCCATCTTTTTCTCCTTGCAGATATGAGATCTGCTGTGGAAGGAGGGAGCATTTCCAGTGAAAATTCCATCAAAAAGGAGGATCATTCATCACACTCATCTACCTGTGTCGTGGATACAACTACCAAAGGGGAAGAATTGGCAAGCTGGCGAGGTAGGTGCAAGTCATGCAAGTGTTTCATGTGTGTGTGAACATTTCTGTGAGGGTAACTGAGATCTCTCCTGTCCCATGATAGTGATCTGATCTTGAGATCAAATAAGCAGCAGCAAAATGGAGCTTCTGCCTGCTAAGCTAAGACCCTAATAAAGCTATTCCTTTTCTTTGGACTGTCTGAATAATACTGATGGAGTGCTAAACTGGGACAGAAGGAAGAGGGTGGAGATGCAGGTGCTGAGAAGAGCAATGAGATGAAAATAGGACCAAAGAGATCAGTAGAATTTTTCCTGACAGGAAAGAGAGCTTCGGCAATTTCTGCTCAGGGTGAAAACAAAGGCCAAAGAGAGAGAAAGACCACAACATGTGTTCACTGTTATTTATCTCATCAGTTCTTTAACATCTTTTTCTACTCTTCCTTTTTTTCTTTGAGGTCATTTTGGTAATTCTGCTCTTCGAGGTCTGCTGGCTGTGAGCCTGACTCTCAATGCCATCTTCACATCAGCCTACGTCTATCGGAGCCTGCGCTGATTTGTGCCAACACTTCCTTTACTTCTGGTTCCACCTGCTTCTGAGGACACAAGAAGAATTCAACCACAGCTCCATGTCCAGTGGTCATGCCATTGGTGCATGCTGTTTTTTTAAAGAACTACTGTATGCTCACCTGTCATGGCAAGGAACCCAGGTAGCTGCTGCCATCGCTTCCAGGTAGAACATATTACAGGATTTTCCCTTGGAGGTGGCAGGCAGAATTCCCAGAAAGTTCCAATTCAATTCAAGAGGCCAGTCAAATGGCCCGTGCACTTTCTCTCAAAGGAACTGACCTGAGACACAAGCCTGAAAATGTTTAAGCTACGTTTTTAAGAACCTATCCCCACATCTTCTTTCTGACATAATAACCTCGTGCTGATGGTGCTGGTAAAATGAGAAGTAGAACAAATGAGCTGGAGAAGAGAGGTGGCTTAGTAGCTGGTGCTGGGCTTTGGTTACTGTAACAACATTCCCAGTCCCTTTGCCCAGTGGTTCCTCTTCTTTCTTTCCTTTGGCACTCTCCTCTAAATTATCAGTAAATTTTCTTAAGTTGCCTTAAGCTTGCCTAAGCATATGGGTGACCTTGGCTGCTTTGTCATATTCTTGCATCTTGTATCTCTCTGTGCTTCCACCTGGGCTGTGCCCTGAGGCTGCTGTCACCAGTTGGCATTCTGGTCATGCTGGTTCTCAGAAACTGTTTATAGATACCCCAGCAGCACTGTTGGTGTAGGTATGCACACACCCCAGATAGACATCCTTTTGTAGTTTGCATTAGAAAGAGAAAGCTTGTGCTTTGCTTTACCCAAGAGACATTAATTCTTTGCAATTAATTCTGTAATAAGAAAGGATCCCTCCAAGATTTGCACCATAGTCAAAGGGCTTCAGCTCACAACTCTGACCACTGTTTTTTTTTTCACTGAAGCAGCAAGTGACATAGCTTGTTCTTGCTCACAATTGCACAAATCTATTCTGTTAGAAGTTATATAAGGAGCTGTCTGATTGTATATATTTATCTAGAAACCTGATGCCTCAGTCTGGTACTGGGATTTGCTAAGTAACCAGTTAAGGTATTTCTTATTTAGTGGTGGTCTCAGTGAGAAATGCTAAAACTGCTTCTGGACAATTCCACCTTCTGGATAGATTCTTCTTTTCTAATCCAATGGAGAAGTAGCCCTAGATTTTCAAAAGTAGTTTATAATCTGGGCATTTCTGCTTTTGAGTGAGTCGTCAGCATCACTTAGAGTTCAGGGGCCATTTAAGAGTAATGTGCTAAATACTCATTTAGTGGGAAAGAAACCCCTTGATTTTTATGTTTTGATTCTTAAATCCCAAGTGCAGAGAGATTTACCACTGTGTTGAAGTTACCTGGTGAAATGAGAGCCACCTGATATTAGCTGTGTATTTCCTGACTAGTAAGAGGACTGACTAATAAGAGTTTTTCTGTTGTCTCTTCCTTTGGGCTCCTTTACCCCAAACTTCCTTTCTCTTTCTTCTCCCTCACCCCTTTGTCCTGTCTGCATCTTGAATCAGTGTTATGCTTCCTGTGTCTTTCCCCCCTTTTAGTTCTGCTGCTGGTCCCTCTGTTGTACTCTTGCATGTGCACAGAAGTAAAGTGTATCTCTGCCCTGAACCTGAAATCACACCTCAGTGATGATCACCCTTCCTTTCAGACAGACTCTGCCCACTCCTGCTGACAGGGGAGGCTCTGGAGAAGTCATCCCTGACTCTGCAGTTTGAGTGTCAGTAAAGATGCAGAGCCTAAATCCAGGATAGACACCTGCAGCAGAGACACATTAATTCTTTTTGTAACTTGCATGAATTGCTCCTTGTAGCCAAACCTGATCTGTAACCTTGTGTTAAGAGATTTTTGTCCCTTTTATAGACTTCTGCATGCTCGCTTGAGCATGTATAGACACAACACTAGGCCAGCTTACAAGCTGTCCAGACCTCTGCTGTTTGAGTTTGATGATGTCCAGGTGCAGTGTGATGGATTCATGGATCCTTGTCCTGACTTCCAGCATACCCAGGGGCCTTCTATGCAGAGACAAGACTGCCAGAGAATACTGTGGGTTTCCTTGTCTTTATTATGCCAACAGATGTGCACTGTGACTTCATGTATACAAACTTTCCACTTTCACCTCCCAGCCTGCCCTGAGTTTTACCATTCTCCCTCATCTGGAGTCCAAGTTGGTCTCTGTCTCTACCAGATTGCACTACAAAGTTTCACCTCCTTTCCAGCAACCAAGGAGCTGCAGCCCCTCAACACACCTCTTTTGCTCACACTGACTTCAGCCTGTCCCTGCAATTCTAAATCTGCTTACTGAAACTCTTCTTGGAAGAGTATTTGGTGACCTTGTCCAAAACAATATAAGACTTTGGATTTTATTGCTGAAGAGGGAAGACAATGAACTTTTTCATTCTGGTGCTAGAACATTCTCCAGTGGTGCTTTCACAGTTGTAAAGCCTTTGCTTGAAAAGTACACATGAGTATACATGTGTGTGTGTGTGCAAATGTGCAAGCATATGTATAAAAACATTTGGAGTGTTTCATTTCAAAAGGTCTGACCCCATGTTTGTCTTTAAATTGTTGGCCTTAATCTAGCTCTTAGATACTGTGTCTATCTTGCTGCTGTTTTCTATATGAAGCTGGGTAGGAGGAAAAAAGATTATCTGGTCCCCCTGTAGAAATCTTTGTTACTGATGATGTTATTCAGGGGTGAGATTTTATTTTTCTAATATTTTTCCTACTGTAAAAACTGTTGGAATGTACGGAATGGAGGAGGTCTTTACAAAGTGGTCTGATAAAGGTTTGAGTATTACTTTAATAATACCAACAATTAATGATCAGCTGGGATATAAATGAGCTCCATTTCCAGACTTTTTCCATTGCATACCTTCATTTAAAAATGTCCAGGTACTTTTTCATTGGATAGGGGCTTGTTCTGAGACTTTGCAGGGACTTTTGATGATTTTGCTGATCCAAATTAGGATGAAGCTGGATTCTGGAGTCTGGTTCCAGTTCTGCAGTCTGGGTATATTGGCAGGTATCTATTTGATGTAATAGAGAACTGTTAGAGTGAGTTGCTGATTTCTGAAGTTCATCATATCTTTTTGCAAAAAATCTACATGAAATTGGTCACTGTGGCAATGTGGGGAAAAAAAATTGTTGCTGGCATATGTAGGCCAGATTCACTGAATTTTAGGCTGTCTGCTCAAACAACCAATTTGGCCTGTGAATGTTTAATTCCTACTCCCTCTTCTTGGGTGATAGGAACATCTGTAAAACACCACTGGCTTGGTACCTTAAAACAGGGCAGCTGGAATCAAGGGCTGGTGTTGCCTGTGGATGCTGCTATATTTTTTTCTTCCAGTCACCATTCCTGGAAATAATTGCGGTCTTAACCTCTCTCACAGACATTTATTAGAAGGCTAAAAAGGGCCAATTTGGCCAATACTACTTGTTTTTTTATTTCAATATATGTTGCATCCAGAAATTATCATCACTGTCCTGTGGTGGGAGTAAGGCACAGGGTACTTTTGGATGGAGTGGGTATGTAGAGAAGATGAGGAGGACAATTTTGAGTCCTAAACCTTATTTCCTGTGAACAAAATAGTTGTATGTCATATGTGTATAACTGTTTGGGGAGCTCTAACACTGTACAGTTTAGTTAAATGAGCTCCAAGGGAGGAGGAGCTGTTCCTCAGAGGTTTTTAGTTCATGCTTTGTGTTTAAAGAGGAATATTTTTCTTTAAAAAATAAAAATGGATAAGTTTTCACCTTAGTGTGATTCTGTTTCTTGGGGAGCTTGGGAATATTTTGGGGGAAAGGTAGACTGTATTTGTGCTTATGTGTGTGTCTGGTCAAATGACAATTTTATAGTATTATTTTGCAATGTAAATTAAGAGAGAAGTGGGGCTTTTAGACACACTTCCTGAGTACAAGTTTCAAAGGCTGTACTTTTTCTCCATTTATATGTTTATGGCTCAGGTTTTGCTTTGTTAAACTGCACTGCTAATTTGTTTTAAGACCTGACAACATTATCTGTCTCCTCTTTTAAATACCTGGAGAAGTTCTGTGTATTGCTTTGCAGGAGGAGAGGCACTTCTCAGACACTCTTGTTTTTTCCTCATCTTCTTTCAGAGGTAGAGACCTATTTGGTTCTGCAGTCTGTTTTCATTAAATAGTAGTAAAAAGAAGTAGTAGTAAAAGAAATACAGATGTGTTTTACTGTGCTCCATTAAAAGCTTCCTTCTGCTTGGTGGCAGATTTGTTATAACCTATAGGGATGTTTCATTCTTAATAATTTAAATATTTCCATCTAGCCCAGTGAAGGTTTTCTGTTCAAAGACAGAAATAATAGGAATATTTTATATTCCTATTTTTATAATAGGAAACACAACAGCATTGTTTCCTATCAAGGGACTCTTGGTACTTTTTGTAAACTGGGAGCAATGGTCTGATAAGTGATCAGCATTTTCCTCCTGTTTCATAGCTCTGTACAGCTTTTGGAAAAGAAGAACTGATTCCTTCCAGACTAGTGAGTCACGATTTTTTTTCCAGTTAAGAGTTGCTGGTGTTTTTTAGTGAATTAATAAGGCCTGAACACAGAAACACTTTTCAGAGGATGCCTGTTCAAATGCTCAGCATGTTAGCATTAAGACAAACACATAACCACTTGGGAGAGGTTCTATGTGGTGCTTTATTTGAGGCCCCAGGAACCAGGGGTACGCACCCAAATCTGATTCCCAGAAACCATACAATGCGGCCGTAATTTATCCCTGAAAATTTCACAGTCTAATTACATATTCAACAGGTTACAACATTTCTTAATACATATTCAGGTGTAAATTACTTCATCGATGGATTACGGCATCAGTCCCTTTGTGCTTGGTCGTTAGGTGGTCGTCAGGATGAAGTAAATAGTCTTCCTCTGATGAAGTAAATAGTCTTCCTTACTGTGCCCTTTTCACCTCTTTCTCTTGGATAATGTCCATCTGGTGTTGGGCAACTTCCAATATGATTAAGGTGAATTTTACTGCCAACTTTCTCTTATCTCTACTTGGCTCACTCTGGTGTGCACAGTCCCATCCTGGTTTGTAAAGCACCCATCTTGCTACCTAACGAGGTACCAATAAATCTTGAATACATGGTTTTCTATACCATTCTTTACAAGGTAAAACTTTGACATGTTTCCACACTTCTATTTCTACCTCTAATTCTAAAATAATCAATTCTAAAGTAATCAGATTTGGAATATATTTCTTTCTTTCTATCCCAACAAGCAGACCGCTAACAGTTCTTCACATAGGGATGTGTTTTGTGGTGAACTGTAGTGCTTGCACCAATACAACACTGATAAAACCCGTTCTACCCCGTGTCACTTCACCCCCTGGCACCTGCGGGGATGGCTCCGGGACACCTGGGGGGGTGACACCGGGTACCAGGTGGGACAGCGGGGATGCTGCATGGGCTCTGCATCTCTGTACAGCCGAGCATCAAATCTCACCGAGAACGCCAAGATTGGGTACATTCGAATGGGTTTTCCTGCAGGTCCTTCCCTTTGCCTCCCCCCCTTTTCAGCCTTCAGCTCCGCTCCCCCCTCCCGCAGCCGCCACCTTTACCCCCCCCCCCCCTCAATATTTGGGTTTGCGTGGCCAAAGCGCCGTCCTGACCCGTCCGCGACCCCAAACAGCCCGGGACTGGAGTGGGGGGTGGGAGGGGGGTTGGGGGAAAGAGGTTTTAGAGGGGGAGCAGCAGCGGGGTTGGGGACGCGGAGCCATGGGGGACGCCAAGCCCGGGGGGGATGCGGGGGGCCCGGCTGCTGAGGGGCTGCAGAAACCACCTTATTCCTACGTGGCTCTGATCGCCATGGCCATCCAGGACAGCCCCGAGCAGCGCCTTCCCCTCAGCGGTATTTACGCCTACATCTCCGGCCGCTTCCCTTACTACCGCGGCGGTGCCCAGGGCTGGCGGAACAGCGTCCGCCACAACCTCAGCCTCAACCCCTGCTTCCGACGCCTTCCCCGAAAACCCGGACCCTCTGCCCCACGCCGCGGAGCCGATTGGGTGCTGGATCCCGCTTTCCACGACATGTTCCCGGGGGGTGACTATCGCCGCCGCCGCCGCCGTTGCCCTCGCCGCCCCCCGGCCCCTCAGCCTCCCCTCCCTCCCCCAGCCGCCCCCCCGCCTCCTCCCGCTCTCCCCGTCCCTTGGGCGCTGCCGCTGCCTCCCCCGCCGCTTCCCGGGCCTTGCCCGGCTCTGGCGCTGCCCCGGGGGTGCTGCTGCCCCGAGCTGCCCGGCTGGGCTCCCACCTCCTTCCTGGGGTCTCCAGCCTGGCCCGGAGGGAACGGGAGCGGAGCGGCTACGCGTCCCGCCGAGCTGGAAATCGGGGTTCCCGGTGAGGTGGGGATGAAGCTGCCTTCAGCCTTCCCGTGAGATTCCCACCGGAGAGGAGGTTCCCCAGGAGCGGTGGGTTCCAGTTTGGTTGAGCTTGTTGGAGGTTTCGGGTTGCTTCTGGGTCTCGAGTGAATTTGTAAAACCGCTCAGGTGTTGTAAATGCCTGCCCGTTGCAGGGTACTTCAGCATCTTGACTGAATTTCTGAGAAAGGGACTTGGAAAACGCTCAGCTAGAAGATTGGTTTGAAAAGCTCCTGTTGCAGTGACTTTGGGACCTTTGTTCCACTCCTCTGTGTTGAGGGGAGGGTGGATTGTGCTTCTGTACTGATTTATGGGTTTGGATTTGGGGATGGGGTGAGGTGATGCTGTTGTTTGAACCTTCAGGCAAGACTGAAAAGAGCTGAAGAGAGCTCACCAGCTCCTTGGGGCTTCTCGAATCTGAAAGTGCATTAATAGTCAGATGCCAGTCCTTACAAAGGAGAAACTTGGTTCATGGAGGGCAGTTATTTTTTCAAGCGTCAAACTATTTCTGGAGCTTTTCTTTCAAGGTTTGTGAAAAAGTAATTATGTATTTTGTGGGGTTTGGGGAAAAAAAATACAACAAAACCAACAAAACACAGAACTTAGATCTTTGGTAATACTGGTAATCTTGTGGTTTTGTACTTACACTGAATATATGTGTGATTTTTCATAGAGTAAAGGGTTATTTTATATTGTTGCTTGTTATGTATGTTAACATATGTTCACTGTTAACATGTTTCTTAAAACTGATGCTGTAATTACTATGTAAGGGTATTTTCCCCTTTTAATTTCAAAGGGAGTAGTTTCTATGCTTTTCCTTCAGAATAAGCATTCACGAGACAAAATATGCTTCTAATGCCAGCTGTGAGTTAAATTTGAGAGCTCAAATACTGTTAGGTGAAGAGCAGCACTTGCTTTATGTTCTACTTTATGACTTGTTTAATAAATTGTACTCGTTAAGAGTTGTGGCTTCAGAAACTACCATAAACTATTTTCATAGAATCAGGGAGTGGTTTGGGCTGGAAAGGGACCTTAAAGATCATCTAACCCACCTGCTGCCATGGGCAGGGACACCTCCCATGGGTTGCTCCAAGCCCCATCCATCCTGACCTTCAACACCTCCAGGGATGGGGCAGTCACAGCTTCTCTGGGAAACCTGGGCTCAGCACCCTCACAGTGAAGAATTTCTTCGTAGTATCTCACCTAAATCTCCCATTTTTTCAGCTTAAAACAGATCCCCCTGGTCCCATCACTACATGCCCCTGTAAAAAGTCCCTCTTCAGCTTTTCTTTGGCCCCCTCAGGTTCTGGAAGGTGCTCTAAGGCCCTCTTGGAGCAAGCTGGTGTAAGTCTGTATGTAATCAAACCAAATTCTAGGGTTTTTATTTTAAATAACACGGTTACATTCTGTTTTGGCAAAGTTTTTCAGTCCATGCTGTGGTTTAGAGCATATGCTGAACAGTACAGGTGTGTGGAACTACAGCAGCTGGGTATTAAGTACAAATTTTGGTCCTGGGTATTAAGTACAAATTTTGGTTACTGATTTAGGGGTGGGGGAAAGGAGCTTGTTTAAATGGCTGGCAAAGGTAAATTGGTGCTCAGCAGACTGCTAATAGTTCTTCACATATGGATGTGTTTTGTAGTATTTGGTGAATTGTAGTGCTTGCACCAATGCAACACTGATAAAATTGGCTCTACCCCTGTCACTTCACCTCCCTGGCACCTGCCCATAATACAAACGTCTCACATAATGTAGGTGAATTTGTAATGCCTTGTGGTAACACTACCCAATGATATCTTTTGGCTGGTAGTTGCTTGTTAATTGAAGGCACCGTAAATGCGAATTTTTCAACATCATCAGGATGTAAAGGAAGTGTGAAAAAACAATCTTTCAAATCAATAATCAGTAGTTTCCAGTGTTCTGGAATCATAAGAGGAGATGGCAGACCTGTTTGTAAAGCACCCATATCTTGCACGACCGCATTGACTGCTCTCAGGTCATGAAGCAACCTCCATTTTCCTGATTTTTTAGGAATTGTAAAAATGGGTGTATTCCATGGACTTGTAGAAGGTACGATATATCCTGCTATTAACTGTTCCTGCACTAATCTTTGTATTATGTGCAGCCTATCTTGTTTCAGCGGCCACTGATCCATCCACACTGGTTGGTCTGTTTTCCAGGTGAGTTTTAATACAGGCTGCTCTTCAGAGCCCACTCCTTAAAAGGTTGTGTAACTAAACGAGCACCCATTTGGGATAAAAGATCCCAACCAAGCTGGAGAAGATCAAAACCATTGGCAGCACCAGCATGGCAGCCTCGGGGCCAAACACCTCCACCTATGGAGCAGGAGGCACGTTGTGTCTCTGGATGAGTCGTCCACCTGATGGAGCAGCTGATGGACATCAAGGAGCACTTTCCAGATGAAAATCAACAAGCAGATTTACACACCCCTTCCATACACAGCCAGTCCCTGCACACCTGGGCATATCCAGGCCTTTGCCTGTGGCTCTGTGCCTCTTGCATGCCTCATCTCTCTCACACACAGACCCTACGAAGAGAGGCTGAGGGAGCAGGGGGTGTTCAGCCTGGAGAAGAGGAGGCTCAGGGGAGACCTCATCACTCTCTACAACTCCCTGAAAGGAGGCTGGAGCCAGGGGGGGTTGGGCTCTTTTCCCAAGCAACTTTCAACAAGACAAGAGGACATGGTTTTAAGTTGTGCCAGGGGAGGTTTAGGTTAGATATTAGAAAGAATTTCTTTACAGAGAGGGTGATCAGAGACTGGAATGGGCTGCCTGGTGAGGTGGTGGATTCTCCATCCCTGGAGATATTTAAAAAGAACCTGGATGTGGCACTCAGTGCCATAGTCTAGCACCGCAGCGATGGGTCAAGGATTGGACTTGATGATCTCTGAGGTCCCCTCCAACCCAGCCCATTCTATGATTCTTTGATTCTATGATTCTATGATTCTATGATTCTTTGATTCTATGATTCTATGATTCTATGTGTCCCTGGTGGCCTTGCACACCCCTTCGCCTTAGCACATATGGCCTCTGCACAGGCAAAGCTTTGCACACCCCTGCCCTTCTGCACAGCCTTTGCAGGCTGCTTTGTGTGCACAACCTTTCCCCTTCCCGCACACAGTTCTCACACACACACACCCTTGTGCACATGCTGATGTTGCACAACCCCAAGAACCTGGAACAGGGGGGATCTGAGATACTAGGGGAAGCCCAGGCAGGGTTCTGAGGCAGGTCTGGGGGATAATGGGGGGGGGGGCTAGGAGGGGTGTCATGCTTGGAACATTGGAACCCCTACCCCCTCCTAGCAACCACTGTGCATCAGAACACACAATAGGAACCAGGGCCAGCGAGCACATCACTGGCTCCTCTCCACTGCCCTGCGTCCATTCCTCGGTGTGTGTCCATTACCCTGCGTGAGTGCAGATTGCCATGGAGGCCTCAGAGGTTGGCAAGGCTGCTGGGACCTCGGGTCAGCGCTGGTACTTCAGCCGCCAGCAGCTGAACCACAGTGCCTCGTGCCGTGCTGGGCTGGAGCCCAGCAGGGAGCTCTGGTACCGGCAGCAGACAGCTGGCCTTCTGCAGGACATGGGGCAGAGGCTCAGCCTGTACCCAGATACTCTTGGGCTTGGCCTGGCCAAGGAGTGGGGTGAAGTGGCCCCTTTGGGGACTTAGGGAGAGTTGCAGCAGGGTGTAGGGAGGGCTGAGGCTGGTGTGGGAGTGGAAGGAGACAAGCCCAGCTTGGGAGCAGGGAGAGCTGAGCCCAGCTTGGGGGCAAGGAAAGCCAGGAATCTGGGCAGCAGGCAGAGAGAGCCCAACCCAGTGTAGGGGAGCCGGGGAGGGTGTCACCAGGGCTGTGTGTTTCCTTAACAAACCCATCAGCTCCCAGCTCACCATCAACACGGCCATCCTCTACATGCATCGTTTCTATATGGTGCAATCCTTCACCCAGTTCCACAGAAACGTGAGTGTGTTGGGGCCTGGTGGGGTGGAGGGCACTGGGAATGCCCAAGCTCTGCTCCTGCTGCCAGCTGGCAGCCAGCTGAGGGGTGATGTGGGGGGGATGGATGTTGGGAAGGGACAAGGGGCAGTCGTAGCTTCCAACAAGTCACTGGAGGCTCCGAATTAGTTTGCTTCCATCTTGAACTTACTAACGCTACAAAAAAAAAAAAAAAAAAAAAGCTGTTTTTCTTTCTGTGCAGTCAGTTGCCCCGGCAGCTCTGTTCTTGGCAGCCAAGGTGGAGGATGAGCGGCGTTACGTCTCTGATGTGGTCAAGGTGGCGCGGGCCTGCCTGCATCCCCAGGAAGCTCCTCTAGAGCCTGAGAGTGAGGTAAGAGTGGAGAGCGAACAAGCATGCACTGATGAGAGGAGTTCTGGCACAAGGAATGGGAATGGTGGAAGTGTGCTGCATCCTCTTGTTCTCCTCTGCTGTGCTGCTGTAAAAGGGGCTCAGCCATGCTGTGTGATGATGATGTGTGAAAAGCAAAAGCCAAAAGCAGCTTCTTCCTTTCCTGTCCTGCTTCTACAACCATCCCAGGCATGCAAAGGAGCAGGATGGTGAGGGCTGCTGTGCATCCCAATGCAGCCATCCTCCAGGAAAGCACAAGCATGGGAGCATGTCCAGCCCAGTGCTCTGCTTGTTGGCAGGGAGTCTGTGCCAGTTTCCCCAGTGCAGATCAGCAACAAGATTCCCTTTTGCTATTTTTACCTCCCTGAGAAAAGCAAAGGCTTATAGAAATGTGTGAGCTTTATACCCAGTACCTCAGCACGACTAACTTGCTCTCCACCCCAGGCTTTCGTGCAGCAGAGTGAAGACATGCTAACTCTTGAGAGCATCATCCTGGAGACCCTGGGTAAGTTTTTCAAAGCCCACGGGCTGCCACACCAATCCCAGACCCAAGAAGCTTCCATGAAGAAGAGAGCCTAACCACACAGTCTTCTCCACAGCTGGAAAGCAGATGTACAGTTGAGATGTACAGTACAGGGAGAAAGCAAGAGTCCAGACAACAAAGCCCCTTTTTCATGCCTCCTACTTCTGCTTTCCTTTTAATCTCAGTTTTGTTCAGGTGTAACTTCAGTCAGGTTCAATGCTCAGACATTAAAGCATTGAAGTGTGGCTCATTTAATTTTTTTTTTTCCCCTCCTCAAGAGGGTTTGAACCAGGCACACTCTGCTCTTGAATGCTCTAGTCCTGTGAGGAGGAACCAGTTGGCACTGAGAGCCTTCTAACAAAACCTGGGCTGGAAGTTAATATTTTGATCAGCTAGCTGGACATGGGGAAAACCAAAACAACCCAACATTAAACTGCTCTCATCTGAGCAGAGAGCAAGGGCTGTAGGAGGGAAGGGGAGAGGGCCTTGTCTCCCAGGAGCAGGGAATGCAAGGTTCATAGGTGTGTGAGGGTGTGCTGCTGATTTCTGATGGGATGCTTCTCTGTGTCCTTCAGGTTTTGAGATCACTGTTGAGCACCCCCATATCCATGTGGTGAAGTGCACACAGCTCGTGCAAGGTAAGCATCTTGGGTGCTTTGTGTGTGGTGGCAAGAGGCCCAGAGTTCTCATGGTAAGACAGAAAAACAATTGTCAGGGTCTGCCGACTAACACACAGCATTTGTCTTTTCTCTTTCAGCCAGCAAGGACTTTGCCCGAACTGCCTATTTCTTGGCTACCAAGAGGTTATTAGTTTATAGTTGATACCTATTTGGTGTTAGCTGGAGGAGGTGTGCTGCTGGTTACCCCTGGGTCAGTGGTCAGCCTGTGAGCCTCTGAGAATCAGATGGTTTGGTTCAGGAAGAGCTCGCTGCTGGTGACAGCTAGCTGAACAATTAGTCAGCCATGGAAACAAGGCAGATGGGGCTGCTCAGGAACCTCACTGCCTTCCTGCATAGGGAGTTAGTTCAACTAGGCTGCCAGGCTTTCTTGTATGCACTCCCAAGTCACTCCGGTGCTCTTCTCAGCCAAAGCGCCAGTGCTTTGCCCAAAAATCATTTGGGAAAAATCAGATTTCCTAAAAGCTCAAAGAAGGCCAGTTTGCTCCTGGAATGCCATGCCAGTGTTTGCAGTTGGAAGCCTCTTCTCAGACTGAGCAAAAACGTGAGGGCTGGTAAGCATCCCAGCCTCTCTCCTTCTCCCTGGGAGGGCTGGAGCAGGGCAGCAGCATGCCTCACTGCCCCTGCACAAACTGCAGAGCCTGGAGGGGCCACGAAGAAAGCTGGGGAAGGATGTTTCAAAAGAGCGTGTAGACAAGGGGTAGCTGGAAGAGGGGAGATTTAGGTTAGCCATTAGGAAGAAATTCTTTGGTGTGAGGGTGGCAAGACACTGGAACAGATTACCCAGCAAAGCTGTGGCTGCCTCACCCCTGGTTCAAGACCAGCCTGGATGTGGCTTGGAGCAACCTGGTCTAGTTGGAGGTGTCCCTGCTCATGCAGCACGGTTGGATCTAGAAGATCTTTACGGTTCCTTCCAGACAAAACCATTCCATGATTCTTTGAGTTGACGGAGTTACATGGACCCAAATAAGCTGCAGTGGGGGACAAGCTGGTGCAGCAGCAGGGTCCACCTATGGAGGAGGGGAGGACTGGCAGGGTCTTCTGCACTTTTCTGTGGGTACTTATGAGGGCTGAAGTCTGGGCTTGGGAGCTCACAGCTTTCTGTTCCTCTTTTCCTGCTGGTGCCCTCAGCCTGCACTTGACCACTTTCTGCCTGCGCTACACCCCTCCTGTGGTGGCCTGTGTCTGTGTCCACCTGGCTTGTAAGTGGTGCAACTGGGAGATCCCAGTGTCCACGGATGGGAAGCACTGGTGGGAAAACATTGATAGCACTGTGACCCTGGACCTCCTAGATGGTAAGTTTTGGAGTAAGATTCCTTCCCAAAGGCTGTTCAATTGTTTTGGGATCTGTATTCCTGGGTCTGCCCGTCAAACATGGCTAGCATGCCAAGGGTTGGACTTGATCATCTCAGAGGTCCCTTCCAACCCAGCTGATTATGATTCTATGATTCTATGATTCTATGATTCTATGGCCTCCAGGAATTGCCAAGGTTCACCACTCAGCAGCAGCAGCAGCTTCTCTGGGACAAAAGAGACGGCCCAAGGCACACAGGGAGATAAATTTCAATGTGGTCAGGACTACTAATCCTCAGGATTTTCCCTGTAGGAGTAGCTCCACCACCTTGGTAGCTCCACTCATTAGTAACTGGGTTCCTGCCGGCCTGCCTGCCTCTCACCCTCCTGCCTGGATTTGTGTTTCCTCTGCAGAACTGACTAATGAATTCCTGCGAATCCTTGCCAAAAATCCCAACCAGCTAAAACACATCAGGATATGGCGGGTAAGAATGTGCTTTGGAGCAAATGTGCTTGTAGGAGAACAATTGCTCTGAGTTCTTCTGGGTGCCCGAGGCTGTGTGACCCCTCTGGTATTAAGAGCAACAGCACACCAAGGGGGTGAACACTCTGCATATGTCAGCTCAGAGCCTGAGTTCATCTATTTGAATTAACTCTGTAGAGACCTTGGTTGTTTAACTGTACTCGGGATGGGGGCCAGGGGGGAGGAGCAGGGCAAGTGCCTTTCCCACCAGAAGGGGTGAGGGCAAAGTGGGTCTGTCTGTCAAGGAGAGCTTGTGCTGTTGACAGCGCAAAGCAAATGACCTGATATTCTGACTGATATTCTTCCAGCCCAAGAAGGTTTTCGATGACAGTGAAGATGAGGGCCTGTGGGAACATGTGAAACCCTCGACCTCCAGTGCAGGGCCTTCTCTGCTGCCTGTGGCTGACTCCTGTGCTGACCAGTGCAGTGCAGAGACGTCCCAGCCTGACCACTGGAATCCTTCAGCCAAGCTGGAGATCAATGAGCCTCACCAAAAACCCAAAAGCTCATTGGCAGCTGGATGTTCCTCACAGCAAGATGGCACTGGTGACAGGAAGAAAGGTGGCAAGAAAATAGTGTCACTCGAGGAGTACCGGGCCACACACGCCAAGGAGCTGGCGGCACAGAAGCGGCAACTGGAGAACTTTGCCACCAATCTGAAATCCTGGTATGCCCGTGCTGCCCAGGAGCTCCAGGATCAGCAGCAGCAGCTGAAGCTGCAGGACATCCCTCTGCCCATCCCTAAAGATGACCGCCAGCCCAGCCCCGTGCCTCACAAAGGCCGCGGTCCCCACAGCTCCTCCCGCAAGAGGCCCCTTAAGGAGGAGGTGGCAGCCACAACCACAGCCAAGGCTGGCACCCTTGAGCACCAGCCCAGAGCCCCCAAAGTCCCCAGAGGCCCCAGCATGCCATTCCATCACCTCCACTTACCCAAGGACAGGAAAGCCCAGGACATGCCAGGCCAGCTCTCAAACCTCGAGCCTTCCAGCACCCCCAGAGCTGGGGGGGATCCCCCAACAGGGACAAGCCCAACACAACCCACCATGCCCTCACGACTGCCAGCTTGCCTCCTCTCTCTCCTCAAAAAAACTCGTTATAGAACCTGAGTTTTCAGAGGGCCCATGCCCAAACCTGGCCCTGACCCTGTGGTGTTGTCAAAAGGCTCACCACTGCCTTATTAAGAACTACATTCATTAAGTTATACGTAGTTTTATTATTTTCTATCAGTTTAATACACTAAATATACTCCTGTTAAGGCTTTAGAGATATTTAAGTCATAATAGTTCAGATGTTAAAACATGTCTTTAAATGTTGATATATGTTTCTATATGGCAGGAAGTTTTAAACTGTTTTAAAATTGTTTAAGCAGTAACATGTATCTTTGTGTTCAGTTTAATTTTCTGGTGCTGCATGGGGGTCCCTTGGGGATTTGGTGTATCTTGGAGGGGGCTTCCCCTCAAGGTCTTCGTGACAAACAGGGGGTTCAAGAGCTTTTGGAGGATGGAAAGAAGGGTACAAGGGGAGGGCAGGGACACTCGGGCTCTTGGGGGGTCGGTGGGAGGGAATCCCAGCTGCTGGGATTAAACTTATGTTCACATTTTAAGGAAAGGTACAGCACTGAAGCAGGGTGGAAGAATGCAGGTAATGGGCAAAAACCTTGTACCCTGGTAGATGTTAGCAACATCAGAAGAACTTGGTGTGCTAACCCCAGGAATTCGCATGGAGGGTGGGGCAGAGTGGAGATCCTGCAGCCCTCTCTCTGCTGAGGATGGGACCTGAAGCTACTATGGAAATTTTAAGTTGCATGTTTGATACTGGGCCAGCAGTCTGTCACCTTTTGACAAAATGCCATTCTTCGGGTGAACTTTTCTCATTATAATACCAAAGCAAACCTCAGTCCCCAAAAGTTAGAAGAGTGATATCAAGCTGAGCCACCTCCTAACTACAAAGGAATTGATTTGAACATTGTTTCAGCATTCTCTTTTATGTGGGAGGCTATTACCAAAGTGAGGCAGTGTCTTTCAGACACCAGCTTCCCTTTGCTTCTCAATATACCGAAGGCCTCTTTGGCAAAGCAGCAGATCTAAGCCAAATGGATAACTGAAACAGCTGCCACATAAGAAACCAGAAATAGATGACAGAAGAGAGGTATTCAGTTCAAACACCTTCAAACTGAAAATGAATTGATGGATATATTGTTTTGGCCTTGGCAGGGTGTGGGGAGGGCTAAGGCCAGCGTGGGAGTGGTATACATGACTTGGTATTGCATTCTACATGACTGTCTACTCAAACATGCATTGCAGAGTGTTTGTGTGCATTTGACTGTATATTGCAGTTCGTTGTGGGTGGTATTTTCCTTTGAATAGCTTTGTGTTATCCTGCTCATTGCATTGCCACTCAGTGACTATTGCACTGTATTTCACTATTCCCCTGTAGCTGAGTACTTCATGTCAGCTGTTAATGTATGTGAGTAGGTACTGCACTGATCAAAATATTAACTTCCAGCCCAGGCACTAAGGAATAGGAGAGTTTATACTGGTTTATAATGTGGGGCCCGTTTGAGCCATCCATTCCTTTTAAATCTTCTGCTGTACAAATAATGAAACACTTATATCAGAAACAGTGCTGAACTCTTGTAACTTTCTGCCATGTAGAAGAGAATGCCAGAACAATATGTGTTATATATTGATGAATTTGTATTCCTAACCAAGTAAAATTTGGGAAAAAGAACTGGGTAAGATGGGAATGTGGGGTTTGACAAAGCAGCTGAGACCTGTAATTTTTCCCCTGAAGGGAATTTTTCCCCCTCAAACAGTTGAGGTTTTAGGTTCTAAAGCAAATCCGTGCTCTAGGTAGGGTTCCATGGGAGGCTGAGGGCCCAGAAGGAGTGTTCAGTGGTCACTCTTTGCCTTTGGGAGGTCCCTTGGTTTGGAACTTTGGAGCTGAATTCCACAACAATGGGAGAGCAGCCGAGGGGCCGAAGAGTTGAGGTTTTAGGTACTAAAGCAAAGTTGTAGCCCAATTTTGGGGGCTCCTCTGAGTAGGGTTCCATTGGAGGCTGGGATCCAGCAGGAGATTTCAGTGGCCAATCTTTGTGTATGGGAGCCAGGTCTGGCCGTTTGGAGTTTTGGAGCCAAATTCCTCAACTATGGGAGATGGGGTGGGAGGGGGTCGATACGCTGATTTTTTTAGGTACCGAAGCAAACCCGTTGCCTGATTGTTGGTGATTCTTTGAGTAGGGTTTTATGGGAGGGTGAGGACTAGTGTGGAGTTTTCCCACAAAAGCAGAAGTGTACTGAACAAGCCATGTTTTGTGAATGCATCAATGAACTTAACCTTGGCGTTACAATAACACCGGAGCCAAACAAGATAATAGAGTAACAGCAAGACAAAACATTTTTAAACCAGGACAGCCCTCGGCGTGGGCACGGACAATGACTCTTAACCAATTATTTTATAAGTCTGAAGAAGAGTGTTAACCAATCACTTAATGCCATGTATGTAGCATAGATAAAAGTATATATTCTACAGTAGTGAATTCAATAAACGACATTTTGCTGGTTGATCATCTTGGTCTGTGTTTGGCAATTTCTCCGAGCCCTCTCATCAACAGACTAGCAGGAGTTTTCAGTGGTCCTTGTTTGCTTTCTCTAGCCCCCTTTACTTGGAGGAGTGTATCCTCCTCTCTTATTGTTCCTTTAAAGGGGTGTTGACTTCCCAGCTACCGGAAATGGCAGCGGTTGCCATAGCAACGCGTCTGTGTTTGACTGCGGCTGTAGCGGGACCGGCGGTGAGGCCTTTGCCTGGCTATGGAAGTGAGTTATAGGGTCGGGTCCTGGTTGGGTTGTAGGGTTCAGGGCCGGCTGAGGGTCTGGTGTGGGGTTGTGGGGGTGATTTTAAGGGGCACAGCTTATCCTATGGGGCTTGGCCTGTCCGTACCGTGGCACTGAGGGCCCTGCTGTGGGGCTGTGGTGTAGGGCCATGGGTTTGGGGTTTCTTGCCCTCCCAAGCCCTGGGATAACCATGTTTTTTGGAGCAGCTTTTTGTCTCAGGTCCCCCGACTGCAGTTCCTCATCCCAGCCCCTCGCCCAGGCACCCAAATGTAAAACACATCCTGAGTAAAACAGGAGCTGACCGTGAACCTCTAATTTATACCATGCTGAAGCTGTAGCTCACTCAGGTGGCTCTGTCAGGGTTTAACACTGGCTGAATAACAGATTTAAACCGAATAACAGATTTATATATTAATCTCTCTCTCCTCACTGATAAAGAAAAGAGAGAGAATAAGGAAGAGAGACTTATGGGTTGGAAACTAAACTACACAACTGTAGTTTAACAGTAATGATAAATAGGAAAAATTACTAAATATATACAAATAGACAGGAAAATTGATACCACGTTCTTCTCCTCCTTTCCCCCAATAACTCTCACATCACTTTCCAGGGCAGCCCTTGGAAAGTCCAGGCTGGAATCCTGGGGTCAGGAGCAGTTGGGAGCTGGAGGCAGAACACACAGATTCAGGCTGGGATGGATCAGGAGCACAGGCAGAGGAACGGATGGAATCCTCCCAGGATGCCAAAGGAAGCAGGGAGGAAGTGTTTGACCCTTGTGATCCCTCAAATTCATTCTGAGTATGAGGTGTATGGGATGGAATCCTCTGTTTGGTCAATTCTGGCATCTCTCTTGTCTGGTCCTCCCCAAAGGAGGGGTTCAGGTGGGACCTCCTTACTCCTTCTGGAGGGTAAAATGTTCCTCAGAGCTGAGCAGTTCCTTGGCTCTGCACACCAGGCTCTGGCTGTAACCATAACCATGGAGTGGGATCAGTCCCAGAAGCAGACACTGCCTGAGAAACTTGCTGTTCATTTCAGCAAGTGCAGCTACTTACAAGAGACTTAGCTGGAAGCAAAAGTACAAACCAGAAAAATCACCTTTATCCTGGCCCAAACCAGGACAGGCTCCCACCGTGACTCCTGGCAGGTTGTTTTTTCTGGGATTTTGTTTTTTTTTTTTATTGTCCTGTTCACATCTGCTGTGAGCTCAGCAGTTCCTCTTCAGAAGATGCTGAACTCCAGGCTGTTACTGTGGAGCTAATTTGTGAGAGGCCCATGAAAAGCACACACCTCCTTCCCTTTCTCCTTCCCTTCCTCTGTTCCGGGGCCTCCTCGGAAGCTCTGGTGAGGCTGTCCAGGCTGACACAGGGATAGGTCTCTCTGTCTTGAAGCATTTTCCTACTGGGTCTGGTCAGAGCATGCCCTGAGACTTTTGGCTTTGCTCAGTGTGTCTGGGCATTGCCATCTCATGGTGGTGGAGGAGAAGCCAAGTGTTCAGTGAGACATTGCTGGTAAATGGTTGTGGGACAACCACCAGGGTTGTTGCCTTCTCTGTGTTTGTTTGTTCTGGGATGATGAGCTGCAGAGGAGTCTGATTTCATCATTTCTAGAAAATGCCAAGTCATTAAAACTGACATGTCCAACTCCCTTGATAAATCTGGCTACACAAAATACATTAAAGGAAGAAGAGGGGTGCAACCCTTTGCACTTCTGCAAAAATATTGCTGTGAGGTTGTAGCCTGGTTGTCTGGGATTTTGGGCTTTTCCCTGGTAAAGCAGGAAGGGTCTGAGCTGGGAAACACACAGCAAAATGTGGCTTGATCTTTAATGGAGATTTGCACTCATCTCTGTTCAGCAGCCTTAGGTCACAGGAGAAGTCAGAATGGGTTTCTCTGCATTGAATCAGACACATTCAGTCTCCAAGGTCTTCAGAGATTTTTAAAAGGTCAAGTGCAGTCAGTCTTACCCAATAGTCCATGACAGGAACTTAATTTTTCACTGCGGGAACAGAGAAAAAGGCAGATTGGTGCTTTGAAGTTACTCCATTTCCCTTTCCACTGAGTTTCTAGCTTCAAAAGTAAATGTTTCTGTTCTTTCCATCAAAAACTTTATTTATGCTGTGAAGGGCACAACTTCCCAGTACTCTGGGCCAACTTTAGGCAACTCCTGATGAAGCCAACCCTCTGAATCCCCACATCCTGACGGCTGTGATTCCGCTGTCACAGAACCACAGGATCTCTCCCTGCCTACACAGGACCCACCAGATTTATGGTGATGATATTAGCTGATGTGCAGCAGGAAAAAGGGGAGCTGGAGCTCCCTGGAAGCTTTCTGAACCAATTGGTTTAACTTTTCCCTCTGCTCTCCTGCCCACAGGTGCCTTGAGAAGCAATGGCCACAGTGGCACCATCGCACTGCTCCTTCCCTTCAGGCATAACAGCTGCTTTCTCCTGGACAAACACTTCCACCATGCATGTTGCCAGGCCAAAATCTGCCAAGGGACGTACCAGACCAAGCTTCAGTTGCTCTCAGAGTGTCCTTGGCAAGGAGGCCTGTCCTTGCCAAGTGCCACCTAGCCCACCAGCAGCAGTTCCTCAAGAACTAGGGAAGATCAGGAGAGCATTGTCTACCAAACCAGCATTCACAGCCAGCCAGGTGTCTCTGGAAGAAATCCCAGAGCTCCTGGAGCAAGTGCCTTTGAGGACCTCCTCTTCCCTCAACAAATACAGGGTGCTCCCCTCCATTGGCCAGAAGGGTGTTGTGGAAGCTCTGGCTGAACAGACCAACCGGCTGGAAGTGAGTGAGGAGCAGGGGGATGCTCCAAAACCCAAAACTCTTTCTGGAGAACAAAGATCTACCAGAGTATTGTCAGGGAGTTACATTCCTGATGAAGAAGGCTCATATGCTCAGTGTCCTCCAAAGAAGCTAAGAAGGAAAACAAGGCAAGAGAGCCCTTTGATGTCAGCTTTAGTTTTGGAAGAGCCACCAAAAGAAGAGTCGTGTTTGCTGCTTGCTGTTCGATCTCCCACTGGTCAGAGATTTGAACATCATTTCAAGCCCACCGACAGTCTCCAGCTGGTCCTGTCTGTGGCAGAACAGAAAATGTCAGCCCAGTACACACCCTGCAGCATTGAAACGATGGAGGTGCCCCGAAGGAGCTTCTCTGACCTTACCATGTCTCTCCATGAATGTGGGATTCTCCACAAATCCATGCTGTGCATACGACAGGAGCAGGACAACACAGAGCTTTAGGCACAGTCAGGTGCTGCCCCAGCACTCTGGGTGCTTCTGTGGGTGTGATGTGTTTTTTTTTTTTTTTTCTTCTGAAAAACTGAACTTCTGGTGTTTCCTGGGCCAACTTCTTCATCTTGCCATCTTCCTATAGCACTCCTTGAGGCAGACCTGTGTGCATGTGTTGAAAGAGATTGATTGTTTCAGGTGTAAAAATAGGCTTTTTAAAGCACCTTTTTTTTTGTTTTATTTTGTTTTTGGTTTGTTGTTTTTTGTTTTGGTTTTTTTGGGGTTTTTTTTTTTTGTTTTGTTTTTGTTTTGTTTTGTTTTGTTTCTTTCCACATATGCCATCACAAATTGCTCCCTGAGTGCCACCAAACTTTGGTCTTTTAGGTTTCTTTGAAGATGCCGATGATCTTTGAACACAGAAGTTCCCAAGACAACCTCTTCCCTAGTCCTTTTTTGTACTTTAGCAAAGCAACACTTCCCAGAGGGGATGCAGAGGCATCTGGTTGGGAAGGTAAATTGGTTTGCTCTGGAGGGCCATTTTCAGGGGGGTATCATCACCCTAAACACCTCGAGAGTGAGTGGAGCAGAGGTCAAACCTAGAACCCATCTGGAAATAGCAATAATTAGCATTCAGTGGATTATTGTGAAGTATTAAAGTGCAAGACTGATGCCAATACCCCTACGAGGGCTCAGCTCTTTCTGGCTAACCCCAGGGCAGCTTTTAAGAACAAATAATAATTTTGTCAAAAAATAAATTTGGAGCAGCAGGACTTTTCTACTTAGTTTTCCTTCTCTCATTCACCTCATGTGACCCCTAAGTAAGAATAGATGTATAGTTAAGGCGGGATATTAAAAAATTTAACACTGAAATGAGTCAGTCCAAGAAAGCAAGTGCTGCTTGGAGAATTTTTAACTGAAAATATATTGGATTTGAAGGGCGAGCTAGATCACACCACAGCCCAGATTCTCCTGAACCATCATTAGAAAAGGCTGGTTTGGATAAAGACAATGTGTTTTCTTTATTAAAAAAAAAAATTAAAAAAACCTAGGTTTATAAGGGTTCAAAGGCAGTAATTCAGTCTGCCCAAAAACCAGACCCTTTGCCATGCAGCTATTTAACATTTTTGAGGTCTTGACCTCAGTGTGTCTGCCAAACCACCTCAGGAAAGGTGCAAGCTGATGCTGTCTCATTCTATAGCAAGTGTTGAAGGTCTGGTGGTTTTATACAAATGTTCCCTGGTGAAATTAGCGTCACCTACACCTGCAGGGACAGGAATTGCTCAGCAGTAACCCTGGTGTCTTCAGGATACTGAAACACACGGGTGCTTTGGATCTAACCTCAGTGGGGAGCAAAGTATTTCACTTTGTTTCAGGGCCAGGAACCACTTTCTGTGTTTCATTTAGGGCTCAGTGATCAATTCCCTTTTCCTGGTTTTGTGTACACTATGTCACTTCTACCTTTCAGTGTTTTCCTGCTTTGTGGTAGTATAACCAATAAAACCCTTTTGGCTGAATCTTGAACTTTAAATGATTTACATGAAGCAGAGGCTTAGCTGTCACATCTCCTACTGAGAAATGCTGTTCATTTGGTGGCAAACTCCTCAGGGACTGCCCAAATCAGGCTGGAGGGGTCAGCTAACACCCACTCCTCTCCCACAGACCTTCCTGGAGTTTGGCTCCATCATGTGCCAGTAGCAGAGTTGCAGCAAAGAAGGATTCAGATCACTGCCTGCCTGCCACCAGCAACTGGGGACATGGTGACCATGGTTCCTTTTAACCAGGGACAGAAAGACAAGAGCAATTTGGACTATAGTGGACACTCTTCTCTTGCTGGAGGATATTTGATCTAAGATAAAGCTGGATGAGTCTGGTCCTCTGACCTCTACAGCACCTCCAGCAATGTCCATTTTAATTATTTCCTTTTTTAGAAAACATGTCAAGCCCTGATCTAGCGAAAACACCTCTTTCCTCCCCCAGTTCTCCTTCCCTTCAAAAGCCTGATGGGGATGCAGGGGAGGGCTCAGAAACCCTGCCAAATCCAGCATAGGAAGCACTGGGGGAAGAGGAAGAAGAAAAGTATTTATCTGACCTTATTTATTTTGTAGAATCATTCAACAAGCTGCCCATAGGAAGCTTGTAAGAATTTCAGCATTAAATCAGGTGAAGCTCAGTCTGTCACAGATTGTTTTGAGGTCACGAACAGAAAACCCCTCAGAACTTCTGGCTGAGAATATCCTTACCTACAGCTTTTAAATAACAAAAAGGTATTCAAGGAAGAACTGAGCAGAGGCATCATTCAGTACATGTTCTTTATTCCAATTAAAAGTACAATAGAAACAGCACACAGGACCAGCAGCAGCTTTCTTGACAACCCAACCCAACACTCTGCTGTCACGAGGTCATTCAGCTGTACTATGAAAGTAGGTGACTGGAACAAGTCTTCCACTCCACACGCACTCACTCACCTGCCACTTTAAATAGGTTTCCAACAGAATAAAAATAGATACACCCCAGAATACAAAAACTTTTAATTTTAACAGTTTTTTTTTTCCCACTAAAGCCTTTATACAAATCGATAAAAGGGTGCACAATTTCCTAAAATTTTAGGTACACTTTAAATGAGCCTTTTTTTACTTGGTAAAAGGATCCATGTTCCTGTCTTTGAACAGAATGTGACGGCCAAAATTGCAAAGAAAATCCCTAGTTTAAATTTACAATTTATACATTTATTTTGAAGTGATTCCTGCACTGAGTAGCAGGCCAATGGCTGCTCACACACGTCCCATTTTCCCCCCCAAAAAGAGCTGTGCATCCTGAAGTTCTAAAGTTCAGGAGCATCCTTCTCCTGGAAACCGGGTTGGGGGAACAACCCACAGGCTTTCAGCTGTGTGCATGAGAATGGTCCCAACACAACAAAAAGCCCAAGCACAGAAGTTGCAAATCCTTCCTCCTCCAAGTCATTCCTCCTCTGGCAAGGATCACCCCTGGGGAAAGGACTGGTGACCTGTTTTGCACTACCAGCACAATGGAAGTGGAGCGCTCCCCATCTGCCATTTGGCTGAGCAGTTTAACTCAAAACTCTGGCACTGAAATATCCTCTAACAGGGAAATCTGGTGTTCTAAAGGTATTGTGGGTTTTTTTTTTGGTCAATACAAGCTATCATGATTTCTAATTTATACCTATTACTGATGGGTGAAGCTTAGCAGTCCCGTACATTATTCACATGGTGCTTCACAGCAGCATCTTAGAACTGGTACCACCTGCCTCAAGGTGACCCACCCCCCAACTCCAACAGCATTTGATGGAAGTGAATTTATTCAGATAACTAATTAGTACTGCTCCCTCCATTTTGCCCCTCCCGCCCCACCCACCTACCCCTTGGCAAGGTTAAACACTTCATCTGAATTTCTAGAGTACGTTATTAAAGCACTGGCACAACCTCACATAGCGTGGCCATTCTAACAAACCAAGGACAAAGGAGAAGAAAATACTGCCCAGCAAAAGCAACACAGCACCTGTGTTTGCAAGTATGAGCTACTGGAGATATCAGGACTATTTACGTAAGGAAAAGCAGAGCAAATCCATCAAGAAGCCAGAAATGAGTCTTAAAGAGCTCAGGGGAGCGCCGGAGAGAATGACATCCTATTTTGTACAAGTTGAGTTTTTAGCCAAAACCCAGCTGCCTTGGTTTTTTTTGTTTTTACTTTTCTCATCCGGTTGAACTTTAAACCAGTTAAAGGCAATAAAGCTTTTTTCCCTTAATTTTAAATTTGTTTTAGGTAATTACATATTGCCCATTTTTTTTTTTTTTGGCAGGTATGCTTCTTAGAATTCAAAAAGATCTTCCCATTTTAAGGCTAAGCTAAGAAATGTCAAAAGCTGCTGTAAACATTTCCTCTTCTTCCCCCAAGTCGCACAATTTGAAGTCCAACTGCAATTTGTAAAATGAGGTAATTTTTGTGTACTCATATCTTAAGAGTCCTTTTTGGGAGCAGCTGAGAAGCGTGCCAATCTGAACGCTGATCCAATTGTAGTGGGAGAGCTTCCACAGCAGGGTACACACCAGTTCCAGCAGCTGGATTTCAGTTAGCAATCTTCTCAATTTCATCCAAGTCATCAGTATCCAATTTGTTTATCTTTTTGTCTGGGAAAAATGAGAAATAAATCAGATTTTATTTAATGAGAAGCCTCTTAGGGCACCTCAGCATTACACATCTCTGAAACATCCATTTTAGGGAGCTTGGAGCAACCTGGTCTAATGGGAGGTGTACCCTGAGGGGTAGGACTGGATGATAAGATCCTTCCCACTCAAACCAGTCTGGGATTCTGTGACTACACAGGCAGCCAGTAAACAGACAACTTCACTTACTTCTCATCCTACCATACATAGCAGTTCACAATGAAGTGACATTACCCAAATCTGCTCCTCTGTAAACCCAATTTCAGGCTCAGTAACTATCTGCTCAGCTAAATTTTGCAGAAATAACATCTGCTTTTAAAGAAGAAGGGTACATACTGAAATGCTCCTGAATTCTGTTGAGAATATTCATGCTGTGCTTGCTGTCCACCATGTTTATAGCCAGTCCTCGCTTGCCAAAGCGACCTGTACGTCCAATCCTGTGCAGGTAAGTCTCATTATCTGGATTTCCATCTTTATCCACAGGAAGGTCAAAATTGATGACAACAGAGACCTGCTCTACATCAATCCCTGCCAAAAAAAAAACAACAAAACACACACCAAAACTCATTAACTTAACCCCATTTAAACCACTTGACAGCAGGAACAGCCTCCTCTGCCCTGACCTGCCTGAGCTTTCTCACCATCTCCAGGTGAAGGAGTTAAAAGCCAGCCTCAAATTCTGAAATAGATCTTTTTCACAACATCCTGATGGGGTACACTGAAATAAAACCTAACTGTCACACCAGAGAACCCCACTAAAGCATGGCTAAAGGAGAAGCAGTTGAAGATGCTCTACCCAGCACTTACATATTTTGGAAACTCTTCTCTGAAGCCACAAAAGCCTCTTGTTTTTTTCCAAGGACTATGTTCTTAACTGTTTTAGGATGTTAAATTGCAACACAAATTCGGACTGGAATTCACTATTTTTTTCAGATTTCCCTATTTTGGAACATACTTATTTTACACACAGCGGGTCAGCAGCACAAGCCAGGCTCAGTGCCAGAAGCACACAATTCTCTCAGGATGAACTTTTGCATCTCAAGCTGCAGGAAGGCTGCAAGGAATCCTGTGTTTGCTCACAGGAACAGACATAGTCAGCAGCCCAGGAATTACTGAATTTCTCCAAACTGGAACACTTGAGGACAGGAATTCTTTCTGTAAGCCAACCAGTATTGTTTTATCTTAGGAATTGCTGCTTTTGCCCTCTCTGGCCCAGCTCTGCCATGCCCTACCTCTGGCACAGACGTTTGTAGTCACCAGCACCTTTTCTTTGCCCTCTCGGAAACGCTCGATCACAGCAGCTCTCTGTTCCACCATCATCTCTCCACTGAGCAATGCCACCTGATGGCCTTCCTTGGAGAGCTCTCCTGCCAGCCAGCCAGCTGTCTTCCGAGTCTGAAACACAAAGCCAGGCTCATTTTTTGGATGGTTTAATGCTGGAAAATGGGAACAAACCTCTCAGGGGTTGACTGGAAGCGCAGGAGCTGCTTGGTTTCCCTCTCTCTCTCATAAGGAAAAGTCTCCAAAGTGCTGTGCCCACCTGCCTCCCTGTCACAAATTGTGCTCCCAGCTCTCTCATCAGAAATAGAAAGGAAGCATCTGTCACCCCAAGAACAGTTCTTTATGAAATGTCTGTGTTTGCTTTGTGCTCTGCTCCTCAGCTTTCATTCTATGGGAGGATCACTTATGTGTGCTAAAAACATTGCAAACAGAACAGCTCAAAAGGAAAACATCAGGGTTTGAGCCGAACGTGGCTGTGAAATCCATCAAGGCTCTAGGCAGGCTTGAATTAAACAGTTTTCCAATTATGATAGGGGTTTTTTTTGAGCTCTGATTGTATCTGACATTATTACATCTCAGGACACCTTAAAAGCAGATGGCTGCAGCAGATCCCAAATGCAGGTTTTATCCAGTCTGAGCTCCCTTTATGTGGCTGTTCTGCTGCTGTCAGCACTGTTTGTTTCCTAAAAGTGAGTATGGTCCTTCCAAGAAAAGAAAAACCAAAAGTCTGTATGATTCACAGAGAGACTCCAGAGGTAAATTAACAGTTACCTGAGGGAAATGGAGTCCAAGGAAAAGCTACAAATCATCCACAAAACTACAAGACTTCCCCAATTCTCATTCTCCCAATTTTCATTCATTTTCCAACCTTTTGTTTGTTTGGTTGGTTTTTTCAGTAGTTCTGAGCAATACTTTGTTTTGGAAAACTGCATCCCCCTAATCTTTGCTTCAGAGGACTTCCAAGGATAAAAATCACCTGGATGCACAGCCTCAAAGAGACAAACCACCTAGTGCTATAATGACTTTCAAGACTGCATGTGAAGAGGGGAGCCAGAAATGGCAAAGAAAAGTGCAATTTTTTCCTCTGTTTCTTGCTGAAAAGCATGCTTGGCCAGGTCTTTTGCACTAGCAGACACTGGAAGGACTCACATGGCAGAAGATCATGGCCTGGGCAATGGTAATAGCACCATAGATGTTACAGAGAGCCTGGAACTTCTCATCTCTGTTATTGCACAGAACATAATACTGCTTAATAGTGTCCAGTGTCTCCTCCTCACGCTTCAGTTTGATAATGTTTGGGTCAGGAACAACTTTTTGAGCAAACTTCCACACAGAATCTTCAAAAGTGGCTGAAAACAGAAGCATCTGGCAGTCCTTGGGGAGCATTCTGCAAGAGAGAAAAATGGGCAGGGTTCTCATGTAAGGTCTTCCTCTTCCCCCTTAACCCTGGCATCCTGATGGGGTTAAAGCTACAGGCAAAGCAGAACAAACCCCAGAACCAGTTATCTCAGTGGCTGGAAAGACTAATGCTAATCTCACCAACACCTGATCATGGACCAGAGGCATCCAGACTCCCATTCTTAAAATTTAATAAACCCTGCCTCAGGGACAGGCTTCTTATTTCGTAAGAAAATGAAACTGCTTGTCATCCCCTGACATTCTGTCTCTATTAAACACCTGGGGTAGAGTTAAAAACATTACTTTCATCTTGTTGCTTTATCAGTGAATACAGAAGAATCTAGCCCTGCTGTCCCTAGGTGAGAGAACAGCTCTAACTGGAAGAAACAAAAATTGCCTTAGGTGACGTACACTGAGTCCTTACCTCTGAATGCGGATGCTCTGGTCCTGGTGGCCCTGGGTTGCTATCATCACATCAGCCTCATCCAGGACAAACACTTTGATTTTCTTGGGATCTATGAATTTCAGTTTGGAACACCAGTCCAGCACCGTGCCGGGCGTGCCAATGACAATCTGCTCAGAGATTTTCTGCCCTCTCTCCACTGTTGAGACACAAAAGAAGGCTTTCATAAGGTGGCTGCAGAGAGTGAAATGCTTTGCCCCTCACTGAGGTATCTGACCTGCTCAGTGGTGTTGCACCCCAGGACCATAATTTTCTCATTTACAGCCTGTTGGTAGTGTTTCACCTTACTCACATTTATTGCCTCGCACAGCATAGGCAAGTTTCAGCTCTGGATAAAACTTTCCCATCTGCTCAATCACTTTTCCTGTCTGAAGTGCCAGCTCATATGTTGGGGAAAGGCACAAACACTGAAGAGACAGAAAGAAAATATGTGAGAGACAACCACCACCATCACACTTGCTTTTAAAAATCCTTATTATTGAAGTTTCCCTGAAGTTGAGCACACCACAGTTTCTGAAAGCCCATCACTCCTGCCTCCTGGAGCTGGAGGAAGGAGTTGATCTGACACAGTCACTCAGCCACCACTGCCTTTCTGCCTTCAGCTCTGGTCCCTGGGCCTGATGCTCTGCTAGGGGATATCCACGGGCAGTGGTGACAAGGAACCTACAGTCAGGCTGAGAGATAAGAATGTCACTTTTTAAAGACATAATTCTAGACACTGTTCAACTATCTCATAAGGAAACTGGTTTTAAAAAGCTCCTTTCTTGGCATTTTTCCTCTGTTGTCACAAGTATCTTCTCATCCACTTACTTAACCCACTTTACCCTACAATATTTCTCTGACTTAACTTCTCCCAGAATGACACCTCCTGATTTAACTACTCCTGAACACAGATGGAGCTGAAAGGAAAAAGTTGTGAGCAAAATCCACATCTTTTCCATTAAAGGTATTTTAAGAGATCCCCAAATCCCCAGACCCTGTTCAGCACTGTACAAAAGCGCCATCAGAGATGGGTTTATCAAGCTGTGACTTCACTCTCAAAATGAAACCTCTTCACTAGGTGGCACTGCATCACCATCAAACCACCCGAAACAGTCACCTCCCAGAAATTTTACCTGCGGATACTTGTTCCCAGGTTCCACACGACTGAGCATGGCCAGGACAAAGGCAGCTGTCTTGCCAGTCCCGGATTGAGACTGTGCAATCAAGTTTTGAGGGCTGCAGAACAAGAGCAGGCAGGAGCTCAACCAGATGAACCACCCGGACAACACATGTGTGGGGTTGAACAACGAAGAAAAGGTGAGTGGCATTTTAATGCCTTTCAGATTTACCACTTCTCTGGGCCTTGGGGAGTTATGCTCCACAGGGCAGAAATGAGTTGCTGCTCTCTATCACCTCCCTCTTTCAGGACCTCTTGGTTATGGAGATTTAAAAGGAAAATTGTGATTATCTGTCAGTACTTTTTCATTCTGCACATCTCCCTCTAGTGTCTCAACACTTCAGGCACTGCAGCTGAGAGGCACAGAGAGGAAAGCCATCTCAGCTGCTCCCACCCACCCAGGATTTCTGGAGATATGATCCACAGCAGCTTTGGCATTTCTCCCTTGTGCTGACTAGGGAAATCTGACTTCAGAAAAACATGGTGTGTTCAGTACCAGCCTCAGGAAAAGGACAAATCCAGGGCTGCCACTGCATAGTTTGGGATCACAAAACCACTGTGGCATTGGGGTCCCTTTCACCACAGCCCAGACACAGCTCCTCCATCACCATCCTCCCTCCAAAGCTCAGTGAGAGCACATGAAATCTCCCAAAAACTTCCTAGACTGGAAGGGAGTAGAAGGTATGTGTACATACGGTTCAGCAAGCATCATGGGCAGGGCATTTTCTTGTATCTTAGATGGTCTGTTGAAGCCCATGGCATAGACTCCTTGCAGGAGCTGTGGTTTCCTAGAAACAGAGGAGTTTTTAAACCATGACCTTTTAGCAGTATGTTTGATTTTCATTCGTGTACAAAAAAAGCGAGGAAAAAAAAAAATTGCAACCAGACCTAGAGCTGCCCCTTTCTGTGCACCTGCTATGGTGGGGAGACCTTCTAGCTCCCTAAAACTACCCCAGAGGAGGTTGGAGTGAGGAGAGGTCAGTCTCTTCTCCTTAGTAACAATCAACAGGACAAAAGGAAATTGTCTCAAGTTGTGTGTGCCAGGGGAGGTTTAGATTGGCTATGAGAAGAAACTTCTTCATGAAAGGGTTATTAAAAACTGGTCCAGGCTGCCCAGGGCAGCAGTGGAGTTCCCATTCCTGGAGGGGTTGAAAAGCCATGTAGATGTGGTGCTGAGGGACATGCTTTAGCACTGGACTTGGCAAGAGTTGGGTGAATGGTTGGACACGATGACCTTAAAGGCCTTTTCCAACCAGAATGATTCTGTGATAGTGCAGTGACTACAAGCAGGGCCTGGAAGCTACAAATGACAGCAGAAAGTCTGGAAAGGAAGCATTGCAAAAACCCCTTGATTTAGTGAGACAGCCTGCACGCCTGCCTGCCACAGCTACAGGGAAAGCATGGGGCACAATGCTGGGCTTCTTGTTCTAAAGCAGCTTTTCTGCCAGTCCCAGGAATCCCAGAGCATTAATCCTGTCCTTCAGGCCAATCCTTTTTCCTCAGCCACCTCTTGATCTTGGCGCCAAAATTAACACTCCTTGAAGAGTCAGCCACAGGACAAAGTGACCTCAGTCCATGAGGAGGTGGAAGGGCACGAACCATCACAAGGACTTAAGTCAGAGTGACTGAGAACTTCAGAGACCTCAGCTTCACACAGAACTGGTGACAGATCAACAGTCCACTGAGTGACCTCTGGTTATATCCCAGCACTCCAACCAAACTATGTCCTCAAATGTCTTTCCTCAAAGGAGCTTTCTAGTCTCAGCAGACATTTGTGTAAATAAAAGATCCAAGAACAAGCTACAATTCAGGTGATGGTGCAACCCAACTCTTAGCCAATGACCTCCAAGTGCATACTGGAGTGCTAGTAGTGGTGCTCTGGAGTCAGATCTTTTCTTTCAAAGCAGGTTACAGGTTCCCTGCCCACCCTTTCCTGCTGTTAAGAACTTCCTGTTCAGCACAACATGCTTTCTAAAAATCGTGTATTACTTTCAGATGATGGCTGGAACAAAAGCTCTTTGAAAATGTAACCTTGTGCTGCTCAGAAGCAAGGACACACAAAGCCCAACTCTCACAACAGTTGCCAAGGATACTCAGAGTCATAACTAAAAGAAGACTCAATTAGTCTGGCTTGCCCCCATCATTAACTCACCCAGATTGTTTGGCTTTTGAAAGATGGGAATTAGTCCAACAGGCACTCCAGGACCTAAACTTTATTTGCAGACATCCAAGCACTAACATTAACCAAGTGTAATGACATCCTGACATTTCATGATGAGAAGTCTCATGGGCTCCCATTTCCCCTTGGAGCAACAAAACCAATACAACCAACAACAATCCCACCAGGACAGCCTCTTCAGTACATTTAAACAATATATAAATCTATCATGCCTTAAGTGCAGCTATTGTTACTTGAAAGCTCCACTGGTAAAGGTATTCAGCAGGAAGGGGCAGAAAATACTAAAGCTAGCAGTGTCTCCAGTAGGTAAACCCAGAATTGCTGGCTGAGAGGAGAGAAGCTTCTCCCTTTGTGCTTTTTCCTGCATCTGGACCTTCGCAAATAACCCTCAGAAAACAGAAGAGGGCTGTGTTCACCACTTCAGCTAATAAAACAAACCTTGTGTTTCCAAAATACTGCTGTGCTGCTGGAATACCTTCTCCCAGCTCCCTGCCTTTGCTGGGAACTGCTGGTGGAATAACCATCCACCTGGCACAGAGAAGGTCTCTGCAGACCATGGGGAAGGAGAGGACAGCTCTCCCTCCTCAGGTCACTCACGCAGCTTGTCACATCACCATGCACTTTGAAGACTAAAAAGCAGAGGTTAAAATTCAGAAGAGTGTTGTGCCAGAGCTGGTGGGGATAGAAACACAGACCAGGGATTGATGTGAGCTTGTTTCAGATGGAAGCTTTCACCAGGCACTGAGCTGAAGCCATTCTCCTTGCATTTAAATACTACAATAAACTACACACTAATTAATTAATGACAAATTTTGCAGTGATTTGAAATGGAAACCCACAGAGGTGCTCTCTCCTATGCAGCCAAGCAATCTATGAGGGCAGAAGGGGAGGCTCCAACCAAAAACTGAGCCCACACAGCTCAAAAGAAAGGCTTCCTACAAGCAGGAGGGGGAAAACAAACACCTGATAAAGGTTTTAAGAGCTCAGCACAGAGCTGACTCCAACACTCCCCTTCCCAGCAGCTTTGAACCAACAGGCACTTACAGTCGCAGCTCCTCAAAAGACTTGACAGAGTAGAGGGGGGATGTGGGGTCCCTCTGCAGCACTTCCACTTGGTTGGTTGTGTCCACCAGGTTGCTGCGGATCAGCTTGTTCAACAAGGACTGGGCAGCTCTATCCTCTGGCCAAACAGGAGGAGGAAAACAATCAAATAAAAAGAAAATACCACAACAAAACCACAAAACAATAATAAATCCCAGCCCGTGCCAGGTGTGGCTCCCACTGAAAGGATGAGTGACTGAGCTGATTAAAAAGGACAAGTGCTGAAATTCTGGATTGCAGAGCCCAAAATTGACATCCCACAGATTCAGGAAGACAAAACAAAGCAAGCACTGTTTGAAGGGACCTTCACAGACCTCTGCTAATTTCAGATATTTAGCTTAGCAGTGGGACAGAGCTTAATGCCTTTTGGAGCCTCCCTATTCTATGCCCTATGGGCAGACACCTTCTAGGTGTTGCTTATTTTTTTAATTCCAAGGGAAGTTTCCAGGACAAACACCACTGAAGATTCCAGGGCTGAAACACAGCAAGTGAGAAACTAGAAAGTTCAACTGCTGCACTTTGGGGTTTTGCTCACATTTTCTGTTTTCTAAAGCCACCCTCTGCAGGACTTGGGGAGAGGTGTTCCCCACCTCTTTACAGCCACTTCACAAAGGCAACACGTTGGATGCCACAACAATTCCAGCTCCAGGTCAGCCAACTGCTTCCAGTCCTGCCTTTTAGCATCCTGCTATCCCCTTATTCCACTCTGATCCAGGAGTCTCCCAAGTCATTACAGGACCCAACGATTTGAAAAGCATTATGGAAGAAGGACATGTCTTACAAGTAAGGCCTTGGGGCAGGATCTTGGGATATAAGGCAGACTTACTTTAAGTCTAGATAAAATTAGTTTTCTGGTCAGCATTCCTTGCCAGTTCTCAAGAAGGCACTTACCCTTCTCCTCATCCTCTGTCTTTTCTACGTTGTCATCAGCCTTGACAACAGCACCTGTGTTAAAACAGACAATTTTGGGACAGATATGAGGCCAAGCCACCCGCCGAGTTTTAGGTTTTTGAATACTGTGGGAAAAGCAACAAACTAGCTCATTTTCCTACACAAAAGCCCTGCTGAAACTCAAATTACAGCTTGCTCTGTACAGTCAGATTGAAGTTTAGCAACCCCACCAGGAGACACGCACCAGGGGCAGTGTATCAACCCCACCTGAATACAGCAAAACATGATTTAAACAGCTAGCCTGGCAGGACAAGGGCAGGAGGCAGATATTTAGCCTAGGCTGCTGATTAATCTGAGCTTTATGTTTCCCCTTTCTGGAATTTCTTAACTGATCTGGAATTTACTTTGGCAGCAGGGCTCCAAACCCCAGGGAAAAGACATTTCCAAGACCATTTGAGGGGCTGTAACTCACCGTTGGCATCTGGTTTGGTTTTTTCCTCCTTCAGGTGTAAACTGCTCAACTATAAGAGAGAAAAAACACAAAATCAGTGTAATTCTGAGGTGACCATACCCCACTTTCACTAATGGGACAGGAAGAACATGAGCTTTCATCAAGGTTTCCAGATTTGCTACTAAAATTACTATGTAGCAAACACCAGGCTTGGAAACAAATAAGGTGGACTCAATTTCAAAGAGTTTTGGGACAAATCAAGCTGTTTCTAAGCTGTAATCACGACGTGATTTCCATCCCTGCTCATTGATGGGAACTGGGAGAGAAATTAACATTTTGGGGTGGAAACAAGCCAAGGATTTGTTTTGCCACAACAAATACAACAGGGAGAGGAGCCCTGAAGGTCTTCCCAGACATCCAGGGGCTGAGTTAATGTTTTCCATCCTCAAGTGCAGCACTTGAGCAGCTAAGAAAGATATCCAAAGAAATTTAGAACTTAACCTTAAAAAATAATGGGATTTTTTGGCCCTGGATGAAGACTGGAGGCTCAGTGACCACCTCAGAGATGGAGCTGCTGGCAGGGCTGTGTGTGGATGGAGGGTGAGGGAGGAGGACAGGGGCCTCCCCGCCCTTTCGATCCTCAAAAAACATTAAAAAAATTGTTTCATAGAATGGAATATATTTTAATTTTTGTGCCTAAAGAAAGATCCCAAGCCTCGAAGGGGACAGGGCCCCACCGCCAAGGCGAACTGCCTGTCCCTTTATGATGAGCCACGGGGAGAAAAGGCTTTTCTTTTATTTTTTCCACCGCTGCCTTTGTTTTTGTTTTTTTTTTATTTTATTTTTGTGAGGACGGGATGGCGGCAGCAGCTCCAGCCCGGCTCCCCACGCCTTAGGGCTGGGAACCCTTTCCCAGCTCCAGCTCCCACCTCCTCTCCCCCACTCACCGACTCGGCCGCCGCCTCCTGCTCGTCCACGGCCAATGCCCAGGAATCGGTGGCCATGGCCGGGCCGGGGTGGCCGTCAGGAGCCGCAATGGCGCCGGGAGCCGCGAAAGCGCCTGCGCGGGCACCGCCCCCCCCCCTTCTTCTTCCTCCTCCTCCTTCTCCTCTTCCTCACACACAACCCGGACCGGCGAAAACTACGTCCCCGGCGGATGCGTTCCGGGAGAGAAACGTTCCGGGAAAGGCGGAGAGGGGAGAGGAGCACGGGAAGGGGAAGGGGAAGGGGGGCGATGGGGACGTCATGGGCTGGGGGGTCTGGGGGCTGCATCCCCCATGGGGTGGGGTGTGGGGCTTGGGGTCTGTGTCCCCTGTAGTGTGGGGCTGGGGTCCCCGTGCGCTCATGATGTGGAGTTGCGGTCTGGGGGTGTGGGGGCTGCATCCCCCATGGTGTGGGGCTGGGGTCTGGGGGATGTGAGGGCTGCATCCCCCATGGTGTGGGGCTGGGGTCTGGGGGTGTGGGGGCTGCATCCCCCATGGTGTGGGGCTGGGGTCTGGGGGGTCTGGGTGCTGCATCTCCCATGGTGTGGGGCTTGGGGTCCGTGTCCCCTGTAGTGTGGGGCTGGGGTCCCCGTGTGCTGAGGTTGGGGTGTGGGGGCTGCGTCCCCCATGGTGTGGGGCTTGGGGTCTGTGTCCCCTGCAGTGTGGGGCTGGGGTCCCTTTGTGCTGGGGCTGGGGTCTGAGGGGTGTGGGGGCTTCATCCTCCATGGTGTGGGGCTGGGGTCTGAGAGTCTAGGGGTCTAGGGGGTGTAGGGGCTGCATCCCCCATGGGGTGGGGCTTGGGTCTGTGTGCCCCTGTGTGGTGTGGGTCTGGGGTCTGGGGGGTGTGGGGGCTGCATCCCCCATGGGGTGGGGCTGGGTCCTGGCCCCTGTGTGGTGTGGGTCTGGGGGCTGCATCCCCCATGATGTGGGGCTTGGGGTCTGTGTCCCCTGCGGTGTGGGGCTGGGGTCTGGGTAGTGTGGGGGCTGCATCCCCCATGGTGTGGGGCTGGGGTCTGGGGGTTTGGGGTCTGCTGCCCCCATGGTGTGGGGCTTGGGGTCTGTGTCCCCTGTAGTGTGGGGCTGGGGTCCCCGTGCGCTCATGATGTGGGGCTGGGGTGTGTGGGCTGCATCCCCCATGGTGTGGGGCTGGGGTCTGGGGGGTGTAGGGGCTGCATCCCCCATGGTGTGGGGCTGGATCCTGGCCCCTGTGTGGTGTGGGGCTGGGGTCAGGTTTCCTCTGGGAGCTGGGGCTGGGGGAGATCTCACAGCCTGTGCCATTCCTGAGGGCAGCACAGCTCTGTCTCCAGGTGTGGAGATGTCAGAGCAGAGCTGGGCTGGATGGTCAGTCATAGAGGTGTAGAAGTGGCAGGAAAATGGAAAAAAGTCATTTTGTGTCCCATCTAGATCGAGTACCAACGCTGTTCTTTTAAAGCTCCTGGAATTAAGGTGAGGAAAAAAAAAAAAAAGAAAAGGAAAGAAAAGAAAAGAAAAGAAACGAGTGTGGGAAGAGCCTTCCTGGCCGAGTTGCTATTCCCCATGCAGTTTTTCCTTCCTTGAACTTTGTGTGGAAGGAGCAGCCCTCCAGGAGGGTCTTAAATTGTGATTTTATTGCATGCAGCAGGACTAGGAAAATGGCCAAGCCTGTAGGCTTGTTCCCAAGCTGGTGGTTCCTTCCTTCTCTTGGTACTCGTATAACAGCCTGAAATTTGCCATCTGAGCTGTTATTTCTTTCTGTTCTCCAGAAATCTTGCAGGTTTCCTGACTCTACTTCATTCACCCAGGCAGGATCAGGTGCTTCACCATCAGCCTGCAAACACCCCTTTGTTTTTTTCATTGGTTTGTTTGTTTTCCTTCCAACTAAACCCCCCTGATTATTGATTGAGTCTTGCTGCCTGATGTTTCCCCCTTCCTCCATCTAATGCCTCAAATAAAAAGGAACCTGGGAAGTCCCAGGTGGGCACTTCAGCTGCAGAAGGAAAAATTTGCTTGTCCTTCCTAGTGGAATGCTTTCTTGCAGAGATACACACCCCCAGTTATGGGCTGGAGTTGGGATTAGATGTGGGAAAATTGAGGCATGGAAATGAAGGGAACTGGCCGTGGTCTTTCCAAGCCCTCCCTTCCAATCCTCTGCCTTAGCTGCAGTAATTTCTCCAGGTTTTCAAGGCTGTTTCTGTGCTGTGTCTTCTGTAGTCAAAGACAGACTTTTCTCCACTGGTTTTCCTCCAGTGTGTGCTCAGCCACCCCTCCAGGGTCTTGTATTTTTGCTGGGGGCCCTGCTGTCAAATAATGAATATTTGTTCTTTTAAAGGTGAAAGAAACATTCAGATAAACAACATGAAACAAAGATTCAGATTATTTTCTCAGGGAATAAATATTCAGGTCACTTGAGCATGAAATAAATGTTTAATTCCCCTCAGCAATGGGCTTTGCCTGTGCTAGAACTGGAGTGCTGGGCAGGGCAGACGTGCTGTGGAGTTTCATTGCAATTAACTGTGGTCCTTGCCCACTGAGCAGGTTGGATGCTCTTTATCCATGTACATACCTGCTAGAGGAGGAGGCAGGACCCACTTAGCCCTCAGTTATCCCTTTTTATCATCACCATCTACCAAAAGGGCAATTAATTTTTGTTTCCAGAGCATTCTAGGATGATGAAAACAGCATTTATGTACAGAGCAGCGCATGGAGATGATGGGAAGTGCTCCTTGCTCTCCATCTCATAGGAGATATGGTCTAGGGTGAGTTTTGGGGTGGTTTTTTTTTCTGTCCTTTGATTTTTTTTTCCATGCTCACACCTCCCAGCGCATTGATGCAGGCTATGTCCAGAGCTCTAATTCTTGTTTTAGCTTCTCCACCTGCAAATTTTGTCTCATTTACAACCCTGCTGCAGCCAATCTGATATCTCAGCTGCCTCTTTCTGGGAGGAGTTGGTCCTTATCAGTGGTGGCACAGACAGTGTGGAGAGGATGAGGAGGAACCAATGCTGCACAAAGATCCATGTGAGCTGCTTCAGCATTTTTAAACATCCCTTTGATGCTAAATGCTATCTCCCACTAAAACAACTCTGTTCTTCTGAAGTCTCACATCTGCCTCACCCTCCACGTCTGATCCTGCTCTGCTTCATAAATAAATATGCTGCAGCTCCCAGATTTTTTGGTAAGCATCCTAGGCTTTTTCCTGGTGTATGTTATTTTCTTCATAGGAACCAAAATCCATAGTAAGCAAACATTTTAATAGGCATGGACAACATGGGATGTGGGCTTCTCCATGGCTGACTTATCAGTCTAGCAAGAGCCCTAAATTCTCAAGCTTCAGGGCACAAGTCAGGGCCTGGGAGCTGAGCTCAGGGGAAACTTCTTGCAGAGTTTCTTGGTATTTCCCCTGAAGTGTGTCCCTCTTTGTGAAGTCCAGATGATTCACTGAAGACACTATACCTGAGGTCACCCAGGTCCTCCTGTGACATGGATGGATGCTTCATGACAACGGAGAGAAAGCAAATGCTCTGCGTTCATCTGGATACAGATGGAAAGGTGGACAGTGGCTGAGCCCATGCCTTTCCTGCTGCCTCAGTTTGCCCTTTCATCTCCATGTTGGTTTTCCTGCTGTGAGCTTCTGAGGGCAAAGGCTGTATCCACCACATCCCACTGTACCATCATCCTCTCCTTTCCCTGTGGGGAGCTGGCAAAGACCCTGCTACACACCCCACAGCTGGGGGGCATGATCAATGAGGGGCTTGAGATGTGCCTGGGGAGTCACAGAATAACCATGGCCAGCCTGGGGGTGAGCAGGGAAGGAAACAAGAAGGGTGGGAGAGAGGAGATCTGGCCTAGGGCTGCAGCCTAGGACTGCAGAAAAGCTGACTAGGGGGGGGGATTTAGAATCTTTTCCTTTTTTTAAAGGACTCAGGGGAAGACAGAAGTGAAAGGCAATAAGAGAAAGGGAGGTCCTTCCTCTGCTAGCAGCAGCTGCAGAAAAATCTCCCCCTGGAGGGGCCAAATGGTGGTGATGGGTAAGATGAGTTTGCATCCCCCTTTCACTGCCAACCTGACCAGGGCATCTCCTCCAGCAGGGTGGGCTTTACCCCTTCCCCTGCAGCCCCTGGGAGCAGGAGGAGTCGTAGAGAAGCCAGCAGTGTTTATACAGGGTATTGTCATGGTCACCTCCCTGACAAAACAGATGGCTCCACTTAATGATGGTCACCCAAAAAACTGGGGGAAGCGGGGGCTCATCACCAGCGGGAAGCAGGGTGCTGGCTCCAGAAAATCAGGAGAAACCCTTCCAGTTCCTGAGCAGAGCTTCACCACGGGGGATATGTGGCTGAAGCTTGTTGGGTAAGCCCCCTTCTCCATCCCCAGACCCTCAGGGACTACCCAAGCATCCCTACCTCATGGCAAGGGGTCCTGGCACGGGGAGGGGGATGAATGCCACAGGTTGCTTTTGTGCAGCACTCCCCCCAGCCCAAACCCTGGCACTTGCTTACTCTCCCTTCCCTCCCACCTTTTTTTTTCTCTCCTTATCTCCATCTATCTGTGTCTTACCCAGAAAAAAGCCGTCTGAAGCAATGCCTGCTGCCTTCAGAACTTCTTAAGCCCTTCCAAATCCAGCTGAAAGGGCTAGCAGGAGAGGGTGAAGTTGCTACACCACCACCACCACACCATTACTCCTCCTCACTTCTCTGCCAGGAAAGGGAAGACAAAGCAGTGGCTACTTTCCAGTGGCACCTTTTATTTTTCCAGCGGGCTGAGCTATGTGTGTGCTAGGTAGGGGTGAGTGTGTACGGGCTTACGTTTCTCAAAAAAAATTCAACATACCAGCCCTCGGCGGCCACTCTCCCACTGTTACTCAATGGGGCTCCCAAAGCTCCGAACGCTTGGGACTGGCCCAAAAGTGCAAAGAGTGAGCCCTGAAAACTTTTGCTGGCCCTAACCCTCACATGCCACCCTACCCACAGCACCACCAACAATTGGCCTACGGGTTTCTATGTTTCAAAAACACGCGAACATACCAGCCCTCATCAGCCACTCTCCCACTCTTGCTCAATGGGGCTTCCAAAGCTCCGAACGCTTGGGACTGGCCCAAAAGTGCAAAGAGTGACCCCTGAAAACTTTTGCTGGCTTAAACCATCACATGCCACGCTACCCACAGCACCACCAACAATTGGCCCACGGGTTTCCATGTTTCCACAAAACTTGAACATAACAACCCTCTCCAGCCACTCTCCCACTGTTGCTCAATGGGGCTCCCAAAGCTCCGAACGCTTGGGACTGGCCCAAAAGTGCAAAGAGTGACCCCTGAAAACTTTTGCTGGCCCTAACCCTCACATGCCACCCTACCCACAGCACCACCAACAATTGGCCCACGGGTTTCTATGTTTCCAAAAAACTCGAACATACCAACCCTCTCCAGCCACTCTCCCACTGTTGCTCAATGGGGCTCCCAAAGCTCCGAACGCTTGGGATTGTCTCAAAAGTGCAAAGAGTGAGCCCTGAAAACTTTTGCTGGCCCTAACCCTCACATGCCGCCCTACCCACAGCACCACCAACAATTGGCCTACGGGTTTCTATGTTTCAAAAACACGCGAACATACCTGCCCTCATCAGCAACTCTCCCACTCTTGCTCTATGGGGCTCCCAAAGCTCCGAACGCTTGGGACTGGCCCAAAAGTGCAAAGAGTGACCCCGGAAAACTTTTGCTGGCCATAACCCTCACATGCCACCCTACCCACAGCACCACCAGCAATTGGCCTCCAGGTTTCTATGTTTCCAAAAAACTCGAACATACCAGCCCTCGGCAGCCACTCTCACCCCTGCCGCTCAATGGGGCTCCCAAAGCTCCGAACGCTTGGGACTGGCCCAAAAGTGCAAAGAGTGACCGCTGAAAACTTTTGCTGGCCCTAACCCTCACATGCCACCCTACCCACAGCACCACCAACAATTGGCCTACGGGTTTCTATGTTTCAAAAAAACTCGAACATACCAGCCCTCAGCAGCCACTCCCCCACTGTTGCTCAATGGGGCTCCCAAAGCTCCGAACGCTTGGGACTGGCCCAAAAGTGCAAAGAGTGACCCCTGAAAACTTTTGCTGGCCCTAACCCTCACATGCCACCCTACCCACAGCACCACCAACAATTGGACTACGGGTTTCTAGGTTTCCAAATAACTCAAACTTACCAGCCCTCGCCAGCCACTCTCCCACTGTTGCTCAATGGGGCTCCCAAAGCTCCGAACGCTTGGGACTGTCTCAGAAGTGCAAAGAGTGACCGCTGAAAACTTTTGCTCGCCCTAACCCCCACATGCCACCCTACCCACAGCACCACCAACAATTGGCCTACGGGTTTCTATGTTTCCAAAAAACTCGAACATACCAGCCCTCGGCAGCCACTCTCACCCCTGCCTCTAAATGGGGCTCCCAAAGCTCCGAACGCTTGGGACTGGCCCAAAAGTGCAAAGAGTGAGCCCTGAAAACTTTTGCTGGCCCTAACCCTCACATGCCACCCTACCCACAGCACCAACAACAATTGGCCTACGGGTTTCTATGTTTCCAAAAAACTCGAACATACCAGCCCTCGGCAGCCACTCTCCCACTGTTGTTCAATGGGGCTCCCAAAGCTCCGAACGCTTGGGACTGGCCCAAAAGTGCAAAGAGTGACCGCTGAAAACTTTTGCTGGCACTAACCCTCACATGCCACCCTACCCAGAGCACCACCAACAATTGGCCTACGGGTTTCTATGTTTCAAAAAAATTCGAACATACCAGCCCTCGGCAGCCACTCTTCCACTGTTGTTCAACGGGGCTCCCAAAGCTCCGAACGCTTGGGACTGGCCCAAAAGTGCAAAGAGTGACCCCTGAAAACTTTTGCTGGCCCTAACCCTCACATGCCACCCTACCCACAGCACCACCAACAACTGGCCTACGGGTTTCTATGTTTCCAAAAAACTCGAACATATGACCCCTCTCCATCCACTCTCACACTGTTGCTCAATGGGGCTCTGAAAGCTCCGAACGCTTGGGACTGGCCCAAAAGTGCAAAGAGTGAGCAATGAAAACTTTTGCTGGCACTAACACTACACATGCCACCCTACCCACAGCACCACCAACAATTGGCCTACGGGTTTCTATGTTTCCAAAAAACTCGAACATACCAGCCCTCGGTAGCCACTCCCTCCCCTGCCGCTCAATGGGGTTCCCAAAGCTCTGAACGCCTGGGACTGGCCCAAAAGTGCAAAGAGTGACCGCTGAAAACTTTTGCTGGCCCTAACCCTCACATGCCACCCTAACCACAGCACCACCAAAAATTGGCCCACGGGTTTCTATGTTTCCAAAAAACTCGAACATACCAACCCTCGGCAGCCACTCTCCCACTGTTGCTCAATGGGGCTCCCAAAGCTCCGAACGCTTGGGACTGGCCCAAAAGTGCAAAGAGTGAGCCCTGAAAACTTTTGCTGGCCCTAACCCTCACATGCCACCCTACCCACAGCACCACCAACAATTGGCCTACGGGTTTCTATGTTTCCAAAAAACTCGAACATACCAGCCCTCGGCAGCCACTCTCCCACTGCCGCTCAATGGGGCTTCCAAAGCTCCGAACGCTTGGGACTGGCCCAGAAGTGCAAAGAGTGACCCCTGAAAACTTTTGCTGGCCCTAACCCTCACATGCCACCCTAACCACAGCACCACCAACAATTGGCCTCCAGGTTTCTATGTTTCCAAAAGACTCGAACATACCAGCCCTCGGCAGCCACTCTCACCCCTGCCTCTAAATGGGGCTCCCAAAGCTCCGAACGCTTGGGACTGGCCCAAAAGTGCAAAGAGTGACCGCTGAAAACTTTTGCTGGCCCTAACCCTCACATGCCACCCTACCCACAGCACCACCAACAATTGGCCTACGGGTTTCTATGTTTCCAAAAAACTCGAACATACCAGCCCTCGGCAGCCACTCTCCCTCCCCTGCTGTTGCTCAATGGGGCTCCCAAAGCTCCGAACGCTTGGGACTGGCCCAAAAGTGCAAAGAGTGAGCCCTGAAAACTTTTGCTGGCCCTAACCCTCACATGCCACCCTAACCACAGCACCACCAACAATTGGCCTACGGGTTTCTATGTTTCCAAAAAACTCGAACATACCAACCCTCGGCAGCCACTCTCCCACTGTTTCTCAATGGGGCTCCCAAAGCTCCGAACGCTTGGGACTGGCCCAAAAGTGCAAAGAGTGAGCCCTGAAAACTTTTGCTGGCCCTAACCCTCACATGCCACCCTACCCACAGCACCACCAACAATTGGCCTACGGGTTTCTATGTTTCAAAAAAATTCGAACATACCAGCCCTCGGCAGCCACTCTTCCACTGTTGTTCAACGGGGCTTCCAAAGCTCCGAACGCTTGGGACTGGCCCAAAAGTGCAAAGAGTGACCCCTGAAAACTTTTGCTGGCCCTAACCCTCACATGCCACCCTACCCACAGCACCACCAACAATTGGCCTACGGGTTTCTATGTTTCCAAAAAACTCGAACATATGACCCCTCGCCAGCCACTCTCCCACTGTTGCTCAATGGGGCTCCGAAAGCTCCGAACGCTTGGGACTGGCCCAAAAGTGCAAAGAGTGAGCAATGAAAACTTTTGCTGGCACTAACACTACACATGCCACCCTACCCACAGCACCACCAACAATTGGCCTACGGGTTTCTATGTTTCCAAAAAACTCGAACATACCAGCCCTCGGTAGCCACTCCCTCCCCTGCCGCTCAATGGGGTTCCCAAAGCTCTGAACGCCTGGGACTGGCCCAAAAGTGCAAAGAGTGAGCCCTGAAAACTTTTGCTGGCCCTAACCCTACACATGCCACCCTACCCACAGCACCACCAAGAATTGGCACACGGGTTTCTATGTTTCCAAAAAACTCGAACATACCAGACCCTGGCAGCCACTCTTCCACTGTTGCTCAATGGGGCTCCCAAAGCTCCGATCGCTTTGGACTGGCCCAAAAGTGCAAAGAGTGAGCCCTGAAAACTTTTGCTGGCCCTAACCCTCACATGACACCCTACCCACAGCACCACCAACAATTGGCCTACGGGTTTCTATGTTTCCAAAAAACTCGAACATACCAGCCCTCGGCAGCCACTCTCACCCCTGCCGCTCAATGGGGCTCCCAAAGCTCCGAACGCTTGGGACTGGCCCAGAAGTGCAAAGAGTGAGCCCTGAAAACTTTTGCTGGCCCTAACCCTCACATGCCACCCTACCCACAGCACCACCAACAATTGGCCTCCAGGTTTCTATGTTTCCAAAAAACTCGAACATACCAACCCTCGGCAGCCACTCTCCCACTGTTGTTCAATGGGGCTCCCAAAGCTCCGAACGCTTGGGACTGGCCCAAAAGTGCAAAGAGTGAGCCCTGAAAACTTTTGCTGGCCCTAACCCTCACATGCCACCCTACCCACAGCACCACCAAAAATTGGCCTACGGGTTTCTATGTTTCAAAAAAATTCGAACATACCAGCCCTCGGCAGCCACTCTTCCACTGTTGCTCAATGGGGCTTCCAAAGCTCCGAACGCTTGGGACTGGCCCAAAAGTGCAAAGAGTGACCCCTGAAAACTTTTGCTGGCCCTAACCCTCACATGCCACCCTACCCACAGCACCACCAACAATTGGCCTACGGGTTTCTATGTTTCCAAAAAACTCGAACATATGACCCCTCGCCAGCCACTCTCCCACTGTTGCTCAATGGGGCTCTGAAAGCTCCGAAGGCTTGGGACTGGCCCAAAAGTGCAAAGAGTGAGTAATGAAAACTTTTGCTGGCACTAACACTACACATGCCACCCTACCCACAGCACCACCAACAATTGGCCTACGGATTTCTATGTTTCCAAAAAACTTGAACATACCAGCCCTCGGTAGCCACTCCCTCCCCTGCCGCTCAATGGGGTTCCCAAAGCTCTGAATGCCTGGGACTGGCCCAAAAGTGCAAAGAGTGACCCCTGAAAACTTTTGCTGGCCCTAACCCTACGCATGCCACCCTACCCACAGCACCACCAACAATTGGCCTACGGGTTTCTATGTTTCCAAAAAACTCGAACATACCAGCCCTCGGCAGCCGCTCTCACCCCTAACTCTCAATGGGGCTCCCAAAGCTCCGAACGCTTGGGACTGGCCCAAAAGTGCAAAGAGTGACCGCTGAAAACTTTTGCTGGCCCTAACCCTCACATGCCACCCTAACCACAGCACCACCAAAAATTGGCCTCCAGGTTTCTATGTTTCCAAAAAACTCGAAAATACCAGCCCTCGGCAGCCACTCTCACCCCTGCCTCTAAATGGGGCTCCCAAAGCTCTGAACGCTTGGGACTGTCTTAAAAGTGCAAAGAGTGAGCCCTGAAAACTTTTGCTGGCCCTAACCCCCACATGCCACCCTACCCACAGCACCACCAACAATTGGCCTACGGGTTTCTATGTTTCCAAAAAACTTGAACATACCAGCCCTCGGTAGCCACTCCCTCCCCTGCCGCTCAATGGGGTTCCCAAAGCTCCGAACGCCTGGGACTGGCCCAAAAGTGCAAAGAGTGACCGCTGAAAACTTTTGCTGGCTCTTACCCCCACATGCCACCCTAACCACAGCACCACCAAAAATTGGCCCAAGGGTTTCTATGTTTCCAAAA